>CM031235.1:815419366-816054366 GCA_018340775.1 Taxus wallichiana var. yunnanensis
ATCAATAAACATCCTTTCCATAATTTTGAGCACACACATGTCGATCTTAACCCATCTTCCTCTAATAGGTTTGCTTAATCTACCCCATCCCATATACCTCCTTGAAATGTCTTACATGTTGCCTCCTTGCCAATGTTACTTTGCAAGAACCAAATTGTGCATTCACGTGAATCCCAGAACCCTTTAAGCATGCTAGGTGCTCTTCCGCGATGCCTAAGGTGACAAGTGCGATAAAGAGAGTTAAGTTGGAGGTGGAGGAAGATTCTGGGATCATTACTCATACTATTCTACCGGTTGAGCCATATGAATACGTTGAAATGACCACCGAAGTAGGAACACCATTGCTGGACTTGATTGGAGAGGATTGATTATGATTTTTGGGATTGGAAAACTTGATAAACATATTAATCATTTGCAGATACTTTATATTTTTGGATTATGAGTGGTATACTTATGATGATAACTTACTATATTTATATGCATATAGGTGGATGACCTTTTGAGTTTAATTTCTATTTTATGATGATGATGTGCTTTGTTTTAAGAAGGAATGAATGCATTATGGTTGTGTTCTACATTTATTTAATGTATGGAGTATCTAGTGGGCCCCTGTTTTAATGACTCGTACCTCTTTTAAATGTCTAAATGTCTCATGGTTTAAAGTTTCTCAAGTCCTTTAATTATAATTAATACTTTATTATAAAGTATCATCTAAGACATAAGTGATGACTTATTATAAAGTTATATTTATTTTACTTAGAAATTATTCAAATAATATCAATCGGTTATAACTGATTATGTTCAAGAAAATGTTATAAAAGGACATGGAAAAGACAATTTCAAAGGATGAGAAATAAGGTATTACAACTATTTTGAAGATTATTTGATTCTAAATTATTCATGTGCTGATGTTTTCATGAGGCAAGTCATCTTATAGGTGTTGTGAGGTTTGAGCATGAAAATTGAATGCAACAGGTATATCCAGATTTAATATTATTTTTCTAATTATTTGATTTATTATTCTAAATTTTATCTAAACTGATTGCAAATGTTTATCTGTCATATCCAGAGTAGGGCTTGATGATATATTCATTTTGATCTTGAAATAAATGCAAATTTGGTAGCCATGTTGTCCTTGATTTGAATCATGATCTTGTTAAGACATTGTTTTAGCAATCATTGTACTCTCTTTCATTAATGAAAAAATTGTTTCTCTTCATCATGTCTATCTTTATTTTCATCTTATCATTTGTGTAAATATGTTTATATGTTAATATTGTTTATTTTAAGTTTTTTGTTATGTTTTCATCTTCAAGATTAAAGTATCATTTTGATGAATAAATTGCAAGGAAGATATTATAAATATATCACTTAAGATTTTCACCTTTTCAAGAGGTTACCTAATTAATAGGTTTCACTTTGTCAAATAAAGGTTGATAAAAAAATTTATATAGAAAATCAGTTTGATTTATAAGTGATTATCTAGCATATAAAGTCATAAATCTTACAAAAATCTCTTCATTGGTCTAATCTATTTTCATGTGGTCTTGTTACATCTTTTTGGTATGTTTTATTTGTTCTTTGTTTGAGTGTGTATATCCTCTTTTCTGCCATGAAATAGAAACTTCCCATGTCTTAGGTTTACTCATTGTGGGGCCTATATTAAATTACCCATGCTTAAGACAATTCTTAAGTATAATTATGATTAAAATGGTCTGATTCCATCTTGACATTTATGTTAGGTGAAAGGGTTGATTAGTTGTCGGTCTAATCTTTATCGACAACACCCATTTCAATCCTTCCCAAAAGAAATATTTCTTAATTCGATGATATGTTTTTAGGAACCCTAAATGAACCCACCACTAGAGAAGAATGGATCTCTAGGAGAACTTGACCTTTGAGGGTAGGGTTCTTACATAAATACCATCAATCCTTATACCATAATGCACCCCCTTCCAAATAAAGTTTTTACGAAATGCTTGGATCCTTTTGGAGATTTTGAATGAGAGTGTGGGTCTCTATGTCATTCTTCCATTTTGATATTTCTGATCCACCCAATCTTCTGTAATATAGACATGATATAAAAATTATTCTATGGATTCATCTCTCTTAGATAGTGCATCAACTACCATGTTCTCTTTTACTTTCTTATAAATTATATCAAAGTCATATCTCAACATCTTTGTGACCCATTTTTTTGTTCTTCAGATGATAGTATTTTCTCCAAGAAGTATTTCAATCTATCATGATCGTGTCCGATCTATCGTTACCTTGAAGCGATGACCCATGAGATATGGTTTCCACTATTTAACTGCATGAAGAATAGACATCATTTCTTTCTCATAATTTGGTTTGGACAGGTTCTTTCCTTTTCAATTGATAACTCCCAAATGTAAGGGTGGCCTTCTTGCCTAAGTACTACACCTATGCCACACCTTGAAGCATCACATTCAATAATGAAGGTTTTGGAGAAATCAAGGGTTGACAAAACTGAAGTTATACACATGGCCTTCTTTAGTGACTCAAATACTTGGGTGGCTTCCTCATTCCAATGAAAAGAGTCTTTTTAATAACATTGTGTGACTGGTGCTGCAATTCTACCATAATTATTCACTAATATGAGACAATAACCTATTAGCCCTAAGAATCCTCTAAGGTTCTTAAGGATATTAGGAAATTTCCAGCCCACTATGGCTTATATCTTATGAGGATCCACTTTTACACCTTCATGAGACACTATATGACCCAAGTATTCTACCTCCTTTACTCCAAAAGAACACTTGGAGGGCTTGACATAAAGGTGTTATTTTTCAAAAATGTCCAAAACTTTATTAACATCATTTAAATGTTCCTCCTAGGACTTGTTGTAAATTAATATATCATCAAATAATACTAGGAAAAATTTGTGCAGAAATGGTCTAAAGATGGAATTCATCAAACTCTAGAAAGTAGATGGTGTATTTGTAAGGCCAAAAGGCACTACTAAAAATTCATAGTGTCCATCATGTGTCCTAAATGTTTTTTTCATATTTGATGATATCTTGATTGAATATCAAATTTTGTAAAATAAACAACTCCATGTAACTCATCTAGAAAATCCTTAATAACATGAATAGGAAGCTTATATTTTACCATCTATTTTTTGATCTCTCAATATTATGGATGCATGTGCTAACCTTCATCCTTTTCTCGGACCATCATGACTGGTGAATAGTGGGCACTTTGACTATGACGAATAATGCCTACTTCTAGAATATTCTATACTATCTTTTCAATCTCACTCTTCTATAGATAATAGTACCTATAAGGTAGAATATTTGGTGGTTGGATTCTTGGTACTAAATAAATAGCATGATAATGATCTCTTTTAGGTGGCAACCCTTTTGGAATATCCCCAAACATAACTAGATTCTCATTAATAATGATCTACTAGATCTAATGGTACAAGATCTTTTGATGGTTGAGATTCCATTGAGAATAATTATGCCACAAACCCATTTGCACCCTTCCTAATAATTTTCTACATTTGATGAGAATTACCAACTGTGGAGATTTAGTCTTCATCCAGTGGAAATCAAAAATCATTCCTTTAGAATGAAACCGCATGAATAAATTCTAAAATTGCATCTCAACAATTCCCAATGTAGTAATCCATTAGAACCCCAACACAATGTCTTCTCCTCCCATTGAAATGGTATACATGGGGCCCTCTAGTAGGTAATATCCTATAGATATCTTAATCTTATGGAATTTTCTGAATAACTAGCTTTACCTCCATCTACAACCATGACCTAAAATTTTGGTGCTGGATAAATGAAACAATTTAAGCATATGGAAAACTTATGATTGATGAAGTTATGATTACTTCTAGAGTCAATTAATATTGTCACCCTTTACTTCTTTATGAACCCAATAACCTTGAGTGTTTTTGGGGTGTTGATTCTTGAAATGGCATGGTAAGAGATAGTTGGTTGAGATTCTTCAACCTTGATCTTGGGAACCTCTTCCTCTACATCAACTAATTCCTCCTCATCTTGTTCCTCATTAGGACCCTCAATGTAGAATAACTTCTTCTCGGGACATTTATGTCCTTTTCTCCACTTTCTATCACAATTGTAACATAGGCCTTTTACTTGTTTCTCTTGAGTTATGGAGTAAACCGGTGGGTTGAGGAAATGATGGTACTAAAGTACTATAATATTTAATGTTAGTAAAGGAATTACTCGTCATGGAAATGAAATTTTCCTTTTCCCTATGTGCCATGACAATATAATCATAAAAACGTGATGGATAAAACATTCATACCTCATGTTGGATGTGATCCTTGAGACCTCCCAGGAAAATATCATTTAGATTATCATGTATATTGGTATTTACACATAATGATAGGCTCTAGAATTGTTGAATGTAATCCTTTATTAATCATGTTTGTCACAACTTCTCTAGTTGGATGAATTATTTCTCAATCACACTACTAATATAGTGCATTTGCAATTCTTCTGTAAAAACTACCTAAGTGACATTGAGAGACTTCTTCTTCTTTTGGGCACATAACCAATGATACCAAATTAATTTTTCTGGTTCTATATATAATGATGCCATAGTAACCTTTTTCCCACTTAGGATCTGATGTAGATAAAAAAATCTCCATTTGGGTGATCTAGTTGAGTGGGTCCTTACCATCAAACTCATGCATGTCCATCTTTGGCAATAGGTTTCATAGCCCTGAGTTAAATATCACTCTAGATGAATATAATGTAGCATGTGATTCACATTTTTATATCCATTTGATCTGCCTTGAGTTATGTGAGAGGCTAACAAAGACTCAATATTTGCAGATATATTTTGCATATATCCTTTAATGGGATGCACTTCTTAATGTATGTTGTGATCTATCACCTCCATATTTCCCTTCGACTTTTTCATGTTATCTATACTATGTTATATTTTTTCATTCATAAAGGAATGAATAACATCATAATTTCCACCCATTTCCAACTCTGATTTAGATTCCTCCTTGTTAGGTGTTTTCCTTGGAGTAACCAAATTTTTCCCTTGGCCTTTAGTTGATCTCCCTATCATGGAGATTAGGGTTTAGGTTTTATATCTAATTTCAGCCATAAAGACAAAACCCTAACTAAAATTTACAGACCTTTCCAAAATTATAATGTTTTTAGAGAAACTCCAAAATTTGCAGCTTGGGAGTGATTTTTGGAAAATAATAGTATTGCAATAACTTCCATAAAACAAATCCAAATCTATTGAAATTTGGTGGGTCAATGCATCCTCATATTTCACAACGTTAGTAAAAACATTCTAAAAAATTAGCAATTATTCGCATGATATGGTTGAAACAAAAATTTTAGGGTTTTTGACCTAATTTTGGATGAGATTGCATCCACGATACCACTTGCAAGGAAATTACTTGAATAGATCTGAACATCAACAATAATAAAACATGGAAGAATACAAAGTTATCGAGGAATGATTAAAATATGCAAATGGAGTGACTTCGCCACTTTGAGGAGCCATTCTCCAAACCATATAATAAGACTCAAGTGCTCAATATAATGTTCATCTACCACATACTAACTCACACACACACACACACCATATTATACTATGAAAGGCACCAAGGTTAACCTACTAAGCATATGAAATCATAAATAAGTATGATATGACATATTAGGAGATAATGTTAGCCACATGTCAGCTATACATATACCAATATATGACCTAGGATTAAGGGTGAAGCGGTCTCAAGTACTCAAACTAGGTTCAAGTGTCTAGTTTCCTACATTACCAAGCATGAAAAGGACATAGAGTCATGTCTTAGCAAGAGAAATTCACTCCATACATTGCAAAGGTATTAAGGGACAAAGGGATTAATCTTAGCATCGAAACACATCACATCACACTACTACTATGCTAGATACATTCTCTATTCTATTGTTACACACATTATCTTTGTGTCGCTTAGATTACATATAATACTTATACCAACATCAGGAGATCTACATGGGGATTTCTCCCACTCAAGAGGATGTAGTGCGGTTCCTAAATTGGTTTGAAGGGTTGATCACCTAGGCCATTCCACCTCACCCACACATATATTTATTCTTTTGTTATATAATCATTTCATAAAATTTGTTATAGGTATATATGGTTTCTATTAATTGCAGGTCATTATAGGTGGTTTGAAAAATTTAATCACAAGTGATAAATAATGACAACCATTTCCAAACCAGTGATGAGCAAGTGAAGTTACAAAACCTCATTTTCCCAAGGAAAAAACCGCATAAAGAGGGACTAGAGTGAGATGTATGGTTTCATATAGGAGAATTTTCCAAGAAAAATTCCAAAGGCAAAGCATTTATAGGTTCAAATTATCCTTTTCATCTATTTTTCATACCAGTATCAATTTTTTACCTCTTTATTTAGATAATTTTTCATCCCTTCTTGTATTTTAAGAAATCATTATATCATAATACAATGTGTTAGATGCTTTATTTTGGATTGTATGATTAACGTTTATAAATTAATTCAAAGTTTTCAAATTGTAACATTATTTACATTTTGCCACATATTATTATAAGTTTAGGGTGTAAACATGTTATTATCCTATATTATTCAAAATTATGGGATAACCTCGACCAAATGCTTAGTCGAGTCCTATAATTATTTGATTGAGAGTGGAATATCCTATAACCAATGTCTCAACAAGATAACTAGATGTGAAGACAATATTTATATTATGGCTTGCCCACTTATGAAAATATATAAAGGATTGGGTATGTTTAATATTTTTCATTAATTTAAATATTTTGAGAGCATTGTTTTCCATAGTCGTGAATTACATATCTCATAAATCATTTTATTCCGTAAGAACACGTTTGTCTAAATATTTTTCTCCAACAAATCCAACCTATAATCTATATTGAACTTTATACCCATCTCTTTATTCTTAGTTTTATTCTTTTTATATATCACTATGATTGTGTCCAAAACATGTTTTTCTATCATTATTTTTACTACACTAGTTGTCATGTTTTTCTTCATATTCACATTTTAAAAAAATATTATTCAACAATTCTCCTAGATACTTCCATCCTAAATTTATTCTAAGTAATTTTATCTTCACCATGAAAAAAATCCACAATATAATATTATGTTTTTCTCTATTTGTTTCCACCACTGACGACGAGTCATGCACCATTTTCTACACAAGTGACTAGTTCACTTTATAATGCTTACATTTTGACTCATTAGCTTGATTATAAATTTTTTCAACTCTGTTGTTTTTGTTTTTTTAATGGAAAAATCAATGATGAAACATGACAACTTAACCCTAGTGTTGAAGTTTTTGTCTAAAACCACTCCTAAGCATCTCTCGAGATCAATATGCCCTCTCCATGGGGTATATCATATCCTTGAAAGTATTCATCTATGTTTTACATACCTACCCAAGTGTTTCAAATGTTGAGACATGGTGACTCATGCCATTTCAGTGTAGTGCTTCTAAAGTAGGCCTAAAAGGTTATTTTTGGCCTTTCCAGGACAGGTGTGCATCCTCCAGGATAGATGTGAATGCCCTAAACCATATGAGAGTGGTTTCAATGAGTTAATAATTAAATGGAAAAATTTTAGTAAGGTTTAGGAAATATTCAAAAGTTTAGGAGCAGGAACTATGAAAGAAAGTTTTTTAGGGTAAAGAAGCATGTAGTCTAAAATGGCACATGAGCTTCAATAGAGGATTCTGGGAGCTCCATAAGGAGATAGGATTTAAAAAATCAATAATTGAAAATATAATACAACCCTCTACATGATGTTAATTTCATATTTTTCATAAGACTCAAGAGATTCTCAGGGAAAGTCAGTTTGTGTAGACTTACCTTATTGTTCAAAATTAAAAAGTGGAATTTTTTGGAAGAATCGGGTCTTTAAAACCACCCCATTTATATTGTAATTATCTTGGGAGTTAAAATGGTATAAAAAAACTCATTAAAAAACTTCCTGGAGCTCGGGAAAAGTGATTTCAAGATTCAGGGACTTAGTCATTTTATCTATTAGATGGGTGGCGGGTTTTACTATCCCGACTGTCCCAACTGTCCTATGGATAGTGAGGACATTCAGGAAAATGATTTTTCCCCCACTGTAGACACCCTAGAATTACACATTATTTCCATCTTATCCCATTTTTCTTCCTAATACACCATGTTATTCACCCATTTGTGATTAATACTTCACAATCATTTTGTTGCATTATCAACATCCTTGTTTTCTTTTTTCTTCACTTCTCAATTTACTACAAAATTTTCTTTGATTTGAGCTCACTAATCCCATCACTCATCATTATTTACCTCACTTCTTGTGTTGACACCTGCTTTATCATTCTTTTAGTACTTTCACTTCTTTGTCGTGTCTTATCTTTTAACACACTTTTTGTTAAGAGTTGACATTATTAATCATCTTATTAAATCTCCCATTTTACTATTCATCTTGTTAAAAGTTGAGAAAATCCATAATTTTATTTCCTAAGTCTCTTCACTTAACACATATTTGTTAATATTTGATCATCTTTCATTGTGTTAAAAGTCTCCTTTTGTCATACTTACTTTTTTATAAGTTGAGCGCACTCATTTCTTTCGTATCTTACCTCTTTACATTCACCTTATAAATGGTCACAACATATTTCAAACTCCTTCATCTTTCTTAGCACCCATTTTGTGAAGAATCATCTAAACTAACATCTCAATTTATCTTCCACCTTAACATCATTCATTTTTAAAGAGTTGATCGTATTAATATATTTATGTCTTTTTTCCCTTAACCCTCATTTTTTAAAGTGTTGAGCACATTTAACTTTTCACCCTTTCTTACTTTCTCTTAACACACATCTTGTTAAGTGTCCACCTTCATCATCACTCTTATCACTCATTTTTATTAAGAGTTGACCGTGTTCATCTCATCAAGTCTCTTCTCTCTTAAACATTTATTTTTGTTAACGAGTCGAGCACATCTAACCTCATTTAGCACCTTTCCTCTTAACTTTCATTTTGATTAAGAGACAGACAATCAACTAACCATTTTTTTCTCCCTCTTAGCACTCATTTCGCTAAGGGTTGAGATTTTCATCTTCTTCCCTCTTCCATCTTAGCATTCACTTTGTTAAGGGTTGAGTTTTCTATCACACTTCTTCTCGTTCTTCCCCTCTTTCAACAATGGTGGGAACACGACATCGTGACTATAGTCCTTTGCAATGGGAGGAAATAAATCCTTTCCATATCATCTCGGATGAAGACCAACTTAAAAATCCTTTTTAGATGCCACTTTATGAAAAAACAAAGACCAATTCCTTCTTTGTCTCCTTACAATGGGAGCAATATTTCCCTTGGACTTTGATGAGGAAAAATTAAAAGCCTTAAAAGGACAACCTACATCCCTAAATGTTCCACCACCTGAGTCAAACAAACATGATGGCGAATGACCAAACAAAACAAATGCTGATAATAAAGGAAAACAAGTGATTTGTCCTCTAATCCCAACCAAGCCTTGCTTGATCAAATCAATGCAATGGTGAAACAATTGGCTCACCTATCCTCTATAGTCACTAACAATGATACCAAAGGTATCAAACACACAAAGAAAAGTGACGACACATTCAAAAATCATTCGAGACCAATAACAAGAACAACAAACATACGAATGATAAATCACCATTCATCCCACAAACTAATTCACCATTTTCTCAAGAGTGGAAAATGATGAAGGACACCATTTCGGGTATGCAAAAACAACGTAAAAAATTCAATTTTGATGAATTGTGTCCATACCCTTTCGATATGGACATCTTACACATACCCTTCCCACACTCTTTTGAGATGCCCAAATTTGACAAATACAAGGGAAAAACCGATCCTAGAGAGCATGTCAAGGAATTTTTCATGGCATGTCAAGTGGTGGCTTATAATGATATCTTTCTCTTGCGCCTCTTTCTTAAGAGTCTCTGATCCACAAACCTTTCGAGAGAATTTTGTCAAACACTTCTCTTTCAACCTTGACTCTGAAATCACCATGATGGATTTGTGTAATGCCAAACAATAACGAAAGCGATAGCTTTGCACAATTCTTACAACGATGGCGAGGAATCACAAATTGATTCCCATGTTCACTCCCTAAAAAATAGATGGTTAGCATCTTCATCCCTAACCTTAATGACGAGTTGTCCTTTCACATGTAGATGCACTTCCTCAACAACTTTGAGGAAGTTATCGAAAAAGGGAACCCAAATTGAAAAAGACCTCATTTCTAAAGGCTTGATCAAACCTCATTATAAAGACAATGGGCACAATGGTAATCATAAACAATAAAAACAACCCTCGTCCTTCTCACGAAAAATCCAAACATGTTAACTACAATCAGAATATGGTCAATGATGGTGTTATAGACAACCACAATTTCCATAATGTATAAAACACTTAGACTAGACCAAATAAAGGTAAACAACCTCTTGTTGTTTCTAGCAAAGAGGTTTCCATCCTCTTGCATTCTAATCTATCATTTGGGGGCATTCAAATCTGTTTAGTTCTTGATGTGGAACACATTCGGAGTGTCTTTAGACGTTTTTTTACATGTTGTGTTATATTGTTGTAGTTTATTAACATTGTGACAATAATTTTGTTTCTTTCAGCGTTTTATTATGTTGTACTTTGTTTACCTTTATTGTAGACAAATTCTAGGAAATTTATTCGCATCTCGGTTTCACAAATAACTTTGGTGCGGTTCCTTCCTATTCATATTGGGTTCGTTTTCAATGTTTGTTTCATGTTTTCTTGTCGCTTGCATTTTTTGTTGCTTATTCACATTTGTTTGCATTTCAAATTTTTAAAAAATTACAAAAATCCAAAAAAACATATGTTTCAAAATCCAAAAAAAAATAAAATTTTCAAAACAAAGAAAAATTACAAAAATTATTACAAAATTTACACAAACATTCACTTATCGCGAAATCCTACTGATTAGAAAACCCTTGAAGTGAATCTTTCAACATTTCAATACAATATTGATAAACATCATACCTTTATCTATTACCCTAGTGATTGTGCCAATCTTACAACTATCATTTCCTTCCCTTTGCATGATATGCTAACTCTATTTGGGGCAAGTGACAAAATTTTTTTTCCTTCACAATACAACTTCACGGGAAATTTCAACTTGATCATTTACACAACAGATTCAACAAGAGTGTCCTAAGGAGTCACTTTAACTATGATCTTCTGTTCGATCCTATTCCCACTTGAGAGCACTTACATCTACTTAATCATCATTGTGGCACGCATTAGGGGCATAGTTTATTGTCTTATTTTTTGACTTTGTGTTGCATTATTGGTGTTTGATTTTTGGACCACTTGCAAGTAGTGTCATTACATCTTGGTTCCTTTATAACCATGATGTTGGCACCTAATCTGTATATTGGGCTTATTTTCCATTTTATCTTTTCTTTGTTATGTGTGTTTATTCATGCGCAATTGGGTGAATCATCTTGATTCTTGTATAATTATGGTGACAACTCTATTGTGCAACAACAAAAATAAGGTTTTTCTAAAATTATTCTCCAAATGAAGCTCATGCTATGAGTACCATAATTTTCCAATCCTTGTTTCAATCGCTTGATTTCTTCTTATTAAGCAATTGTCCACCGCTTTGTTGCATCATCCACCCACTTGATGGGGCATTCCTCTAACATTCTAATCATTGGGCCATCCTAATGCTTCATCGCTTCCTACTCATTAGGGCATCATAATGCTTCATAGCTTTCCACTCACTGATCTACATGTGTCTACTATATTTAAAGCACCATTACTTCATAATAGCACTTTAAAGAGGGGAAAAATGTAAACACCCTAGAATTACACATTGTTTCCATCTTATCCTAGTTTTCTTCCTAGACACCCTGTTATTTTCCATTTGTGAGTAATTGATTAAATTGATTAATTCATACACATTGTACCCTTTAGATTAATTAAATTAATCCCATTGACCCTTAGTACCCCTTTGTGCTAAGTTAATTATCATTTATTAATTAATTAAGGGTGTGCACATCCTAGTCAACTTCCACTTAGTGAACATCCACTTAGACTCCACTTGGAATCCACATTCTCATCCTAGTTAACTACACTTCTAGATTCCTTGAAAGGTGGGGCTAAATAAAATTACATGTATAACCACCTTTTTGGATGAAAATTCTACAATTAATTCCATCATTTCCCCTGGAATTGTTGTAACCTCCCCCAATGCTATTTTTAGCATGTGCATTCAATCTATTTCAACCAACTTCTAACTACTTCTGCCTCTATAAATTACAGGCTTTTCGTATCCCAAATCCTCTTGGATTTAAGCACACTTACTGTCAAATTGTATTCCAATTTCTGTTATTTTGGAAGCAATAATCCAAGCCAAAACTATTGTGTTTGTAGCAATTGCACTCACGTTTGGAGGTCATTCAAGAGCACCCACAATTCTGAAAGGTTACACAACTTAAAGCTTCACACAACCTACTTGAGGTTTACTCTGGAAAGCTCTAGGGAGGTTTGTAAGTTTATTGTTTTTCTTCCATTCACTTGTAGTTATTCAAGGTTTACATCACCCATTAAATATTTCTCTTGGTATCTAATGTGGCCTTCCCTCTTCCCAACGGAAGTGCCAAGTTATTTTTCCCATCAACTTGCTAAGTATCCTCATCTAACACTTGCATGCATTTTACTATCCCAACTATCCCAAGGATAGTGGGGAAAATAAAATGCACCCCACCCTAAGCCCATTATTAGGTTCATCATGTGACTAAATATTTTTCCTCTAGGGTGCTCAAGTATGTTTCTCTCACCTCCCCATCTCCCCGAATCTTGCTCTGCCACTTATCACGCTCAGTTGGGGTGCATTTTACCATTCTAACCGTCCCTAATATCACAAGGAAAATGGGTAAAGTGGGGAAAAAAATGTGCCCCACCCCCATGCTTTGTAAATTAAAAATTTAACTATTTTTTTCTACATTGCTTCTTCTTGCTTCTTCCTTCCCACGAACCAAAAGTGTTTTAGGAAAGTTTTAAAGCATGAAATAAACTACGATCATCTCATTTTATAATTGAAAAATTCATTTTCTCTATTCCATAACTCCAAAAAAACCTGTAAATTATCCAAAACCTTGTCAAAATTCCTCCAGGATGCTATATGCATCAAAACTTAAAAACTCATATCTTACTGAGCCGTTGAGCGAAATTGGGTGAAATTTTCTCGGTTGCTCTCCATCCCGGGAACCTTAAAGAAAGTTGTAGTAGTAGAGTAGATTATTACCTAGTTTATTAATGGAAGAAAACCCTAGTTTTATTCCTTAGATATTGTTTTTCAATTTCTAGACATTCATCCAAACATATCGAGGTGAAAATTGGAGCACAAGGTACCATAATCAAGTCAAATCCAATGATGCCATTTTCATTTCAATCCAAGGTGGATAAGTGAAATTTCTAAAAATATTAATTACTTGGTGCCATAAATTTATAAAAAATAGTAAATTTCCTAAAATAGTAAGTCCTCTCAGAATAATGCACTCAATGAACAGGGAAAATGATAAACTAGACAAGTTTGACCAAAAGTCAAAAATCGAGTAAATAAAAAGAAAAAGGCATGATCTTAAAATAGAAAGTTTCCAAAAATAAAAAATCATTGTCAATAGAGTTGAATTGAATATTATAGAGGGTCTAAAATTTCAAAATGAACAAAGCGGTGAAATATCCCAAAATAGTAGGTATTGGTTCCACATGCTAAAAATAGAAAGTCTCCATTTTGAGTGCAAAACATTTTAATAGGCTCCATTTTCATTCATCTTGCTTATTTTTGAAATCTTAAAAAGGTTTTATGATATTTGCATAGCTCAAAAAGGAAATTCATCCTTCACAGAGGCCTTGAAGCATCATTTTGATAATAGTTGCAAAGTAAAACATCACAGGGTGCATCGGTAAAATCTAGAGATATTGTGCGATCAAAGAAGATTAAAAAAAAAGTAAAAAACAATTAAAATTCAAGCTAAGTGGGTCATAATAACTCATCAATCATATTTGATCCATCCATACCTCCTCGGTGAGCTAGTTGAGTTGAGCTCGGTGAGTTGGGAGAGTTGACCAAAGTGAGTTGGGTTGTTTGAGTGAGCTCAATGTGATGTTCAAGGTGAGATGGTTGAGTTAAAACATTGCAAGAAGGAGATATCAAACAATAGAAATTCATTACATCCTTCATTTCTTTAAAAGGATCCAAGTATGTCTTTCACAATGACAGATCTCCCTCATAATGATCAAGAATTGGTTCCACAATAAGCTCTTGAAAGTTCTCTAATGACAAACATTGTGTCAACTTTTGAAGAGCCATTTCTATGGATTTAAGAAATGATTGAAAGTGAGCCAAGGACAACACAATATGATATATTTCTGAGTATTGAAGAAATGTCAGAATTTTGAAGTCTAGCGAAAAATAAGGCCAAACCAACATCTTGCTTCTTTAGTGGCATCTCAGGTAATCAATATGTTGAAGTTTTTAGGCCTAAGAATGAAAATCCTATTGAGGAAATGACTCCATTAGATTATGAGTTGACCCACATCTCATTAGGTCAAGATTCACATGAGGGTGATTCCCACCTTTTTTCAAGGAATCCTCTTCCCACCTCCTCACTCAGAATGAAGAGTATAAAAAAATTGTTCAATTGGAGGAACAAGTAAAAGAGCTCAGTTCTTACATCTAACCCTTCTTAGAACCTGACTCAACATATTCTCTTCTAGTAGAATACATTCTTCTAATCAACAGTGTTGATCCTAAGGAAATCAAGAAAGCACAAGGATACATGATGTAGGGGAAGGCTAACAAGAAGTGGATTGAGAAAATCATTGAGCAAGGCAAGACATTGTTTCAGATGTCATTTCTCTCATCAAGTACATGTTCTTACAACTTTTTATAAGTAAAGAAAGTAAAGGAAGAGTTTACAAAAGAGGTAATTCACTTGGATGAGGTGTTCCTACTGGTGTTAGAGATGAGATATTTTGACTCTCACACTCTTGTGAGTAAGAATGTGTTTACATCAGTTGTAGAGAACTTGTCTCAAGTCTAGATCCACATCATGGATATGAAATATGTAGTACTAAAAATACAATCTATCACTTGGAATCTTATGGACAACATGTTTGTGAGATCTTGAATGATTTCTACAATTTTGTTCAAACTTGAGTTCCCTCCACTCACTGAAGATTCATCATCAGAATAACTTATTGTTTCCTTTTAGGAGATGGTAAAGAAAGAGGTAGGTGACTCTCTTTCCTTCAATAAAGATAACTTAGAGTCCCTGACCAACATTAGAAGTTTCATTTCTGAAATTATAAAATATCATGAAGAATGGCTCAGTCAATGCAATAATATATGGGAAGATAAGGCGAGAATATGTCTCATTAATATATAATAAATGATCTTAATTTCTTGTCCTTTTTATCAAGTTTGACTGCATTTTGTGACTTTTGTTTGATCTAATATAATTTTGGATGCAAATTTCCATATTTTATTGATTTTAGTTCCAACATTTAAAAACTCTATACTTCCTAACAAAGTGCTTTAAAAATTCAGTTTTGTAATAAAACATGTCATAATCAATCGGAAGAACAAAGTATGAAGCGAGTTAGCATGTTTTTGGAAGCATTGGTTTCAATACGGCTTAGTTCCGAAACTTCCAGACTTAGTTTTGGAACTCCATTACATAGTTATGAGCTCTATCACTTAGTTTTGGAACTTTTAGACTTAGTTAGGAACTCTAGTACTTAGTTTCATAATTTTTGGACTTAGTTCTGGAACTCCTGCATGTAGCTCCGGAACCCTCATGGTTAGATCTGGAATGATTTCCTTTAGTTCAGGAACTTCTCTAAAGTTTTGGAACCGATGAAAATTTTTTATTCCAACAAATATCCGGTGATTTAGCAATCAATGATCCTTTCAATCAGGAGTAGATTAGAAGATTTCGATTCTTCATACTTGCAGATCTAGGGATAACTATCATACAATAGTATGTCCAGCCATGTTCTAATTCAACATCTATTTTGGGCACGATTCGGTTCCATCTGAATCAGTAGGATAGCTATGGTTGTAAATGCACCTTTGGAAGGAGTATATATATGTAAACCTATAGATAGATATAAAATAATAATATAGAGATAGATCAATATACATAGATACAAACACAAAGAGATAGAAAGAGACAATACGTTTTTGTAATGCAGAACATTTTATCAATAAAATAGCCATTTCTGTTTTGAGAGTATATTAAGTTGTCAAATCTTGTTTCAAGGTGGAGCAAGGGCCCACTCCTCCAAGAACCAGGATCTTCATTTTATTGGTATTTATATTTCTAGAGAAAATAGTATAGATCTATTAATTCTGTAAATGCTTTTGATTACTCAAGTTGAAATCTGTCGTATACTTGTTCCTGCAGGTGTTCTAGATTAGATTCTTATTTCCTTGTAATCATCTTTCAACATTCTCAATTGTGTGTTTATTTTCAAAGCAAGTGTGTTTATTTTTGTAACGTGTATTTACTTACAACAATCTATTTCATTATACAAATGTGTATTTATTTCTAGCAATTTATTTCTGCAAAGAGTGTTTACTTCTAGTAAGTTTTCATAGTTTGATTTCAATAAGTTTTTGGCCAAGAAGTCCTTAAGACATTGAGAAAATCCCCTAGAAAATATAAAAAAGAAAACAAATACCTACAGTCAATTACTAGATCACTAAGATTTCTTGTTGCATATAGCTTCAGACACCACCCCTGGTTTGAATATGACATCAACAAAGATTTGATTAAATGAAGGGAATAACGACACCCATCATTTTTGGCATTGTTGTCGGGGACTCAATAGTTAGAATTGTCTAATTAGGTGTCAACAAGAGCAACAATCATACATCTAGTAATTGCAGGATCTTCCCTACGTCATCATAAAATTTATGAGTAGACCAAGAGACTCCAAGGGTTGATTCCTCCCAAAAATATCTGAACAAGAATCATCATCTTCTCGATCAAATAAGGAAGTTGACCAAGAATTAGAAGCACCATTTTCCCTGTTAGACAAGAAGCAGAATTGCCACCTTTGGAATTCTTAGATCAATCACCAGAAGGAAGTAGAACCTTTGGAAAAAAAAAGATCATATCCCAAGATCTGTTTAGAGAAAGTTTTGATTCACAATTGAGTAGTCAACCTCCTACTCCTGAATTTTCACCTTCCCTAAAGAAAATCACATACCATATTGATTGGGAGAAAAGTCTAGAAGGTACTACAGAAATGGAACAAGAAGCTGAAAGAGAACATGATAGGATGTTCACTTATCCAATTCAATTGGATGATGATGATACACCTATGAAAAATATTTCACCTGCACATTTACCCACATTTAGAGGGGGGTCATCTAAAGACCCTGACCAATTTTTGTTTGAATTTAAATTCTTTGTATCAAACTTATGATTACAAAACAAATAATCAGAAACTCAAGTTGTTTCCATCTACCCTAAAGGATGCAACAATGAGGTGGTTTATGGGATTAACATCTAATTATATTACCACTTGGGCACAAATGGAAGTTTCCTTCCTAGACAAGTATCAAGATTACTATAGAGGGAGGAATAGGAAGGAATAATTTTTCAAAATCAAGTAGGAGGAGGATGAGAATATGGAAGATTATTTAGACAAATTCCTCTTTGTGAGCAAAAGATGTGGATTTATACTACAAGAAGAGTTAAGAAAAACCATTTTTCTTAAAGGTCTAGATGATGAATCAAGGGATTCCTTTGATCTGATGGGAGGTGGAAACATTGATCAAATAAGATTAAATGATATTAAAGACATTTGTAGAATTTGTTGGTGTGTATTATTTTCCACATCATTAGGTGAGTCATCTCACTTAGGTGAGATCGTAGGTCCACGTGTCATTTAGGGGTCATCATGATATTCTCTTACACGTCAGTGTGTCAATCCATCATATGCATCATTATGAGTTACATTTCTATTCTGGGAATGTAACTCCCCCTCTCCACTCAAGTTGTCATGATTGCAGCACTGGGGGTTACTCAAAGCACCTCCTATTTGTACACCCTTTTGGATCTATGAGATAGAGGAGAGTTTTTGTGGCTTATCGAGGTTCTACCCATTTGTCAAATCTTTGCACGCACATTCGGTTGATGCTCACTCCTCCCGAGATCTCTTCATGCTACCATTTGCACGTTCGTTGATGTGCACGTCGTCCCTCGTGATCCTCGCTTGTGGGTTTTCGTACCCTCTTACATGGTATTAGAGTGAATCTTGTGGATCCATGCACTCTTCAGCATTGCTCGTGTGTTTTCCATCTTAGGTGTGATATTGAGTTCTTTGATACGTGTGTCATAATGGATATTCCATTGTGTGCTTCAGTTCTTTGATTTGGGGTTTTATACCTCTATTCGATTTTTCCAGTGTTGGTTCATGTTCATGGGTTTTCTGCCTTGCACGTTTTTCTTCGGGGTTTGTGCTTGCAGTCTTCGACCTTTGGTTTTGCTTCTTCTCTACATTGTCCAGTGAATCTGCATCCTTAACTCCCCTAAGCCTATTATTGGCGCTACACACTCACCAAGTCGTTCTCTATGCTTGTTTTTGACCTACACTAAATTCTCCTCCTGTGTTGGACTCTTTTAGCTCAAGGGCTCATGTTTTGGCTTGAGTTTTGCTCCTCTTGAAAAAATTTTGTGCTAGGTTTTCATGCTTTGCATTGGCTGGTCGGTGTATCAATTCAACCTGGTGCCTTGGTCTTTGAATCCCTAGTTTTCCCTCTGCGTGGACGTGTTCAGTGGTTTTCAACTCTCACTCCAGCCCGACCGTTTCAACTCGGCACAGTTTGGTCCCTGCTCAGTCTCGGTAATTTCATTTAACCACTTCATTGCCATCCAAAGCACCTAACATCAACGTGGAGCACCTGCGTTTAACTCTTCACCAACGTCTCAAAGCGTGAATCTTGTCGGTGTTCTGACTGTAGTGACTCACCGTTTCAACGTAAACTCCTCCAACGTGGACCACCTATGTTGAACTCAGCACGTTCCATGCTGCTCAACACCACGTCTCAAACTTCCACCACCTACTGTGACACGTGGCCTCGACCCTACCCATCACCTGTCCTTTTAACTCGACAGACTGTCCATTCGGTGCATTAGCCTCCAAGCTTGGTCAAGAGTGATTTCTAGCTTGGTCAACCTATGGTCCAACTCAGTATTCCCTTTTAGAAATTTTTAGAGGTTAAAAAAATCCTATTTTTAATGTTTTAAGGTTAAAAACATTCATTATGGCATTGTAATAATTTTAGGGCCTTTATTTGCTTGTAATTATGCCCTTCCTATGTGTGTCGAAGATGGAGGGCAAGGTCCATGGGGTTGGCAGGAGGCTAATCCCCCCTCATAAGAAAAACAAACCCTACTTGAAATTTTATGCCATTTCCAACGAGTACCCACATGACACCCTTTGCACCCATTTTGGGCACTTTTTTAATCAGTTTGCAAAGTTCATTGGCATTTTCCATCAGTTGTGGGAATTGTATTTTTGCTATATTTTTTAACTCGTTGCTCGGTTTTGAGTGCTTCTTTAGTCAAAGTTGCATGATTTTTCACACATTACATGATGACATTGTCAATTTTGTAAATGAACTACTTTATAAAGTGCCACATTTTGGGGGTTCACTAGTACTCTTGAGTTTTGACTCACGAGACACATTATTGGCCGAGTCCGAAGTCTTGCATTCGTGCACCTTGCACTTTTGATTCCATATCATGGAGAGTGCTCTTTCCAGACTTGAGCATCATAGGATCACTTTACAACCTCCACCACTTCTCGCCAGGAGAGGGAACTATTCAACTTGGCGTGCTTCCATGGAATGCTACTTCACTCATTTCACCCTTCTTACTTGGGCCAGTTCCTACACCCACTGATCATCGTTATCTAGAGGATTTTCTCGACACTTGTGACCATGTTTTTGGTCACATGATGATGCATGTCTCTCAATCTCTCTAGTTTCACGTGGTAGACTCAGATCCACCCCATCATGTCTAGAGCATTCTTCAGTCCCTCTATGGAGACCCTTCACATACTGCCACCGTTGTTGTTCGTTGTTGATTCAATGGTCTACTCTTCTTCTTGTGTTGGCAGTTCCATTGACATAGAATCACTTGGTTCTACTTCTGATGATGAGGATTGTGCACCTAGTTCTGATGTCGAGAGTACTACAGAGGACTCTTCTCCTCCTTCTCTCACTATTCCAGAGAGTGTTGACACTTCCCACATCTCATCAGATATTGAGTAGTCTCCTATTCAGTCTCATATAGTCATCACACCCACCTCTTTTCCACCTTCAAAGTGTGTGAGGCCCCTTCCACTCATCTACCTTCATTGGATGACTCATACCTATCTGACATCGATCTTCTATTTGTTGAGCCCCCTCATTGGGACAAGTATCTACCTGACCTTGGTCATATTTTCACAGAGTACACTTGTGATGTACTATAGGTTCGTCATCCATCTACAGGTATTTCATTGGATTTCATTATCTCCATTGTTGGGAGTGCCCCTTCTGGGACTCTTACCACTTCCACTTTTCTGGAGACCTTCATTGATCCACCCTTGCTTGTGGTTCCATTTTTTGTTGTGGGGGATGTTTTGTTTCCTTGACATTAGTTGGAAATCCTCTCTACAGGTGATCACCCTTCATACTCTGATAATTCTGCACTTGTGAAATTACCTTCGGTTGCTTCACACTCACTTGCTAGACCTATGTCACACTTTTGTAGACCAGACTCAGAGTTCTTCGTGCTACTGCCTTCAGTTTCCTTCATGGAGTGGGCAGATTTCCAACACATCATTTCTATCCTTCCAGGGAAAGCATACAATTCAATGTGGGTGGCTCTTCTTTAGTCTAGAGACAGAGAATCTCATTATTGATATTCTTTTGGGAGACATCCTAGAGCTGCAAAGTTCATATCTATCCATGGCATCTTCTGCATTCCTCTCATCTCCCTCTTCTTCTCTCTTCTTCATCTTTCGAGATATTTCTCTTTTACACATGGGTACCTTTACGAGCTCGTATATAGTTTGGGATCCATCCTCAAGCATCTTTCTTAGATTACAGAGTGTTTTTTCTCTTGTGGTGGATGTTTTTCCCACTGGGTTTTCCTTCACTACTTAGGACCTTTTTCTTGTACGTGGGTACCTCATTAGGCTTTGTGTTGGGACCCATTTCTCATTTTTTTCGTCACCTCATCGTAAGTTACGATGAAGGGGGGTGTTGGTGTGTATTATTTTCCACATCATTAGGTTAGTCATCTCACTTAGGTGAGATCGTAGGTCCACATTTCATTTAGGGGTCATCATGATATTCTCTTATGTGTCAAAGCACGTCAAGGCGTCATATGCATCATTGGAAGTTACACTTCTATTGCGGGAATGTAACTCCCCCTCTCCACTTGAGTTGTCATGATTACATCATTGGGGTTATTCAACACCTCCTATTTATACACCCTTTTGGATCTATGAGATAGAGGATAGTTTTTGTGACTTATCGAGGTTCTACCTATTTTTTGAATCTTTGCACGCACATTCGATTGATGTTCACTCCTCTCGAGATCTCTTCACATTGCCGTTCACATGTATGTTAATGTGCACGTCGTCCCTCATGATCCTCACTTGAGGGTTTTTGTACCCTCTTACAAAATCTATTCACGAAAAAGGGATGGACCTAGAAAAGGAAAAACAGTTAAAAATTTAAACCCAGATATGAACAAACTGATGGATGAATTGGAAAAATTTAAAATAAACATTTTAGTTCAATTAACCTCCACCATGGATGGATTGCAAGCTAAAGCAAATGCTAAAATTGAACCATTAGCTATATATTTTCCTAGATGCAAGAAGAAGCATGTAATAAGAGATTATCCCCTGGAAAAAATAGAAATGTATCTTATCTGTGAATCTAGGGACCATGAGAGTAATGCATGTTATCTTCTTCCATTTATTAAAAATCAGCTTAAACAAAGTAGCATTCCATCCACATCAGAAGAAGTAAATTTTGTCCAGAGACAACCTAGCCAAGGGAAGTTCATGCCTAGGTCGGTTCCTAACCCCTGGATGATGCCATGGGTAGCTTAGACAGTGCCAAAAATTGGGGACAACCACCTTGGGCACCTCAACCAACATGGAATCCTCAGGATTGGGTAGGTCAATCTTGGTATGCCCAAGGACACCAACAACCATGGTCTGGTCAAGGAAACCCGAATGCTTGGTCACAACCTAGGTGGAGCCCTAATAATTATGCTTAAGGGAGGACATATCCTAATCAGAATCAACAAGCCATAATGGGTTCCCCAACACAAAATTCACAAAATGAAAATGTGGTCCAAACCCAAATACCAACACAACCAGTAGCAAACCCAAGAAACAAACAAACAACTCTTGTCTACGGAATAGAACCAGAAAAATCAGTTGATCTGAATGCCATGGATTGTAAGGATATTCAAACTAGATTTGGAAAAATAATTAGTAGTCCACCTATTATAATCACTTGAGATGACAGAAGAAACTAAAACCCCTAGTACAGTTGTTCCCAAGAAGGATGTAAAAGAAAAAGATAAGGAGCTAGATAACAACTCTACTGAGACTCCATTTCCAGAGAGATTTAAAGAAGCCATAGAGACTAAGGAATCTGAGTTGGTACGAAACTAAGGAAATTAAATATTGAAATACCATTGTTACAAGAAATTAAGGACATTCTAGAATTGAACAAATTAATCAAAATTCTATGTTTAAAAAGACCTAGAAGGAAGAAGCAGTACCCCAGGACTATTAAGGTAGATGGGAAACTTGTTGATTTATTAGTAGGAAAAATTTTGCTTCCCAAATATGGAGATCCTGGAAGTCCTGTTATTTCGTCTCTATAGGGAATAAAGATATACATAATGTTTTGGTTGATTTAGGAGTAGCTATAAATGTGATGACAATGGACACTTTGAAAACATTACCATTAACAGGTATACAACCTACTAACACCATATTACAGATGGAAGATCAGTCTATAGCAAAACTAGAAGGAGTTATTGAAGATGTGGCAGTTATGGTGGAGTCATGGGAATATCCAGTTGATTTCCTTATATTGTAGCCAAAAGGTAAAACACTTGGTTATCCCATTATTTTGGGCAGACCATGGTTAGCTACAATTTCTTCCTTAATTGATTGCAGATTAGGTGATATGACTATCTCAAATGGTAAGAATTCTAAGAAAATTCCTTATATCCTTCTACACGACCTTCTATTGATAATCAAGAACAATTGTGGGTTGATGCTCCTGATACTAATAAGAAAAACATGTCTTCTTTGGCCATGATCACATTGTAGGATCACATACGTGAGGTAGAAGATATGATTAATCAACCATTGAATGAACACCAATTATCCTTGGAGCAATCGGGAATAGTTCCGAACCTACGAACTTAGTTCTAGAACCTATAGACTCTGTTCCAGAATCATCAGATTTAGTTTTAGAACCATCACATTTAGTTCCGAAATACACCAACAACAATTTCCTATGACTGTACATAATTTCACTTTGGAGGAACAAGATTTATCTTGGGAAAAGGAAGAATTAGTACCTTGAGAATCAAATATATCAGAAATGGTGAAGAACTTACGGAAAGCAACAATGATGAGGAGTTTGACCTACAACAAGATAAGTATCATAACTCTTCCTATTGTCCTTTTCCAATATTTTGTCTCAAGGAAATTTTAGAGATGTTGTTACATATCATATGTTGTTACCACATGCATTTCCACTAAATACCTTAATGGAACCCTTTCAACAAATCATTTCATCACACATTGGAACCAAACATGTTGAGATTCAGTCGGGTAAAATTTTGAACATTAACAGTTGGTTAAAGAATGATGAAGAAGCTAAATTGTTTGATGTTCTAAAAAATCATACTAGAGCTTTTGCTTGGGAATACAAAGATATGAAAGGAATCCATCTAAGTATTTGCACTCATCACATCTATACTGAAAACATTAGACCAATTAGGAAACCTTAGAGAAGGATTAATCCAACCTTAAGAGATATAGTCAAGCAAGAAATTGAAAAACTATTACAAGTAGGTTTTATCTACCCTATCTTAGATAGTTAGTGGGTGTCTCCTCTTGTAATTGTTCCTAAAAAGAACAGAAAATGGAGAATTTGTGTTGACTATAGGGAACTAAACAAAGCCACACTGAGAGATTATTTTCCCTTACCATTCATAGATCAATTCCTAGACAACCTTGTAGGTAAGCAGTACTTTTCCTTCCTAGATGGCTTTAGTGGATATAATCAAATCAGAGTTGCTACAAAGGATCAAGAAAAAAAATACCTTTACATGTCCATGGGGTACCTTTGCCTACAGGGTATTACCATTTGGATTATGTAATGCTCTAGCAACCTTCTAAAGAGTTGTATTAACAATTTTTGCAGACCTAACAAATGAATGTGTAGAGGTATACACGGATTAATTCACTTTGTGTATAGAGACACATTTGATGATTCTTTGAGGAATTTAGATAGACATCATTCGAAGACATAAAAACCTCCATTGTTCACGCTCCTGTTCTGGTGTGTCCTAACTTTACTAAGACTTCATCATGTACAGTTATGTGTCCGTGCATCTTGTATCGGCTATCTTGATGCAAAAGAACTCGAGGATATTAAATCCCGATCACTTTCATGAGCTCTCCTCTAAAGCCTAATGAATTAAAGATGTCACGAGATGGAAAAGCATGCCTTCACCATGGTAAACTTAGTCAAAAGTTTCCGCTACTACATTCTAAATTCTCATACAGTAGTGCTAGTTCTAGACATGGCTATTAAGTCTATCTTGACTCAATAGGAGTTAGGGAGCTTATGAGGGAATTGGATTGCAAAGGTCCAAGAATACAATCTAGACATCAGACCAACCAAGTTGGTAAGAGGTAAGGCCACTGTGTCAGCTAATGGCTGAAAATAAAGACTCAGAGGTACCTAAAGAGAAAGTGATCACATTGATGGAGAACAAAATGAACTAGAGAAAGCGGATTATTTGCCCATGGTTCTGTTTGTCGCAACTAACGACAAATGGTATTCTGACATTGCATTATTTCTCACCTATGGTGAGTTCCTAACTCACCTAACCACTAAGGAAAAGTGAACGGTGAAGCTCAGAGCCACGAGATATGTCATATGAGATGATGGATTGTCAAACGTGGAATTGATGAAGTTTTTCTACGATGCGTTGACAAGCCAAACAGATAAAATTGTTAGAGAGTTTTTACGACTCACTGTGGTGGTCACTTCTCCTCATCAGTGATAGCACATAAAGTCATTTGGGCGGTACTGCTGGCCAATGCTATTTCAAGATACAACCACCTCGGTAGCAAAATGTGAACTTTGCTAATAGTTAGTTGGCAAACCAAAGCAAGCTACGTTTCCCCTCAGGCCCGTCATCATCGACGAACCATTCAGGAAACGGGGAATTTATTTCATCAGAGCACTCAATCCTCAATCGTGTGATGGACATAGTTACGTCCTAACAGCAATGGATTACTTCACAAAATGGGTGGAGGCCATACCTGTCAAGCATGCCACTTTTGAAGTCATTTGCAACTTCATCAAAGAGAATATTATTGTGATATTTGGCATTCCACAAAATATTGTTGTTGATAACACTTCTAACTTCTCTTCATAGGAAGTAATTGGTTTTTGTTATGGATATGGAATAACCTTGGATCAAGCTTCCGATTATTATCCTCAAGGAAATGGTTAGGTAGAATCCAAAGAACAAGAACCTGGTGACTATCATATGGAAGCTAGTTGATGAAAACTAGTGGTCCTAGCACAAATCATTGTATGATGCTTTGTGGGCAGATCGTATCACTCCAAAGAGGTCTCTCGGCATGTCACCTTTCTAGGTGTTATATGGGATCAATGCTGAAATCCCTATCTCTACTGAGAACTTCCTGCTCTGCACTTAGCTCGAGTAATTGAAGATGAAACTTTTCAGAATTCTCTTGAAAAGAGGATTATGTACCTAACGGAACTTGAAGAAAAGTGAGTGAAAGTGGTCAACAAGATCACTGAACATTAGAATCAAGTTAAGAGGTTGTTTGAAAAGAAAGCTAAGCAAAGAGATTTCAAAGTAGGAGATATTGTTCTTCTGTGGGACAAATGAAGAGAACCGAAAGGTATGCATAGAAAGTTTGACTCTCTTTGGAGAGGGCCATACAAGATCAAGCAGCTCAACAGAGAGAATAGTTTCTATCTCTCATATCTAGATGGAACCGAGCTCCCACTTCCCTATAACGGGTAGCACCTGAAGATCTTCAAGAAGTAGAGCTTGCTCTCTTCTTTGTATAATTTTCTTTTTGCTTTCGTTGTGTGTTTGCTTCCTATTTGTTTTGTGTTCCCTTTCTTTCCCTTTTTGGTTGCCCTTGTTTTTGACTCTCTGTAACCCAATGGATAGGAACATGTAAATCTGGGATTCTCTACCCTTAAGTTTCATTTTAAGATAGTCCTTAGAAAGAGCCAAATTTGTTATCTGTAAAATTGATGAGGGCAATTTCTAGGTAACCATAGCTAAAAATATGTTTTTACGTAAATAAGTCGATAATGTTCAAAATGGCTTAAAACTCCCTTTCAAAATCAAGTTATTTCTAAACTTAGCTATTTTTCAGACTTCTTCCTTGGTGCAATTTTTTTTGTGTGTCAACAATCCCAAATGTGTGCCTTTTTGAACTAGGTGCAAGAATTCACGTGTCGACATACCAAAATTTGTGCCCCCTTAGAAAATCCTATGGCACACTCATTATTAGGTCAACATACCGAGTGTGATTTGTCATCACACAAAGAAATGGGGAGCATTGTTCACACAATTCCCCACATTCACATATCTCAGAGCTATGAATTTTGAGGGAGAACCAACGAAGCTACCAAGGTTTGCAAGGCCGAAGCTGATCCTACCAAAATTGTCAAGGCAACTAATCACTTATCATGAGAAGTGCATGAAAAGAAAGAAAGGAGGAACCCCATTCCCCCTTGAAGTTGGTTGATACACCTGCCCCACACTTGCCAAAGCATGAGAGATGTACGTTGAGCTTGAGTTGCTGAACCTAAAGCACAACTTCCCAGCAAGGTCGACCTTCGACTTTCGGAGTTGCTTCCCAAAGGCAAAAATTGATCCCATCCATGTTCTCAAGATCGAGGAAATTTGGATCGAATTGGCACATGAGATAGACATTAGGCAAAAGGATCACTCCCTGAGTGGCTCTGGAGGAGATCATCCACTATGGCATAGCCATCATCCCAAAGGAATTCCAAGAGACTGATCAAGAAATTGATCAAGTTTACCTTGACATAGATGAGGATGATTGGCCATTCGCAGAGATTGACAGAGCTAGGGCACCGAAAACCATTTAGGAAAGGGTTAAGCCCACATTGCAGCGCACCAAAAATTGGTGCAAACAGAATGGTCTCACCTACCTTGGAGTTGATTTCACTACTTCTCCTTCAGGTAGAGCACCTCCAAGACCGGCCCATGTGCCGAAAGGAAAAGGAAAGGATAAGGAGGGTGAATCAAGTAGACAAGAAGAAACTCCTGAAGGCCTTCCTTCTACTTCTGAGAAGCAAGTAGTCGACCTGGTGTCTCCAGGTAAAGAAGAAACAACAGAGGTTTCAATGAGATACATCCACCCAGGATGTTATCACAACTACAACTGTAGAGGTACCTAATGTTCCTTCTTCCATTTCTTCTCCTCCTCATATCATTGAAGCATCTATTCCTATGGATGTGTCTTCTTCTCTCCCTTCCTCCCTCTCATCTCCCACCTCTTCCATCTTCTCCTCTCTCGCAGATCTGTCACCCAGTGTTCCATGCATCTAATTGCAGATCCCTTCTATTTCCATGTCCTTCTTTTATCCCGTAGTAACTCCAGCCCCGTAAGCAAATGGTGCATTGGATTCCCTATCAATGCCACCACCAAGTGTTTTGACATACTTCCCTGAGGCCTCTACAGTTGCTCCCCCTTTCACTCCCGTTTCTTCTTCTATTTCCTCTACTCCCACTCCCATAAGTCCTAGTTGGATTTTTGACCATCTAGGCCAGCATAAGAGAAAAGTTCCCATTGTGGCCATGGATTTCTCCATCATTCGAAGAAGGGTACCAAGAAGCAGAAAGTGATAACTCACTTTTCTAAAAGCACTTCGGGGGAGAGAGTCATGGAGATAGCTTACCCGGACCCCACCAAGAAAAAGGAGGATCTATCTCCCACAGACTTCACAGTGACTCAAGTCACAAAGGGGACCTCATCTGAAAGCCTGCAAGAGGAAGCCTCATCTGCTGTGGATGCTCTCTACAAGAAGCTCCAAGAAGAACAAGAGGAGAAAATAATACTCAAGGAACAAAACAAACATCTCCTCCAATTGAATTGCAAAAAATGCACAACGCTCCTCTCCCGTGGATCGCCGCCGAACCCACTCAAGTTCTCGGTCGGGATAAAATAAATGAATATATTAAGATTGGTGAACAAGGTGCATCAAGTATCATCATGGATCAAGTGGACCCTTAGAGATGGTCAAGAAATGATTGGGAAATTTAGAGTACTCTATCAAGATATAACCCAAGCAAATAAGGAGCTACAAGCAGTAGCAGGTTCCCTCTCTGAAGATTTGGATAATGCCAAGTTCAAAGATGAAACGTTCCAAACCATGGTTGATCGCTCGAGTTGATGACCTATTGAAGGTGTAGTATCGATCACCCGTGTGCACATAATAAAGCTCTCATCACTTTAGATTTTGGGTTGATCAAATGGAAAATATCTTGGAGAGAATAGATAAAATCAAAGATGAATCCTCGGGACGCACGATACAACATGGAGCAGAGCACGGTTAAAAAAATGTCTCCAGGATGCTCTATGAATTGTATAACTTGAGGGAAGCAGATGATACATTCGGTGCTTCAAGGATATCGTCACTCAAGGTTTGGCACGAGAGGTCATTTTCGACCGAGAGTTAATCAATAACCTCTTGGTCCGCCGCAACTTCATTAATTTTTGGTCGACGCATGGGAAACTTTACCCAAGTTACGACAAGTGAAGAACGAGAAAGAAACTTTCAAAGTCATTGGCGACCATTTTAAAGGTCAGATCATGATCAACTTTAAGTGATGATCAGAAAGTTTATGGAATATCAAGCGTAGTGTCACATCGACTCTCCTGATCAAAAGCAAGATACCAAATTTGAGTAGAGGGATGATGAGGAGTAGTTTCTCCTCTCGTGTATGCATTGATCATTTTTGTAAAATGTTTAAAAAGCATGTTGGCATTTATGATGACCTCATCCATGTTGCACCATGGGATGTTGTCATCCAAAAACTTGCCCAAAGTCAACTTTTGACTTTTTAGATATTTTGTAAATATCTTGTAAGATATTTTGTAAATAGTGGTTGGTTTGCTTTTGTCTTCTTTCTTCTTCTCCTTCTATAAATACTTTGGAATACTTGTTGTATTCAAAAGGTGGACATTTTTTGTATGAAAAAAGAAGTGAGGAGAGAAAGACTTTGTGTTTTCTTGTAACAGAAGAAATATTAATACATATGTTCAGAATTTGTGCTTAATATATGTGTTATTTGCATCAGATCTTTCTTAAGTTAGATCTATGTTTTTATTCTGTTGGATTCATTCCTATTATCATCATATGTTCATCAGTATTGCTTTAATTGTTTATGCAAGTAAGTTTGGCTCTGTTTACTACTAGCCCAAAGCATAAACCTTTTGACCTTTCCGTCTTGGAATTCTTTTCTTTTCTTCCTTCAAATCTACCCTCCTCCGTTCCTTCCCTCCTACCTTTTTGTTCATAGTTGGAACTACCTCTACTGGGATGAGATCCCAAACCCCCTAAAGTTAGAATAGTGTAGATTTGCAGATTCCTGCTTGATAGATTAACAATAAACCAGTTTCACTTTGTTGTCTCAAAGAGGGCTATGCCCTACACACTATTGGTCTGTTTCCCCACGGCTTGCCTAACCGAAATTTTTTTGGACCAACAGCTTTTTTACGACTCTACTGGGGATCAAACTAAGGAAATAACTAAAACTGTAAAAATCACTACCAGATTGCAAATTTTAACTCTTTGTTAAAAATTAAATTTTTTGCAGAAGTGATCAAAACTCAAAATTTCCTTATACAAATCCGTAGATCTGGACCAGATAGGAGCTTTTAGTTTGCTGAGTTTTTACAAAAATTGAGTATTTTAGTAGATCCGAGATTTTGATGTTTCATGTTACTTTCAAAACCTTGTAAAATTCAGGTTAAAGATCCGAAAATCAATTTTCTAAACTAACCCACTTTTATCCTTGTTAATCTTTGTCGAAAACCACAATCGGTTGTTATTAAAAGAGGGTAATTTTTTTAAAAAAGTACATGCTACTTGATTTTTGCCATAAAAATCAAAAAATTAGCAAGTATAAACAAATAGATCATAAAATATGCTCTTAATTGTTGCAGATCCGAATGGGTATCTTTGAGGGCGAATCATTTACTTGTAGCAGAAGAGCTCATGGAGAAGTTGATCCAATTTTTGATCTACTTTGAAGGCACAATTTTAGTATCACTCCAGCACGATTCGCATCACTAAGCTCAATAGATCAATCAGGAAGAAGTGCCTCACCTCCACAAAAATCTAGATTTCACAAGGTGCCTCAACATCAATTTGCAGTGCTCTTTTGCTAAGTGGAACCACACTCCCTACTCGCGTTCTTTTCTTACTTTTCAAATGGCAGCAAATCTACCTGTACCATGGGGAAATGCCATGGGTCCTCTAGCACTACCGCATCCAGTCAACCCCCTCCCTCACGGAAATCACAAAAATTTCCTAAAATTTGATGGGAGTGGAAATCAAAGCACGAACGCGCATATAGCTATGTTTATTATGTCATGTAGCATTCTGGACATGACTCATGAGGATGTATCAGTACGTCTCTTTCTGGAGACCTTGCAAGGGCCTACAGCAGAATGGTTCTAGCACTTACCAGTTGCATCCATCACTAGTTGGGCCACATTGCAGACTGCATTTGAAGACAAATACAAACCTTCAGAAGACACATTTGCATTATTGTCACAAATCACTCACATGAAGAAGGAGGCTAATGAAACCATGCACGATTTTATCACCCGTTTCAATTCACTGATCAACCGTGTGCCACTTACCATGATGCCAACATTAGAGAATCAAAAGTGTTTCTTCTTGAACACCATGAGTTTGAAAGTAAGTTTCTTACTTTTACAAGAACAGATACCCACCTTGGTTCTTGCTCAAGCTATGACCATTCGGATAGAAAACAACCTTCTTATATCCGTTGAGTTAATATGAGAGCCATCAAAATTAAAGGCTTCAAATTCTTCTTAGGCTGCCTCATCAAATCCAACATTTCAGAAGATGGCGAATGACCTGCTCTCATTAAAAAACAATTGACTCAAACATCATCTACTACTCTGTACCAAGATATCCCACAGAGGAACTTCACTCCCAATAACGCCCCTCAGAGGCCATGTTTGCTTGCTACTTCTCCAAGGTTAGCAATCGAAGCCCCTCGGTTAATGCTTTGGTTGAAATCAAAGAAGATGATCCAAATTACGAAGAACCTTTGTCGCAAGGTGAAGATGACCAAGATGTCGGTGAACCGACTGACGACTCTACTATTGGGTATATGGAATTTGATGAAGAAGAGGGTACCCAAGGGTATGTGAGTGGACAATCATACATAGTTTTTACTCACTCGCAAGGAAAAGAAGCAAAGATTGCTACTGAAATAAAATGGAAAAGGCTGCGGTAAATCCTCCTCCAACGATCGCTAAAAGAGGTAATCCCCTTCCTACTCAACCTCATGTTAAACCTTTTGTAAAGAAATCTTTTCCTCCTGTTTCTCCTCCAATTCAGCCTTCCTCTAGTCCCATTAAGACCAGTAATCCTCCTCTACAAACATGAAACGAAGGACTCATTCCTTCATTAGTGCAACCCTTGGTCGCATTCGATATAATTGATCATGCCAAAAGACCAAGATCCATATGTTTGAAGTTGAGTACCTTTAGTCCAACCCAGAGCAGCTTATAAGATTAACTAAGTATATCCAAAGTCAGGCTTCCGTCCCTCCTCCCATTTCCCCGAAAGGAATTCTTTCCACTCCTATGTCTCACGTAAACATTTCCTCGACTTCCATGTCAAGGAAAATTGAACCTTTTTACCTATCTCTCCTGATCAATGGTCATAAAGTAAGCAACTGTATAATTGATTCTAGAGCTTCTGACAATGTTATGTCAACAAAGGTCACCCATACTTTGGGCCTCACACTTACTAAACCTTTTAGCATATGTTACTCCATGGAAACCAAACAAGTACCATTTATTGGTCAGATCAAGGATGTGTAGTTTACATTCGCGACATTTCCTGAGAAAGGGGTAAAAATGACTATTCTTGTAGCTGATATTCCAGTAGCATACGGGATATTACTAGGGAGGAGATTTTGTAAAGAAGTTGGTGGGGAAATTCATATGGACTGGTCCAAAGCTAGGATTCCTGTCAAAGGGGTGATGTAGACGTTGGAACTAGAGTCACAAAAGAAATATCTAGTCACCAACTCGGATGACCCTAAAGCTCGATTCTTTTGAATCGTTAGGGACGGGAACTACTTCTGTCCATCGACTCGAGATATAATGGATGTTATCATCTAAAAGGAGGATCTCAAAAAAGTATGGACATTGCGGTTTGATGGCGATTCTGCTTACGCGACAAGTGGATGCGGTGTCGGAGTTGTTCTAATATGTCCTGAAGAGGATATTTTCCCTTTTTCTTTCAAGTTATAGTTCTTCAATACGAATAATATTGCTAAGTATGAATCCTTGTTACTTGACATGCAAGCTGCAAAAGAGAAGGGAATCAAGAATCTAAAAGTGCAAGGTGATGTTGAGCTAATTGTCAATCAGAGTAAAAGGGATATATCAAGTAAAGAATGACCGCTCAGACACTACCGCAATGTAGTATGGGATAACATCAAAGAGTTTGATGCTTTCTCAATCAAAGCAGTTCCACGAGCTCAAAATGACATGGCTGATTTGTTGGCCGTCTCAGCCTCTCTCATGCTCCCTCATCCAGGGTTAAAAATAGATACATATACCATTGAGGTGGTTTTTCACCCAAGTGTACCAGATAATTCACAACACTAGCAAGTGTTCAATGATGACAACCAACTTATCACTTTTTTAGAGAAAGATGACAATTTCAAAGAACTTCATTTCGATGGATCAACTTTTATGTGTCGTGAGTCTCTCACCGGTCAAGCACATGAATCTGAAAAATAAATAGTGATACAACTCAAAGGAAATAAAATTCTAAAAGGTTTGGTTTCCTTAGAACAATTATTTGATAATCATGACCATTTTGTCAAGAAAAAATGACAGGATGATCCTTCCTCTTCTCTAGAAACTAAATCCGTCAATCTGGGTACTGTGAATCATCCTCATTCCATGAATATTGGGAAGTGTTGTACGCCTGAGGAAAAGCAAAAATTTGTTAAGTTGCTAAAAAAGTACATGGATATATTAGCATGGTCTTATGTTAATCTGAAGTCTTTCAAGCCAAAGGAAATTCGGCATGACATTCTACTCAAGGATGATGTCAAGCCTTTTTTCAAAAGCAAAGGCATTACAACCCCAAAATCTTAGGTACCATCTAGGCTAAAATTCAAAAGATGTTGGATGCAAGAATTATTTTTCCAATTCATCACAGTACCTAGGTTGCAAATATTGTGCTTGTGTGGAAGAAGAATGGCGAGATACGCATATGCGTGGAATTTCGTAACTTGAACCAGTCATCCTTACAAGATAATTAACCACTACCGAGAATGGATCAAGTACTACAAAAGAATCTTGGTTTAGAAATGTTGTCTATGCTTGATAGCTTTTCGAGGGTAAAATAAAATTCAAGTCACGCTGAAGATCGGTTCAAAAATGCATTCACCACTCCTTGGGGTACTTTCACCTATAACAAAATGTTGTTTGGTTTGATCAATGCTGGTGCCACCTTCTAACGAGCAATGGAATTTACATTCAAAGGTATGATGGGAAAAGTCATCGTAGTTTACCTAGATGACCTAACCGTGTTCTCCAAAATGAAGTGATCACTGCGATCATTTGGAACAAGTCTTGATCAGATGTCGAGAGCACGGAATTTCACTAAATCCCAAGAAGTCAGTTTTGGAGTCATAGAAGGAAAGCTGCTAGGACATGTCATCAACAGAGAAGGAACTAAGATAGATGTCGAAAGGGTCAAGGCTATTCAGAGCCTTACTTTTCCTACAAGCAAGACTGGTGTTCACTCTTTCTTCGGAAAGGTAAATTTTCTTAGACGCTTTGTTCTTGATTTTATTGAGAAGACTCGTCATATATCTAATATGATGAAAGGATCCCAAACATTTCAATGGAGTGAGGAAGGAAAGACATCATTCAAAGACATTAAAACCTCCGTCGCTCATGCTCCTGTTTTGGTTTGTCTCGACTTGATAAAGACTTCATCTTATGCGGTTATGCGTCTCGTGCATACTTGTATCAACTATCTTGATGCAAAAGAAAATTGAGGCTATTAAATCCCCGATCACGTTCATGAGCTCTCCTTTAAAGCATCATGAATTAAAGATTTCACAGTTGGAAAAGCATGCCTTCGTCGTGGTAAAAGTAGTCAAAAGTTTCTGTTACTACATTTTGAATTCTCATACAAGTAGTGTTGGTTCTAGAACACACTACATTTGTTAAGTCTATCTTGATTCAACATGAGTCGGGGAGCTTACGAGGGAATGGATTGCAAAGGTCCAAGAATACGATCTAGATACTAGACCAATCAAGTTGGTAAGAAGTAAAGGCCTGTGTCGTCAGCTAATGGCTGAAAATAAAGACTCGAGAGGTACACTGTGACGTACCCAAAATTGTAAGGCATGTCTTTGTCGTAACAATGTAACACGTGCCCCAATGATGATACAGGTCTCCTCGTAAGGTGTTCGGGATCCGGAAAAGCTCTCCAAGTGTGCATTAACATCCCGCATGCCCCGCTTAGCCCCTGCGTGCTTTTTTTTCTCTTTTCCTCTCTTTTCTTGGCCTTTTTCTCTTGATAACAAAACCGCCCGCCCTACACGGGCGCGGTCTCGTGATCGCGCCCGAACAGGCGGCGCTCAGAATCGCCACCACCGCTCAGGGGTGGCTATCCTTACACATTTTCCAAAAGCTCTTTTAACATGACTCATGTAATTTCAATGTTTTACCAGCTTTCTTTCACCGCCATAAGCTTGCATTTATGATTCGGTTCCCTCGAATAGTGTTTTTCCATTGTTTATAGTTTAAGAGTTCTATTTGGTTTTTACCTTGGGTAAATGCAAATGCTATAAATAGTTGGCTTGTGCTCAAGCAAATGGCCCCTCAAAATTTGCCTCTGATTTCTCTTTGCAATAGATTTAGTTTTCATTTTGCTTAGAGTTCTTAGTTTCTTTCATTGCATGCTTAGTTAGCATTGTTTTACTATTAGTAAGCCACATATCCATCTTGTGCAAGCACTGTTGTTATTTTATCCAATCCATTGGAGTAGAATAGCTTAGGAAGCCATTAAAGTTGCAGGTTTTGTTCTTCAAACAGGATAGTTTCAGGTTCTGGATGCTTTATGTTGCATGACTCGCAATAGATCCCGCTAGGAATTGCATAAGCCAAGCTCTGTACTCTTGCGCTATCCCTCTCCTACTTGCATTGTATTCAGTCTGTGCCTTGAGCTACCTTTGTCCCAATATCTACTTCTGTTGATGCTAGCATTACACGCTTTTCTAGATCCACATGAATACGAAGGAACAAGGAGATCACACTGAGGGGAAAAGATCACACACATCATCGGATTCACCACTGTTCTGAAGAATCCAGGTTCTAGCTTTCAAAGTTCTAGTTAGAATCATATCAAACAGAGTAGTTAATTACTTTATTTCAGTTAATTCTACTCTCGATATTGCCAGGGAAGCTGTGTGGATTGATAGTTTCTGAGAAACTATGATTCACTCCTCACTTTTGAGGTAGGATCGAGAGTCTTGCAAATAGATTAGATGAGCTATTTTATTGTTTAGAATAGATCTACAAATTCCACAGACAGATAGCTACACTCGGTTATTTTGTTTGTTTTAAGTTCTTATTTTATCTGTCAATTCTAAGATATTTTAAATAGCTACTTTCTTAAATTCATAAGGTTCATCAGAAAATACAAAAAAATAGAGAAGACTTCACATAGTTAAATTTCATTTTACTATAGTTCGTTTTACATTGTTGCTTTTGTATGACAATCATGGGACCTAGAGAGCCCAGGGAATACGTATTCGAGCCAATCATGCCTCAGCCCAATCTCATCACAGTGATAACTGATATAGACCAAAATATTAGGATCCAAGTCTTCCGAACAACGGTAAGCTTGCAACAAATCAATTCCCAGTTGAGTGGGTTAAACGTAGAAGACGACCAAGCACACACATTTTGGTCAAATCAACCAAACTACAAATTACCCTAGGCAACATTCATATGACTGTAGAAGGGCTTGAAAGAGAAAAAACCTTTGGTTGTGATCCTTTGGTCCCATAGCCAGATACATGAGACACTCTTCTAGATATAGATACCAGCTTAAGAATCCAAGTTGCAAGAATACCTGTAAGGTATTTTGAAAAAATCACACAGTTATTGATCCTAAATATAGAAGCTAAGAAAGCATATGATTACTGGATACTAGGGATTAGGACTTGATTTTACACATGACCATAACAGGTCCACAACAACTAAAAGTCTACGGTTGTGACCCACAAATCCCGCAGCCCAACGAATCCATAGGAGAATTAGACATAGACACTGGCCTACGCACACTAGTATTCCGGTCTACTCCACTTCCACCTATCATCATCGAACAATTATCCTTGCTAGACACAAGCCAGCTAATGAGCTAGGGAATTTTGGACTAGGCCAGAGAATCGCCCATAGAAGTAACTATATCCATCATTCATTTCATGACCCTGTCCGGAGACGTACACAAAACTATCCCGGGACATTTTCCACGTATTCCACAACCTATGGATCGAATCACGCCAGACCTCGATATTGATTGGAGCCTTCAAGCAGTCATCCTTACTAACCGATCTATCACACTAGTTCAGGTTAGAAAGGCCTTCTTTGCCTTAGATTCACAAGTTCCGCTAGTGCGTATTGAAGACATTAGATTGCCTAACTAGTTTGTCTGCATCCCATACATATTCCATACCCACCGGCTATCTCGGCATGACCTCGGGAGGTCGGGTGTGAGGAAGAGTCACTTGTAGATTCCCATGCTCGCATGTCACTTTTCCATCATACAAAATTGGTGAACCCGACGTGAACTTCCTACTTTCTAGTTCGGAGTCATATTATTACGTGTTCTTCCAAGTTAGTATACTTTTCATCTTTTCCGCCTCATTGGCTTTCACCATCACCTTCGCTCCTTCCCATTATTCTGCGGGTATTCATATACCCCGAATATGTCGAGGATTCGATGCATATGGTAGACCCCTCTTGGGTCTTGAGGCATACTATGCCCAAGCAAAATAGACAATCATCACCCTCACTCTCAGTATGGGGTGACAACTACTCAACTAACCAGTTGTCAACACAAACTCGAGAATCAGATATAACTCATCATTTCAAACTGAGGAGTTAGATCAGCTCGCTCAAACGCAACAAACAGAGCCTTCAGGCTCGAATAACATGACGTTCACTAGAGAATCTGGTTCATCTCCTCAGATGCTGCTTAGACCACAAATTAGTAGACAATCAGACTCATACCGAGGTTTAGACGATGAATATTTGGTACGTTATGCCAGGAACAACCAATGTTCTCGAAGTATGTATCCACCTGTAGGAGGTTTACAAACACAACCCGAGGTATCTTTTCAAGAAAATACCTCTATGCCACTGCATATAGGCAATACCCTCAGAGAAACTTGGCAAGATAGTGATCAGTTCATAACAGGATATCACATGCCTATACAACACCATGGTATACAACAAACGCCACTACAGAAAAACACCATGACTTCACCAAATGAAGTCATTTCAACTCTAATAGAAAAGGTTAGAGGGTTAGAACTTGCCCAAGCAAGTCAAAATTCACAATTCATGCAAGCAGGAAGTTCCAATCCTCCACACCATCCTAGCCAAGTAGATCTCCTCACAGGAGTAGGCATGTTAGGCATGACTCCTCAGTATTCACAACAAATGCCAACTAGACACACCATCTCTAACATTGTTCCTCCCGGTCTAGTACAAAACAATCCATTCCTGGACAATACCCGTCATACTTAAACATATACTCCAAATCACCACAAGGGGATATGTTCTCCTCTCCCGGCATGTTTTCTCAAACACAGGTGTTCCCTTATGCCCCTACCAATGCATACGCAACGTCATATCAACAACCCATTCCACCACCGCTCCCTCAATAGGCACCATCAATGGTCGAAAAATATGTGATAGGGACTTACTCAGAATATTTGAAAGAGCCCTTGGATTTCACCATACGAAGCATCATGCTTCCAAGACCTCTCCCGATTTTCCCAAATACAAAGGTGAGGGAGATCCAAACGCACATATCAAAGCTTACGCTACGGCCATTCGAGAACTACTCCCATGGGATGGGGTTGTTGCTAAAATATTCCCAAAAACCTTGGAAGGCATCGCTCTCGATTGGTATTATAGAATACCTGAGGCTTCCATACATTCGTTCAAACAACTCATGTCAGAGTTCATCAAGGCCTTCGACATGAACAAATTATTAAGAACAGGAATCAGAGAGTTCTTACACATCAAACAAGAACACAACGAATCTATCGCCCATTTCATCCAAAGGTGGCGTACAGTTCTTTATTCTTCGGCAAGTGCTCCAAACATGGATCAAATGGAACTATGTGATTTATTCCTTCATTCTCTTAGCAGAGAAGTGAAGGAAGAAGTCCAGAAGTTCCCATTAAGAACTTACGATGAAGTACTGGAGAGTGCTCTTCGAATAGATCAAGCAGCAATTGATAGTGGTCACAAAACATATGGAGCAAACGGGAGGTTAATCACCCCCAACCAGAACACTACAACTTATCCTACTACCACGAACGTCAATCAAGGACCTAAAATCCTTAACAAAAATCGGGGTGTAACAGATGGAGTAACCGACCAGCCTAAAAAGGTAAATGTTGTCAATACTCCATCACAAACAAATAACCAACGAAATAAAAACTTTACCCCGACAATCAATACAGTGGATTTTAACCATCCACAACAACAACAACAACAACGGTGAAATCCCATACAGGGTCCAAGCCAAAATTCAACTAGGTACCAAAACCAGAATTCAAACCAAAAACAACAAATGCAAAATTTTAATAGACAACGGTTTGATCAAAATTTTGGGCCACAATACACATCAAACCAACAAACTAGGAATTACAATCCTAATTCGTATTGTGGTTTCCACAAAATTCGGGGCCATGACACTAGAACGTGCCGTGACTACAATAAATTCATGCAACGCTTGCCAGATGAACAAAGACAACTTTTCATGGATATGTTCTTGGCAGATCCTACATCACCAACATCAAATACCTTTTCAGGGGTAGTTTCCCCTCAAAATGCACCCCTGAAGATCTTTAATGATCCACTCCCAAATCACGATAACAACAGGCTAAATCTAACTGGGATGAACAAGGGTGTAATGACAGGAAACAATGATCATGAAGCCTCAACCTCGCTAAATCCATTAGTTGCGCCACAACTAGGAAGTCAGCCATGACCTAAGGTAGTCGGTTTAGTGGAGTTAGACGCTGAACTACCCATCGAAGCTATAACAAGGACGCGAGAGTATTTCTCTCAGCCAAGTCCAAGCCACCTGCCAGAGGCAGATGACATCCAACAAATCGTAGTAAAACCTGTGGGTGCCTATGATTTGATTAACGACCTAACAAAAACCTTCTCACACATTTCATTCTTAGACTTACTAAAGAACTCTCCTGCTCACAGGGCTGCTCTTTTAGAAGCATTAGGTTTAGGTCATTTAATTAACATCACTCCACCTCCTGAAACACAGGTAAATCATATAGACTTTGATGTTCATCCTCGGGGCAGGCGGATAGGGATGTCGAATTCATATTCGAGATAAACAAAATGCCGACAGATGCTGAGATCGCATGCCGAGGTGATCCAGCCCTACATTTGCAAGTATGGGTTTATAACAACTATGTAAAGTGTGCAATGATAGACGATGGGGCAGTGGTTAACATAGTCCCCTTCTCTTTCCTTCAAAAGCTAGGGTATGGAGAAACCAATTGTTCCACAACTCGAAATACACTAAGGGGCTATGATAGCCTTAAAGCCACCTCGGTTGGAACTATAATATTACCGGTCACCTTAGGACCCAAAACCATCTTGACTGAGTTTTATATTATAGATCGGGAAACTAACTATAATATGATCCTCGGCCAACCATGGATACACCGCATGAAGGCAATCCCTTCTACACTATTTCAAGAAGTAAGGTTTTTACATTTAGGAAAGATATTCGTGGCCAAAGGTGATCCAAAACCATTTGATGTACACCTAGCTGACTTAAAGAAAAGACCAGGCATGCACTCGGAGTTTGAACTCCCAACAAACCAACTTAATAAACCTACCGACGCAAAAACAAAAGAAAAGTTGGTACCTACGACAGATCTTGAAACTATGAGCCTAGCCAAAGCAACCCCAACCCCCAAAGATGAGGCTAACACTGTAGAAACAGTATCATTAGGAACTACTACAAAAATCATTGAATTATTAAACAAGATCTACCAATGTTCTTACCATTCAATTCAGTAGGCATCGGATATTCCCTAGGCATTTGCTCTCTTCCAGCAAAGGATCTCTGTATGGTGGAAGTAGAATATGCAAACACAACAGATATCCTAGCATCCATATTTCCCACCAAATGTTTGACACTCCATTTTGATGGAGCTAGATGCCATTACGGAGCGGGGGCAGGTGTAATCTTTACTTCCCTTGAAGGAAAAGTCTTACCTTTCACCTTTAAACTAAATTTCGAGTGCATAAACAACGACGCTAAGTACGAAGCCCTCCTCCTTGGCCTCATCTTAGCTAAGAGAATTGGTGTTGATAACATCAGAGTCTTAGGAGACTCGCAATTAGTAGCAAATCAAGTCTTTGAGATATATGAAACCAAAGTCGAGCACTTACAACTTTACAAAAAAGCTGTATTAGATTTAAGCAAGGAGTTTGACTTCATATCAATTGAAGCAATCCCATGAGAACACAATCTTCTCACCGATTCTATAGCAACCTCAGCATCACGCTTTACTCCAAACAGTAAGTTAGAGGATACCCGTTTCATGGTATCCCTTCGTGATGAACCATTGATAAAAACAATGACAAATTCTCTTTTAAATGGAAATGAATCTACTATCCTAGACCACACTGATAGTGATATGGCCACTCTAAATTACTTAAACGCCTATGCGGCACTACATCTCTCCTATCATATGATAGATTTGTCCTTAATCCCACATTCGTCTTCCTACTTCGGAAATCCTATGATGGAACTTCCCTCACAAACAGAACCTAGCGTATACACAGTAGAAAATGGGGACGATTTGGATTTACCTCCAGCCCCACCTAAGTTTGAAGAAGGTAACGCCTCTTTGATCGAAGAAACAATTGATATTAACATCGGAACGGAAGATGAACCAAGGATATTGAAATTAGGATCCTCGTTAACCCGGAAGAAGTAGAAATACACACTCGAATTCTCGAGAAAACATCGAAGGCTTTCACATTTAATTATAAGGAAATGACAGAGGGATTGCACCCCACATTGTGGTGTACAACCTCGTCATTAAATCGATGCAAACCAGTTAAAAAAAAATCGAGACCCATGAAACCCAAGGTAGCTCTCATGGTAAAAGAGGAGGTAATAAAACTCCTCCAAGTAGGATTCATCAAGCCAGTCGATTACTCCCCATGGGTATCTAATATTGTTCCTGTTCTCAAGAAGAATGGGAAGATACGCATCTGCATAGATTTATGAGACATCAACAAAGCGTGTCCTAAAGATGACTTCCCATTACCATCCATTGATGTCATTATTGATGCAATAGCTGGGTTTGAAATTTTGTCTCTCATGGATGGATTCTCGGGATACAATCAAATTAAAATATCTGAACAAGATCAAGCTAAAACCACATTTATAACTCCTTGGGGAACTTATTGCTATGTTGTTATGCCATTTGGTCTCATGAACGCTAGTGCTACATACCAGTGAGCTATGACATATATATTCCACGATCTAATTCATAAAATCATGGAATCCTACGTAGATGACTTGTTGGCTAAAGCCAAAAAGCATTGTGACCATCTGGAAGTACTCCGCATCATTCTCTCACGTCTGATAGAATACGGAGTCACGCTAAATCTAGAAAAATGTGTCTTTGGTGTAACAAGAGGGAGGCTCCTAGGTTACATCATATCATCACGAGGGATAGATGTTGACCCAACCAAAATTTGGGTTGTCCTCGAAATGGTTCCACCTTCGGATGAATCTGGAATCAGGTCATTTCTCGGAAAGCTGGGTGCAATTTGAAGATTCATCCCGGACTTAAGTTTTTCCATTCATCCAATCAACAATTTACTCAAGAAAGACTATAGCATTGATTGGACTAAAGATTGCAATGAAGCTTTCAACGCAGTTAAGTGTTTCTTGTTGTCACCACCTACGCTAATGCCACCTAAACTAGACCGCCCATTAATTTTATATTCACGAGCTACCAGTGTCTCGCTAGCCTGTATGCTGGCTCAAGAAGATGATGGCAAGAGAGAACGTGTGATTTATTTCATTAGCCGAACGTTGCTCGACTATGAAACACGTTATACACAAGCAGAACGAGAATGCCTCGCCATAGTCTTTGCAACCAAATGCTTAAGACACTATATGTTGAATCAAGAAACAAGGGTCATGGTAAAAACGGACCATTTGCGAACTTTTCTCATGCAAGGGTCCTTATCTAAGAAGGCTGGACATTTTATAACCTTAATGGGAGAATTCGAATTAACATTTGTAAATCAGAAATCAGTTAAGGGACAAATCATCGTGGATTGGTTAGCTGATAACCCATTAGATGGAGGCGATCTAGTAGATCTAGATTTTCTAGATGAGTGCGTATACTACATCGAAACCCGACCCTCTATCTCTGGAGTGTCCTGGTACACTAATATCATTAATTATATCATGGACCATACATATCCAGAAGGGGCTACACCACAACAAAGAAGGTGGTTACGTATTATCGTAGCTAAATACATCATTATAGAGCAAGTGCTCTATCGGAAAGCATTCGATGGAATGCTTCTAAGATGTGTCGACGCAGAAGAATCCAAGAAGATTCTCCATGAATCTCACAGTGGAATGTGTGGAGGCCACTTCGGTGGCCATGCCACCGCTCGTAAAATACATCGAATGGGCTATTTCTGGCCTACTCTAGAACACGACGCAAAGTAGAGTTCATACGCAAGTGTCATAAGTGCCAAGAATTCTCCCATGAGATCCACATGCTGGCACAAGCTCTACAACCAATCGTTACTCCATGGCCCTTTTCTACATGGGGCCTAGATTTAATAGGGAAATTCTCTCCCGTCCACGAGACGGCCAAATATTTTACCAAATGGGTAGAGGCTATGCCTCCTACTGTGACACAGCCCTGTAATCGCCAAGTTCATTTTGAACTAAATCATTTGCAGGTACGGTATCCCACAAATTATTATCTTCGATAATGGAACTTCTTTTAAGAATGAAGAGGTTCGCGAACTATGCAATAAATTTAAGATAAGCCATCATACGGCTTCCTTGTATTACCCTCAAGCCAACGGACAGGCTGAAGCGACAAATAAAACACTAAAGGCCATTCTCCTTAAAATGGTGAAAGAAAACAAACGAGATTGGCACTTAAAGTTATATCCGGCCTTATGGGCCCACCGAACCTCAATAAGAACACCAACGGGAGCAACTCCTTTCTCACTAGTATTCGGGGCAGAGGTAGTTCTCCCGCTTGAGGTTGAAATACCCAGTCTCCGCATTTCATTACAAGGGATTCTGGATGAAGACGCTTACAGAGAAGCACGTCTTTCCCAACTAGAAAGCCTAGATGAAGCTAGGTTAGATGCTGAACAACGACATAGAGTCTATGTTGACCGGATGTGCTAGCAATATAACAAGAAATTCTATGAACGCGACATATATGAAGGTGATCTAGTTCTAAGGCTAGACAGCCGGATCGACAAGAAGACCGGCGAAGGAAGGAAATTCGGCCTAAATGGTTGGGCCCATACCGAGTCATGAAGGACTATGGAAATGGTGCATACCTCTTATGTACGCTAGAAGGTGAGGAATTTGGTGAAACAGTCAATTCCCTACACCTCAAGTGGTTCTACGCATAAGCAGCTAGCACTACTTATATATATATCTACATTGCATCTTCATATAGATTAGGATCATATTGTCCGCTTGTTTCATACACAAATTGTGATCAAGGAATCTATTCTCAAAGTAATTCATTACAAACTCATGATGTTGTTGGCATAAACTTTCTAATCATACCTCTCCATTTTTCATGATATCATCAAATTATCTCGGAATCATTTTATCAAATAAAGCTAGACATGACAAAGTCTTAACGGTAACCATACCAAGATCTGCAAGTTTATTCTCACTTTTGGTTTCTTCTTAGGGTAGGTGTCTTGCCTATGGTCTATTCTAGAAGCTTCATGGTGTCACATCTATCCCATATGTATATCTCTTTGGAAATAAACACATACTGACATTTTACTCAAATAAACAAGTCAAACATTGATCAAACATAAAATTTTAATTTTACACATTTCCTTGCCCCACCAACCTTTGGTGATGAGCTTACATCTCTTACTAGTGACGTAGGGTTGGGAAAGGATGGAAATGCCCTTACTCACCTATGATTTTCCCACGGTGATAAACCCATGCTTCTTACTAGTAGCATGGGGCAAAGTGTAGGGGGTCCTCTTGACAAATAAATGCAAAAGGTCATACACAAACAATTCAAACCTTGAAGCTTTGAGTCAAAAACAAATGAATCAGATGTTCAAGATCCCAAGAGAGTTAAAATCCTAAAAACCCAGATTTTGTCTACCATGTGGCCATCTAAGGATCTAAGTCTGGATAAACCGCAAAGCAAGTTGCATCCAAAACTATGAAGTCACTCGGGTAGAGTAAGCTTGTAGCTTCCCAATTTGGTTCCACCAAAGCTTTGTCTGTCTTCCATCACTATCATTTCACTACATCTCATAACTTACGCCCTTCCCAACTCTTGGTGATAAGCCCTTGCATCTTACTAGTTACGTGGAGTTGGGGGTAGGGGTAGGTTTATCTTCATCGTACCGGTTTATTTTCATCACTTTGCCAAAACAAATATGAAGTATCCAAAATTGCTTACAGAAACTAAGATTCAAAATCACATTATATCTACATCATCATATATCAACATCATGAAATACACAAAAGGAAAGTAAAACACTTGCATCATTTTTTCACCATTGCATACATTCTAAAAAAACATATAAACATACATCATAGTATACATAAGGAAACTGGAAATAGAAAGTGAGCCATGAATGCCAAGAGTTTGATCCAAAACAAATATACATATATATAAATGATCAATGTTTATGTACAATGCCATCATGCACTAGGCATGGTCAAAACACTCAAAGAGCCCGGGATATACAAAAGAATGTATCATACAAAAACTACGAGAGCCAAGTGGCTTCTCAATCCCTACGAGACCCCTCTGAAGGCGCACACCCACGCCTAGGACTCCAGCTACGCCGGTGCTCTGAGTGCACAGAGGGCTCAGGATCCCAAGGGGCAGCCGCGGTCTCACCACGAGAATGGCTCCTCATCAGGTGCTCACTGTCCTATACCCCGCTAACTCTGTGCGGAGAGTCGATACCATCCTGGCCACATGCCAGACTGGGGTGAAGACATCAGTATGTCTACCAGGCTGTTGAAGGCTCCCCAGTGTCCACGGACAACTCTGCGTGGGTCCTCTCCATGGGGATCATCAGGGTATCAGTGCATACCCTGCGAATCAAATCTCGCCACTCATCGGCGGTCTCTGCAAACAAAGGAGAAAAAAATTAGAAACCAAACAAGAAATTAAAAATACAAGATACAATTAAGGAGATCCTAACTAAAAACAAACATTAGAAGGGAGAGAGGGTAACTTTCTCGGATCACTGAGCCTCCAGGATGGGTCGTTGGGTCAAGACTCGGCCTGCACGGATGCCGCCGACCGGGGTACTCCTCCTGTGGGTGGAGCAAAGTAACGCCCGCAATGGACTCATCCTCCCCATAGCCCTGGGAGAGTGGCTCCTCTAAAACTAGAGTCACCCTCTCTGCACTCTGCTCGGCCCTCTTCACTGCGCATGATATCCTGGGTGTCGTGCCACTCAGGATCACTATCCTCGGTCTCCTCCTCTGTCTCTCCCCCTGTAAACTCCTTAGACTCAGATTCTACCTCAATGGGGTCATCACTGCTATGAGCAGGACCCGCGGTGATCTAAAGAAAAGGTGCCTGAGGCGCATCGGCTCTCCCTCTAGCACGTACTATCCTCCTGGCCACAATAGGAATGCCAGGAGTAACCACTGTCCAACCCCGGCCTCTAGGCCCCCCTCTGGCCTCTCGGACTGATCTATATACTGGCACTACTGGGGAAGCATACCCATGTATGGTAGGCCAAACTGCTGAGGAACTCGACCAAAGGGGTGCATCTCCACTCGCCCCACTCTATCGATAAGCTGCCCTATGGTGGAGCAAGAGATCAAAGTAAGAGCCTCCTCGCCCCATATGCCTGCCATAGTTTGATATGGTGTGGCCTCCATGTCGGCATTGTCGGGAAGAAATCGGGCGATGAGGTGCTCGGAGCACCGACATGTCTGTCCATCTAGCTACCCTCACAGCTCCGGGGTCTGCCACCTCTACACCTCTGCAGTAGGGGATGAAGTGCTGATAGACCCAACTCATGACTAGGGTCGGGTGGCTCAAGGACTGCCCCTGTAAATAGATCACCCTATATAAGTCATGGTAGGTGGTCCCAAGAATGTCTGCTCCCTAGGCATATATCTCGACCGTGCCCCTCTATCTATGCAATAATAGGGGACCAACAGTATAACAAAGTATCTCCTCCCTTGTCCCCGATCAGTCTCGAGGCAAGGATCCCCATGATAGCTGAGCGAAGTAAGGGGATGGGCAAAGTAGGAATGGATTGAACTCTAACCCCCTTCTTCGACCCCATGGAGATGACTGCATCTCCCATATATGTAGCCCACTGTGTAATCTGTGCCCGTGAACCTGTTGTCTCTAGGGTGAGTCGTCTCCCGATGATCGGGACCCCCAGAATGCGATAGACATCCTCCAATGTAATAGTCCACTCACCGCGGACCCCTAGCAATCGGAAGGTGTTCCGATCTGCATCCCAGTATGAGAACAAGTCACAAAGGATGTGACTAGATGGTGTAACATGGGGCACGCGTGAAATGCGTAGTATCCCAGCCCACTGAAGAGTGTCCTCCTCATCCTGTGAGAGGGCATCTAGTACCCCTAGGAGCCAATCACACTCCCTCTCTCTACTCCACCGGATATACTCCTCTCTTGCCTGCATACACCCAAAAACACACAAAACAGAGCAAGTTAGCATCCGAGTAACACTGGAAAAGTCACAAAAACACGTAGAAATGCTAGAAAAGAAAAAACAATTTCAAAAAGACGATCCTTTTGCATTTTGTGCAAAACCACCGCCCTTAGAAAGAGGCGGTTTGTAACCGCCTCCTTAAGGGAGGTGGCTGTGTAACCACCACCCTGAATAGGGCGGCGGTCATGTAACCGCCGCCCTGGGCAGGCGGCGATCGTGGTCCAAAAACCCACACAAGTTTTTAAAGTTAAAATCCTTAAAAGTGCAAAAAATGACCATTTTCCTAAAAAAAAGCCTACCCAATAGCGCCCCCTTAGAGTGGACCTTTTAACACTAACATTTTCAAAATTACCCCCCCATGACAAAGTATTTAGCATTTCAAAATTAAGGGGGTAAAAAGGATAAATTGAAGAAAACTAACCTGTGATCTCACGGGTCGATGTTCCACACGTGGAGGCATGATCACTATCTTGTCACGGACGTTTCGACTCTACTCACGCAAGAAACCGTCACCGTGGGTCCCAGAGCTCAAAATCAATCAAATCGACTCGCACAAATGAATAGGAAAATGGGCCCACTTTCATATATATAGCACCTGATTCGTTTTAAATGAATTTTTCACAGGTTTGGAGCGCCGACGGAGGTAAGTTCCTATCCCCGCACAAATGGTACGTTCTCATTCCCTATTATTTTAGCGTTTATTTTTCAAACTATTGTGTCTATCTGCACTTGAGTTCTCTTTTCATTTTGCAGGTAGCGGGAATTTTGGACAGTGTCATTTCAACACACAGATGTATTAGGTATAACTTTTAATTTCCCATTTTGGGACCGCCATACTCGGACCCACCGTTTTACACCTCTTCATGGCTAAAACGCTTCTTCGAGGGGGCAATATGTACGTACCCAAAATTGTAAGGTATCGTACTATCGGAAAAAAAACGAAAACGTGCCCCAATGATGATACTGAGTCTCCTCATAAGGTGTTCGGGATCGGAAAAGATCTCCAAGTGTGCGTTAACATCCCAAATGCCCCGCTTAGTCCCCGCATGCTTTGTTTTTCTCTTTTCCTCTCTTTTCTTGGCCTTTTTTTTTCTCTTGAAGACGAAACCGCCACCCTACTTGGCGGCGGTCCCTTACGCGTTTTCGTAAATCTCTTTTAACACAACTCACGTAATTTCAACATTTTACCGACTTTCTTTCACCGCCATAAGCTTGTAGTTATGATTACGGTTCCTGGAATAGTTTTTGCCATTGTTTATAGTTTAAGAGTTCCATTTGGTTTTTACCTTGGGTAAATGCAAATGCTATAAATAGTTGTCTTGTGCTCAAGCAAATGGCCCCTCAAATTTTCCTCTCGATTTCTCTTTGTAATAGATTTAGTTTTCATTTTACTTAGAGTTCTTAGTTTCTTTCATTGCATGCTTAGTTAGCATTGTTTTACTGTTAGTAAGCCGCATATCCATCTTGTGCAAGCACTGCTATTATTTTATCCAATCCATTGGAGTAGAATAGCTTAGGAAGACATTAAAGTTACAGGTTTTGTTCTTCAAACAGGATAGTTTCAGGTTCTGGATGCTTTATGTTGCATGACTCACAATAGATCCTGCTAGGAATTGCATAAGCCAAGCTCTGTACTCTTGCGCTATCCTTCTCCTACTCGCATTGTATTCAGTATGTGCCTTGAGCTACCTTTGTCCCAATATCTCTACTTGTTGATGCTAGCATTACACGCTTTTCGGATCCACGTGAATACAAAGGAATGAGGAGATCACACTGAGGGAACAAGATCACACACATAATTGGATTCGCCACTATTCTACAGAATCCAGGTTCTAGCTTTCAAATTTCTAGTTAGAATCATATCAAACAGAGTAGTTAATTACTTTATTTTAGTTAATTCTACTCTCGATATTGCCAAGGAAGCTGTGGGGATTGATAGTTTCTGAGAAACTGTGATTCACTCCTCACTTTTGAGGTAGGATCGAGAGTCTTGCAAATAGATTAGATGAGCTATTTTATTCTTTAGAATAGATCTACAAATTTCACAGACAGATAGCTACACTCGGTTATTTTGTTTGTTTTAAGTTCTTATTTTAGTCATCAATTCTAAGATATTTTAATTAGCTACTTTCTTAAATTCATAAGGTTCATCAGAAAATACAAAAATAGAGAAGTCATATATGCTACACTTCACATAGTTAAATTTCATTTTACTGTAGTTCGTTTTACATTGTTGCTTTTGTATGACAATCACGGGACCTAGAGAGCCCAGGGAATACGTATTCGAGCCAATCATGCCTCAGCCCAATCTCATCACAGTGATAACTGATATAGACCAAAATCTTAGGATCCAAGTCTTCCGAACAACGGTAAGCTTGCAACAAATCAATTCCCAGTTGAGCGGGTTAAATGTAGAAGACGACCAGTCACACACACGTTTTGGTCAAATCAACCAAACTACAGATTACCCTAGGAAACATTCATATGACTTGTAGAAGGGCTTGAAAGAGAACAAACCTTTGGTTGTGATCCTTTGGTCCCCACAAACCGGATACAGGAGACACTCTTCTAGATATAGATACCAGCCTAAGAATCCAGGTTGCATGAACGCCTATAACGTATTCTGAGAAAATCACACAGTTATTGATCCTAAATATAGAAGCTGAGAAAGCATACGATTACTGGATACTAGGGATTAGGACTTGATTTCACACATGACCATAACAGGTCCACAACAACTAAGAGTCTACGGTTGTGACCCATAAATCCCGCAGCCCAACGAATCCATAGGAGAATTAGACATAGACACTAGCCTACGCACACTAGTATTCCAGTCTACTCCACTTCCACCTATCATCATCAAACAATTATCCTTACTAGACACAACAGCTAATAGAGCTAGGGAATTCTGGACTAGGCTAGAGAATCGCCCATAGAAGTAACTATATCCATCATTCATTTCATGACCCTGTCCGGAGACATACGAAACTATCCCGGGTCATTTTCCACGTATTCCACAACCTATAGATCGAATCATGCTAGAGCTCGATATTGATTGGAGCCTTTGAGCAGTCATCCTTGCTGACCGATCTATCACACCGATTCGAGTTAGAAGGGCCTTCTTTTCCTTAGATTCGTAAGTTCCGCTAGTGCGTATTGAAGACATTAGATTGCCTAACTAGTTTGTCTACATCTCACACATATTCCATACCCACCGGCTGTCTCGACACGACCTCGAGAGGTAGGGTGTGAGGAAGAGTCACTTGTAGATTCCCACGCTCGCATGTCACTTTTTTCATACATAGTACCTAAAGAGAAAGATGATCACATTGATGGAGAACAAAATGAACTAGAGAAAGTGGATTCTTTGCCCATGGTTCTGTTTGTCGCAACCAATGACGAATGGTATTCTAACATCGCATTCTTTCTCACCTATGGCGAGTGCCCAACTCACCTAACCACTAAGGAAAAGCGAACGGTGAAGCTTAGAGCCGCAAGATATGTCATATGGGATGATGGATTGTATAAACGTAGAATTGACGACATTTTTCTACGATGTGTTGACAAACCACAAGATATAAAATTGTAAGAGATTTTTCACAACTCAACTGCGACGGTCACTTCTCCTCATCAGTGACAGCACATAAAGTCATTTGGGTTAGGTACTACTGACCAATGCTATTTCAAGATGCAGCCACCTGGGTAGCAAAATGTGAACTTTGCCAATAGTTCGTTGGCAAACCAAAGCTGGCTGTGTTTCCCCTCAGGCCCGTCATCATCGACGAACCATTCAGGCAATGGGGAATTTATTTCATTGGAGCACTCAATCCTCAATCAAGTGTTGGACATAGTTATGTCCTAATAGCAACAAATTACTTCACAAAATGGGTGGAGGCCATACCTATTAAGCATGCCACTTACGCGTCGTTTCTACAACTTCATCAAAGAGAATATTATTGTGAAATTTGGTATTCCACACAAAATTGTTGCTTGATAACACTTCTAACTTCTCTTCATGGGAAGTAATTGGTTTTTGTTATGGATACAGAATAACCTTGGCTCATGCTTCTGATTATTATCCTTAAGGAAATGGTCAGGTAGAATCTAGCAACAAGAACCTGGTGACTATCATACTGAAGCTAGTTGATGAAAACCGGTGATCTTGGCACAAATCATTATACGATGCTTTGTGGGTAGATCGTATCACCCAAAGAGGTCGCTTTCGGCATGTCACCTTTCTAGGTGGTAAATGGGATTGATGTTGAAATACCTATATCTGCATAACTTCCTGCTCTATGCTTAGCTCGAGCAATTGAAGATGAAACTTTTAGAATTCTCTTGAAAAGAGGATTATGTACTTGACGGAACTTGAAGAAAAGTGAGTGAAAGTGGTCGACAAGATCACTGAACATCAGAATCAAGTTAAGAGGTTGTTCGACAAGAAAGCTAAGCAAAGAGATTTCAAAGTAGGGGATCTTGTTCTTCTGTGGGACAAATGAAGAGAACCGAAAGGTATGCATGGGAAGTTTGACTCTCTTTGGAGAGGGCCATACAAGATCAAGCAGCTCAATAGAGAGAATAGTTTCTATCTCTCATATCTGGATGGAACCGAGCTCCTCGCTTCCCTATAGCGGGCAGCACCTGAAGATCTTCAGGAAGTAGAGCTTGCTCTCTTCTTTGTACAATTTTCTTTTCTTTCGTTGTGTGTTTGCTTCTTGTTTGTTGTGTGTTCCCTTTCTTTCCCTTTTTGGTTGCCCTTGTTTTTGACTCTCTGTAACCCAATGGATAGGCACATGTAAATTTGGGATTCTCTACCCTTAGTTAACTTAAGATTCATTTAAAGATAAAAGTGCCTGAGAGAAAGAGCCGTTGTTATCATGTAAAATTGACAAGGGCAATTTCTAGGTAAGCATAGCTAAAAATTCTATTTTTACTCCTAAAGAAGTCTGATAACGTTCAAAATGGCCTAAAAATCCCTTTCAAAAATCAAGTTATTTATGAACTTAGCCATTTTTCAGCTTCTTCCTTCGGCGCAGTTTTTTGTGTGTCAACAATCCCAAATGTGCACCTTTTTGAACTAGGCGCAAGAATTCACGTGTCGACATACCGAAATTTGCGCCCTTAAAAATCCTTCATGCACTCATTGTTATGTCAGCATACCGAAAGTTGCACCCCTTTATCCTTTAGTGCTGAAAATGTTGTGTCGACATCACCGAAATTGTGCTTAGGCACATTTTTCCTCGTGTCGACACTCCCAAAAGTGCGCCAAAGGTGGTTGGTGAGATAATAAATGCCAATTTTTCTATAAATATGCACTGACACCTATCATTTTCACGAATTGAAAATTGTGAAAAGTGTTTTCTCTGTGCTCATCAACCATCCTTGTCACCCCCATGTGCCATTTTTTGAGCTTGTGGACCCCACGTCATTCTTCGTCTTTTATAAATCCGGGTAAGTGGCTCCTCTCCTAGTTGTTGTTTTTGTCTTGTTTGTATTAGGTATTAGGGTTGGTGTAAAAGATAAAATCTAAAGAAACACACCTAACACAATTTGCAAACCAGCTGAAAGCCCTTTTGTCTCTCCTTCCAGATCTGCAAATCTAGAAGACCCCTGCCTCGAGGAAAATAAAAAACCCATCTTTCCCTGCTTGTTGCCTTGCCAAAACAAACCCTCTCTTTACCATCTGAGAAATCCAAAAGAGAGAGGAAGAGAAATCAAGAAAATAAGCCAAACTGTTAACTGATTAAAATCATGGTGCACTGTCCTTCCTTGCAACATCTTCCAAAATTGTGCCTTGGCACACTTTACCCCTCTCGCAATGTAACCTTTTTTCCCATGCCCAGTTAAAAGAACACTTAGAAGTTTTTCCTAAGGCATAGGCACCACTTGTACAACATCAACATAAGATGTTGTGTGCTTCAAATCCATGCCATGCACTTTTTCCCTTAGTGCACTGATCTTCCTTGCAACATCTCTCAAAATTGCGCTTTGGTGCACTTTAAACACATGCAACACAAACTTTTTCTGCGCCTAGCCAAAGCAGATTTTTCCTAAGGTGCAGGTGCTACTTCCTTAACATCAACATAACATGTTGCATGCTACAAATTTGCGCCCCATGCTTTATCCTTGGCGCTGCAATTTTTCATGCAACTCCTCTGAAAATTGATCCCTTTCTAAACCTCACGTAACTTTTCTTGTGTCAACATTGGGTGTAACTTTTTCATGTCAACATCTTCCCAAGTGTGCCTAGCAATAAAAACCCTCTGCAGACTGTTGTGAACCTCCGCACCTTGCACCCTAAGCCTTATAATTACTCGTTCTTCATTCTGCAAGCTTTCATTATGAATAACATGATGGTTGACATGGCTCTTCTATGTTGGACCTCCTTGATTCTTCTTACAGAACAACAACATCCATCCTTGAGCTCACACATGTCTTCATCAAGCAAGAAACCAACTAAAGCTAAAGCTAAAGCTAAGCAATCAGAACAAGAGATGAAGTATAAGTATCAGAAAGTTAGAATGCCTAACTCATATGTAGAATGTAGCCTTGACATCAGAGACTCTAAGCTAGGACATATTGACATGGATGATTTCTGGGCAAGGACCAACCAGGAAAGCAGTGGCCCATGGATGAACAAATTAGTGGGTAGTGGATTGCACTTTATAGCTGGTCCTCCATTCAGCACCGTAAATAACGAGTTCATCATGTTGGTTGCTCGGTGCTATAACAAAGACACTAGATGTGTTGAGGACAAAGAACACAAGATGATCATCGACCTCATAGCTCATCACTTTGAACTAACCCTGGGCATTCCTCATCACAGGCAATATGTAGAAATAAGCATCAAAGACTGCAAGAAGACTTGGGATGATAATGAGGATAAATGCATGCAGATGATGAACGAGCTTTATCTAAAGAACAAGAAGTTGGTGAGCAGATGGCCACAAACCATCCACCGTAGTGACTTCAATGAAGAGTTGAGTGATACAATCACCTTCTTAAACAGAGTATTTGGGCTCCCTGATGCCCATTATTTCCATAAATGGATGCTAAGGTACCTAGAGACCATGAGCAAGAATGCACTGATCAACATTTTGGCTAGGGTGAGATCATCAGTGACACCATCTCCCAGCAGCTTCAACAAGTTCTAACAACTGGGAAGTTCTACATGAATTCCTACATTGTATACACTGCTGCGTCAGAAAGGGATTTCACAGGGTTAGCTCAAAATGGGGTATGGCCCCAAGTCAAGATATATGAGTTCTACCTAGAGCTAAAGCTTGAGGCCAACATCTCCTAGTTCTCTAAAATTAATGATGCCTTCTTCTATGAGGTAACTCTTATTGAGGCCAAACATGAGACACGGTCGGACCAGCCCGAGTGTGATTGCTGCTACAAAGAAATGGGGAGCATTGTTCACACAATTCCCCACATTCACATACCTCAGAGCTATGAATTTTGAGGGAGAACCAACGAAGCTACCAAGGTTTGCAGGGCTGAAGCTGATCCTCCTGGAATTGTCAAGGCAACTAATCACTTATCATGAGAAGTGCATGAAAAGAAAGAAAGGAGGAACCCCATTCCCCCTTACAGTTGGCCGATACACCTGCCCCACACTTGCCAAAGCATGAGAGATGTATGCTGAGCTTGAGTTGCTGAACCTAAAGCACAACTTCCCAGCAAGGTCGACATTCAACTTTCGGAGTTACCTCCCAAAGGCAAAAATTGATCCCATCCATGTTCTCAAGATCGAGGAAATTTGGATCGACCTGACACATGAGATAGACATTAGGTGAAAGGATCACTCCCAACTGGCTCTAGGAGGAGATCATCCACTATGGCGTAGCCATCATCCCAAAGGAATTCCAAGAGACTGATCAAGAAATTGATCAAGTTTACCTTGACATAGATGAGGATGATTGGCCATTCGTGAAGATTGACACGATTTAGGAAAAGGTTAAGCCCACATTGCAGTGCACCAAAAATTGGTGCAATCAGAATGGTTTCACCTACCTTGGAGTTGATTTCACTACTTCTCCTTCATGTAGCGTGCCTCCAAGACCGGCCCATGTGAAGAAAGGAAAAGGAAAGGATAAGGAGGGTGAATCAAGCAGACAAGAAGAAACTCCTGAAGACCTTCCTTCTACTTTTGAGAAGTAAGTAGTCAACTAGTGTCCCCAGGTAAAGAAGAAACAATAGAGTTTTTAACGGATACATCCACCCAGGATGTTATCACAACTACATCTGTAGAGGTACCTAATGTTCCTTCTTCCATTTCTTCTCCTCCTCCTATCATTGAAGCATCTATTCCTATGGATGTGTCTTCTCCTCTCCCTTCCTCCCTTCCATCTCCCACCTCTTCCATCTTCTCCTCTCTTACAGATCTATCACCCAGTGTTCCCTCCATCCAATTGTAGATCCCTTCTATTTCCATGTCCTTCTCTTCTCCTGTAGTAACTCCAAGCCCCATAAGTAGTGGTGCGTTGGATTCCTGTCAATGCCACCACTAAGTGTTTCAACATACTTCCCTGAGGCCTCTACAGTTGCTCCCCCTTTCACTCTCGTTTCTTCTTCTATTTCCTCTACTCCCACTCCCATAAGTCCTAGTTGGATTTCTAACCATCTGGGCCAGCATAAGAGAAAGGTTCCCATCGTGGCCATGGATTTCTTCGTCATTCGAAGAAGGGTACCAAGAAGTAGAAAGTGATAACTCACTTTTCTAAAAGCACTTCGGGGGAGAGATTCATGGAGATAGCTTACCCGACCCCACCAAGAAAAAGGAGGATTTGTCTCCCATAGACTTCACAGTGACTCAAGTCACAATGGGGACCTCATTTGAAAGCCTGTAAGGGGAAGCCTTGTCTGCTATGGATGCTCTTTGCAAGAAGCTCCAAGAAGCAAAAGAGGAGAAAAGAATACTCAAGGAACAAAACAAACATCTCCTCCAAGCATTGCAGAAAATGGGCAATGCTCCTCCTGTGACTGCCGCCGAACCCATTCAAGTTCTCAGTCAAGATAAAATAAATGAATATGCTAAGATTGGTGAACAAGGTGCAGCAGTATCATCTTGGATCGAGCGGATCCTTAGAGATGGTCAAGAAATGATTGGGAAATTCATAGTACTCTATCAGGATATAACCCAAGAAAATAAGGAGCTACAAGTAGTAGCAGGTTCCCTCTCCGAAGAGTTGGATAACGCCAGGTTGCAGTATGAAATGTTCCAAACCATGGTTAACTGCTCAACTGACAACCTATTGAAGGTCGACATTATTGATCACCCACATGCACATAACAAAGCTCTCATCACTTTAGATTACTGGGTTGATCAAATGGAATATATCCTGGAGAGAATAGATAAAATCAAAGATGAATCCTGGACGCATGATACAACATAGAGCAGATAGTTAAAAAAATGTCTTAAGGGATGCTCCATGAATCGTATAACTTGAGGGATGTAGATGATACATTCCAGCACTTCAAGGATATCATCACTCAAGGTTTGGCACTAGAGCTCACTTTTGACTGAGAGTCAATCAATAACCTCTTAGCTTGCCGCGACTTCATTGGCTTTTTGATCGACACATGCAAAACTTTCCCTGAGTTACTTGACAAGCTCAAGAATGAGAAAGAAACTTTTGAAGTCATTAGCAACCATTTTAAAGGTCTAGATCATGATCAACTTCAAGTGATGATCAGCAAGTTTATGGAATATTGAGCATAGTGTCACATCGACTCTCCTGATCAAAAGCAAGACGCCAAATTTGAGCAGAGGGATGATGAGGAGTAGTTTCTCCTCTCATGTATGCGTTGATAATTTTTGTAAAATATTTAAAAATCATGTTGGCATTTATGATGACCTCATCCATGTTACACCATGGGATGTTGTCATCCAAAAACTTGCCCAAGTCAACTTTTGACTTTTTAGATATTTTGTAAATATCTTGTAAGATATTTTGTAAATAGTGGTTGGTTTGTTTTTGTCTTCTTTCTTCTTCTCCTTCTATAAATACTAGAATACTTGTTGTATTCAAAAGGTGGAAATTTTTTTGTATGAAAAAGAAGTGAGGAGAGAAAGACTTTGTGTTTTCTTGTAACAGAAGAAATATTAATACATATGTTCAGACTTTGTGCTTAATATATGTGTTATTTGCATCAGATCTTTCTTAAGTTAGATCTATGTTTTTATTATGTTGGATTCATTCCTATTATCGTCATATGTTCATCAGTATTACTTTAATTGTTTATGCAAGTAAGTTTGGCTCTGTTTACTACCAGCCCAAAGCATAAACCTTCTAACCTTTCCATCTTGGAATTCATTTCTTTTCTTCCTTTAGATCTACCCTCCTCCGTTCCTTCCCTCCTACCTTTCTGTTTGTAGTTGGAACTACCTCTACTGGGATGAGATCCCAAACCCCCTGAAGTTAGAATAGTGTAGATTTGCATAGATTCCTGCTTGATAGATTAGCAATAAACCAGTTTCACTTTGTTGTCTCAAAGAGGGGCTATGCCCTGCACATTGTTGGCTGTTTCCCCACGACCTGCCTAACCAACAGTTTTTCGGACCAACAATACTATAGGCATTTTATCAAGGATTTTAATAAAATTGTTACCCCCATGTTTAATTTGCTTACCAAGGACTGTGGAATTTCTTTGGGATGAAAGATGTCGGCATGATTTTGAGGAAATCAAAGAAAAATTAATCATTACCCGAATATTGAGAGGAAATAATTAGGGAAAACCTTTTCACATCCAAACAGATGCCTCAAATAACTCCTTTGGTGTAGTTTTGGGATAGAAAGATGAAGAAGGAAAATTGTATGTTATTTATTACTTCAAAAAAATCTTACTCCCATGAAAAAAATTCTTGTTGTGATCTATGCAATTAATAAATTCAAACATTATATCACAGTGGTACAAAATATTTGTACATATAGATCACTCGGCAATTAGGTACTTAATAAACAAACCAAAGTGGTTGGAGGTAGGATAATTAGATGGTTATTAATTTTACAAGAATTTGATATTACCATAGTAGATAATCCAGGAAATCTAATGTTGCAGCTGATTTCTTATCAAGACTGACCACTACAGGGAGCAAGATCCAGTTAAGGACAACTTTCCAGATGAACAATTTTTTTCTATTTCAATTGATACACCATGGTTTGCTGATATGACAAATTATCTTGCAACAGGGAAGTTTCCTCCTTCTTTCACTAAGAAACAAATGAAAAAGTTGATAAAAAAAAGTGCACAATTTAAATGGTTAAATGGAATGTTGTTTAAATGTGGTCCTGATTTGGTTTTACGTAGGTGTGTGAGAGAAGATGAAATCTTTGACATACTCGAGGGCATGTCATGATGAACCAAGTGGAGGAAACTTTTCAGTGAAAATAATATCTCACAAGATACTTGGCACTGGCTATTATTGGCCATCTTTGTACAAAGATGTGAAGAGATATATCAAGCGGTGTGATCCTTGTCAAAGGATGGGACAACCAACTTTTACCAATGAAATGCCTCTGCAACCTCAAGTGGTGATTGAACCATTTGAAAGATGGGGGTTGGATTTTTTTGGTCCCTTTAGTCCTCCTTCACAAGGAAAGGAGTACATTCTTGTGTGTACTAATTATGTGACAAAGTGGGTAGAAGTGTAGGCTTTAACAAATGCCACTGAAGAAGCAGTTGTTGATTTCCTTTGGCACAAAATTATGGTAAATTTTGGTGCACCAAGAAGTATAGTTTCAGATCAGGGGCCAAAATTCATGTCTAATATGATCCAAGCCTTCACAATGCATTATCAGATCAATCATAGGAAGTCATCTCCCTATCACCCACAATCAAATGGACAAGTAGAAGTAACAAACAGAGAATTGGAAAACATCCTTACCAAAACAGTTGAATCAGGCAGGAGAGATTGGGTAAAGAGACTACCTGAGGTGTTTGGGCATATAATACAACTTGGAAGACTACAACAGGGTTTTCACCATATGATTTAGTCTATGGGAAAAATCCCTTATTACCTATTGAATTTGAACTACAAACATTGAGGACAACAACTAAAGTAGGTATTGAGTTGGATGCAACACAAAAGGAAATAATTCTTCAACTCAATGAATTGGATGAGTTAAGGATGGAAGCACTTCAGCAGATAAAGATAATCCAAGATCAAAGAAAGCAATGGCATGACACACATATCAAGAAGAGGCAATTCAAGGTAGGATATTGGGCATTACTATTTGATTCTAAGTACCAACAATTCAAGGGAAAGTTGAGAACTAGATGGTTAGGACCCTATCAGATTGAGAAGATATTTGACAATGGTTCTATTCAATTACTTCATATTGATGGCAGCAAAAGGACACTTTTGGTCAATGGACATAGGCTAAAACTTTATAGGAATCCTCATACTAAGGATGAATTCTTGAGGCAAATTGAAGCAAACAAAGAATTTGATCATATGGAAGAACCTAGTTCTTCCAAAATGATCAAATAATCTAGATGGATAGATCTAGAATAAAGGGAAGAGAATGAAAACCAATAAATGACATTCTCTTCCCTAAAACAAAAAGAAAATAAAGAAAATAAAAAGGGAAGGAATGAAAACTAGTAAATGGCATTCTCTTCCCCAAAATATTTCTCTCAGAGATCAATTGAAAACCAACAATGGCGGTTGATCTCCTCAATAAATGGCTAATCCAAAATAAAAGGAACTTCTTTGAAATTCCAGCTATCTTTTCTAACCATTTTTCCTTTTGTTTCACTTTTAGGAATGATGAGTCATCATGACGGAGGGATTACATCATCAAGGATGGTAATTATGTCTTTAACTTATTAAAGGTTAGATTAAAAGTTCGCATGTGTGATTGGATTTGATTTAAAAGTTGGTATGATGAGTCATCTATTGTACATTATGATTAAAAGTGAGTAATCATGAGGATGATGTCGGTGGAAAAAAAGTGGTGGCATGTTTATAATGATCTATCATTTGTGCAAATAAACAAAGTGAAGAAGCAAGTTGCAAAAAAACTTCAAGGAAGAAGCAAAAGAATTAGATTTGCATTCCGCAGCTAAACACAACAATTCTCCGCAGCTAAACCCATCCATTCCACAACTAAGCAAAGAGTTTTGTAGCTAATGGGAAGAGTAATAATTTGAAGGAGAACAAATCTGAATCACCCTCTTTACCATGGGGATTAAAAAGAAGTCGAACCTGAGGATGATACCCTGACTTCTTGCAAATGAAGAAGTGGAAGCTATATTTGAACAAGTAGGGTGGTTGGAATTCCTGAAAAAGTTCTTGAAGTATAATGACGAATTGGTAAGAGAATTCATTATAAATTTAGAACAATCTAAAACAAAGGTTAGAAATATTGTAATTCCTTTTTCTATGAATATAATAAGCAATGTATCTGGTGTGCCAATTGTGCATGTCCCAAATCTGTCAAAGGGACCTTAAAAGAACTGGTTGAAACCCTACTACAAGAGGGGGAAACAGAACCCCAATATATTTACAACACTAAGAAAATCATAAAAAGGGGAAGGGCCAGTTGCCCAAACCCTTTGATAGAGTGGCATTTTGGATAGTCAAGTATTTAACTTGTGATGGTCAATTTGGGTTGGTGGGAAGAGAAGTCTGAAGATGCTCATATATCTTAGATATGGAGCTACAAAACCAGAATATATAGTAAACCTTCCAGGGTTTCTTTTTTGACTCCATTCATATAATGGCCCAGAGGTATTCCTAGGGTGTTGGAATAATCAGACATCATGGGTTAGTTCATTTGGTGTGCCAACACCATTTTCTTGCAAAGAAAAATGGAGAAGAAATATGGGAGAAATTTCTTAACAAGTTTAAGAAAAACCCTGATATTATTAGGAGGGTAATACCAACTCCTTTTTCTCCTACAACTAATTTGGAAATTGATGCCCTATAGAGGAAAAGAAGGAAATAGGTGGGGATAATATACCAAAAATAAGAAGATCTGGAAGAAGGATTAAAACTACATAACCTATTTTACCTCTAGGAGGAAACCTACTTTTGAACATATTGAAGCTCCTCAAAGAAGAAGAATTCATAAGAGGTCTAGAGAAATTTCAGAGGAGATGAAAGAACATGACAAGTTTGAAAAAGAAGCTACTGATATTTTGGGCACCATGTGGACCAAGCCAAACTGAGATGCAAAAAGAATATGAGAGATTTGAGGAACAAGTTTTTCAAGAGTTGGGTGAATCAGAAACACTATCACATGAAGAAGAAGAGTTGGCATCTTAAAGATAGAAAGGGAAATTCCCTTTGGTAGAAAAGGAGTGCTCAACCCCCAAAGAACTTTTAGAGAAAGAAGAGAAACAACATGTTAGATAGGCTCTGTTTCTGTCTAGAGAAGAACTCATTATCAGAGAAAAGGATGAGGAGTTGAACTTTCTCAAACTCAAATTAGAATAGAGAGAAATGCTCACTAGGGAACTAACAACTTAGCTCACAGACAAAACTGAGGAATTGACAAGAGTTAAACATCAAATGATGGAGAAAGAGGAAGAATGCCAAATTTCTAGAAGATAGAGTGCTATGTCAATAGTCTCTGCATAGAATGAATTAACTTATTGGCCACTCAAGCAGTTATGGGATGATACTTGCAGGGAACTCAGTGAAATCAAAACATCCAATGAGGACTTGAGAAGCAAGATGGAAGATGAAAATAAAGCAAGAAAGGAATGGGAAGAAAAATTTTACAAAGAAGGAGAAAAATTTAAATGTCTTGTAAAAATACAAATGGTTTGCATAATGAGTGAAAAATTTCTTGCATGCAGGAGACCTTCTCCTGCATATAACGTGTTTCTAGAGGAACAATTCATTCACTGGAAGCTGTCAAGAATTACATGTGGCCTTCCACATGAAATAAAAGATGAATCTAAGTTCATGACAACCTATTCTTCAACCAGTGCAGAGTAGAAAAATATTCTCTGTGAATTCTATCTCTGCAATCTTATGCTAGAAAAGAACATAGGCTTCATGATCAATTTGTATGTGGGAGAAAGCCAACTTAATGCATTTGTTTTTGTTCTTCAAAATCAGATTGCATGGAAGGAAAGGGATTCTGAGCATCTATTGAAAGCTAGTTCATCTAGTCTCTACATGAGGGCTCATTATGGTAAACCATCTGCTTTCGTTAAACATTTTAGAACCCATGCCTTTGATAGATGGTTCAAGACACATTATCTTTCCAGTTTACAGAAAAGTATTGATGCCTTCACCTCTTATGAGGAGGAAAATTTTGAGGAGATTTATGATGGATGTTTGAAAATATGGGATCTTCTTACAGTTTCCTTGAGGAGAAGGGAAGTAATATCTCCCAAAAATTTGATCTGAAGTCTGGAAAGAGCAAAAGCTTTACACACACTAATTCCTTAGATCAATGAAAAGAATAGGGGCATATGGATGGGAATGAGAACAATGCCTCCCCTTCTTCTCACTCCCATGTCTCCATGGCAAAACAGAGAACCTAAAGATCCCACTCAATTTGAGGAATGGAAGAGGAAAGTAGAAACAAGATCAGGGTATAGTATTTCTGAACTAAAACACTGGGATATTCAATTTCAGCCATTTGACTTGAGCAGTCAATTGGAATGTAGAATACACAACCCAAGATTTGAAGAGTAAAGTTTGTAAGAGGACTTACAAATAAGTAAGTATGGGGGAGATGATAAGGCCGAATATGTCTCGTTAATGTACAATAAATGATCTTATTTTACTCTCCTTTTTATCAAGTTTGACTGCATTTTGTGACTTTTGTTTGATCTAATATAAGTTAGGATGTAATTTTCCATCTTTTTGTTGATTGTAGTTCTAACATTTAAAAACTCGTAATTCCTAACAAAGTGCTTTGGAAATTCAATTTTGTAATAAAACAGGTCACAATCAGTCGGAAGAACAAAGTATGAAGCAGTCAACATGTTTTTGGAAGCATTGGTTTCAATACGGCTTAGTTCGAAACTCCCCAGACTTAGTTCTAGAACTCCATTACGTAATTAAAATCTCTATCACTTAGTTTTGGAACTTTCAGACATAGTTCGAAACTCCGGTGCTTAGTTTTGGAACTCCTGCATGTAGCTCCAGAATCCTCACGGTTAGATCTAGAATAATTTCCTTTAGCTTCGTAAATTCTCTAAAGCTTCGGAACCGATGAGAATTTGTTTATTTCAAAAACATCCAATGATTTAGCAATCAATGATCCTTTCAATTAGGAGAAGATTAGAATATTTCCTATTCTTCATACTCACAGATCCAGGGATAACTATTATATAGCAAAGTATGTCCAGCCATGTTCCAATTCAACATCTATTTTGGGCACGATTCAGTTCCATTTGAATCAATACGACAATTATGGTTGTAAATGCACCTTTAGAAGGAGTATATATATGCAGACTTGTAGATAGATATATAATAATAATATAGAGATAGATCGATATACATAGATACAAACACATAGAGATAGTACATTTTTGTAATGTAGAACATTTTATCAATAAAATAGCCATTTTTGTTTTGAGAGTATATTAAGTTGTCAAATCCTGTTTCAAGGTGGAGTAAGGGCCCACTCCTCCAAGAACCAGGATCTTCGTTTTATTGGTATTTATATTTCTAGAGCAAATAGTATAGATCTGTTAATTCTATAAATGCTTTTGATTACTCAAGTTGAAATCTGTCGTATACTTGTTCCTGCAGGTGTTCTAGATTAGATTCTTATTTCCTTGCAATCATCTTTCAGCATTCTCAATTGTGTGTTTATTTCCAAAGCAAGTGTGTTTATTTCTGTAACGTGTGTTTACTTACAACAATCTATTTCATTATGTAAATGTGTGTTTATTTCCAGCAATTTATTTCTGTAGAGAGTGTTTACTTCTAGCAAGTTTTCATAGTTTGATTTCAATAAGGTTTTGGCCAAGAAGTCCTCAAGACATTGAGAAAATCCCCCAGAAAATATTAAAAAGAAAACAAATACCTACTAATCAATTACTAGATCACTAAGATTCCTTGTTGCATATAGCTTCAGACACCACCCCTGGTTTGAATATGACATCAACAAAGAGTTTATTAAATGAAGGGAATAACGACACCCATCATGTGATGTTCCTGAGACATGGACCAAAGTGTTGGGTTATGTTTGTATTCCAAAGGAGGATAAGTTGACAGTTGTGATAGCTCAATTCAATAAGGAATTCAAGAAACAAGATATTGCTCCGTAAACTCTTCATCAACAAGAATGAATGAGAAAAATTCTTCATTGGAGGGAGCTTCTTCATCATATATGAAAATTTCTTCACAATCCTCTCTTTTTCCCTTTTCTTCTCTCCCTTTTCTAATTCTTCATTGTGCGTAATCATGATATTTTGTCTCATTCACTTAAGTGACTTTCTAAAGTTGAATTGTAAAAGTCCCTTTGATTTATAAAAGGGAACTTATTTCTCATTTCCTAGGAATATGTAAAGTCACAAGTTGAATGAGATCATGAAGAGTCATGTGGGGGTAGGTGAAAGGTCAATTCACAATTTATAAATTGGGATGACTTCTCCATTCCAAAGGATCATAGATTTTGATAATTTCTACTTTGTAGCAATTGTGAATTGTGTTTTGGATGTTGAGCTTTGTATCACCAAAACAAGAAATAAAAGATACATTTATACTTGTAGACAATTATATTCCACTTTTGCAATCGTATTGCCAAATGCACGCAAATAACACTCATTCTTGCCAATTTTGTTATAATAGTTATCTTTTCTAATTAATTAATGTTTCTTACCACTTTAGCTGATTAAAATCACTTTGTTGATTGTGTAACCCTATTCGCATTCAAGATGCCACTTTACGGTGAATCGTGAGTCAAAATCCTCTTCAAAATAGACAATTAGCAATTATATGCTAATTAAGCCTATTTTCCCCTTTATTTGGTCAATATTCCCAAGTATTGACTCAAACCCCTCTTCCAACCACTCAAAATCACGCCATTCACCTCCACAATGTCTTAGCAAGCTGCAAAAGCTTATCCTAGCCTCCTAGTTAACCTTAAGCGGTTGATTAAGGCTCCACACCTATTAATCACTTGTTAATTCACAAATTGTGATTAGAAAAGATTAATCATGATTAAAAATTCTAATCTAATTTGGGGATTTTAGTCCCGCATGCACCAAAGTACAAGTTTTTTCCAAAAGGAAAACTATAAAAAGAGTGCACCTCTTACTTTAATACTTTACACCATGCTTTGATTTGCATCTCATATAACAAATATGATTTATAGCCAATCTCAAACCATTCCTAAAGCTTTCAATGGGGTTAGTATATGGATATCCAAAATGACCATGTAGTCATTTGGAGAGGCCATTTCACTTTGTTTGGAGTAGCAACCATACAAATTTGATTGCCCTCTTAGGTCTATTTAGGCCCATGTTAGGTAATTGAATATATTAGTAGGCATGTTTAGTTATATTTTGAATTGAATTCATGTTAGTTAATCATTCATTTAAGCTTCTATGTTAATGTTACATTCCTAGATGTAGATCCTTAACTAGAGATGACAACGATGTTAGCCTTCCGAGTTATTCATGCAATTTTCTTTGTAAAGTTTAGGGTGATTTCATTTGGCATTCTGGTGGGACAATACCCCATTACATTCATTTTTCAAGCTTTTAAACTTAGTTTCAAAGTTTTTCATTTCAAGTTTTCTAGATTAGTTTCAACTTTTCTAGTTTAAATTCAAGCTTTTTTAGATTACTTTCAAACTTTCCAGATTATTTTCAAGCTTTTGTAGATTAGTTTCTCAAGATTTTTAGATTAATTTCAAAGTTTTTAGAGTAATTTTCAAAGTTTTGTATATAAATTTTCATTTTGATAGTTTTTTTAACTAGATTAGTGGTAGAAATCATGTTTTATGTTCTTTGTAGGATATAAGGAGGGAAGGTTGTCACTAAAATCACTTCAAAAATTGACTAGTTTTCTAAAAATGAAAACCCTATTTTTGGTAACTCTAAAACCCAAATTTATGTTACCATTGTGTATTTCACTTCAATACCTTTCCAACACAAAAAAATGGAGTCATTTCAAGGTTGGGAGCAAAATTTATGGCCTCCGGAAGATAATTTGAGCACCTACGGGAAAGAGGAGTCTATGTGCATCAGAAAAGCACATGTGCATCTAGAGGAACACATGTGCATCCAAAGGAGTTCTTGTGCATATAGAGGATCATCTGTGCATCTAGAGGAGTGCCCTTGCAACACTAGATTTTTGGCTCTAATCTGAAAAATGTGCATGTGCATGCAGAAGGGCACATGTGCCTCACAGAAGTGTCCATGCATAACTAACCTTGTAAAAAGTGTTAGACAATAGCCTGTGCATTACTATGAGTGCTTGTGTATCTAGAGGAGTGCCATGCACCAAGGTAAAATTTCCTCAAACTTTAAAATTTAAAATTTTGTGTTTTTGGGATGACTTTCATTTTTAAGGGTTTTTAGTTGTTGTTTTAGTCTATTTATTGATTTTAGAGAAATATTCCTAATAAAATTATCTTAGGGTTTGATAAGGGATTTTTGGGTTAGGGTTTGATGAGTGATTATGTTTTCATACTTTGATTGAGTTTGGAATAGAGTTGTGTATGCTCTTCTCTTGCACCTAGTGTGATCTTGAGAACCAAAAACACCTCTAAACCACTTTTTTCTTCTTAGGAGTAAGTAGGAACAATCATCATTCATTTTGTGCTTAAGAGAATAAACCTTCATTTTTGGCATGTGTTTGATCTTTTAGTTTAAGATATTTTTCACTTGATAAATAATCAAGGCTAAAATTTGTGTATGCTCTTCCCTTGCACCTAGTGTGATCTTGGGAATCAAAAGTAATTTTAGTCTTTCATTAAAGAAGCACTTGGATTAATTGGGGATAAACCTCATTTGTTTTGTAAGGTTTGATAGTATTTAGTTGATTTACAAGCTTGTTTATTATTATATTGTGAATATTTTTGAACTATTAATTATTTGTGAGAAGGAACTAACGCTAGTCAAAGAAAGGGGGCCTAAACCAAATTCTAACATTCGCATGTGATTGTAGGTTGCCAAAAGTAGTGTGACAAAAACCACATTAAATCTAAAAGATAAAAAACACACCACAATCATCGCATTGTGTTTGTAGGTTTCAGTTAAGAGCTATGGCACGTCCGCTTAACTAGGATGTAACCCCTTTGGCATAATCCTTAAGCTACAATAATGGGGGTGGTCATAGGAACCCTAAAGTAGTTCATGTAAGAGAAAACCTTGTGAATGAAACAAGAAAGTGCTCCACACTACTGAATTGATTAGTAAGACTTGGTGAGATTAGAGTCAAAGTTACTCCCATTGTGACCCCAGTGATAATACAACTGAACGCACTAGTTTCTCATTGTATTATAAGGGGGTAAAATAAATTCAAGATACTCCTTGGGAAACCTTGGCAAACCGATCTCAAAGAAGTAAACTTGTGACACATAGAGAGAGAACCACCTATGAAGCTTACCGGCTTGGAGCCATTATTTTTTTCTTAGTTGTTATACTTGAGAGCTCTCACAAAGTGATAACTTTGTTAGATTCAAACTCTTGTTTTTCGAACAAGGGAAAAAATATTTTAAAGTTGAAACCACGTGACATTTCATCATGAAATCTACTTAGTGTCATTTTTTCCTAGTTTTTCACTTGTCTTAAGATAAGGAGAAACTCTGCCAAAATTACACCAAGTTTATTTCAACACCATTTGGTCTACACCTTTATTTGTTTGTTTCCCATTCTTAGAAAAAGGAAACAATATATACCGGATCTTGCTAGATATCATGTGTCCACCCCTTTTGTCTTCAACTTGCATGACTAGGTTGCAATGCCGGAGTATAAGTGTTGAAAGTGTGCATGGTACGTAGTCATGATCCGGTATAGGCCCCTTTGTCTCAAAAACCCATATTTGAGACTTATTATCATTGTAGTTAGGTGATTTCATCTTTTTTTAAATTTTGAGTTGTTACATTGCCTGCATTATAGCCATTTAATTGAGATATTTACATCTTGTTTCCATTGTGAAATTGGGCCTAAATCTCTATATTGTATTGTTATGCTGCTCACAAGCTTAACAAATTCTTGTTATACTTAGACATAGTTTTTACATTCTAGCTTTGTCTTGATTTTTGTGAGTGTTGAGGATACATTTCTAGCATCACGATAACATAATTTTGACACTAAAATATTGCTTTTCCAAAATCTTGATTCACGTGTCCAAATAGTGTCGTTACATTTGCTCCCATAGCTATCATCCATTGTATAAAACTTAGAATTTATTAGTGTTTAGGAACTAGTTTTTAGTATATCTTGTTAGAAGACAACGTCAACATTATCTTATCATTTAGGTTTTTAGTTTTTGCAAACTTGACCTAACCGGTGATTTTTTGTTGTCACTATTTGGTTTCAAACCTATCTAGATAAATTTTAAGAAGTAGACTATTTGATTTGTGACTAAATTTTAGGTATTATACATCATTGTATTGTTCTAGAAAATCTTGTGTCATATATTTATTTTACTAGAGTAGATCATTCTTTACTCTTTGACATCCTTAGGTTCATATCGACCTATTGGATTCATGGCTATTTTATAGTCACTTTTTTTTGTGAAGACTTAGCATCAATACACCACTTGGTTTGTCCTAGGGCCCATGTTCATCAAAGTGTCTAGCTGGTTTCTATTGTGTTTTCCAAATTGACATAGGATTTCAATCGCACTATCTAAGTCTAGGCATTTGTATCCCACAAATTCTAAAATGACCAGCTATCGTGAGGTTCCTTATACATATGACACTAAGGAATCAAAGTTTCGGCATTCCCATCAAAGGATGCCCATCATGGCTAAGCCTCGTTTGGTTCTTCATGTTAGAGAACCCACTCGGGTACCATGTTCCCCACCTTCATCTCATAGTTGATGGTATGGTTTGGACACTTCTGATCCAAATTATTATTTGGGTTCCTCCCACTCTTCTTCTAACTCGATCCAAACTATTATTCTAATTCTTCAGATTCACCTCGATCTTCTAAAAATTCTCATCAGAGCTATTCACTTCATTCGAATCTTAAGTCACAGTCCTCCCTTTCTTTCACAGGACTCCCCTTATTAGTCACCTAAATGACATCTTCCTCCTTTGAAGATCCGTGCAGCCCAAGTCTCACTACTCAAACATCTAATTTGGTTCTTGAGTGTGGTCCTCCCTTACTTTGTAGGACCTCCCTTATTTGCCACCTCGACAACCTCTTCCTCCGTTGAATATTTGGGAAAATCCAAATTCATCTAAGTCAACTCCCATGTTGTAATCATCAAATTTGACACCTATGTCACAATATTCTAAGTCGAATCCCATGTCGCAATCATCTAAGTCGATGCATACATCGCAAACACCTCGATGACTCCTATGTCGCAAGCATATGCTGATTTTCTAAGTGATCCTCTTTGTTTCCTAGTAATATTCCATCTTCTAGGAAAGCCAATACCAATCAACTATCTCAAAGACATGTCTTCTTCTACTCGCGAGACATATAGATCCAAATCTAATTCATCTCTTGAGTCATCATCTTCTCAATCTTCAACACTAGTTGGACCCATTTCTTGTAATCAACCCCATATGGTTAAAGAAAAAATACCCCTACCGATCAATTCATCTCAAGATGAGGAGACACTCATGAAATTCCCAGGGTCACTCGATGGCATTCCCTAGAGGATTGCAATCAAGGATTTAATCTTGACTTTGATATGTTTGCATATTAGGAAGAAGAAATTGATTCCTTTTTCGGAATACTAAGGAAGATCCTAAGACCATTGAGGAAGATCCTATATTTTCTTCACATCCTTATTTTCATAGCATGATTCCTCAATCACAATCTCACCTTGGGTCACCACTTGGTAGCCCATCATCTGCTTCTATATGTGGGGCACCTCCAAGTTTCCCTTCATCATCTATTTTTGGTTCACCTTCTGGTAGCCCATTTTCTTCTCACCTTGGGTCACCACCTGGTAGCCCATCATCTTCTTCTATATGTGGGGCACCTCTAAGTAGCCCTTCATCATCTATGTGTGGCTCACCTCCTAGTATCCCATTTTCTTCTATATGTGGCTCACCTCTGGTATCCCATTTTAATCTATACGTGGCTCAACTTTGGTTAGCCCCTCTTCGTCTTTACTTGGGGAAGGTCTTAGAAGTCCCTCATCTTTGATTCTCGGGCAACATCCTAGTCATCCATCATCTTCTATATTTGGGACACCTCCAAGAATTCCTTCACCTTCTATCTTAGGGCCACATCCTAGTAGTCCTTCATCTTCAGTCTATGGGACACCTCCTAGTAGCCCATCCTCTTCAATTATTGGACCGTATCCTTTGGGTCCATCATATTGTTCTTATATCAATGATCGTGTCAAACTCACTATCATTTATTACATCAAATATATTCATCCACTTTCTTCTCCCACTTCTTGGGATCAGAAAAGTCACATTATAGCTTATAGGAAACCAAAATGGTCCCTTCATTAGGCTCATATTAAAAATTCCAAGAGCTCCAAATCTCACAACAATTTAAACAATCTTAAAGTTTATAATCAAACACAATTAAAAAATTCACATCAACGCAACCATCAAGTATGGTGCAAAGTGCAAAAACCTCTAGATAGGGACCTCAAGCTCCCACACACAAAATCCATGTTTCACGATAAAACACAGTCATCTATTGAGTATGAGCTCACCACGATCATTGAGATCGGGATAATATGACTCTTGATAAAAAAACATGCCTAGTCTTCCTTATCAAGGAAATTGCTAACATTTTTTTGGATCTTATCATGCCAAGTGACCTTTTCAGTCCCACCTTTCAAAAAAGATAAAAATACAAAAAAAAAAAAAAAAAAAACATTTAAAAAAATATATCAAAGGTAAAGATCAAACATTGCAATCTGGTATTGAATACATATGGATGTTATTTCTTCCCTTTCTTGCTCTTCTTCTTCTACAAGTCTTCCTACCATTTTCATTCCTTCGATGATATTTTGGTTAGCCAATTTGCACGCATTTTGTGATATTTATCTCTATGGTATCTGTTTGGCCTTGGTCTTTATCACCTTGGTAAATTAAAGAACGAATGACCTCATAGAGACCCTATCACAATTTACATCTAATAAACTTGTTGTGAAGAACTTTTGGACATATTTGTTGACACTAGCCAATTTTTTCATCACAAGCACTTATGCCTCCTACCATCAACCCATTAACCCCTTGTCAAATAAGAGAGAACTGAAATAAGTTTTCGTAAAGAAAAGGAATCAATCAAATCAAAAATAAAAAGCTAAAAGAAAAAGCAAATTGATATATATCTCTCTCTTGGGGTATTTCTAATAATCTCTATCGAGGTTATGGATGCTTGACTAGAAGAAGTAGAAATGTTGTAATTAGAATCAAATGCATCTTCCATTGGGGATATGGATGTCTCAGATGGTAGTGGAGAAATGTACAACTCTCCTTCCACAAATCCATTCACAAAAAAAAAATCAACTTTGAAAAAAAATCCATTCCTACACATTCGCTAGGTGTCTTCACTTGTTGTCTATCAAATATTCCCTCCAAGGGGTAATCAATTTCCATGCACACACATTGGATCTTGATGAGAAAACAAGATTAGTATGTTACCAAGTGTCTTTTTTTGGACCTTGTTTAGACTCTTACTCTAGTTCGTATCTTGTCTCATGATTTGTGTCTTTGACTAATCGCTTCTTCATTGCAAGAATTCTATGCTTCATTCAAAAATTCACATCATTCTTCTACTTCTTTCAAAACATTCATGTATATAATATTTCCTTATTTCCATGTTTACGATCACCTTTTCCCCTTCACAAAAATAATGTTCCACTTCTTTCTATCATGTGCTTCTTGGTAAGCTTACATTAGAGGCATCCTTGCTCCTTCCTAACACGTCATTAGGTTACGTTCTTCATCATGATTGAGCCTATCTATATTGTCCTTGATTTAGCTTCCGCGTGAAGAGTTTTCCTTTGAATATTCCCACCTAACATTGGGGGTAATTTCACATCTTCACTTTCTTTTCGCATACGTGTGGTATTCTTCCCTTGCACATCCCATCTATTGTTTGGGGCATCCACGTTTCTTTGTTTCCTGTACATAGCTTCAGAAAACTTCTAAAAAATTAAAAACATTTTAATATGTTTCAAAATCTTCCAAAACATTCAAATATGTTAGTCAGAAAAGTCAAAACATCCAAATAAACATAAAAAACCCAAACAAATTGGTAAAACAAATTCAAAAACCCAAAAAAATTCAAAAACTCAAACAAATTCAAAACCCAATTTTATCTTATCATTGTGTAGTTTTCTTGATACCTTTCCAATGCAAAAAAATGGAGTCGTTTCGAGGTTGGGAGCAAAAGTTATGGCTTTCGGAAGATAGGTTGTGCACTCAGTGTTGCATAGGCACCTAGGCACCCTTGCATTTCTTCATTTCTATATGCACAGCGCCTAAGAACCCTTGAATTTCTTCATTTGTACAGCCTAGGCACCCTTGTATTTTTTTATTGTTGCGTGTGAGGTCCTTTTCTCCCGCATGAGCTCCTTTTCTACCAAACTTCCCGCGATGGCTTTTATGCTCAGTTTTACCTCCCACGATGTGTTTCTCACCCCAAAGTGCCATGAAACTAAAAAGTATTTCTTCTAAAATTTCTCGACACTTGTGGCGGTGATTATTTTTAATAAATAATTCTTTACTACACGTTTTCTCTACGATGGGGCATATTTTTGCTTTCCGAAGGCCTTTTCTACTACCTAGGTATTTTTTTCCTTATGGTCACTTTTAACGTTGTCTCTCGACTTTGTTATTTCTTCTACAAAAATTAATTTTTTTAAACAATCAAATTTTCCAAAAAACAAGAGAAAATCATTAAAAATCAAAAATTGTAAAAATTTAATTTTTTTGCAAAAATGGTAAACGACATATACACAACTAAAGTATGTGTTAATTGCATTATCCTCGAATGTTGAAATATGTCTTACAAAAGCATATTTCTACTGTTCTTGCTTGTTCTAGTCTCAAACGACTTGTGGATCGTTGTGATCTACCTCCATTAACAAAAGCTCGGATTCGCATGCTATGTCGGTACTCCTATGCAACAATGAGTTGTTAAAGACTATTTCGTAGACCATGAAATCTTTTCCATGGGACTACTTGTGTCCTTCATTATTCCCCTCACATATATCCTTGCTTGGGGCACCATTTTTAACCCTTTTCGTTACAACACGAACATTCGGGAACTGCAACTTGATAATAAAAACATAGGTACAACTGTCTTAAGCTTTGGTTGTTTGAGTGCATGTGATTGTACTTGTTTCTCTATTAGGTTAGCTGGTTTACTTTCTCATATTGCATTACATTGTGTATGTTGCATTAAGTTAAGCATCATTTTACTTTCTCATATTACATTGCATTATGTATGTTGCATGGAGTTACGTAGTAATGGACAAATGTTAGTAATTTATATTTTCATGTTATCTTACATTTTTGTTCATTTCAATAAAGATCGATGATGTAGACCTAGGGGAAAAATGATATAACCAAGTTGCTTATTGAAAGGTTGGATGCAAAGATTGGGCTTGTCCTATATTCTCCATTCTCATTTCTTCTCCATTATCATTTATTACCATTACTAATTTTTCTTCTAAAAATGACCTCGGGAAATAAACAACCATGTTTATCCCTATCCTTATTCCTTTTCAATACCCGAGGCTTCTACGCCCATTCTAAACTATTTTCTTCTATCCATTTGAATCATATTCACAATCATCGATTGACTTCTTCTATCACCCCATCGACACTCGAGGGGGCATCATTCATCCTACCATTTATTCTTTAAAAAATTATACTCTGTTTATGCTTGTCTACTATATTTGAAGAGAAGTTACTTACTTCACCTCAAACAGGGAAAATGTAGACACCTAAATTCCGCTTTTGCAATCTTATTGCCAAACGCACACAAATCACTCTCATTCTTGCCAATTCCATTATAATTAGTGATCTTTGCTAATTAACTAATATTTCTTACCACTTTAGCCAATTAACAATGCTTTGTTGATTATGTAACCCCTTTCGCATTTAGGATGCCACTTTACAACGAATCGTAAGTCAAAATCCTCTTCAAAACAAACAATTAGCGATTATAAGCTAATTAAGCCTATTTTCCTTGATTTGGTCAATATGCCCTAGTATTGACTCAAACCCCTCTTCCAACCACTCAAAATCACCCCATTCACCTCCACAATGTCTCAACAAGCTTCAAAATATTATCCTAGCCTCTTAGTTAACCCTAAGCGGTTGATTAAGACTCCACATCTCTTAATCACTTGTTAATTCACTAATTATGATTAATAAATCTTAATCATGATTAGAAATTATAATCTAATTTGGGGATTTTCATCCCACATGCACTAAAATACAAGTTTTTCCTAAAAGGAAAACTATAAAAAGAGTGCACCTCTTACCTTAATACTTTACACTATACTTTGATTTGCATCTCATATAACAAATATGATTTATATCCAAGCTCAAACCTTTCCTAAAACCTTTAATGGGGTTAGTAAATGGATATCAAAAATGACCATGTAGTTATTTGGAGAGGTCATTTCACCTTGTTTGGAGTAGCAACCATACCAATTTGATTTCCTCTTAGGTCTATTTAGGCCCATGTTAGGTAATTGAATATATTAGTAGGCATGTTTAGTTAGATTTTGAATTGAATTCATGTTAGTTAAGCATTCCTTTAAGCTTCTATCTTAATGTTACATTCCTTGACTTAGAACATTAAATATAGATGGTATTAGCCTTCCTTAGTTATTCATGCATTTTTCTTTATAGAGTTTAGGTTTCTTTCAATTCCATTTCCCTTTCTCATGTGTTCCTCTATTTTCTCTCTTTTATGCACTTTGTAAGCATAGTGATCAAGAAATAATGTTATATCATTAATTGAATTAATCTAAAAGAAGCTGTGTGTCTCTAGTTAGTCAGTCTCACTAGATGCTTCATTGTTGCTTTCCTCTAATTAAATGTTGAACTACTTCGGTTATTGGGTGTGAACTCTACTAGTTCCTACTCACAACAATAACCCTCCTCTTTCCTAATTTCTCTCCTTCACCCCTCATCGCTGCAAATTCCTCCCTTTTACCCCATACAAGCACTTTGCCACAGTTCAGTGAAGTGTTCTGTGTGATCCCCGGCCTATTTGGCCACCCCACAACATTTATATAGGAGTAGATTAGTTTACATTCAATAATGGGATCCTCCCCATACATAAGAAGGAGGGGCATATCCCCGTGAGCATTGGTGGAAACACATAATTTTTCACATGAAAAATTATTTCACCAACAAACTCGTAGCCTTTAAAGTTAAGATAAGTCATGAGGGGTAACTTATTCAGCTCATATTTTCCTCTCTTCTTGTCTTCTCTTCTTAATTTTACATTTTTATAGCCCTCTCAACTTCCTACTTGGTTAAATCTTATTCTCTTTATCATTTCAACTTGATTTCCTTCAATAACCCGGTAACTTCCTCTACTAGATATTCATGGATAAAAAAGTATCACCTTCTAACCTTACAATCTCTCCCTTTTCTAAGATGCTTCCCACATCCATGGTATTCTCTCTATACAAATTATTGTTTTCTACGGATCGATATATCTAGTGTACACTTACTTCAGTTTTCATATTCCAAATTTCTCAAATATCCTCTAGTATCTTCAATTCATATTCTTAGTATCATGGTTTAGATCTCCAAACTCACTAAAATCGATGAAAACTTGATTAACTAAAATTAGATACAAGAGGAAGTATGAGGATAGTTAATCTAATCTAGGAGGACATAAAACACGGTAAATAAGTGCACTAAAACAACATATAAATTAACTAAATGATTAAGCTAATAGGAATATGTTGAGTTGTGGAGCTAAATGGCTTCATAAATAGCATGCTTTACAAACTTGCAGAATTACACAGTAACCGTCGTCGGTTGGGTGACTAGCATCGATCACTGGAAGCAACTGACATCAGTTACCTGTGAGTGATTTTTTTTATTTTAAATGCGGGATTAGATCGACCCTTGGTTATAAAGGTGATCATATGGTTATAAATGCATAGCTAAGTTGCCCTAATGTTTGTATATGCTTATAAGCTAGAAAACTAGGGTTAGAAGGTAAGAATAGAGATTATTGTAAGAATATTTTCTTGGAGAGAGCTTAGAGAAGCTTGTGAAGGAAAAGTATTGTAAAATGTGAGAGGTATGGAAGATTACAGGTCTTCATTTTATTTCCTCTGTAAAGCAAAAAATAGTAGATTGGTTATTTCTTGGTGTACATAGCCCACACTAGGTGAACCACATTATATCTTGTGTATAATTCTTTTGGTGTAATATCTATGTTTATTTCTTATATGCTTAAATTGATAATATATTTGTACAACATTGGTCTATGTCTAACCCCAACAACTAGTATCATATATTTTTTTGTTTGACAATTTATTGTATTGACAGATTTACTCACAGAGGGATTTCTGATCGAGTGGGAGCACAACAATGGAAAAAGATAATAAATACAAAGTGGATAAATTTGACAGCCATAATTATCAATTATGGAAGATGTAGGTGGAATATTATTTGTATCAGAAATATTTATACTTACCGATAAATGCGAGTGCAAAGCCTACAAAAATGACTAATGAAGAATGGAAGATTCTTGATAGAAAGGCTCTGGGATCTATAAGATTGAGTTTGACAACATCTGTAGCTTCGAATATTACTAAAGCAACAACCATGGTAGATTTGATGAAATATTTAGCTAATTTATATGAAAAACCAAGTGCTTCAAATAAATTTTATTTGATGAAGAAATTATTTAATTCAAAAATGCAAGAAGGTGGATCTGTATCAAGCCACTTGAATGATTTTTGTTCCATTGTAAATCAATTAAAATCGGTTAATATTCCATTTGATGATGAAGTGAAAGTACTTTTATTCTTATGTTATTTTCCAGATAGTTAGGATAACTTGGTAATGGTTATTAGTAATACATCATATGCTAGTAATATTTTGAAGTTTTATGATGTGACTAGTATAATCTGAATGAAGAAATATGCAGAAAAGTACATGAGAGTCATCATCTAGAAATTATTTGAATGTAGAAAGAAAGGGAATGTAGAAGGAGAGATCCAAGAGAAAGAATAATGGGAATCAAAGTCAAAGACTGGGCATATCCAAATTCAAAGGTAGAGGAATAACCCGTTGGAATTGTGGAAAGAAAATACATGCAAAGAAGGATTGTTGGTTAAAGGAAAACAAAGAGAATATACCAGATAAAGGTAAAGAGAAAAATTTTACAACTGAGGTAATGCAAGATGCCCTTATTCTCTTCTTGGATAATAAAATAGAATCATGGGTTTTATATTTAGGAGCTTCTTTCCATGCTACCCCTAATAAGGGTTATTTGAGAAATTATGTCCATGGTAATTTTGGGCATGTTTATTTAGGAGATTATGAACCATGAAATATTACTGGTAAAGGAGAAGTTCATCAAAACGCTGTAAATGGAAATACATGCATATTGAAAAATGCGAGGAATGTGCCAAGCCTCATGAAAATTTAATTTCGTAGGACAACTAGGTGAAGTTGGTTGCATGGTTACATTCACGGCTAACTCTTGGAAAGTTACCAAGGGATCTTGTTGTGGAAGAGGAAAGAGGGTAGGAACATTATATTTGTCTACCTATATTATGATTATTTTCTATTCTATCTACTTAGATTCAAATACAAGCGTGTGGCATAATCGGCTAGGCCATATGAGTAAAAAGGGAATCCATATTTTACGGGAAAAGGGTAAGTTATCGATTTGAAATATGTAGATTTTGATTTCGTGAGCATTGCATATTTGGAAAGTAAAAGAAAGTGAGATTTCTTAAAGTTGGGGTAGTAAAGAAAGAGCAAAAATTAGAGCTTGTGCACTCGGATGTGTGGGAGCAACCCTGGTAGCTTCTCATGGAGGATCCCAATATTATGTGACTTTCATTGATAAGGCCACAAGAAAGGTATGGGTGTATTGTATAAAGCATAAATATGATTTTTTGAGACTTTTAAAACATGGAAATATCTTGTAGAAAATGAATCAAGTTTAAATTTAAAATACCTTAGATCTAATAATGGTGGTGAGTACTACAACAAGGTTTTCAATGATTATTATTCAAAGTGAATGAAATACGTAGAGAAATAACGGTTCCTAGAACACCAAAGGAGAATGGTGTTTGAAATAATGAACATGACTATCATGGAACATGCAAGAATCATGATGATACATATTGGATTACCCTTACAGTTTTGGGCAGAAGTAGTAGATATGTCAGTATATTTAATCAATCGTGGGCCTTCAAGTGCATTAGATGGTGGAATACAAGAAGAAGCTTAGACTGGAAAAGAGTTTGATCTTTCTTTTCTTAGAGTATTTGGTCGAGAAGATTTTGTACGTATTGATAAAGAAAATATGAATAAGTTGGATGCTAAATCTAAGAGATGCACTTTTATTGGTTATGGCTCTGGTGATTTCAGATTCCGTTTTTGTGATTTAGATGATGCTAAGATTTTTAGGAGTCGTGATATTAAATGGAATGAAAATAGAATGTATAGGGATATAATTTTGATACCCAAGAATGAACCAGTGGAAGAGTTTGTGGAAGAAAATTGATTCTCGGATTCAAAATTGACACCTACATGTACCGGTCTCGGTTACGATAACCAACATTGGTATCCTTTATTGACATCGATAAAGTAAGGACAGACATCAAAGAAAGAGAGGATCGGTGCCGGTTTCAGAACCGACATTTGCAACATGTGACGAGCGCTGACCATTGTTAGAGGTCGATACGAATGTACAAGATGAACCTCCAGCACCCCATATTTTTTTGAGAAGGTCACAATGGGTAAGTATACCTCCAAAAAGATTTACACCTTCATTATTTTATCTATTATTAAGTGATAGTGATGAACCCAAAAGTTTTGAATAAGTAATGTAGGTTAATACCCACAAGAAGTGGGAACATGACATGGATGAGGAGATGAACTCTTTGAAACAAAACCAGACATGGGATTTGATTGAGTTGTCAGTGGTAAGAGAACATTGAAGAAAAAATTGGTTTACATGATCAAGGAAGAAGAGGGTAGATATAAAGGATACAAGGCAAAGCTTGTGGTAAAATGATTTACAAAAAAGGAAGGTATTGATTTTGGTGAGATTTTTTCTCTTGTAGTAAAAATGACTTCCATTCATATTGTTTTGAGTTTAGTTGCAGTAAAATATTTGCACTTAGAGAAACTTGATGTTAAGATGGCTTTCCTTTATGATGATTTAGAGGAAGAGATATATATGCAAAGATCAGTTTAGATATGAATTAAAGGGTAAGGATAGACTTGTGTGCAAAAGTTGAAAAAGAGCTTGTATGGGATCAAACAAGCTCCAAGGAAATGGTATATGAGGTTTGATAGTTTTATGCATGAACATGGTTATATGATATGTAAATTTGATCATTGTGTTTATTTCAAGAAGCTTAAAAATGGAAGATATATTATTTTGTTACTATATGTAGATGATATGCTTATTGCAGGATCTAGTATGTAGGACATTTTTGAGCTTAAAGAAAAGTTATCTCATACATTTCAATGAAGGATTTAGGAGCTGCAAAGAAAATCCTTGACATGAAAATTCATAGAGACAGGAAGAATAGGCAATTGTATTTGTCTCAAGAACATTATATCAATAAGGTGTTGGAAAGGTTTAAAATGTAGAATTCAAAACCTGTAAGTACACCTATGGCTGGACACTTTAAATTAAACAAAGATCAGTGTCCTACATCACATAAGGAGGTTGAGTACATGACACTAATTCCATATGCTTCAAAGATTAGAACCCTTATGTATGCAATAGTTTGTACCATACTAGACATTGCACAAGCTGTGTGGGAGTTGTGAGTAGATTTATGGCCAATCCAGGTAAAGAGCATTGGAAAATAGTCCAATGGATACTTAGATATTTGAGAGGGACATCCAATATGCATTTATGCTATGGATGGTTAGATACTTATTTATGTGGATATGTTGATTCAGATATGGATAGATATTTGGATGGTAGGAGAAGCACCAATGGATATGTATTCATAGTAGGTGGCATGATAGTTAGCTGGATTTTGAGATTATAGAAGGTTGTGGACTTGCCTACTACAGAGGCCGAATATGTTGTAGCTATAGAGACTAGTAAAGAGATGAAATGGATGAGAAAGTTTGTGGAAGAGTTGGGAAAGGAGAAAGATGATTTCAGATTGTACAGTGATAGTCAAAGTGTGATTCATTTGGAAAATAACTCAGCATTTCATTCAAGAACGAAACACATTCAGTTGAGATATCACTTCATACGACAGGTGTTGGAGGATGGGTAGTTGAAACTAGAGAAAATTCATACAAATGAGAACCATGCGGATATGCTAATGAAGTCATTGGAAAAGGAGAAGTTGGAGCTTCACACCACTTATATTGGTCTTCAAGCATGAGACTTGAAGAGGAAGAAACAAGCCAAGGAAAGGATCTAAGGATGGAGTGTATAGTATAGTGCAACAATTTATCTCCAAGTGGGAGATTGATAAGTTGTGGAGCTAAATGGCTTCACAAATAACATACTTTACAAACTTGCAGGTTTAAACAATAACTGGCGTGGGTTGGGTAACCGACATCGATAACCTAGAAGCAACCGACATCGATAACCTAGAAGCAACCGACATCGGTTGGGTAACCAGTAATCAACTACTTGTGTGTGAAATTTTTATTTTAAACACGAGATTAGATCCGACCCTTGGTTATAAAGGTGATTGGATGGTTGTAAATGCATAGCTAAGTTTCCCTAATGTTTGTATATGCTTATAAGATAGAAAAATAGGGTTAGAAGGTAAGAATAGAGATTATTATAAGAATATTTTCTTGGAGAAAGTTTAGAGAAGCTTGTGAAGGAAAATTATTGTACATCTCGTGAGAGGTGTGGAAGATTGTAGATCTTCATTGTATTTCCTTTGTAAAGAAAAGAATAATAGATTGGTTGTTTCTTGGTGGACGTATCCCACATTGGGTGAACCACGTTATATCTTGTGTATTTTTCTTGGTTTAATTTTCATGTTTATTGCTTGTATGCTTAAATTGATTATAGATCTCGTATAACTCGTGTGTGTCTAAAACCAACAAAATAAAACCCTAATATACATGAAGGAGGTAAGGAAAGAAGTTAGGTGATAACTGGTGATTGTCACAAAGTGTCACAGAGGTGAGTTGAAAAATAAGAGTAGGTACGACTATGCAGAGGTCCCAAAAAGACTAGATCTCGGAGTATGTGGTTGGATTAGAGTGCCTCGGGAGACGACTAGGGCGCCCATGGGTGCTTAGGTAAGCAAAAAAGGTGCCCTATTATGGGAAAAAGGTCTAGAACTGGTTTTCACAGTGCGGGATGACTATTATCATTCACTTCTTATCGCATTAATTTATTTGTACTATGTCGAATGCCCCATATATTTCAAGAGGAAGAATAACATGTAAAAGACCCAACAGGAAGTATAAAAACCCTTAAAAATAAAGATGTAAATGAATGGGTTGGACTGATCTCATCTACCACAACAATGGGCTTATTACTTTGAGCATTGCACTACATTTCGGACCCAAATGTAGTTCTAGTGAGTGTGTGCATGTTGTTCCTATGTGCTCTAGTGTCAGTCACACTTTTGAGGTAGAAAACAATAACTAAATATAGAAAATGTAATAGTATGTGTGCATGGAATAAAATATAACCCCACCCCCTATGAAGTGTGATGTAGACTCCCTAACGTGTGCCTTGATGATGGAGATATGTGGATGGAAATGGAATATATGGATGCAAATCTAGATGAGTGATAGTAGTGGATGATGCTACATCCCTCATTATGCTCTCATAACTTTATATTTATAGGGTTCTCTTGATCTAATTTCATAATTAACCTCAATATGGTTGACTACCAAAAAGATAAGGATGAAAAATGGCTAGAATGAGCCCAAAAAGTGGCCGGAATATTTGAAAAGGATCGGGACACCCCAGGTGGGACCAAGGCACCCATAGGCACCCTAGTTAAGGCTAAAATGACGGCAATGGCCGAAACCGAGTGAGCATGTGGAATAAAAAATGGTAGGAATGACGAAGTAAAATAAAATAAGATAGCCAAAATACGGGGATAATTAGTACTTTCTTCACTCAAGAACCTTCTAACAAGGATAATTTTAGTGGAAAATATTCGTAATATGGCGAAAATTTCATTTTAGGAAATTTTGAAAAGGTGATTTTTTCATAGCAAAGTGTCCTGTTCACTAAAATTTACAATATATATATTTTGGGGTCGGCTTCGCCAACATTTGAAAACATATCCTATAAAAACCTAGGTGATTTTTCGGGTAGTATACAACCACCAGACTACTAGTACCTTACCAATACAATGAAGTTGTAATGTTCATTGCATTTATCGACGCTACGATAGGACTAAGTTTGGTGTCACACAACTTAGTTTTTTTATTGACGCTCGACATCAGTTTACCTAATGCTGATGCACGACAATAATATTTTTTGTAGGAGACAAAGGGTTTATTGTTGACACACAACAAGGATATTCGTTGACGTGCGACTCATTGCATTTGTTGACGCATGATAGGACTAAGTTTGTTAACGTGTGACAATAAGTTTATCTCAAGCATGACTCACTCGTGTTTTCTCGATGCATGACTCAATTATCTATGACGTGTGACTCAGAATAATGGAAGGTGCTAGTGCTCAAAATGGGAAAACACAAAAGTAACTAAGAAATCTCAGAAGTCCTTGTTCAAGTATTTTGGAAACTCTTGCTACATATACCGCAACCACTAGCACCCATATAGCTGCCACCAGGAAAGAATCAAAGTACTGATTGTGTGGAAGGTAATATCAAGGTGGACATGCATTCTACACAGTATCAACCAAATGAAACCTATGATGATACCATGCCAGATCTTGAAGATATACCTATTGAGATGCCAAATCCAGAAGATATTCTTCCTATTAGGGTGTAACCAGGAGTGCATCAAGATATCACACATACAAATACTGAAGAAAATGGAACACAAAATCCAAATTCAAATTCTAGTTCATGAAAGAGGAAACCAGGTGATTGTGATATTGCTTAGAATTCTACTCAAAAAAGTAAAACATTGAAAACAAACAAGAATATGTGGACAATTGGGAGGACTTACAAGTTCGATTGGGCTACCAAATTTTTATTTATTGAACCTATACAGTCATCTAATCCATAAGAGATCCCATCTGAATGTACATGTACAATATGTACGTGGAAATTGGGAAAGCAACAAAAAATGCAACTAAAGTTGGACACTATAGAAAAACACTGTGGAAAACAATATTTGATTGTAACGAGGAGGATGGCCAAAAAATCAAAACACACAGGTGGAAAACTAAAAAAGAATGCATGCATGTTAAATACGTAGTAGAGTATGAAGCAATACAAAAAAACGCATACATCTCATAGAAAAGGGAGGAACGATCACATCACAAATTGGTAAGATGAATCAAACAAATCTACATGCAAAACTCATATAGTTCTCTACTTTATTTCACATACTAAAGAAAGGAAGACCGATTTCATATTTCCTTGATTTCAAAGTTTTGTATCAATATAATGGAATGCCCAACGTACCTCAGTCTCATTGGTCTGACAATAGTGCATGGGAAATGGAAAAATGCCTTTTGATGATAGAGAAGGAAGATTTGAAAGAGAATGTAAAAAAAGCTAAGTTTATCTCTCTTTCAATTGATGAAGTGATAACAATCGAAAAACATTGCATGGGTATGTATCCACATCTATACATTAGAAAATCATATAAGAACACCTCATCTACTGGGTGTTATGAAAATGGTTGAAAACTGTAATGTCGAAAACCTACATAAAATAGTTGTTTCTCATTTGAAAGATATTGCTAGAATGACTGATTATGAAATTTCTATGAATTTGGTATGTGTCAGAGCAGATGGTGCATCAGTCATGTAGGGTCACCGTACAGGGCTATGTGTTAGATTGCAAACAATAGTGGCCCCTTATATGCTAGCAATTCACTGTATGGCTCACAAAATGAATTTAGCGTATAAAATGGTAAGCAACTACGAAAATGTTGCTAAAGTAGAAGACCTTATAAGAGAACTTCATGCCTATATGGCAAGCAACCCAAAGTGATTTCTTGAGTTCCATAAATTCGTAATTGGAATTACATATGAAAAAATAATTCAAGGATGTTGAGATGAGATGGATTTCTTTGTATGAACCTGCATGCAGAGTTCGTGAGGAGTATCCTTCGTTGGTTGGTTTCATAGAAAAATATCGTCATGAAGTTAATAGGGTGAGGGACTTGTTATTTCATTTAACTAATTTTGAGACATTGCTTACATTGGTTGGTATTATTCTAATGTTACAGGAGATCAATACACTCATCAAGCATGCACATGGGAGATTAATCTATATTGTGGATTTTATACGGATGATAAAAATGGTATATCAAAGTCTTGATGTCTTGTACTATTCCCAAGATAGTTTTGATACACTTTTTTTCAAGAAGTGGAAAGCTTTATTAGATCTTTAAAACCCTAGCAACTATTTGATATTTAATATCCATGATCACCTCTGCATCAATGTTAATGGGAGGGATATACTACTGCACATTTTGCAAAAACATCAAGATATTATAGGATCGGAACAAGAAGATGTTCCTGTGACACGTAATCTCTTTGAGTTTGTTATAGTTGAAACAAGAATAAAGCTTAATTTTTTTCAAAATCCTTATCATCTGAAATTAGAGAACGTTTCTCCAAAGATAAAATTCTTGAAGCAATGGGTGTGATGAATCCTAATTTTTGGAATACTAAAGGTGCTCGTGCAGAATTTGTAAGAAAGCATTTCCATAAATCCATGGGTACAATAATGGAACATTTCACAAAGACTTCAGAGGTCAAGGGTATGGAAATCAAAGGTATATTGAATGTTCATTTATTAAAGTCTCAATCAACAAATTTTGCAACAACAATGAGGAACCAATATAAAAATTTAGATGAACCTTCTAAGAGTGGTGTTATTACAAGGCTCTAGCGAGGAATCTATCAAAGTATTGTCTTACAAGAAGACATCAATGAATATTTCAGATTATATGAGTTATGCCAAACAATGATTTTGGGGTCTATGGAGGATGAAAGTTTTTTCATTGCTTTATCATTTATAAAATCAAAATTGAGAAACAAATTGGATAAAAATTTGGAAAGTTGCATGAGGTATTATGTTTCTTGCTACTCCATGGAAACATTTCCTTTCGAAAAAATTACACATTGGAATTCCCTTTCGAAATAAGAGGTGTAAATAATACAACTACAAGTACAACTGTTCCCAACGATGAGACTAAAATTGGTGTGTCATCACACTCTATAGAAGAGAACATCGAATTTGAATCAGCTATTGATAATGGATTGTTTCAGCTTGAAATAAGTATCTCCTTGACCTTACTTTTATTATTTAACTATGGTTATTTATTCAATTATTAACTCTACGGATGCAAATATTGATCGTGGCTATTTATTCAATTTCATATTAAATCTACATATGTAAATATGACTAAGGAGGCTTTTTACAAATTTTTGTTTCATCTCTTGTTATTATTAAAGATGTTACATGTATATATATTTACATATTTTTAAATACAATTATTTATAAAAATCTGTTTTATATAATTACTATTTTGGATTTATTGAATACAAAATTCTTCTTAAATTTTTTTTTATTGCATGCATTTATCGCATACTAATTTGCAAGACATTCAGAGTTCAGATATGCATATTCTTCCATTGTTATACTCTTCTAGACTTCTACTGTCTAGACATGTACAAGTTATCATTTGCATTTTTCTTTAATCTTTTGTTTCTTCATTAATCTGATCAATCATTGTTTCATTTATTTTTTTGAAAACATGGGTTGACATCCATCCTAGGAAGCTCTCACTTCTCAGGATTGACAATGTCAGGAAACTCACCCATCTATATACTAATCTATTTCTCGTGTTGAGTTTTCTTGAATCGAAGGTCTTCTAGCATGCAACACGCTATGAAGGATGATTTCTCATTTTCCTTCCATATGCTTTGTCACAGCCATCTAAAAGACAAGAGGTAACTTAAACCCTATCATATGACATTGCTTGAGTTTTTACAATTATGTTTAATTTATTTTTGTATTTGTAAAATTCTTTGATAAAGTGTTTAAACTTTGTTGGATATTTTTTTCCATATTAAGATGTTTCTATCATAACACATTCCAATTTTTCCATATTAAGATGTTTCTATCATAACACATTCTAATTTTTCTTAAAACAATTATCCATTATACAATTCATCATCCAAATCTAATGTCATCATATAATTGATTCATTAAAAATAGAGAGAAGAAGATTTTGAGAAGGTTTAAATGTCTCTGTCCTACCACATTCCATGATTGTGCTTGAAGCTAAAAATCTATGTCCACTCAATTCATCATAATCCATTTGTTTTAATGTCTCCATCCACATCTAATGTCATCATAGAAGATGTAAGTCCTAGTTCAATTGACAAGTAGAGAGAAGAAGATTTTGATAAACCTGATAAGAAGATGTAAGTACTAAATTTCTGACACACTCCAATTATTCTTAAATCAATTATTTATCCATTATCATCACAATTTATCATCATCCATATCTATTTTAACATTCCAATTTTTCTTAAAACAATTATCCATTATCATCATTCATCATCATCTATATCCATTCTAATGTCATCATATCATATCCATTAGAATATTTTGAGAAGGTTTAAATGTCTCTGGTCTACCACATTCCAAATTTTCTTAAAACAATTATCCATTATCATCATCCACATACAAGTAATGATAATCCATATCTATGATTCTATTCTAATGTCATCATCAACATCTATGCAATCATCATTACAAGTACTAAGATGCCTTTGTCATACCACATTCCAGATTTTCTTAAAACAAATAATTAACCATTATCATAATGCCATCACATTCAAATAAATGTATCTAGAAATTCTATACATAATATATAAGAAGATATAAAATTCTAGATTTTAAAGTATTTCAAATTTTCAAACGCCATCACATTCAAGTTTCAAATTTCAAATCTAGATAATAAATTATTTCAAATTTTCAAACATCATGACCATCAAACTCAAGTTTCAAATTTTCAAATATAGATAATAAAGTATTTCAAACTTTCAAATTCAAAGTTTCAATTTTTCAAGTTTTAACCCTCAATCATGAAAATTTTCAACCCTCAATTTTGTGTACCCCTTTCTCCAATGGCTTCCACTCATGTAGTTGTACTCCTTTCCCCAATGGCTTCTCCTCATGTACCCCTCTCCCCAATGGCTTGAATAATCCCAGAACTAATCAGATCTTCCGCAAGACTGTCTAGACTCTTTACGATCCTTTGTTCTTCCCTTGTCGCATCTCCATGGGATAGCAAAATGGGATCTATAGCTGCCTTGGCTTTGAATAAAATTTTTGGGTCGAAGCCATGCTCTTTAATTATCCGCTTTAGTGTATTGTTTTGTTTATTAACTAAAACAATATTTTCTTTCAAATTATTTGTTGCGGATAAACTATTCTTAGCACTTTCCAAGTGAACTTGGAACACCTTTTTTAACTCTTCAAATTTTCATATTTCAATTGCACAAAAAAGTGATCTCAATTAAACATATTACTAAAATAAGAAAAGGTCAAATTAACAAAAAATATTGTTTCGAAGTGATAATACTTACAATTGCTCTATCTCTTTCGACATTTGTAATTGCTACCAGATCCTTGTCCTTAGACCATTTGTTAAAATATGCCTGGGCTTCAACACTAATATTTTCCAATTTTTTTAATGCTTTATCCAAAATATCATCTTTATAGTTGTTGTTATACGTGACTATCCCACCTCTTACTTGGGTAAGTAAGGAATCGATCTTCACAGGTTGTATCTGGACTGCAGCGTATAAAATTTCTCTTTGCCAATAATTTTCATAACGACTTATTATTTCATTGATTAGTACTTTAGCCCATCTCTCCCATTCTATAAGTTGACTGATATGAGGTACAATAAACTCCATGACATGGGATTGACAATCATTACCAATTAAGTTCTCTAAAGGAAATGGTAGCAATTGTTCACCATCTGTATCTGAAGAAGATGATGTAGCTGGAGAGGTATGGGGGCTTTCTGGTTGATCATCAACTACTACCTGTTTCTGCCTTTGGGTGGCCTGATCCTATTTACGATAAAATAAATCTAAAATGAAAAGTAATGAAAGTTGAAATTGAAGTATACTTGTTAGCCTTGAATCATCTCACGTGTATTAAAAAATCTTGATGGGTCATTGCTATCAATGCCCAAGTAATCTTCATCTAAATTTATATTATTTAAAACTAATATGCCTCTTTGACCGTTGGGTAAGCCACTAAGAGAGAGGGTTGGAATTTGAAATGAGGAGGCAATGTTTAGTGTCCCACTAGGGGCCGAAGGAATTGGCATGTGTTTACCAATGTTCTTTTTCCCTGATCCTCTGGTTGGCATTTTGAATCGTAGTGGTGGAGGGGCAGTGCCACTATTTGTAAAGAATGTGAAGGATTGCAATGTGCTGAAAAGTGTAAGAAAAATCATATGAAAAATTGTTAAACTATTGAAAACTTGAGTCTTGTATTTAAGTAATTATATCATACCTTGTTGAGGGGTAACGTTTCATGGAGCTTGAGGTGGCCATGTTGGAGTAGTAGTTGGTTGTGTTTGAGCTGTGTGTTATTGGGATTGTTGTGCGGGTGTTTGAGAAGAGACAATTGCATGCGACTGAACTGAGTGAGTTGGTGAAGATGGTTGACTTTGAGAAGCCCTGGTATTGTCCAAAGTTCCTATAATGTCAACAACAATAATTGATTGTATGTGAATTCAATATGGTAAATGGTAAATTGAAAATACAAAATGGGAATTTGTAAATAGTAAATGTTAGGGTATTACGTCTCTGGTGTTTAACAAATTCAAACACTTGGCGGTTCGGAGATGAGTGAACTTCCATTTCAGATTGTGAATCTGCCGATGCCTCAGTGTGTTGTTGGCCTCTTCCTCTTGATGCAAATTTTTTTCACGGAAGGGCCTCCAAAAATCTTTTCTGTAAATAGTCAATAATTAATCAGATTCCATATGAACATAATGTTAGTCTTATGTCAAAATACAAACTTATACCTATTGTTCTTGAAATGGAATCGACAAATTCTTCATTGTCTCATCTGTGCAAGTAGGAATTGGTTTGTCTTTTAAATTAAAAAGATCCTTGTAATAAAGGCCAAAGAGATAGTTTGTGGAGTGAATAACTGGTTTGTCAAAAATCAATGCATTTATAATATCAGTTTTTATTTTATTTGATAAAAACGTGAACCAATCAAATTTTTGTTTTTGATAATTGCAAGAATATATGCAATAGCCCAGTTTGGTATATCATTTTTCCATCCCTGCAAAACAGTTCGGCTTGAAAGAAAGATATCATAGTAGCAAGAAAATGGTGTGCAATTCCTTGCGTATCCACACCATGTCTTGATTTGTTGACATGAGCTGCAAAAAGCCAAAAAGACAGGTTAGAGATTACATATTAGAGGTTAATATCGAAAACTAAAAAAAAAAAAAAAAATTGAAAACAGTTTATACGTACAATCAACATGAAAACTGAAATTCGATTCAAGGTACTTTTATCGGTTTCGACCAGGGTTGCTTTTCGTTGTGACAATGGGTAAATTTTTGTATGGAAGGCATGTTAAGCGATGAATATCAGTTAGATCGACACCAAATTGAAACATACGACCATCGTCCACAGTAACAGTAAACATATTGTCCTCTATATTATAAGAGGAGAGTAGGTAATTCAGAATATCTTGATCTATTTCAAACTGGGGCATTTTAACGAGCCCATCAAAATCACATGCATTGACCAAATCCTTGTATTCTAAATTCATTTGCAAAACTATCTGAATGTGGGGGAATAACAAATTCTTGTAGAGTATCTTCCGATTAACTAGATTCTTGCGATTGATTTTGATCTTGAGATTGGCCTTGGGTCACACTTGTAGTCACCATTGTACTTTTCCTTGAGCTTGATTGTACCTAAAATTGATTCCTGTAAACGAGAAATTTTGGGATCCAGAGAGTGTAAATGATAAAATGACCGGTGGGAGGGTATTTATAGGACAAAATAGGGTTTCGAACCCTTCCTGATGTGTGACAACAAGCCTTCTGTCATGCGTCAAGAACCCTTCCTAACATGCGATAAAGAAGCCTTTTGTCGCAAGCGTCAAGCATACTTGTTGCACGCGTGAAAAAACTGTCGTCGGCGTCAGTATATTTTTGTTGATGGCATGATAAGGCTTTCTATCATGCATCAACAAGTATGCTTAACACACAATAGAAGTCTCATTGTCATGAGTTAGGAAGGGTTCTTGATGTACGACATAAGACTTATTGTCGTGCGTCGGGGAAGGGTCCTCGACACGCGATGGGAAGGCTTTCTTTCACGCGTCAGAAGTGTTCTTGACACACGACAACAAGCCTTCTATCACACGTCAGGAAGTGTTCTAAACATGCGTTAGTAAGCCTTCTATCACATGTGAATAACCCTTCCTGATGCGCGACTACAAGCCTTATGTTGTGCGTCAAGCATACTTGTTGACACACGCCAACAAGCCTTCTATCGCGTGTCAGGAAGGTGTCAACGTCTGTAGGTGAAATTTTAGTTCTTAAAAACATGGAAAATTTTCCTTTATGCGAAAGTGGATCCACCTAGATTTTTCGGGATTTTCCACCTCCATTTTACCACCTGCTTCTTAAAATGAACCCTACCTTCTAAATAGTAGTATGAGACCAGGATAAATATTGTCTAGAGTGTATGATTTTGTGACTACATTTTTCCCCCACTTTATGTTGGTGAGTTGAAATATTGGTAACATAAAGTAGATAGAGATGCATACATGATGTCCATGAATAGTGTAGTAGAAACATGCCGAAGGACTAGAAAAAGTGTGGAATGAAAAATAAAGATGGAGGAACATGGAAACTAAAGATGAAAAATGCACAAAGAAAAAGTGATGAGATTGAACCTAGGGTAGAACATGTGTGTGGTTGTTATGGTGTGTAATGGACCTGTACGGTTAGTAAAGCATGTGTTGTCATGGAATATTGTTGTTGACGTTGTTGTTGTTGTTGCCCCTAATTCAACTATTTGTTTCTCATACGGCCGGACCTGCAAGGAGAAAATGATCAAGTAGTCAAATATGTATGTATGTAAGTGTAAAAACACCATGTAAAATACACATGTATATGAAAGTGTGTAAAATACACAAATGTAAATTACGCAAAATGAAAACTGTAAATGGAACATGTGCACCTGATCCATGTCAAGAGAAATAGTGTAGAAGGATATCATGTACTACGAGTTTTTGGGTGATCTCATGCCACCCTGGGTGAAGAAGTGTAGGGAGGAAATGCTATGTGTCCTCTAAGCTCTAACTACTTCGCTAAAATGTGTAAGAAGAGATCTCTATATCACCTTGGTTTTTTGGGCGATCCGACACCACTGGCCAAAGTAGTGTAGAGAGGTACACCCATTGTAACCCCAAGCTTGAACCGCTTCTCGAATACTAAGAACACCATGTCTTGTAAAATCTAATGTGTATGGGGTTCGTAGACTGGTCTGAACCCACTCACTATGTATAACTGAACTAAACCGGTGTAGAATCTCTATGTTAGTATGTAGAAAAATCCCAAATGATGCCCCCTCTTTGGGGGCGCATACGATGTCGCTGATAGGAGAATACAGCCCCAAAAGAGGACCAACCACATGTACTTTGTAACTCTTCCCTGCAGAGGGAAGAGAATGCGCTTGCTAGAAACCAAGGCATGCAAAAACAAGGATGGATAGCCAAAACAAGTGTTAGTACAAAAAAACATGCATGTAAGAAGACAATGTGTAATCTACGCAAACAATATAAGCATCGTAGTGTAAACATGCAAGAAAACAAGTGGGTTGCACAAAGTGGTTAGCAAACATGGGACATCACTCACGATGTTGTAAGACACATAAGGCCATCATGACCACAAACAATAAACAAGTGTTCACAAAAATCATAGGGTGAAGCCCACAAAAAGATGCAAATAGTAGTAGACAAGACAAACAAAGAAGTAGTCATGGAAACATGTAATCCTGCAAAACATGTGTTGCACATGGAAGACCCATTAGTATGTTAGAAAAATAAGCAATATGCCCAAAACGTGTATGATCAAGTAATGTAAGATGATCAAGTACAAAATGAAACAATAGCACCTGAAAGAGACGAATGTGGATGCCCCTAGCAACTAGTATAAGAAGGGTAGAAGGCGAGCATCCATGTCGCATGTAAGAGTCATGTATCTGTGATCACACTAAACAAAGGCATGAACATGCATGTGTGGATGATATAGGTAATGAAATATAAGAAATCAATATAACATGTGTAGTAAAGTGATCATGCAAAACACTAGTAAACAAGATTAAATGCCCCCAAGGCAATGTAATATGTTGTGGATGGATGGAATGGAATGCAAGATGGAATGATAGAAGTCGCATGCCTCCCAATTAGATGGAAGTATATGTAATGAGATTCATTTTTTCCCCCTCAAAAAGTGAATAATGAACCATAAACAAGAGTGTGTCATCTATCGGGAAATGGTCAAGTAGTGTTGTTTTTCTAATGTTCTACAATGAATGTGTGTGTAGTGGTGATGAGGTGCAACATATAGAAAAGGATGTGTGTGAACCCTATAGCCGAAGCGTATATCATGACTTGATGAATGGATGAGTGATGATTTATCCCTAAGCGTATATCACGAAAAGTGATGATTTATCCCTAAGCGTATATCACTATATAATGATTGGTAAGGAGTGGTGATGTAACCTAAGGTGTATACCACTACAAAATGATATAATGGAGGTGGTGATCTAGCCTAAAGCATATACCACTACTAGATAGAAAGAGTGAGTGATGATCTAGCCTAAAGCATATGTCACTAGCCTAGGAATGTCATAGGATGAAATGTCACATGGTGAATGTAAAAGTCCATTTGATTTGTAAACCCTCGCAGTTGAGTATGGACCGAGGAAATAAAGTGCATCATAGGGTGGTGAGTGCAGCACGTAGAAGACAACGTAGTATGTATGATGAGAATAAACAACCATGTGATGAGTAGGGTTTGTAAATGTGTGGTGTGTAAAATGTGATGCTAAAGGTAAACAACATGTAATGTATAATATGTGATGTAACATGTGCAGTAATGTAGAATGTAGGGATGAAATGTAAAGCTAGACTCATATGTAATGTAACCTAGCATAGTATGTAGAATATATGTGATGTAGAAATGTGCAGTGTATGATGTGACTATGTACGTAGTTAGCCTAATGATGTATGTAATGTGTAAGGTGAATAGCGTATGATCCTAAACACGTAGATGATAGAAGTATGGGGAAACTAGTAGAAATGTGTGATGTATGAATGTGTAAATGTGCAAATTTTGTAGAAAAACCATATAATTTATGGTGTATGACACACAATGTGTGATGGAATGCAAATGTGTAATGCCTATAGTGTGGTGTTTGGGGTTCATTGTAATAGTAATCCCTCAATAGTCAAGTGTGAACCAAAGCACAAGAGTGCGTCATCGGGTAGTGATGGCGCTAAAATGCATGATGAAAGTGCAAACATGATAGAGGTAGAAATGCTATAATAATTGATGGGGGTTAGGTGTTATGCCCCGCGTGTATGCTATAGAGGAAAAATAAGAGACACTATCGAGGAGATCATCATTGTCATGATGAAAACCTCAAGCAAAGATCAAAACTTGGTATGCGATAGAATGAGGAGGGCCATATAAGGAAACATTACAATGGAGTTTGTACACATTCATTGTGTATTCTTCATCAGTAAATGTGATCGGTGGACAACCATGAGCGTGCCAATGAGAGATATTGAGAATGTAAGTAGGAGAAGAATCATTAGAAATAGATATAGTGCCGAAATGCATAGGAAACATGAGTGAAGAGTGGAGAGCATCTACTATACCAACAATTAATCGAGCAAAGATTGTTAGGTTCACCAAAATGATTAACAATTTTTTTTTACAAGAGGTAGTATAGGGATAGTTAATCTAATCTAGGAGGACATAAAACACAGTAAATAAATGTACTAAAACAACATGTAAATTAACTAAATGATTAAGCTAATAGAAATAAAACCCTAATATGCAAGAAGGAGGTAAGGAAAGAACTCAGTTGATAACTAGTGACTATCACAGAGTGTCACCGAAGTGAGTGGAGAAAATAGGACTAGGTACGAATGTGCAGAGGTCCCAAAAAGATTGGATCTAGAGTATGTGGCTGGATTGGAGCACCTGGGAGAGGATTGGGGTGCCCATAGGTGCTCTGGTGAGAAAAACATGCACCTTGGTTTGGGAAAAAGGTTTGGAACTAGTCTTCACAGGTCCGAGAGATGACTGTTATCCTTCACTTCTTGTCACATTAATTTCTATATACTACGCTGAATGCCCCAAATATTCCATGAGGAATAACAACCTACAAAAGACCCAAAAGAAAGTATCAAAACCCTAAAAAAATAAATATGCAAATGAATAGGTCGTACTAACCTCAACTGCCACAAAAATGGACTTACTACTCTGAGTGATGCACTACATTTCAGACCCAAATGTAGTTCTGGTGAGTGTGTGCATGTCGTGCCCTAGGTGCTCTTGTGTCAGTCGCACTTTGTGAGGTAGTGGGCAATAAATAAATGTAGAAAATGTAATATTATGTGTGCATGGAATATAATAGAATCCCTCCCCTATGAAGTGTGATGGAGACTCCTTAGCTTTTGCTTTGATGATGGAGCTATGTGGATGCAAATGTAATAGATGGATGCAACTCTAGATGAGTGATAATAATAGATGATGTTATCTCATAACTTTATATTTATAGGGTTCTCTTGATCTAATTTTGTTATTAACCCCGACATGGTTGACTACAAAAAGATAAGGATGAAAAACAACTAAAACGAACCCAAAAAGTGGAGGGAATATTTGATAAGGATCGGGGCTCCCGTGTAGGACTAGGGTTCCCATGGGTGCCCTAAAGACTAGCCTCGAGTGCCCCAATTAAGGCTAAAATGACGAGGAAATGGCCGAAACTAAGCTGGGCATGTGGACTTTAAAATGGTGGAAATGACGAAGTAAAATAAAATAAGATGGCCAAAAGATGGGGATTAATTATTTCTTTCTTCACTTAAGAACCTTCTAAATAGTAGTATGAGACCGGGATAAATAATGTCTAGAGTGCATGATTTTGTGACTACAAAACCCTAGTTTATTTTAGAATTTTTGATCCATAATGCACCTCTTATTCATCCCTTGTTTATTTATTCCTCCTACCAACTCGACCCACTTGTGTTTTTCTCATTTTCTCTCTAATGTTAGGGATTTCGGATCTCGATCCTCTTTTATCCTTTCAATGGTCTTGTGATGTTATAATTCCTTGGCGCACAATTCTTCCTTTCTATGTTATGTGTAACCTTGCTTGACATTAACATGTTCTTATGTACAATTCTTTACCCATTATCTTCCTTCTTCCAACATTAATCTTGGGTTATGCACTTGGGTTGAAAGGTTTAAATTTCCCTACACCTTATCATGTATATTACTTTTATCTTGGATCTATTATTACTCCTTTGTGGCTTCCTTCTTGATGTGGACCACTTATCACATCACTCATGTCGTAAGTTTTCATGGAAGTGTGAAGGAAATCCATACTCACTTAGATGAGAAACTTAGATATCTAGCATGGAAGCATGTTAGGCTCCTTATCAACTTGCATGAATAGATTTACAAACCAAGGAATCTACTTGTACCTTTTGGGTGATGATAATTTTGTATGCATCTCCTGTTTTTTTTCCTTTTGTGAGTTCATGTTTCTAGTGTTTGGAGCATAGATCACTTATTTTTGTAAAATTAAATAATAAATAAAATTTCACAAAGAACAATCCTAGAAAGAAATAAATATTTTTGGCTTGTATTTTATGGTTCTTGGCCTTGTTTATGGTCATCCAATTCATTATAGACACACACACACTTAATCCATCTCGCATCCACCCATCTTCATAGTCATAATTTTAGAGACCATGTGCTGATAGGAATGTGTTTTTTATGTGGTCATCTAAGAAAACATTCCTTACATGGTGCAATATGAGAATTAATTTCTTTATCCAGCTTTTTTCTTCTTATGCACAAGTGACATTTATGCCTTTTTTATACCCCTTTTGTCGACATTATCTTATGTAGTTATCGATTCTTAATTATTTTCTCTATCACCAATTTGTGTAAATCCTTTTTGTGGTTACTTTTTCTTCTACCCATACTTCCTTGAAGGACTTCCCTATGGCCATCATCCTCCATATGTGTGCTACATTGTTATATCTCCCTTTTTGGTGCATCTATAATCACCATGTCAAATTCTAACACTTTTCTTTCTCAAATAATTCATATTCACCTAGTGATGGTTGTATAACCACCTTTACTACAATATCCATCTTTTTCCAGTCTAATTCCTTCATTGTGTTATTTTTCCCATTATTTTCCTAGTGCATGTGTCACATCCCACATTGGGCTCACTTAATGTCATATATGTCTCATACTCAAAGAGTCCATATTGACTATCACCGAGAAGGTGATCAAAGCCACATGAACACTTGGAATGAATCCACGTACCATGTAAATTATTAATGGGGTTAAGCTCCTTTTGATAAACTTTCAAGACATTTCTTAACCAAATATTGATGTGTTAATTTAACCATTTTAAATCCACCTAATAAAATCCATGGATTTAGAAGGGATTAGTAAATCCATTGATTTGTGTGATCTTAGGTGAACTTGGATGCATAATGAATATCAAAAATATGAGGATTTTCACTCAGTTATAACATTTTCTAAGATCATAGGGTAATTACCTCTTACTTTTGATGTATTTCGATTCTCTATAAACATTTATTGAGAATGAATAATACAACTTGTGTGAAATTGCAAGAGACATAGTGTCACCGCAATGTGATTTTATGGTACACTTGTGACATATGAGAAAACATTATAATTAGGTTTTAAAGATGGACCACATGCCTTAGCCACTAAAATGGATTTAAATTTAAACATTACTTGTAAGTCATGATAACATCATTGACACTCTTGTTAGAATATGTGACACAATGTCTTTAAGAAACACCACTTTTTCTTGCATTTGTTGATAATTAAAAATAACCACTTGAATATTTTGGAACATAGCATTATTACTTAATTTTATGCAATTATATAGTTCCATGGAATTTGATCATATTATTATAATATTAAAATCCTAATTTAATGATCAATAACCCTTGGGGATGACGTGGATTGTATACGTGCATATATGAGATGTTTCTAGACATTTTTATTATTTGGGATGATATTGTGAAGATTCACATATGAATTGTGATACAATTGGAGGACCATGGTATAATCATTTTATTTGAATTTAAGAAAAAGTGATTACAAATCTTGTAAGGCCTCAAACCCTACAATTTATTATATTTTGATTAAGTATTTTTGAAATCGCTTAAAGGGGGTGGTTGACTTTTAATCTAAGTTATTATTACACTAGCAATTGTATGTACAATGTACGATGTGAACATTGAAAGGTATATAGTGAAGAATTGAAACCAGATAAAGAGAAATAAAGAGAAAGGAAGAGGTTGAGGGTGGAGAAGTCGATGGGAAAGGAAATAAGAATATTAAGGACAATGTGAAAGTATATGAAATATGAAGAGCACGTCATGTTTGGTAATTGTAAAAAGGACAAAATACATCTTGCGGTAGACGTCAATGAAAATGTAGAGGGAGATATATGAAAATGCAAGAAGCGGATGAAAAATGTTGTCGAGGTGAATACTTGATTGAATTTGCATATCTTGACTTTATTGGGTAGTTAGAGAAAATATAAAAGTAAGGGGAATTTGAATGCATGTTGTACGGGACACGTAAGGGACATGAAGACACGGAATACTAAAGTTAACAAAGAGGGTAGTGAAGTATTCACACAAGTGCAATTTACGACTAAAGGGGAGGATTAAAAAAATCAACATGTTCCAAATTAGGAACCTGAACCTAATAAGTACTTGTTGTAGAACTTTCTAGCCTCTGTATCTAGTTGTAAGGTCAAGAACTTCTACAAAGAAGATGAATTTCCATGTATAGATAATTGACAACTTCCAACGATTGGTCATACGAGTCAAAGGTAGATTAAGGTTGTGGATTGCATGCCCCACACATCTTCCACATATCATATTGTTCCTACCCAAGTAATATATGTTATCTATGCTCCACTTAAGCACTTCAAGCTCACAAAGAGGACACTATAAAATTTGGGGAAACTCAAAAATTTCAAGCGTTCAAGACCCGGGCTAAGTGGATGCATCCTGTAGCATTTTGTAGCCTCCCTTTCAAGTTGTAAGATCAAGTAAGTGAAGGAAAGTAGATGGTGCACAAACAAACATCATTAATTGAGCTCAAGTACCAATTATACATATCCATGAAAGGTTTCTTTTATTCGTTAAGCAAGCTTGTTGTTTTTTATTTAATGGCATTAGAAGTTGGGAAATTATATACTTGGATGCTCCTCACCTATTTCATGAAGCATATTGTTCCTTCCCAAATAGTAACTAATATATGTGCTCCACATAATCATCATAATTTCATAGGATTTATTCGGTGAGTGCAATATGAGCTTAAAGGGGCAAAAATAAAAATATATGATATTTCAAAAGGGTCCCTATTTGAGATCCAACCGCATGTGTTTATACAGTAGCACTTTGTAGGTAAGTTGCTTATTTGCGTGTAATTATAGTGAAGTAGTCGATGCATGAACAATTGTTGGTAATTGAGATCAGTTAGGGAATGGATGTATGGGGTAGAATAATATATTGTTATCTGAATAGGTGATGATACAAAACCATTGGTAATTTAGCCACTCTAGTGAGTTGGCCATATGAGCGAAAGGTGTATTTTATTTGTCATTCGAAAGATAGATTTTTAAATTAAAACATTGGAATTAAATGCTTGCATGTTCCACACCTATTTCATAATGCGAGTGAGATTGCGAAGAAAAAGTGGAGCACATAACAAATATTATTTAGGTGGGAAGAATATAAGTCATGGTGATCCACTTCCCTTTCCAATTTCAACCGGCAAGGAACACGAGAATAGAGGAGACACAAAAATCATTGATAATCAGGTTCTTCAAGCATTTGGCCAAATGAGAGAAAGGTGGCTTTTATTTTCCATTGAAAAGAGGGATTTGAACTAATAAAACCATAAAAGTGTATTGTGTAAAGTATAGGTGGAAAGAGGTTGCTTATTTTCTTAATTTAAGATATGATGTGTTTTGTCTACATTTAAGAAGTTCATGTCTTGCAAATTATAGTCATGAAATATTTTATTACTAAAAATATACAATTTATTAATAATATTCAAATTCAAATTAGAGCTCAAATATGTAAAAAAATATTACTTATGGTGTGCAAGGGATCGAGGGAACGTATTTTGTTGATCAAAATTGTAGATGGCAATAGTTGTTTACATTTTCAGCTCTTGTGTTATATGTGTGCTTGTTGTTTACAAATTTCCTCAATATTTTTTAGCTACTTCACTTGGTTTATGGTTAAAAAACACCATGTTATATGGTTAGTTAGACAAACCAATAAATAAATATTCTCCAAATTGCACTTGTACCATTAATAAATTGATAAGTGTTAAAAAGTTGACGTAAGAAGGAGAAGAAGATATAATTTTTATTTTTAGATAATACGATGCAGGAAGGGATGATTGTGCCCCTTCGATTTGGTCTAGTTTGGATCCACACACGTCCAAAGCTTGAAGAGATTCATAGCAATATAGAAAGGCTTTTCCATATTTATGTGAGAAATTACGTTATTGATTATTAACCTCCTATCTTGTAAGATTATTTGATCAACAAATATTGGAAAATAACACAATCTGTAACTTCACAAATACAAACACATAAAAAAACACCCAACAAGGTGAACAAAATATTTTGAGATAATTGTCCCTAGAAAAACCCGTAGGGAAAACCGATTACTACAAATGAGAAATATATTAAACTTCAAAGCAAATCAAGAGATATCTTTGTTATCCAATTTTACGCACATGGAAAAATTGGAAAACAGGGCCTTATTACTATCAAATCACGACATTGGTCCCAGGGACCCACTTCTGGTCATCAGGTGAGATCGCTCATTTTTTTTTGGTATGCGAGCCATCGAGGAGTTCGATAAGCTTATCTCGCTCGGTCGAGCTAAAACAGTGTCAAATCGGGAATAAAGAGACGAGTCATCAGAGGAGTTCGTGCCTTGTCCTAACTCGGTCATAACTCAGATCACAAGCCTTAGACGAGTTCATGAGTAGGAAATGTAAGTTCAGTAACCGAGTTTGGCTTGTCATAAAAGAGTCTCGATAGGAGCGGAGGATGTTTCGATGGTTGGCTCATTGAGGCAGAGAAATGATGAGTTCGACCCGGTTTAATTCAACATGGAGAGATTGATGCTTCCTTGTTGGAATATGAATTCAGTTTTAATGACTCGACGGAGACAATAGCTGCCTCAAGATTTGGTCGAGCTTCTTCCATGGAAGAGAATTTCCAAAATGAAAAGGTGAGACAACTCAACTAAAACTTTATCTCGTTCTTCTACTACAGTGGCAAGATTTTACAACAACTGATCACGACTGTGGTCGCATGCAACTAGAACATCAGGACCAACACCAACGGTTCCTTGGGATCACCCTGTGGCAGCTGTCGCAATTAACTCTCTCTGGAGGTGATTGATTTTCTGAGATAAAGTTTACTTCTCTACCCTGTAGCTGCTGCGTATAGCCAATTATTATAGTGTCATGGCAAGAGAACGATATTTCCGTGCATGGGAAATATTTCACTTGATTTCCAAGTGGATTTTTATGAATGGCAGGCCAAGCTGAAAATCCGGTCTGGTGGGAATTGTGGAGATAAGGAATGAACTTGCCAAGTTTGCGTGGCGAAGCTGAGGCCGGGGCCCGTGGATTAATGTGTCCAAGCCGTTACGCGGGGATTTGGAGCTAGTATGCCGAGCGTGGAAATATTACGATGGCAGTCCAAGCTATTAATCCCGCGCTAAGGAATGAATAGTGGAAATTTGGGAAAGCACCGCCAAGTGGAAATTTTGGGTTGGTAAACCATGTTGTTCACTCCGCGTAGGGGAGAAATCGGATCAAACTGCCAAGCATGGAAATATTACGATGGCTATCCATCATGAGACTTCCGTACGGGCCATGTAAATGAGAATTTCACGCACTTGATGTGAGTCGAGTCTTTGTGCGAGTCACCGGGAGGATTAATAAGACAATTGTGAATTGGAGTGGGTCATGGAGAAAACAACGTGACGTGATACCAATTTCAGCGGAGGCTACAAGTCGCTCATCTCATTATGCAGATATTTGTCAAATGATATCGAGTAACATGGCGAGTGGGGGTCAGTGCTTGCAGTTCGAATGCGTTGAAAAGGAGAACATTTCGGAATTTAGCCTAAAGAATCACTCGGTTCACCACTGTGAGGAAAGAAAGTGGCTTCGTATCTCACCCAACGAAGGCGATGCGTTAATGGCTCAGTCGGGGCTCATATGCGAAGAGTTTGACGGGAAAGCAATGCTGAAAACTCCACGACCTTCTCCTCGTCCTCTGTACAATTCGAACTTGATGTGGTCGCGAGACAAGCTCCCCCACGCAGGCGATGACGCATGTTGCGGACAAGTAGAAGCCTTTAAACGCTTCCAAAGAATCAGGTTGTCCAAGCGTGTTGTTATAGATTGATGATCGAATGCTTTCTCAAATTCGGGATTCTCAATGCTCTAGCCTAATGCAATGTTTGTGGCTTATCCTTATTCGATCTCGGATCTATGGCAAGCATTGCAGGAAACAAATATTCACTGCCGTGTACGATGGATTGGAGTCACGCTATTCAAGGCTTCATAAAATTTCCACGATTCGGGAGATAAAGTTTCATTACGGTGAGAATGAAACGATTCATATTGCTCAACACTTCTTCTCCTAGAAGTGAATTGAATGTGAAGGTCAACTCTGAAAATACACAGTCGGCCGTTTTGTATGCCACATCTTTGTCACTCGTAAATGGTCTCTTTGAGAAACTCGAGGGCAATAGGCAATATTTATACCCTTCCATTATGTGCATCAATCGACAATAAAATTATTCCTTTACGAGTTCAGAGAAACTTGTTTTAACAAATGGACGATTATACTTGTAGTTTCAAGCTAATTTTATCTAGCTTTATTTCTATTAGCTTTGATCCATGACTAAGGAAAAATTCATATGGTTGTTACTATACATTTTTCCAAGGTCCTCTTGGTTGCCCAGGTTGTTCAATGTATTTTTGAAGGGCTTCTTTTATGTGTTGCATGAGATTGTAACATAAAGGATCTTTTTAATTTACGGAAAAATGAGTATATGGTGTAGCTCACATGACTACCTATGCCATACTAAGATCCCAATAGTGGCATAATTGTTGATTGGAGCCGAGATTACCAAATGCCTTTGCCAAAATATCGAAGGGTTCTTTGACCAAAAATCAGTCTTAAGGGTGTCTATCGACATGTTACGGGCATGAGCCTGGGTCATCATCATGGCAGCATTAGGTCTTTATTGGTAATGGCATTTTCTCATTGTTTGGAGGGTACAATTGTGCTTATTATGGCAAAGCCAAAACATTCTTACTACAAGTGTTATATGATAAGGAAGAACCGTGAGCATTGTGGTAAAACCATTCTTTTTAGAAATATTGGGTTAAGCTCGGTATTCAAGTGAGTTTGAGCCCAGGAAAGGTAAGATCGTTTGCTGGATGAAGAGCTCGGTGACTTCACAGTGAGCTCGTGGTGATGTTTCATGAAGTTTGAATGAGGAATGCATAAATGGCCTCGAGTTAACAGAGGAAAATGATAAGAATCGATTTTGATAGCTCACCATTCGAAGGACTCAATGCAAAAGAGCCCGATTACCAAAGCAAGGAAAGAGTTAGTGTGGGGTCAAAATCGAGTGCAACACCGAGTTAGAGGATTCGAAGCTCATCGAGTTTGGCTATGTGCAGACTCTATCCACATGGACCCCCCTCCTCTTCAAGTCAAATGGGTCAACGGGGGGTCCCAACATTATGTTAATTAAATTAATATTTTTATTTAAATATTTTAATAATAATATTTATTATTATTATTTAAATATTCTTTTAATTAATTGAGAAGACTAGGTCATCAAGCAATTAATGACCCATGATGGAACCTTCTCAGGTGGTTCAACTAACTGTAATAAATACATCATGGGCCTTCATTTTAGGAATGTAATTATGACCATTTCCTCTTCTTTCTCACATATTCTTCTATAAATGTAAGTTGGAAGCTCATTTCAAAGGGTTCCAACAGTTCAGACAAGTTGGACAGTTAGATATCTCAGGCAAGTGTATACTTTTCAAGAATCCTCTCTCTTTTGCAAGTTGTTCTTGTGTGTTGAGAGAACTTTCAAGCCTCCTCTTCAAGACCGTAATGGCAACTATTGCCTCTTACGAATATATGATGCATTGTGCATGTTATTGAAGCAATAAAAGTGTGTGTTTTATGACTAATCTCGGTCCTTTCATCCTTATGTACTTCTTTGTGCCTTTCTCATGCTTGTAGGTACACTTTGTGCAAGTTTAAGTTCTATTGCGGAGTTCTTGGAGTTACGTGCTTATCGAGTGGTGGAGTATTGCATGCGGTTGAGTTGTGGTGTCTGCATTCACCCTTCTTGAGTTCATCCTTCTTCACTAGGAAAGCTGGTATATTTCTAGGTCGATAAAGTTTAACAAAGGGAACGCGTGTCTCTTAGTTTTGGTATCTGTACCCTCTCTAAGTTGTAGTAGGTGAAGTTGACTGTGGTGCACACACCCTCTTCAAATTAACCCTTCCCGAGTCGAAGACACCCTTTATTTGGTGCATCACCATCCCTAGTATAGTTTCATTTCTATAAACCTCTTTCCCTAAAACCCCATGAAAATGTTAGCGTAGGATTAGATAATCATTTTTGTTACACTAGGAGTAGTACAACACTTAGTTTAGGAAGAGGAAGTCAGCCTTCTCTGAAGGTTCACCTCGAGCCCAAGTCCCACAGCTTGAGAGGTGATCCCATGTGTCCCAATCACACCGAACGTCCTATTCATGTCCTGGCCATTCGGAGGGTGCAGTGTTTTGGCGACAACAGTTTTTGGCACACCCGGTGGGATAGAGTTGGTACTTCTCTTCTCACTTACACAAGTCAAAGTACCTGGTGACTCTATATCTCTGGATTCCAAATCTCAGTGCGAGTAACTTATGCGAAGAATTCAAACAAGAGCTTCTTCAAAGAAAGGAAAGTATCAGCATATCAAACTTTCCTTGTCTCCTCCAAAGAGAAGAAGAAGAGGCATTTCCACATCCCCAGTTGCAGATTTACCTAGTAGGGGTCATTCAACTCCTCCTTACGGAAGGTTTCCTCCACCCAAGAACAATCAACCTTTCATTGCTATGGCAAGGAACCAAGTTTTTCCCCCTTTCAATGGAAGCAGTCCTCTCATGTTGGCTCAACGTGACCCGATACCTGTTGCGGCACTCAAAAGTTTGCCCTTCTACATGGGGGAAACTCACATCACTCCATTGGAGCATATCTTTGATGTAGCCAGCATCTGCGTAGTACATAATATCACCAAAGACAACGTTGCAGTTAGACTTCTTGCTACCTCTTTCAAGGGAAAAGCACTTCAATGGTTTCGTGGGTTAGGTGTTGGCACTATAACCACTTGGGATGAGTTGGGAGAAAAGCTATGTAAACAATTTGAAGACAAAAGTGATCACCTATCACTTTTGGAACAACTTACTACCATAAAGAGAGCTTCCCAAGAATACATGAGTGATTTCAACTTCCGATTCCACGTAGAACTTGGAATAGGATTCAGTGCTCGTAAAGCCTTTACGCACATAATGCATTCTTATACTATTTGTGAGCCTTGAATAGTGATGTAGAGTTATGATCCAGTCCATGGGAGGGACTACACTTCCTGATGCTTACGAAGTTGCCATAAGTGCAAAGAATTCTTTGATTCAGGCTGGAAAGATAGCTCCACGACCACCAATGCCCTTTTCTCCAGATCTTACGAATCATCACCTATCATCGCTCCTATTCCAAAGAAACTCCAAGAAACCATCTCAATCTTCCCCTGCCTCTTCAAATGACCTATTTGAAGTCAAGTCACTCTACTTGCAAAATTTTGGAAATGAGCTCGTTGCACTCAAAAGGCAAAAATTTCAATCAATCGTCCGTATCCCACAAAATCAGCAAGATTGTCAAGCTAAGCTGTTCTCCTTTTCAAGGAGAACAATCAGCCTCGAAATCAAACTACAAGTCAAGTTGCAAATGTCGGGCCCTTGAACTTTGAGAACCCTCTTGCGACTAGCTCATCTAGAGCTATAGTACTGTTCAAAATAATCTAGTTCAAGACTACGAATGGTGTTATCCTTGCTCTCAACCTCACAATCAAAATCTTTGTCCCAATGGGTTTCTTAGCCAAGCCCTTATGTTTCAAAGTGTATCTGCCCCTTGAGTTAACAAACAATTCATCTACGCAAGAAGCAAAGCAGATCAACGCGCAGCACCTGAAGAATCCGCTTTGCTAAACTGGCAAGTAGAAGGTTTTTGCGGATTGAATATAGATTCTTCATCAGTGGCAGCAAACACTCGTTCTAAGAAAAGAACAATGGAGCCTCAACCTCTCGAAGCTGATCTAGCGTCCACTTCTCAACCTGGGTTACAAATGGTAGTTGATAAAAATGTGGGAAAGAAATCACTAGAAACACCAACTAACCCACATGAGTTGAAAGATGGTTCTCTAGGCATCATGGTACCCAACAAACATTTTCCAAAGGAGGACCCCAATGCCCAAAAAAGTGTCATCAAAGTGGGAGCAATTCCCTTCAGCATAGTAGAACAAATGAAGAAAACCAATCTGAGCGCTACCATGTGGGACGCACTCTCAATCCCTTCCCAAAGAAACCTATTGTGAGAAGCTCTGAACAGTTTTAGTACAACCAGCGGATCACTAAGCCATGGAGTGACAAATGCTACAAATTTGTGGCAACCGGAAGGGAAAATCATTCCTACATCAAACAAACCACCGCCATTCTACATTTCCCTGATCATTGGCAACCACCTGGTACATAATTGCATGATTGATTCTGGTGCCAGTAGCTCTGTCATGCCGAAACAAATTGCAGATGTACTAGGCATACAATATGTGCCGATTCAAGAGGGGTTGTTCACTAGATGGCACACACAGTTGTTAAGACTATTGGGGTTATCAAAGGACTAAAACTTACCATACATGCATGCCCAAGTTTGTCATTCACCCAAGATATATCGGTCATCGATCTCCCTCCCCTCTTTGCCATCTTCCTATCACGGGATTTCACTGCCAAGATGGGTGGTTACCTATCAGCCGATTGGTCACATATGATTCTCAGGACTCGATACGGAACCAAAGTAACTATAAGGGCAGAACCAATCTGCCATAATCATGTAGAACCCTACACTGCTAGTCCTATAAATGGAAATTACACCATCGGCGATCCCGAAGAGGAAGATGTCGATCATGAACCAACCACCCTTGTTAAAGAAGTTCACGATACTTTTTGGATGAAGTAAGTAGAGATCATCGATCGATCCCTACGCTGATGTATTGGCAAAAGAAGAAGCTGGTTTGTTGGTCTTGGAAGAAAGCAGATTAGGTACTTCTTGTATCCATGAAGAAGATACGATCATACCACAACTTGTCAAAACACCAAGTGATTCTAAAGGATTGTGGCAATTATTCTTCGATGGCTCAAGAAGTAAGAATGGATCCGGTCTTTGGTGTTATGTTAATTTCTCGAGAGGAGATAAGTACTTCTCATCTTTCCGGTTGCAGATTCGGTTGCACTAATAATGTTCTTTGAATACGAGGCTCTTGTGCGAGGAATTGATTAGCCCAAAGGAAGGGAATCAAGGCCACGACTATTTTTGGAGATAGTGAGTTAATTGTTCATCAAGTTTCGCACGTAGTGCATCCAAAAATAATCTTTTAAGATCATATAAGAATCGAGTCGGGACCGATTAAAGATTTCGAAGCTTTTGAAATCCATGCAATCCCTAGAAATCAAAATCAAGATGCGAGATAGGATTTCTACAATTGGTTCACAATACAACATACCAGTTGATATCATGAAAGGAGGGCAGCAATGTGTTAAAATGGTGGTTCGACCAGTGAGTCCCACGATAATGTGAGTAGTTGGCAAGTGTTTGATAGTGACAAACAAATTTTCCTCTTCCTACAAGAAGAGGCGGAGTTTGCTACAAAGAATCAAGATAAGTTGCAGGAGTCATATGGTGAGCAAATTATTCAATTGAAAAGCAACAAGTTACCAAAAGGTTTAGTCACTTTGGAATCCATTTTCAATTCATATGACCAAGCCACAAGACAAAGCCTTAACATGGTGGTCAGAGAAGAATATTTTGAGGAAGTTGAAGTATCAAATGAAAAATTTCTTAAGATCGGAAAAGTGTGTACTTCTAGAGAGAAAGAAGCTTTCATCAAACTTTTTCAAGAGTATCATGACATCTTTGCATGGAGCTATAAAGATCTGCATGGTTTTGATCCGTGTCTAGCACAACATACCATCGAGGCTGGATCCTAATGCTAAGCGATTCGTCGAGAAAGCGAGACCAATTAATCCCAAAATTGAGCCACTAATGAGAAAGGAGCTAACCAAGCTCATCGAGGCTTGTATAATTTTTCCCATCAAGCATTCCTCATGGGTAGCCAATTTGGTGCCTGTGAGGAAGAAGAACGGAGAGATCCAGTTATGCGTAGATTTCAGGGATTTGAATCGTGCATCATTAAAAGACCATTATCCTCTTCCGTCGATGGAGCAGATCCTTCAAACGGTGGCAAGAGCTCAAAGATTTTCTTTGCTCGATGGATATTCAGGTTACAATCAAATCCTAGTCCAAGAATCCAACCAATTCAAAATGGCTTTCACTACCAAGTGGGGCACGTATGCCTATAATAAAATGCCATTCGGATTGTCCAATGCTAGGGCTACTTTCCAAAGAGCCATGGACATGGCATTTAAGGGGCTAATCAACAATATTATTTTAGTTTACCTTGATGATATAACTGTATACTCTAAGCATGCAGAAGATCACATCACGCATCTAAGGAAAGTTTTCCAAAGGTGTAGGGAATTTGGGGTTTCACTTAACCCCAAGAAATGTATTTTCACAGTGCATGAGGGAAAATTGTTGGGGCATGTTGTTTCAGCGGAAGGATTATCAATCGATCCAGCCAGATTCATTCAATTATGTCCTTATCTCTCCCAAGTCACAAGAAGGGCCTCCGAGTTTTTTGGGAACCATAAATTTCGTGTGGAGATTCATCCCTCAATTCGCGACATTGGCTAAACCACTGATAGCCATGCTAAAGAAAAACATGCCATTCTCATGGACAAAGGAAGGACGAGAAAGCTTTGAAGCCATCAAAACAGCCATTTCTCAAGCTCCCATGCTTGTGAACCCCAGGTTTGACAAAGATTTTATCCTTTATGCTTTTGCAGGTCAAGAGAGCATTTTAGGGATCCTCACCCAACAAAACAACAACTTGATGGAGCAACCGATCGCTTTCTTGAGTCAATCCCTCAAAGACTACGAGTTCAAATACTCATTCATTGAAAAAAAATTCTTTGCGGTTATCCGAGCTTTGAAGAAATTCAAGCACATGTTGTCCAACAACAAGATTCATCGATGGTGTCTCATCCAGGGTGTCAAGGAGTTTTTGCTGAATAAAGAAATGAATTAAAAGCATGCTGGATGGATCACGAAGGTAATGGAGTATGACGTGCACATCAAAGTCACTAAACTTGTCAGAGGTAAGGGTTTATGTCAGCAACTTGCAACAGACATGGAATCAAAAAGTAATGAGGACGTGACACTCCTAAATATTGATGAGGATGTTGATCAAAATGAAGAATTTCATCTTCTTGAGTTATCCAAAATGAAGAATTTCCTCTTCTCGGGAGCATATCCTATAGATAGCGTTCTCTTTCGAAAAGATTTGAACGGCATCCTCCTTCGGTGCATAGGACCAGAATAGGTCAGTAAGATACTAGAAGAGTTTCATAATGGCCTATCTGGAGGACATTATTCTGCACGAACAACAGCTACCAAGATCATGCGAGCTAGCTACTATTGGCCAGATTTATTCAAGGATGCCCATCTCTGGGTAAGGAAATGTAAGGAATGTGCCTTTTTCATAGGGCGGTGGCAGCTCTTCCATGCATCAATTCAAGTGGATCAACCCTTTGTTCAATGGGGTTGGACTTCATCGGAATGATTAATCCTCCATCTAGTGACGGACATAAGTGGGTCCTTACCGCAACAGACTATTTTACTCGATGGACAGAGGCGGTAGCATTAAAAGAGAGCAATGAAAAGGTAGTTCTAGATTTTTTGGAGGGTATAATGACGAGGTTCGGTGTTCCATTTACAGTCATTTCAGACAATGCGTTGGATTTTCTTGGTATGAAATTGAGTGAATGGGCTGTTAAAAATGGGGTATACCTCAAAAATTTGTCCAATTACTATCCTCAAGGAAACGGATTGGCTGAGTCTAGCAACAAAAACCTCATAAGGATTATTAAGCGCATAATGGAGACTAACAAGAGGACTTGGCATACACAGCTTAAGACCGCCTTATGGGCAGATCGGATCACACCTAAAAGGGCCATCGGAAATTCTCCTTTCGTTCTTATATATGGAAGAGAGGCAAAACTCCCACTCTCATTGGAGTTACCTTCTTTGGAGTTAGCTCATCAACTTGAAGTTATAGAGAGTGATCCTCTGACAGTAAGGTTTGTTGAACTCATGGAGTTAGAGGAAGTACAAGGTAAGGCTATGAAAACTTTGGAGCAGCATCAGGCTCAAGTTAAGAAATATTTTGACAAGAAGGCGTCTGACAGGCATTTTCAAGAGGGAGATTTAGTTCTCAAATGGGATGAAGACAGGGCCAAACCAGGCAAGCATGCCAAGTTTGACGCTCTCTGGAGTGGGCCATATATCATCACAAGTTGCAAAGAGGCAAATTCATTTTGTCTATCTAGGCTCAATGGAGAAGAATTGCCCATTCATGTGAATGGCATACATCTCAAAGCTTGTTTTTGAGAAGCGTTCCACCCCTTGTACAGTTAAATTAGGTTTTTTCCTCCAAGTGCTTATGCACATTGTTGTGTGTTGTTGTTTTGCTTTCCTTGTTGTGTTTTGTGTTGTTCTGCACATTGTTTCATCATTGGAAGGTGTCAAGGAGAAGAAGGTTCAAGGTTTCCATAACAGTTCAAAATCTGCTTCATTCAAATTTTTGCAGTGTTCCATGGATGTCAAGCATTCAATAGATTCAATATACTTCATGCTTAGCATTCCAGGGAGGTCCAGGATATCGGCAATGCTCAAAGAAATTCTGGGATGTGTCAAAGAAAATCATACTACTTTAAGGATTCCAACACAGACTCCATACCCAATGGATGACTTAAGGCTCTTTGGAATCATGCTTAGCAGAAATCATCCTCGAGAGGTCGAAAAATGTTATCAATTTTACGCACATGGAAAAATTGGAAAACAGGGCCTTATTACTATCAAATCATGACATTGGTCCTAGGGACCCACTTCTGGTCATCAGGTGAGATCACTCATTTTTTTTTGGTATGCGAACCATCAAGGAGTTCGATAAGCTTATCCCACTCGGTCGAGCTAAAACAGTGTCAAATCGGGAATAAAGAGATGAGTCATCAGAGGAGTTTGTGCCTTGTCCTAACTCGGTCATAGCTCAGATCACAAGCCTTAGACGAGTTCATGAGTAGGAAATGTAAGTCAAGAACCGAGTTTGGCTTGTCACAAAAAGAGTCTCAATAGGAGCGGAGGATGTTTTGATGGTTAGCTCATTGAGGCAGAGAGAAATGATGAGTTCGACCGGTTTAATTCAACATGGAGAGATTGATGCTTCCTTGTTGGAATATGAATTCAGTTTTAATGACTCGACGGAGACAATAGCTGCCTCAAGATTTGGTCGAGTTTCTTCCATGGAAGAGAATTTCCAAAATGAAAAGGTGAGACAACTCAACTAAAACTTTATCTTGTTCTTCTACTACGGCAAGATTTTACAACAACCGATCACGGCTGTGGTCGCATTAACTAGAACATCGGGACCAACACCAACGGTTCCTTGGGATCACCCCGTGGCGGTATTTGTCACAATTAACACTCTCTGGAGGCGATTGATTTTCTGAGATAAAGTTTACTTCTCTACCCTGTAGCTGCTGTGTATAGCCAATTATTATAGTGTCATGGCAAGAGAACGATATTTCCGTGCATGGGAAATATTTCACTTGATTTCCAAGTGGATTTTTATGAATGGCAGGACAAGCTGAAAATCCGGGCTGGTGGGAATTGTGGAGATAAGGAATGAACTTGCCAAGTTTGCGTGGCGAAGCTGAGGCCAGGGCCCATGGATTAATGTGTCCAAGCCATTACGCGGGGATTTGGAGCTAGTATGCCGAGCGTGGAAATATTACGATGGCGATCAAGCTATTAATCCGTCTTAAGGAATGAATAGTGGAAATTTGGGAAAGCACCGCCAAGTGGAAATTTTGGGTTGGTAAACCATGCTGTTCACTCCGCGTAGGGGAGAAATCGGATCAAACTGCCAAGCGTGGAAATATTACGATGGCTATCCATCATGAGACTTCCGCATGGGCCATGTAAACAGAATTCCGCGTAGATTGATGTGGTCCGAGTCTTTGTGCGAGTCACCGGGAGGATTAATAAGACAGTTGTGAATTGGAGTGGGTCATGGAGAAAACAACGCGACGTGATACCAATTTCAGTGGAGGCTACAGGTCGCTCGTCTCATTATGCAGATATTTGTCAAATGATATCGAGTAACATGGCGAGTGGGGGTCAGCGCTTGCAGTTTGAATGCATTGGAAAAGGAGAACATTTCAGAATTTATCCTGAAGAATCACTCAGTTCACCACTGTGAGGAAAGAAAGTGGCTTCGTATCTCACCCAACGAAGGTGATGCGTTAATGGCTCAGTCGGGGCTCATATGCGAAGAGTTTGATGGGAAAGCAATGCTGAAAACTCCACGACCTTCTCCTTGTCCTTTGTACAATTCTGAACTTGATGTGGTCGCGAGACAAGCTCCCACGCATAGGCAGCAGGCATGTTGCAGTATAGTAGAAGCCTTTTGAATGCTTCCAACAAGTAGGTTGTCCAACTGTGTTGTTATCTGATTAGTATCGAATGCTTTCTCAAATTCAGGATTCTCAATGCTCTAGCCTAATGCAGCTGTAGGCTTATCCTTATTCTGAACTCGGATCTATGGCAGCTGCAGGAAACGAATATTCACTGCCATGTACGATGGATTGGAGTCACGCTATTCAAGGCTTCATAAAAATTTTCTGATTTAGGAGATAAAGTTTTATCACGGTGCAAAATGAAACGATTCATATTGCTCAGCACTTCTTCTCCTAGAAGTGAATTGAATGTGAAGGTCAACTCGAAAATACCAGTCGGCCGTTTTGTATGCCACATCTTTGTCACTTGTAAATGATCTCTTTGAGAAACTCGAGGGCAATAGGCAATATTTATACCCTTCCATTATGTGCGTCTAATCGACAATAAAAGTATTCCTTTACGAGTTCGGAGAAACTTGTTTTAACAAATGGACGATTATACTGTAGTTTCAAGCTAATTTTATCTAGCTTTATTTCTATTAGCTTTGATCCACGACTAAGGAAGAATTCATATGGTTGTTACCTATACATTTTTCCAAGGTCCTCTTGGTTGCCCCAGTTGTTCAATGTATTTTTTGAAGGGCTTCTTTTATGTGTTGCAGATTGTAACATAAAGGATCTTTTTAGTTTTTGGAAAAATGAGTATATGGTGTAGCTCATGCTACCTATGCCATACTAAGATCCCAATAGTGGCATAATTGTTGATTGGAGCCGAGATTGCCAAATGCACTGCCAAAATACCGAAGGGTTCTTTGACCAAAAATCAGTCTTAAGGGTGTCTATCGACATGTTACGGGCATGAGCCTGGGTCATCATCATGGCAGCATTAGGTCTTTATTGGTAATGGCATTTTCTCATCGTTTGGAGGGTACAAATTGTGCTTATTATGGCAAAGCCAAAACATTCTTACTACAAGTGTTATATGATAAGGAAGAACCATGAGCATTGTGGTAAAACCATTCTTTTTAGAAATATTGGGTTAAGCTCGGTATTCAAGTGAGTTTGAGCCCAGGAAAGGTAAGATCGTTTGCTGGATGAAGAGCTCGGTGACTTCACAGTGAGCTCGTGGTGATGTTTCATGAAGTTTGAATGAGGAATGCATAAATGGCCTCGAGTTAACAGAGGAAAATGATAAGAATTGAGTTTGATAGCTTGCCATTCGAAGGACTCAATGCAAAAGAGCCCGATTACCAAAGCAAGGAAAGAGTTAGTGTGGGGTCAAAAATCGAGTGCAACACCGAGTTAGAGGATTCGAAGCTCATCGAGTTTGGCTATGTGCAGATTCTATCCACATGGACCCCCCTCCTCTTCAAGTCAAACGGGTCAACAGGGGGTCCCGACATTATGTTAATTAAATTAATATTTTTATTTAAATATTTTAATAATAATATTTATTATTATTATTTAAATATTCTTTTAATTAATTGAGAAGACTAGGTCATCAGGCAATTAATGACCCATGATGGAACCTTCTCAAGTGGTTCAACTAACTGTAATAAATACATCATGGGCCTTCATTTTAGGAATGTAATTATGACCATTTCCTCTTCTTTCTCACATATTCTTCTATAAATGTAAGTTGGAAGCTCATTTCAAAGGGTTCCAATAGTTCAGACAAGTTGGACAGTTAGATATCTCAGGCAAGTGTATACTTTTCAAGAATCCTCTCTCTTCTGCAAGTTATTCTTGTGTGTTGAGAGAACTTTCAAGCCTCCTCTTCAAGACTGTAATGGCAACTCTTGCCTCTTCTCGAATGTATGATGCATTGTGCATGTTATTGAAGCAATAAAAGTGTGTGTTTTGTGACTAATCTCGATCCTTTCATCCTTCGTGCTTCTTTGTGCCTTTCTCATACTTGACAGTACCTTTGTGCAAGTTTAAGTTCTATTGCGGAGTTCTTGGAGTTACGTGCTTATCGAGAGGTGGAGTATTGCATGCGGTTGAGTTGTGGTGTCTGTTCACCCTTCTTGAGTTCATCCTTCTTCACTAAGAAACTGGTATATTTCTCGGTCGATAAAGTTTAACAAAGGGAACGCGTGTCTCTTAGTTTGTAGTATCATGTACCCTCTCTAAGTTGCGGTAGGTGAAGTTGACTGTGGTGCACACACCCTCTTCAAATTAACCCTTCCCGAGTCTCGAAGACACCCTTATTTGGTGCATCACCATCCCTAGTATAGTTTCATTTTTGTAAACCTCTTTCCCTTAAACCCATGAAAATGTTAGCGTATGATTAGATAATCATTTTTGTTACACTAGGAGTAGTACATCACTTAGTTTAGGAAGAGGAAGCCGGCCTTCTCGAAGGTTCACCTCAAGCCCAAGTCCCACACCTTGAGAGGTGATCCCATGTGTCCCAATCACACCGAACGTCCTATTCACGTCCTAGCCATTCGTAGGGTGCGGTGATTTGGCGACAATGATACAAATCTTGCTTGCCTCTTCTTGGCGAGCTTCGACAATCTCCTAATGCTCATGCTGATATTCCTCCTCTGCTATCTCCAACGCTATCACTGCGCCCTTGCTAACACTGTAAGAATACTTGCTAACACTGCAAGTTTCTCTAAAAACTTCCTTGTTACAAATGACCCCAATGACCCCCTTATATACTACTCTCGTTGAAAATCAACAGCCGAGATTAATACAAATGAATGGCTGAGATTAAGACAACTCAATAACCATAATAACCTTGGTTATGAGGTGTCACCTAAAAGGAGTCAATATTAGATAACAATTGTTTTATCCTAACAATATTTGTTTGACAAAAACAACTATTTCTCTAAATTCTAGCTAGAACGAATAGTTGTCCAAACTACCCATAACTAATGTTGCTAAATGGATGAGGACAAACAACTGTCCAAGCTACTAACTACTAAGATTAACACTCCCTCTTAGCGAGGAAGTTGTTCTACATGACACCCAACATCTCTCTGAAGAAGATAAATTTTCCTTCCCAATGCCTTTGTCAGAATGTCTGCTACCTGCTGATCTGTAGGTACAAACTGTAGCTTAACAACCCCGCGCTGTACACAATCTCTGATGAAGTGATACTTGATGTCTATATGTTTTGACCTATCATGAAACACCGGATTCTTAGTCAACTTGATGCAACTCTGATTGTCGCAGTGTATCACCGTAGTCTCAACCTTCTGACCAAACAAAGCTACTAGCAACTTCCGAAGCCATATAGCTTCACATGTTGCCATGCTAGCTGCTATGTACTCTGACTCTGCTGAACTCAAAGCCACAGACTTCTGCTTCCTGCTGAACCAAGATACAACTCCTGATCCCAGACTGAAACAACACCCTGAAGTGCTCCTCTTGTCCATTGTACTACCTACCCAATCTGCACAAGATAGCCCATCAACCTGATTCCTTCACCTCGAGCATATCTAATTCCATACTCGATTGTACCTCGCAAATAACGCAGCACATGCTTTGCCGCAGTCCAATGCACTCTCTTTGGCTCAACCATGAACTGACTAAGAGAGTTAACTGCAAAAGCTATATCTGGCCTGGTATTGACCAAATACATGAGAGAACCAATCAACTACCTGTATAAGGTGGGGTCTACATCCTTCTCCTTGGATGTGTCTACCTTCCTCCAATTCATGATCATGGGTGTAGACATGGCTTTGCAATCTTCCATCCTGAACCTTTTCAAGATTTCCATGCAATATTTCCCTTGCCCAAGGAAAATCTCTCCATCTTTCTGCCATACCTCCATGCCTAGAAAGTAGTGCATAAGTCCCAAATCCTTCATCTCGAACTCCGCTGCAAGATCCCTCTTGCATTCTTCTATGAGCCCCAGTGAACCTGTAAGAAACAAGTCATCTACATATAGAACAAGAATGAGAATCTCACCTCCAACTACCAAGTAGTAGAGATTAGCATCTGCCTCACTCTTCACAAAGCCCATTTCCTGCAAGTAACTATCAATGCGCTCATACCACGCTCTGGGAGCCTGCTTGAGTCCATACAACGCTCTCTTCAATCTACACACGTGGGTCTCTTTGTTGTGTGCTACAAAGCCTTCTGGTTGTTCTATGTATACCTCCTCTTTCAACTCACCATTAAGAAACGTTGTCTTGACATCCATTTGATGGATCTGCCATCCCATCTGTGCTGAAATTGAGATTACAGCTCATATAGAAGTATACCTGGCAACTGGAGCAAATGTCTCCTCGTAGTCTATTCCCTCTTTCTGAGAGAACCCCTTTGCCATGAACCTTGCCTTATATTTCTCGATGCTACCATCTACACCGTGCTTGATCTTATAGATCCAAGCGTGATCCAACCACTGCCCTATCTGTTGGTCTAGGCACTACCTCCCACACATCATTCTGCATAATTGAAGTATACTCCTCAACCATTGCTTCTTGCCACACTTGATGTTGTGCAGCCTCCTGATAGCTAGAAGGTTCACTATCTACCAACATACTAACTAATGCAACATAGTCATCATACCTGGCTGGTGGTTTCCGTTGTCTATCACTCCTCCTAGGAGTACCCACTAACTCCTGAGTATTCTTCTGTGTCTGTTGAACCTCACGGTTCTTGCTGCCAACTGTAGAGGATGAAATATCAACCTCCATGTCTTCTTGATGCATCTCTTCTTGCACCTGTTGCTCCATACTTTGAAAACTCTCTCCTCCTGAGTCTATGCTTGTACTAGTAACTGTACTCGAGCTTTGCTGCCCTTGACTCGATTGAGTGATCCTTGGAGCTTCTGTTGGCTGCTCACTCTGATCATCTACTGGAAAATCTCTAGACCTTCTAAATGCCTTGTCCTCCATGAACTTGACATCACGTCGAACAATAATCCTCCTGGTCCCGGAATGAATATCCGATATGCCTTAGAGGTTTCACTGTACCCCACAAAGTACCCTCTCTCTGCGTAGTCTGATCTAACTTGGTACGTGTATCCTTAGGAATGTGACAATATGCCAAACTCCCAAAGATCCTAAAGTGACTGACATCTGGCTTCTTCCCAGTGAATGCTTCCTCTGGTGTCATCTTCCCTAGTACCTTATGTGGAACTCTATTCTGTATGTATACTGTTGTATTGCATGCCTCTGCCCACAGATAATGGGGTAAATCCTGGTCATGCAACATAGCCCTTGATGCCTCCGTTATAGACCGATTCTTCCTCTCAGCAACTCCATTCTGTTGCGGATTGTAAGGAACAGTCCACTCTCTCTTGATTCCTTCTCTGGTACAGAACTCCTGGAACTCATTGCTTTTGTACTCACCTCCATTGTCTAACGAAGAACTTTTATCTTCCTTCCTGTCGAATTCTCCACAAGAGCTTTGAACTCTTGGAAGCGACTGAAAACCTCATCCTTGGTCTTCAAGAAGTATATCCATGTCTTCCTGGAGAAATCATCAATAAAAGTAACAAAGTACTCATACCCTCTGAGAGACTTCGTCGACATTGGTCCACATACATCTGAATGTACTAGATCAAGAACGCCCTTGGATCTGGTGTCACTCCTTGGAAAAGATGCTTTAGCAAACTTCCCCAACACGCATCCCTTACATACATCATCGTGCTCTGTGCTCACCTCAGGAACACCTGTCACTGTCTCATGAAGTAATTTAAGGGCTCCATGATGGATATGGCCCATCCTTCTATGCCATAGCTCTCCCTGATCTCTAAGATTACTGTTGCTCATGAGTGCCTTAGGAATATCAAACTGCAGCCTATAAAGCCGACCGCTCCTAACTCCAATAGCTATGGGTGATTTCCAATCCTTGTGCTTGATCAACACATGTGCCCCTCTAAAGAGTACATTGTACCCTTTGTCCTGAAGGACAGATACAGAAATCAAATTCATCCCTAAGCCTGGAACATGCAACACATCATGAAGGGGAATCATCTTACCACTCTCCCTCTGAAACTGAACAGTCCCTTTCCCAACTGAGTTGAGTTTGGACATGTTCCCCATAGAGATCTGGATTCTGGTGCTCTCTTCCTTATAACTGGAGAAGTATTCTCTAACTCCTGTCATATGATATGATGCCCCACTATCTATGTACCAAACACTCTGTGAGGTTGAGCTAACCATACATGCTATGAGTGCAAACTCATCTTCCATTCTACTAGAGAGCTCATCTGCACTTGTTGAAGCCGCAACTTGCTTCTTGCCTTTCTTTTCATTCTTCTTCCTTTTTGGGCAATCGCTGACATAGTGGCCAAACTCGTGACAACCATAGCACTTGATCTTCGAAGAATCTTTCTTCTTCTTTTCACCTTGTGAATTTGATCCTTTACTAGACCCCTTCTTTGCTTTCCCTTTACCCGCTAGGGCAACATTTTCCTGTTCCACCTCACTTTTCTGACTCTTATTGTTGGCTCCATTGACAAGACTTAGTCTAAGCTCCTCCTGAGTGAAATCACTCCATAGTCGATCCCAACTCGGTAAGGTGTCTCGTCCATTGATGACTTGAACAAAGACATCCCACTGCTTAGTAAACCCATTTAGGGCTATTCTCACTAGCTCGTCATCACTTGGTTTGTCTCCAACAGCTGCCAATTCATCCTTGACAAGTCTAAGTCTGGTGAGGTAACTTGTGATGTCTTCTCCCTTATTCATCTAGGTATTCCTCAACTTTTCTCTGAGAATCAGCTTCCGATTAGTGGTAGCATTCTGGTACAGATTCATAATGGCATCCCACATCGTCTTCACTGTATCTAACTCTGCAATATGCGGAACAATATGATCCTTGACACCATCAAGAATCAACCTCCTCGCCTTGGCATCTTCCTTCTTATATGCTAAGAGTTGTGTTGCATCTGTAGGTACAGGTACAACAGTGGTCACATATTCCTTGATACCATTCTCTTCCAGCAATAGAGAAATTTTGGCTTTCCAGACACCAAAATTCGAGGCTCCATCCAATCTGTCCTGATCTCTTAAACCTGCTGAGGCCATCTTAAAAGAAAATAATAATAATAATTTTGAAGAGGTTAAACTGGGTTTTATAAACCCTCACTTTCTTTCACCTAGGGTAAATCTCTTCTACCCGAATTACGATACCATGTGAAAAATCTATTACAGCTTCGATTATTAACCTCCTATCTTATAAGATTATTTGATCAACAAATATTGGAAAATAGAAAACAACAGTAACTTCACAAATACAAACACATAAAAATACCCAACAAGGTGAACACAATATTTTCGGACAATTGTCCCTGGAAAAACCCCATAGGGAAAACCAGTACTACAGATGAGAAATATATTAAACTTCAGCAAATCAAGAGATACAAATACTGCTTGCCTCTTACTGGTAGAGCTCGACAATCTCCTAATCCTCCTGCTGATATTCCTCCACTGCTATCTCCAACGCTATCACTGCGCCCTTGCTAACACTGCAAGACTACTTGCTAACACTGCAAGTTTCTCTAAAAATTCCTTATTACAAATGACCCAATGACCCCCTTATATACTACTCTCATTGAAAATCAATGGCCGAGATTAATACAAATGAATGGCTGAGATTAAGACAACTCAATAACCATAACAACCTTGGTTATGAGGTGTCACCTAAAAGGAGTCAATATTAGATAACAATTGTTCTTATCCTAACAATATTTGTTTGACAAAAACAACTATTTCTCTAAATTCTAGGCTATCCAAACTACCCATAACAAATGGATGAGGACAAACAACTATCCAAGCTACTAACTACTAAGATTAACACTCCCTCTTAGCGAGGAAGTTGTTCTGCATGACACCCAACATCTCTCTGAAGAAGATAAATTTTGCCTTCCCCAATGCCTTTGTTAGAATGTCTGCTACCTGCTGATTTGTAGGTACAAACTGTAGCTTAACAACCCCACATTGTACACAATCTCTGATGAAGTGATACTTGATGTCTATATGTTTTGACCTATCATGAAACACCGGATTCTTAGTCAACTTGATGCAACTCTGATTGTCGCAATGTATCACCGTAGTCTCAACCTTCTGACCAAACAAAGCTACTAGCAACTTCCGAAGCCATATAGCTTCACATGTTGCCATGCTAGCTGCTATGTACTCTGACTCTGCTGAACTCAGAGCCACAGACTTCGCTTCTCGAACCAAGATACAACCCGATCCTGCAGATGAAAAACACACCTCAAGTGCTCCTCTTGTCCATTGTACTACCTGCCCAATCTGCGTCAGTATAGCCCATCAACCTGATTCCTTCACCTCGAGCATATCTAATTCCATACTCGATTGTACCTTGCAAATAACGCAACACATGCTTTGCCGCAGTCCAATGCACTCTCTTTGGCTCAACCATGAACTGACTAAGAGAGTTAACTGCAAAAGCTATATCTGGCCTGGTATTGACCAAATACATGAGAGAACCAATCAACTGCCTGTATAAGGTGGGGTCTACATCCTTCTCCCTGGATGTGTCTACCTTCCTCCAATTCATGATCATGGGTGTAGACATGGCTTTGCAATCTTCCATCCTGAACCTTTTCAAGATTTCCATGCAATATTTCCCTTGCCCAAGGAAAATCTCTCCATCTTTCTGCCATACCTCCATGCCTAGAAAGTAGTGCATAAGTCCCAAATCCTTCATCTCGAACTCCGCTGCAAGATCCCTCTTGCATTCTTCTATGAGCCCCAGTGAACCTGTAAGAAACAAGTCATCTACATATAGAACAAGAATGAGAATCTCACCTCCAACTACCAAGTAGTAGAGATTAGCATCTGCCTCACTCTTCACAAAGCCCATTTCCTGCAAGTAACTATCAATGTGCTCATACCACGCTCTGGGAGCCTGCTTGAGTCCGTACAACGCTCTCTTCAATCTACACACGTGGGTCTCTTTGTTGTGTGCTACAAAGCCTTCTGGTTGTTCTATGTATACCTCCTCTTTCAACTCACCATTAAGAAACACTGTCTTGACATCCATTTGATGGATCTGCCATCCCATCTGTGCTGAAATTGAGATTACAGCTCGTATAGAAGTATACCTGGCAACTGGAGCAAATGTCTCCTCGTAGTCTATTCCCTCTTTCTGAGAGAACCCCTTTGCCATGAACCTTGCCTTATATTTCTCGATGCTACCATCTGCACCATGCTTGATCTTATAGATCCAGCGTGATCCAACCACTGCCCTATCTGTTGGTCTAGGCACTACCTCCCACACATCATTCTGCATAATTGAAGTATACTCCTCAACCATTGCTTCTTGCCACACTTGATGTTGTGCAGCCTCCTGATAGCTAGAAGGTTCACTATCTACCAACATACTAACTAATGCAACATAGTCATCATACCTGGCTGGTGGTTTCCATTGTCTATCACTCCTCCTAGGAGTACCCACTAACTCCTGAGTATTCTTCTGTGTCTGTTGAACCTCACGGTTCTTTTGCGCAACCGTAGAGGATGAAATATCAACCTCCATGTCTTCTTGATGCATCTCTTCTTGCACCTGTTGCTCCATACTTTGAAAACTCTCTCCTCCTGAGTCTATGCTTGTACTAGTAATTGTACTCGAGCTTTGTTGCCCTTGACTCGATTGAGTGATCCTTGGAGCTTCTGTTGGCTGCTCACTCTGATCATCTACTGGCAAATCTCTAGACCTTCTAAATGCCTTGTCCTCCATGAACTTGACATCACGTCGAACAATAATCCTCCTGGTCCCGGAATGAATATCCGATATGCCTTAGAGGTTTCACTGTACCCCACAAAGTACCCTCTCTCTGCAGTCTGATCTAACTTGGTACGTGTATCCTTAGGAATGTGACAATATGCCAAACTCCCAAAGATCCTAAAGTGACTGACATCTGGCTTCTTCCCAGTGAATGCTTCCTCTGGTGTCATCTTCCCTAGTACCTTATGTGGAACTCTATTTTGTATGTATACTGTTGTATTGCATGCCTCTGCCCACAGATAATGGGGTAAATCTTGGTCATGCAACATAGCCCTTGATGCCTCCGTTATAGACCGATTCTTCCTCTCAGCAACTCCATTCTGTTGCGGATTGTAAGGAACAGTCCACTCTCTCTTGATTCCTTCTCTGGTACAGAACTCCTGGAACTCATTGCTTTTGTACTCACCTCCATTGTCTGACCGAAGAAATTTTATCTTCCTTCCTGTCGAATTCTCCACAAGAGCTTTGAACTCTTGAAGCAGTGACTGAAAACCTCATCCTTGGTCTTCAAGAAGTATATCCATGTCTTCCTAGAGAAATCATCAATAAAAGTAACAAAGTACTCATACCCTCTGAGAGACTTCATCGACATTGGTCCACATACATCTGAATGTACTAGATCAAGAATGCCCTTGGATCTAGTGTCACTCCTTGGAAAAGATGCTTTAGCAAACTTCCCCAACACGCATCCCTTACATACATCATCATGCTCTGTGCTCACCTCAGGAACACCTATCACTATCTCATGAAGTAATTTAAGGGCTCCATGATGGATATGGCCCATCCTTCTATGCCATAGCTCTCCCTGATCTCTAAGATTATTGTTGCTCATGAGTGCCTTAGGAATATCAAACTGCAGCCTATAAAGCCGACCGCTCCTAACTCCAATAGCTATGGGTGATTTCCAATCCTTGTGCTTGATCAACACATGTGCCCCTCTAAAGAGTACATTGTACCCTTTGTCCTGAAGGACAAATACAGAAATCAAATTCATCCCTAAGCCTGGAACATGCAACACATCATGAAGGGGAATCATCTTACCACTCTCCCTCTAAAACTGAACAGTCCCTTTCCCAACTGAGTTGAGTTTGGACATGTTCCCCATAGAGATCTGGATTCTGGTGCTCTCTTCCTTATAACTGGAGAAGTATTCTCTAACTCCTGTCATATGATATGACGCCCCACTATCTATGTACCAAACACTCTGTGAGGTTGAGCTAACCATACATGCTATGAGTGCAAACTCATCTTCCATTCTACTAGAGAGCTCATCTGCACTTGCTGAAGCCGCAACTTGCTTCTTGCCTTTCTTTTCATTCTTCTTCCTTTCTGGGCAATCGCTGACATAGTGGCCAAACTCGTGACAGCCATAGCACTTGATCTTCGAAGAATCTTTCTTCTTCTTTTCACCTTGTGAATTTGATCCTTTACTAGACCCCTTCTTTGCTTTCCCTTTACCCACTAGGGCAACATTTTCCTGTTCCACCTCACTTTTCTGACTCTTATTGTTGGCTCCATTGACAAGACTTAGTCTAAGCTCCTCCTGAGTGAAATCACTCCATAGTCGATCCCAACTCGGTAAGGTGTCTCGTCCATTGATGACTTGAACAAAGACATCCCACTGCTTAGTAAACCCATTTAGGGCTATTCTCACTAGCTCGTCATCACTTGGTTTGTCTCCAACAGCTGCCAATTCATCCTTGACAAGTCTAAGTCTGGTGAGGTAACTTGTGACGTCTTCTCCCTTATTCATCCGGGTATTCCTCAACTTTTCTCTGAGAATCAGCTTCCGATTAGTGGTAGCATTCTGGTACAGATTCATAATGGCATCCCACATCGTCTTCGCTGTATCTAACTCTGCAATATGTGGAACAATATGATCCTTGACACCATCAAGAATCAGCCTCCTCGCCTTGGCATCTTCCTTCTTATATGCTAAGAGTTGTGTTGCATCTGTAGGTACAGGTACAATAGTGGTCACATATTCCTTGATACCATTCTCTTCCAGCAATAGAGAAATTTTGGCTTTCCAGACACCAAAATTTGAGGCTCCATCCAATCTGTCCTGATCTCTTAAACCTACTGAGGCCATCTTAAAAGAAAATAATAATAATAATTTTGAAGAGGTTAAACTGGGTTTTATAAACCCTCACTTTCTTTCACCTAGGGTAAATCTCTTCTACCCGAACTTAGCTCTGATACCATGTGAAAAATCTATTACAGTTACTGATTATTAACCTCCTATCTTGTAAGATTATTTGATCAACAAATATTGGAAAATAACACAACTGTAACTTCACAAATACAAACACATAAGAAATACCCAACAAGGTGAACACAATATTTTCAGACAATTGTCCCTGGAAAAACCCCGTAGGGAAAACCAGTACTACAGATGAGAAATATATTAAACTTCAGCAAATCAAGAGATACAAATACTGCTTGCCTCTTATTGGCAGAGCTCGACAATCTCCTAATCCTCCTGCTGATATTCCTCCACTGCTATCTCCAACGCTATCACTGCACCCTTGCTAACACTGCAAGACTACTTGCTAACACTGCAAGTTTCTCTAAAAACTTCCTTGTTACAAATGACCCCAATGACCCCCTTATATACTACTCTCGTTGAAAATCAACGGCCGAGATTAATACAAATGAACGGCTGAGATTAAGACAACTCAATAACCATAACAACCTTGGTTATGAGGTGTCACCTAAAAGGAGTCAATATTAGATAACAATTGTTCTTATCCTAACAATATTTGTTTGACAAAAACAACTATTTCTCTAAATTCTAGGCTGTCCAAACTACCCATAACAAATGGATGAGGACAAACAACTGTCCAAGCTACTAACTACTAAGATTAATATTTTTAGATAATACGGTGCAGGAAGGGATGATTGTGCACCTTCGGTTTGGTCTAGTTTGGCTCCACACACGTCCGGAGCTTGAAGAGATTCATAGCAATATAGCAAAGGCTTTTCCATCTTTATGTGAGAAATTATAGATTAAAATAAGAGCTTCCTGTAAAAATTCCACTGAGGGAGGCGAGAAGTAGGGGTTAAAATCGAATAAAGCTTATGATCGCATGGCTCTGCATGTGAGTTTTATTTATTTATTTATTTTGAATCGTTTCTTTTAGGTCTAATCGATTATTGTTCCTTTATTGAGCAGAACATAACGAAGCAAATAGTTGATGACAGAATTTCCGTTCACGAACTAAACTCATACATGCCATTTCTGCGAGCAATTGCAGACAAAAAATCAAAGCTTATTGTAGAATTTCCAAAATGGGTAAGAACCGGGGCTAAACTTTATTAAAGATTACAACAAAGACAAATTTTTCGTGAGTATTATTTATTTCTAAATAATTTTTAGGTCTAAATGATTTTGGTTCTTTTATTGAACAAAACATGTGAAAGCAAAAAGATAGACAAAATATCTGCTCCATCGTTGATGACGAGAATGTTTGATCCCACAATGTCCTCTAACGAATGGATGTCATACATTTTAGGCTTGGGTAGATAGAAATAATCCTAGTGCACGACTTAGATTCTTGTGGGATCATTTATACGGTCTATCATGTATGGATGGTTGCAATTATAATATGTTGTCATATCAAACACCCTCGGGGTTTATACTTGTAAACACTTGTTTTGACGTAAATATCTAAAAAAATCCATTGGATACTTATATTGTTTGTATAAAGATTTTTGTAATTTCCTTCATGGGAATATTTTGTCGTCGACCATGTTTTAGAACTCTATATATATTGTTCTTGCATCGACTGAGATACCTTATTTAATGCCTATGGATAAAAAATTTCCCTGACATTAGCTACATGACACATGCATGTTATCTAAATTCATGTGTCTTGTGAAGGCATGAATGCCACTTGACTGGATAAGATGGATAACCTACAAAGGAGATAGCGACAACAATCGAGCAAGACTAGGAAAACACCATTAAAGTGTACCATGGCTAGCAATCACCGCTAGTTATATTTCATCAATGCTTCAATGTACACACATGATAGTAGCTGTGGATCTTCACAAATAGATCAAACCAGAAAAATTAGCTTCTAACAAAGAAAATGAGAAGTAAAAAAAGTCTCCACTTGGTTCACGTTTTTAGAGGATTATGCCGTGCGATTTGTTATGGTTTGGCTCCACACACACCTAGGGCTTGAAGAGCTTCAAAGCAATATTACAGAGGCTTAGGCACCTATTGCAAGCAACTATAGATGAAAATCAAAGCTTTTATGGAATTTCCATGGAGGGAGGGAGAACCGAGGGCTAAACTCGAATAAATCTTACGATCGCACAACTTGGCTCGTGACTGTTATTTATTTGTTTCTTTTGAATCATTTCTTTTATGTCTAATCAATTTTGGTTCTTTTATTGAACAAAAAAAAAAGATAGTGAAAACATCTAAGCCACCACTAATGACCAAGATGTCCGATCCCACGATGTCCCATAATGAACCGATCTCGTACATGCCAATTATGCAAGCAATTGTAGATGAAAATTAGAGATTCTTGTAGAATTTCCATTGGGGGTGAGAACAAGAGGCTACACTCTAATAAATCTTACGATCACATGGATCTTCCTGTGAGGATTATTTATTTATTTCTTTTGAATCATTTCTTTTAAGTCTAATCGATTTTGGTTCTTTTATTAAACGAGAACACAACAAAAGAAAAAAAGACAGAGACAAAACATCACTCATTTGCCAATGACCGAGAATATTTGTTCTCACAATTTCCTTTGATGAATCAATCTCCTACATGCTTTAGGCCAAGGTGGATAGAATGAATCCTAGTACATGACTTAGATTACCGAAAGGATCCTTTATACAGTCTACCATATGGATGGTGGTAATTACAATATGTTGTTAGATCCCCTTGGCTTTCTACCCATAAATACACATCTCGCGTAAATATCTATAACATTTGTGTTGCCATCGATGGCTAGAATGTCTAATCCCACGATGTGTAGGGAAGGCGCAGACACGACTAAGGATTAAATTTCACGTCTATTTAGACATGTTTCTTTTTTCAAAAGCAAAAAAACAACCAAATTATTACAATATGTTGTTAGAGCCCCTTGGCTTTCTACCCATAAATACACATCTCGACGTAAATATCTATAACATTTGTGTCGCCATCGATGGCTAGAATGTCTAATCCCACGATGTGCAGGGTAGGCGCAGACATGACTAAGGATTAAATTTCATGTCTATTTAGACATGTTTGTGTTTTTAAACACAAAAAAATAACCAAATTATTTTTAACCCTATCAAAGGATGGGGAATTTTTTTCTCAAACTATCATATTCACGTCCACTCTATAAAATTTAAAGTGTCAATATGTATGTATGTATGTATATAATATTTTTATAATATATAATCATGGAGTGCGACTTGTCGTAGTTGATTTTCAGTGTCTAAACTCTTGTGCCATACTATTGCCTTACAAAATCTAGATCATGACTTTCATCTAGACACTCTAAGTTTGGATTTTCATTTCGGTTTAGAGACATTGTACTCACGATTAGCAATTTTGTTACGATTAGCACGTGTTCACCATTCCTCTTCCCGAGTGTGATCTTCAAACTCTTGGGGTAAAGCAAGAGCGACATTGAGGAAGGAAAAAACCCACGAAATGGAAGCTCGCTCTCTTCTATCCTTGCCGCCACTACATCAATCTCTTCTATACCTATTTCACATAGATTAGGAGGAGAACACCTCTTTGTTTTGGTCTTACAACTCATTTTGGAGTTACATTTGGAGTGTAGAACAAATTGTTTGAAACTTATATGGAAAGAAAATTTTGTTACATATCAATTTAATTGTATAAATTTTGTGAATATGTAATTGTATACATTAGTTAGTCGTGAAAATAATTCGGAATTACACTAAAGGCGTTCCCCCTATGGTAAAGGACCTCCAGGACATTTCTACAACGATGTTAAATTTGATGGTTTGACGGCCGTCTGGACGTTTTTACATTTTCCTACTATTTTTAACGGTTTTTTGATCCCTACATACTCGACTTCGTTCATGGTATGTTTGGCCTGGGGCTTTATACTTGCAGTAATGGCGGTAATGAGATGAGCATAATTGACGATGAAATTATTGAGATTCTTCCTTGGACCAAAAATTCCTCCGAATTTTCTCAATTAGATTACCAGACCTTGGTTATTTCCTAGGTAAATACTTGCTCACCAGTTCACCGTAGTCTGTCCGAACAGAGTGCCTTCACGACATACATTAAAGCCAATCCAAATGCCGCACTACCATACATCTTTCCCCTACCGCTCAAATTTTGCATAAAAGATGCTTTAGGTTTCTGAGAAAAATCGACAAGTCTAGAAGAAAATCAGCGAGGGAGATGTCAGATCTAACGGTTGCTCTTGCTGATAATAATTTTCAAGATCGGTAAGTGAGGTCTAACGGTTTTTTGATCCCTACATACTTGACTTTGTTCATGGTATGTTTGGCTTGGGGCTTTATACTTGCAGTAATGGCGGTAATGAGATGAGTATAATTGACAATGAAATTATTGAGATTCTTCCTCGGATCGAAAATTCCTCCGAATTTTCTCAGTTAGATTACCAAACCTCGGTTATTTCCTTGGTAAATACACCTTTCCTGATTCATCATCCTATGACCCTTTTTATTGGTCATAACTCCTTTGATACAACCCTTTTAGAAATACAAACCATTGCATGAATGGAAGGTCTTTGCATAACTTCTTCCAAGAAACAACACTAGTCTTGATAGTCTTAAAATGTTGGGGAAACAAGATTTTGAAATACACAATAATTGGAACATACCTGACGTTCCACCTGATTTGCAGATAACTGGTTCATCCTTCATCAAGAGAGAAAAGTCAAACATAATTAACACCAACATATAGGCCACACCACCATCTTCCATACTACCTTTTTCTTCAGAATAACAACTAGCTCTTGATACCATACTACACCATTCAACAAACAAATCCCTTCTACCTCCACTAAGATTGATAATTCAAGGATCAATGGCACATGAAAATAATTTCTGATAAATAAAATACAGAATTCATTCACAACAACATCAACCACATCTCCCTCACCTCTCCTTCTGCTCTCCCCTACCGGTGTTTCAACATTCAACATCTCTGCATCCATAATCTAGGAAGGCCTTCGCATTACAAATTTTAGGGTTGACATAGGCCTCATAAATGGTTCTATGATGCATCAATGCCACCACCAGCATTACCTTTATTTTTTGTTGTCAAATTTGATTGATACAACGACCCATGTTGGGATCCCTCCAACCCATTACATATTCCCATACCCCCTATTTCGAGAGGGAATCGAAGACAATTTCTTATTAAAATGGCCTGGGGATTAACTATCCATAAGTCTCAGGGACTTACTTTGCATAGAGCAATTGTTGACATTGGGACCACTGAAAGCCAAGGTCTGACATTCACACCTTTCTCCAGAGTTCCCTCACTTGCAAATTTTTGGATTTCACCTCCTTTTTCATTCAAAAGATACTCAAAAATGGTGCACGTAACAACACTTGGAGCAAGAAGAAAGGAGTCAAGACTACTATCACTCATCCCATCGTAAATACTACCCTCTACTTTGATAGCACCTCCACTACTACTCTATTCAACACTTCTTGTATCCAAAGCGGCAGTGTCGTTCAAGGGGTATAAAATGTATTCATGTTTAGTGAAAATAAAATTGCCCACAAAGGCTACCATTCATGATATAAAATCTATAAATGTACAAAGGTCTTCATGTATACATGTTTAGATCAAATGTAGTGATATAAGATTTGCAACTATACATGTACGAATTTGTAACAAATTTAAATGTACACATAGAACAAATCAATGTAATGTTTCATCTATATTCCTACACTACCACTATCAATCCCACCCGTTATCGACTATACAAAAAGGTTTTTTCAACAAAAGACCAACCAAACAACTGATGCAACACTAACATAATTTCCCGAAATAATTACAAACCACATCAACTATAAAAGTAATTAACTATCCAAAAAAATATCAAATGTATTCATGTTTAGTGCAAAAAAATGGCCACAAAAGGCTACCACTCATGATATAAAATCTGCACATGTACGAAAGTCTTCATGTAACATGTTTAGTACAAATAAAATTGATAGAAAAGCGCTACCACTCATGATATGAGAATTGCAAATGTATATGTACGAATTTGTAACAAGTTTGAAATGTAGAGATGGAACCTTTAAATGAAGTGGTTCATCTATATTCCTACACTTAACAAATTCAATCACACCCATTATCAACATCAACTACACAAGTAATAACTATCCCTCTAAATCAAATAACATATATCGTTCACATTGCATTGTACACATGTGATTGCTAGTGTTAAGACAAGTATCTTTGGTGGAGTAATACCATCAGTATCCTTTCTATGCAATTATAAATCACTTGAAATTTTCAAATGAAAGAGTTATATATATCCAACTTATAAGATAATATTATAATATTATGTTCACCTATTAGTTTGCGACATTATAAATTCAACTTAACAAAAACAAAAAAATAAAAATAAAAATACAAATATTCTTTTTTTTTTAAAAAGGATAAAAGATTAAGTCATACAACTTTTTGAGCGCTACATATATAGGAGATATGTTGCCCAAGTAAAAAGGCCAAATGGCTTATTTCTAATTAAACATATAATGGCAGAAGGTATTCGGCATTTCTAATTGGAGCATCATTCAATACTATTCAAATGGGGGTTAAATTTGACGCCCGTTTAGACGTTTTTTGTGATTTTAGCCGTAAAATACTTGCAAATATTTATAATAACCGTCACATGTAACTTGCATATTTAAAATTTGACCGTCTTATTTTATATACATTTATATGTAAATTATATAGATATGTATACATATATTTTTAAATAATTAAATATACAGAGAATAATTGGTATAAATAACATTGTTTTGTATTTTTTGAAGGGCAGTATTAAAAATTACCGTCACCCAAAAAATGTGTGACAGGCATAGGTGACCGTCAAATTTAACCCCTGCTATTCAAGAATCGTATTATCTCGTGGCAAACGTCAATGGTAGGAAATGGCGGACAGCGATTGAAGGGAATCGTTATCGGGTTGGGTTACGTACGATCTGTTTCCATGTTCGGAACCCGTGCTCGCCGCGAAGATGACATGATTGTAAAGAATGATGTAGTTTCTAGAAACTTAACACCCATTGTTGTATGACTACGGATAATGTTATAAAATAGAAGATGCCATATTACATGACATGATTGTCACAAGGATGATATAGTACCTAAGATAAACAAAATAACTCTTAATTATAGAAGCCATGAACTTGCATATGAAGTTTTGAATAGTGTTAAAGATATTAGTTCCATACAAAGTCTTTGGATTTAGACGTTCAATGTTACATGTCATAATAATATTATTTGACGGTCTAAAAAATTATATGGATGTCATTTCACGTTTAAAATATAATATACACGTCAATTTTTTTGTATAATAATTATTACAAAATGTAAATATTGAATAAAATTTTACATCTACAAAATTGAAAACATATTTATCAAAAAAAATTAAAGAAACAAAAAAGTAATAATTGAAAATTAAAGAAGAAAAAATTAAAGAAGGAATCCGAAATAAAGAAAACCAGAGCTTTGTTTGAATTTTACTCCATGATAAGATGTGGAGAAACATGATGTTCCATAACACTTTGATGCCTCATGTCCTCGCTTCTATAAAAGAGTTGTATAGATCCTAACGCATGTGGGGGAATGTGTATGTTTTGATGTTAGTACCAGGGTATGTTAAATTTTACCTAGTGGAGTATATTGTTTTAGCCGCAACATTTTCTAACATGTACAAAATAGATATGGACTACTGAATGAATGAATATCAAATCATTCTAATTTAAATCTTGAGTAATTTAGAACCTAAAATTCTCCAAGAAAAACTACTTGTAAATGTAGCGTGTTATCAATATCATGATAAAAATGAATGAATAGAAAAGTTAAAAGCATCACCCACACAAAAGTAATATTTAATTTGAAGGAAAATGGGACACCAATGCATCACCCACGCATGCAACTTGTAGTTTGTATTTTCCCAAAATAAAGGAGAAAACAATAGAGAATCTTTTGGGGGCGGATATCTTTGAAACAGTATTGACTATTGAGTAATATGAATCCACAAATATGCTAATCACAATAGCATATCTCGAGAGTCGTGGTGGATTGTTTTGTTAGGAACTTGGTCGATTGGGATTCTAGGAAATAGTCTACATTTACAAAATGTTCGAGCATTAAAAAAACTCGTTTTTTATGGTTTGGTGGAGTCCACATATTTGCATGTTGCAAATGATACTCTAAACTGGAATGCTAATGCATATTTTGTAGTACATCAAATTCATGTGTGTATATTTTGTTCTAAATTTTATATATTGCAAATAATAAAATTTCAAAAAAATATTGAAGAAAATGACTCTATTTTTACATCTAAAATGAGTAAAAACGTCTAAACGCCTTGCAAAATCCAAGCCCATAATAATATTTTCTGAATGTACCTTCCACGGAAAACTGAAAATGTATTTACTTGAAATATTAGGAAATAATAATAGCGCAATAATAGTTAACAACCCACAAGGCACACATTTTTCTACAAAGAGGAGAATTCAGTTTGTTATTCATTCTCCAAGATTCGCAGAAAACCAAATCCAAACATGTTAGAAACATGACGGCAACCCAAATAGACGTTGAAGATCATGGAAACAAATCCTCTCTTTACAGCCGATTTGCACGTAACAAATTACAAAGAGAAACCTCCAAAAAAATCATAGCAAGTGTGAATCAAATTTAGAAACTGCCATGTGTGAACCAAATTAACAAACTCCCATGAAAATAGCCATGTTTTTCTTCCTTGTCAGCACAAGAAACGCAGTGTATTATCACAAGTATTGACACGTTTGTTAGCTTTGTTTTGAAACGTAAGTGTTGCCATTCATGTCTTCCTTTTGCTTTTATCTTTCCCCCACAATTATCTCACCAGAATGCTCCAAAATTTTAAACATGGAAGAAAATATAGAAACATGAGATGCGACAAGAATGGATTGAAAAAAGCAGCAGCAATGGAGATAGTTGGGTTTCTTGGGTCCAAGATATGGAAGGAACAGGTTCATAGGACGGTTATAGTTTTGGCTGGAGTTACTGCAATATATGCTCTGGTTCTCGCATGGAACAATGGCTATTCTCCTTCCATTTGGTTTTCATTACATTCTGCAGAAATTGGGCATGACCCCATTTCACCACATTCCAATTACAGTACCCACCTTTCCATTTCCCCTTCTCTTGCACCTCAAGGTTTAGTGACTGAAAATGACTCTGTGGTTAGCCATGCTCTGCCTCCTTACAGCAGAAACAATTCTACTGTTTCTCATGCTTTGGCCCCTCAAGGAATGGTGAAGGTTGATGCAGGGAAGAATAATAGCGAAGGTTTGAATGCTGTGAATGGTTCAGGGGTACAAAATGGTTCTACCAGTGGCATTGGAGATTTTGATGTGAGTAATGATGATAATCTTTCCAACAACTCTTCAGTTGCCCATCAAAATAATGTGAGTGCCTCGGGTGATATCAACAGTGCGAGACAGGGATTCCATAATATTACCGAGGAGAACAATTCTGTTTCAGGCTCAAATGCTGTTAATGCTTCTTCTCAGAATCACCATGTCCAGGCAATTCATTTCTTTTTAGTGCTTTGCATTAGTTTTCCTGGTTGCTGAATTTCTAGATGATAATATGATTAATTCCTTGACACTATATTCAGGTGGGATAGTTGGGTTTTGGGTCTATTTGAATTGCAAAATAAGGTTTTGAGTTTATAAGATTTGGATGAAATGGTTTCTGGATTTATTAGAACTGTAAAAAAAGGTTTTGGTTTATTAGACTTGCAAAAAATGGTTTTGGGTTCATAAGATAGGAAGAAATAGTTTTGTGTTTGTTAGAATTGTAAAAAGACGGCTTCTGGGTAATTTAGAATTGCAAAAAAAAAAAGTTACTGTTATCTGTTAATTAGAATTGCAAAAAAACAATACATAATTATTTTACAGATGTTGCTCAGTTATCCTGATATTTCTGCATAGTGTGCAGATGTCTTGCCTTATTATACGGCACTGAAACCTTCTCAGTTAATTGAAATACTAATAATGGATAGCTTATATTGAGGAAAATTGATTCTCATATCGTAACAGGCGATAGACTTTTTCTTTTGGGCAGGTGGAGGAATGGGTCAAGGCACTTGCGCAACAACTGGCATTTGCCAAAAATGGAATTGATAACGCACCTCCTGTACTTGTGAATGATCCAGATCTTTATGGGCCTTTATATCATAATCTCTCTCGTTTCAAAAGGTATCAAGACCACTATTGATTTGTTATATGAATTTGAAATGAAGAACAGAAAAATAAATTTGCAATCATTATGGTGCATAATGGATGCAGGAGCTATGAAATGATGGAGAAGATATTCAAGGTCTATGTTTATGCTTATGGCGAGAAACCCTATTTTCACAAGGGGCCCATGGAAGCCATATATGCATCAGAAGGATGGTTCATGAAGCAGATGGAAGAAAACCAACAGTTTGTGACAAAGGATTATAGGGAAGCTCACATGTATTACATTCCTTACAGTGTGTTTGAGATGAGGATTGGAATTCCTGCACCTAATCACCAAAACATGCCGCAAATAACTACCTACATAAAAGACCAGATCAACATGCTGGCAAGCAAATATCCCTTTTGGAACAGAACCCATGGTAGAGACCATTTTTTCGTTGCATGCCATGATTGGGTAAGTAACCGCCATTTTATCCCCCTTTTGTTTAATGCTCCAAGAAAACACACTCACAACGCTAGATTAACACACTTAAATTTTATACTTGCAGTTGTCAGTCATAATGTGGCCTTCACTGCATATTTCTAATCCCATGCATCTGCATGGAATCTATGCTCAACGTTAAACTCAATGCCACCTTTTTTTGGAATCTTATATTCATGTTTTATATGCTTTCAGGGACCTTATACAACAGCTGGGCACAATGAACTAAAGTTGAATGTTGTCAAGGTTTTATGTAATGCAGACCTTTCTGATGGATACTTTCATTTGGGTAGAGATGGTGGCCTCCCTGAAACATACTTACATAGTGTCGAGCAGCCACCTGGTGGGCTTGGAGGATTATCTCCAAGAAATAGGTCCATTCTTGCATTTTTTGCAGGGGGTGATCATGGCAGAGTAAGGCCTGTCCTCTTTAAGTATTGGAAAGGCAAGGATCCTGACATTAGAGTTTATGAAAACTTGCCTCCTGAAATAGCCGAAAAGAAGTCTTATACACAACACATGAAGGAAAGCAAATTTTGCATTTGTCCCATGGGTTATGAAGTGAACAGCCCTAGAATGGTGGAGGCAATTTATTATGACTGCGTGCCTATCATAATAGCAGATAATTTTTCCTTCCCTTCAGTGAGGTCCTCAAATGGCAATCTTTTTCTGTTATAGTTGCAGAAAAAAATATACCTAATTTGAAAGATATTCTTCTTAATATTTCGGAGAAAAGGTACCTGACAATGTATTTCAGGTTGGGTAAAGTTAGAAAACATTTTTGTGGCACAAGGATTCTCCAAAGAGATATGATATCTTTCATATGATTCTTCACTCTGTTTGGACAAGTAGGTTAAACCAAACACCAATGCTTGAGGATGAAGAAAACGATAAGACATGAAATTTTCATTTTTGTATTTGTAACGGCTCTTATTATTATGAAGTTGTTTATTTTTTCGAAGTTTTTAGTTTCTTATTTTAACTCCAACAGGGTAGGGGTTCAATGGAACTGAACGTTGGTGGCTAAAAATTTTACCAAACGGAAAAGCTGACATGGGACCATTTACAGATTCAGATTGAGTGTGGGGAATGAGGCTTCTTATTTCAGTCATTTTGTTAAATGGTTCACATGTGTTGTGAATGTACAAATCTAACAGGGCATCTGCAACTACTTCATTCAACATAAATCTTCATATACGCTTGAAGGATGCTGCCAAAGGTGAACTGAAAGGGCTGTGAACCTACTTGTTGCATTTGCCGAAATACTTTCAATGAAATGTGAGGACACCCATGTATTTTGTATATTCCATTCAGAATGTATTTGGTCAAACACTTCGTGAGCTTCCATTAGGATTTCACATTTGTCAAACATTCCTATAAGCATAATTGTCTTACTTAGTATCATTTGCATATAATCTTAATTTTCTCATTTAGTATCTCGAAAAATTGGACCAGACCATTTTCTAGGTTTTTATGATGTTTAACCAATTTGCATCTCTAACAATTGGTTCTCTTAAAAATATTGGTTTTAACGGTGATTGCAAGTTCATTTACAGTTTGATAGGTGCATATTTTTCCTTCTTATTTAGTCACTTTATTCTTTATCCAATCTCATCAGATTTACAGGTTCTTTCTAGCAGCTTCTACAAAGAAATTCCTTCATATATTTTGTTTCCTAATACCTCGAGTTGCTTCATTAATAGATCACGTTTAGCAAGTGTTTGTGTGGGCTTTCAAATAGGGGTATTTTTGAACAACAATTAACAAAACATACTGAATAAAAGTTGTTTTATCAAGAAATCAAAAATGGGTATTTGGGAATGAGGTGAAGGCTGGAATGTTTGGTTACACTAAAAAAAAAAAAATTGTATTTAGGAATGAGGTGAAGGTGAAATGTTTGGAGTGGTTTCGGGAAGAACAAAAAGAATCTCCATGATACAAATTTCATGATTAGATATTGTCATGTGTGTGCAGACCATTTTCAAGAGAAGGAGGCAAATTTTGCAAAAAGAAGGATATAGAGTTTGCTGTGTTATTTACATCATTACAAGATCGGGATGTACATGTTGTCAGTGAATGAAAACCGTGGACAAGGTTGCGATTCCTCAAGCTCCTGTATGGTGTAGAATCTAGATAATGAATCAGTCACTATTTATGTAACAAGGTTTTGACTGATATTGATATAACTGGGAAGTTTTTCCTGAACAGAGTAACAGTTATAGAAGTGTACAGATTTATATACTAGTGTATGATTGACGAAAATAATAAAATATGGTATGATAACAATGGTGTGTATTATTTTTGTTAGTAACTTTGGTGCACTTATTCCAGTAACTACATTACGGACAAATTAATATCATGCCTTAACACACATACCCCCAATCCTTCAAAAAGAACAATGTATATTACAGAAGATGAGGAATGGTCATAGGCAAGTGTAGGCAATACTTATGAAGGACAATTATTCTTGATAGCCTAAAATCCTACCTACTGCAACAATTATAATTCTAATGGACCAAATTCTTCTAGTGACAAAGTGGCAGGCTTTCAGGAGTGAATAGCAGCTCAATATTCTTTGTAAAAAGAAAACATGCCAGAGGAGTTTGCAGCAGAGTGAAATTGTTGTAGAGGATGGAGATGTTGCATTTGACGCATGTCCTTCAAATGCCATAGGAGTGAACTGTGGTTAAGGGGGCTTAGTTTTTTTTTGGCATGTAGGGAATATGTTTAAACTCAGAAAGGAAAGATTTGTGGCGTTTCTGACTGTGCTAAGATTTTGTAAAGGATGTTGTCAAATGTAAACAAAATATTGGTCAAGACCAGTCACTTATATAGGTTAAATATGTTGCTTCTTAGTATGGGTACCTTCTTGACCTCATATGAATTTTTGCATGGTTGTGTGTGTATCTCAGTCATGCACACAGTACATACATACACGAATATGATGGAACCTCATGTGACTGATATGTATCTATAACTGGTAATCTGCTTAAGTCCCTTGAATGATTGTTTTTATCGCAATAGTTATGTGAAGAAGGAATGTACATCTGCATGGTATTCACTAGATTTTTATGACATGTTTACATTTTTATATTGCATGGCTAAGGTGATTCAATCATCCCACATGTACTGTGATTTTTGAGTATGTGCATGACTGGATGAAGTGATTAAGATGATGTGCTACTCATTGAAATTGTCTGTGTGCGTGCCTTGAGGGAAGATTAGCTATCTAGTTGTTCTTCTTGTCTAAAAGAGAATGTCTAATTGTGCATGAGATTTAATAGGTACGAGGATAGTGCTTGAAGATAGTTTCCATGCTTAATGTCTTGATGGTTTAGCTTAGCAACATGTATAAGATCCATGAAGTTCTGAGATGTATAGCTGGGGCCAGAGCCTATTCTTATGACTAACTTTGCTGGATGTATTTATCATATGACATATGTTTTACTTGAAAGGTATACAGTCCCATGATAGAGGCATTTATTTATACACTGAAATCCAGATTGCACATTTACAACTGAGCATGATTCTATTATTACTATTCTGAGCTGTCCTATTCACATGTGACGATAAAGAACCAACTACAAGCAAACTTTTAGAAGCATATCAAATCAACTTTGTTTGAGATATTTTACTTACAATCTTGTTCCTTCTAGAGAATGCCATCTTTACCCCCACTTACTGAAGATGGATGTTGGCGGTAGTAAAGTTGCATCCCATTGTACCAATTTCTTTTCTTTTCTGAACTGAAAATTTAGCTAAATTCCAAACTGTGTTGACCCACACTGACTTATATTTTTCCCTCAAAATGAGAATTTTTCTGTAAGGAGTCTGCATGACACAAGGTTATATTGGAGTTTTTGTAAACAGCATTAGTTTTAGGATCAAAGGCAAAGAGTATCACAGAAGATGAGATTGAAAGGATAATGCATGTTAAGGTAAAGTCCTTGGCTTTGAGTGATTTCTTGTTGGAGCTGAAATTTACAGTGGAAATGTATTTCCGTTTTTACTTGTTATTGTGGAGCTTGATTGAAATTGATTGTACGCTTTCAGTCTTTTATCAAACAATGTTGTCGGAAGTTGAAATCAAAGCAAGAGGAAAATGCTATAAGCACAAATCTATAGAAGAAGAATGTTCCGCACAAGACATGGAGACAACGGTGACAATGACAGAAAGTTATAAGCAGCCGGTGCATGTTTGGATGAGACATTTCTTTTACAATTTTAGCATACAAAAACGTGGATTGAAATATTGAAAATAGTATTTGAACTATATTATTTTGTAAATGGAGGAAAACATTAGATTGTTAGTTGTTTGATGCTTGAGATTATAAAATCAAAATTTATGTAGTTCATAGTTAAGATTCTTCTGTTTGAAATCTACATTATTTACCATAGTTTTTATATAACTTTTTTCTGTCATCATTTGAAGTTGGCCCACTGCTTTTCTTCTTGGCAGTTATGTCCTTTATCTTAAATGAATTTGCCTCATTTGATTCATTGAGTCATGGATTGGCATTGGGTAGCAAATTATGCATTTTGAAAATATAACCAATTGAACCCATTGTGTTATTGGGTGCATCTTTTTCTGCATATCAAAGGGGTCTCTGAAATGTTATACCAGGAGACCGCCTTCCCTGCTTTGGAGTAATATTGGGCCTCATTTAACCACTAGATTGCAAATTTCACTTTTGAAACATTATCTGTGCAAATCCAACCATTACAGCAATGGTGGCAATTCAACTAGGTTTCTTGAAAATATGAGAGACAAACCACACAAAGTTGATATTATCTTAATTTCTAGAATAAAATGTTTTTCAAATTTTAGGACTTGTACATATAATGGTCCCAGATCTGAAATTTTGGAATTTTAGCTGTTCTCTTCTACTGAAGCTATCGTATATTGGCATTTTGGAACTAAGAGAAGTTCATTTTAACTTAAGTTTTAGTATATTGGATGTACAGAAGTTTCCATGGAAGTTAATTTTAGTCCATTGGAGCTCTTTCAGAATTTTTAGGAAATGCTGGCTTCAGTTAGATTAAATCCTTTTCTCTCCCTGCTTCATCATCTCTTCTATATGAACATAATTTATCTCTCAGCAGCTTCCAAAACAGGGGAAGGATCATAATAAACTCTAGTCATGGGACCCAATTCCCTAGGAATAATATACCTAAGCACTTAGATGTTGATGTGTAAGTCATAAGCTTTTGCGGACAATGGTTAAGCCAGGTTGTGATGTTGAATCTACAGGTTTGTAATTGACTTGTATGAGTTTTATGCAAATCCTCTCGTGAGGGAGCTAAAAACCTGTTGAGAGAACAAATACATAGGGTCAATAGCTTCTTGAGCCTATGGAAAAAATATTAAAAAAATATAAAATCCTTTAGGTAAATTATTTTTATGAGACTAGCAATCGCATGTGTACAATGCAATGTGAACGCCGAACGATATATGTTATTTGATTTAGAGGGATAGTTATTACTTTTGTAGTTGATGTTGATAAGGGGTGTGATTGATTTTGTAAGTGTAGAAATATAGATGAACCACTTAATTTAAAGGTTCTCTCTACATTTCAAACTTGTTACAAATTCATACATGAATACATTTGATACCATTTTCGATAGTTAATTATTTTTATAGTTGACGTGGTTTGTATTTATTTCGGGGTAATTGTGTTAGTGTTGCATCGGTTGTTTGGTTGGTCTTTTGTTGAAAAAACTTGTTTTGTACACTCGATAAGGCGTGTGATTGATAGTGGTAGTGTAGGAATATAGATGAAACATTACATTGAAAGGTTGTATGTGTACATTTAATTTTGTTACAGATTCGTACATATAAAGTTGCAAATCATATATCACAACATCAAATACATGTACACATAACGAGACATGTATACATTTGCAGTATTTATATCATGAATGGTAGCCTTTTGTGGGCAATTTTATTTTCAGTAAACATGATTACATTTGATACCCCTTGAACAACAATGCCACTTTGGATACAAGAAGTGTTGAGTAAAGTAGTAGTGGAGGTGCTATCAAAGTAGAGGGTTGTATTTACGACGGGTTGAGGGATAGTAGTCTTGACTCCTCCTTTCTTCTTGCTCCAAGTGTTGGTATGTGCGTCATATTTGAGTACCTTTCAAATGAAAAATGAGGTGAAATGCACAAATTTGCAAGCGAGGGAACTCTGGAGAAAGTTGTGAATGTTAGACCCTACCTTTTAGTGGTTCCAATGTCGATAGTTGCTCTATGCAAAGTAAGTCCCTAGGACTTGTGGATAGTTAATCCCAGGCCATTTTAATCGGCAATTGTCTTCGATTCCCTCTTGAAATAGGGGGTATGGGAATATGTAATGGGTTGGAGGGATCCCAACATGGGCCATTGTATCTATCAAATTTGAAAACAAAAAATAAAGGTAATGTTGGTGGTGGCATTGATGTGTCGTAGACAATGTCGGTGATTGTTCCTGTAGCACCATTTTTATGAGGCCTGCGTCAACCCATAAATTTGCAATAAGCATGATTTTTGTTGTTTGCACAACATAACTTTGTGTTCCAACTGATCATCATCAGGATCTCCTGGTTCGACCCACTTATTGCTTTGAGCAATGGATTGGGTGATTGGAATGTTCAATGCCTTCAACATCTGAAGGTTGTGGGAGTCCACGAGATTGTTTTTTGCAAACAAATGTGGTGCATCCTTAAAAAGTTGAACTTCGATTTGAGTTAGGTGTATGTCTGTGTGAGACAGTAGGAGTTCTCGAGCCTCAATAAGAGGGTTGAATCTCGCATGTGGAGCAAGTAAATTCGAGAATGAAACTTGTGCATTGGTTGTTCTTGTTCTTTGAAATATTGTTTGCTGATGTAATGGAAGAATTGAATCCCTTCCAAAGGTGGCTCTATAGGTATTATTTGCATAAAGAGGACTATCCAAAACCGGTGGTAATTGGCAAGGTCGCGAGGAGGATGATTGATCTATTCCAATTTAGATGTTTTTGAGTGTGGGAAATCTTCGCGTAGCTTATTGTCAATTTTTCTTAGCAACTTTGGGCCGATGAAACTCATTTCATGAATAAGAACATATTCTATATGTTTCAGCGACTCTTGAAAAGACGATAATGCACGCCTTGAGGGGTTTTTAGTTCTTTGATTGGAATACGGAGGGTGCATGGATTGTGGATGTGGAGATGTTGAATGTTGAAACACCGGTAGGGACGAGCACAAGTAGAGGTGAGGGAGATGTGATTGATGTTATGAATAAATTCGGATTTTATTTATCAAAGATGACTTTCTGTGTCATTCGTTTCTTGAATTATCAATCTTAGTGGAGGTAGAAGGGTTTTGTTTCTTTGAATGGTGTAGTATGTTATCAAGAGCTAGTTGTTCTGAAGACAAATGAAATGTGGAAGATGGTGGTGTGGCCTGAATGTTGTTGTTAATTGTGTCTTCCTTTTCTCTCTTGATGAATGATGAACCAATTATCTGCAAATCTGGTGGAACGTCATGTATGCTCCAATTATTGTGTATGTTGAAATCTCGTTTCTCCAACATTTCAAGACTATCAAGACCCATGTTGTTTCTCCGGACGAAGTTATGCGAAGACTTGCCATTCTTGATTTGGTTCATGTTGAATACTGCATTCGGCCTCAGAGTCAGAACTAACATCTGTAGCATGTCCTGTGTCTGCGGTAGTGCGTAAAACATGCCACATGGTCTGTAGTTGTGCTTGAACATGTCCCAAGTGTCGTTGATGTCATGTGGGGTTGAGCCAAATTTGGAGGCAATATTTTTGAAAGGCTTGTATAAAAGGAGTTCGACCAACAAAAAAGGTCATATGATGTTGAATCTTGAGTTGGGACATCCACAAATCTCGGGTGGACCCGAACAATTGCTTAAGTCGATCGCATTTTCCATTTATCACCTTTACGGTTCTTGATGTAGCTCCAATCTCGAGCAGACTTGAATAAGTGGTAGGTGTTCCATGGTTATAGGATGAAATTTATATGCATCTAAGAAAGTTGTTGTTTGTTGTGTATCGACGTCACTTTCAACGACATGTCTTAGAATCTTTTTGCCAACATTTAATGATACAAATGAATGACTACACATAACAAGTGGCAATTTTTGCAAAGCATGTGGCATGTTTCTTGTGCGCTTATGTCATGTTCAACAACGCTTTCCATATAATTCATAATGTCAATGACCTGGTGAGAGTGTGACATCATAATTCATTAGACCCAGATAAGTATAGAAACCAATGTCAACATATGAAAATCAAAGTTTAAATAACATGTTCTTACTGAAATTCTAAATACAACCTAGCAAATAAACTCTCAAGTTAAAAGAAGTGCACCCATAATTATGTATGACCTATCTAAATTACCAATGTTAGCGAAGAAAATCTCTTCAAAAGGTTGAAGCCTGAAATGAAGGTAAAAACATGGCGTAAATTACTGAGAATAAAGAATGACATGTAGCACATGCATTCAAAAATTTCCTAGTATCATGTTGTGTGGCACAAGACAGAAAAAGTGAATATATAGTTGCCGATTGAAAGTTCCTTCTATTTTATAAACATTATCGAAAGATGAAAAGATCCATTTTTAACTGGAACCACCCACAATATTCAATGACAAATAATGTTTGAAATCAATTCGAGTATTTGTGCGGTCATTGCAAATTCAAAAGCACGGAGACAAATACCAACTATGATTGTCACTTCTAGCAAATAGAAAAAAGAAAATCATTAATCAATGGGCAAAATACAACCGACTTTTCAAGACTATTAAGACCCATGTTGTTTCCCGGATGAAGTTGTGCGAAGATTTGCCATTCTTGCAATGGTTCGTGTTGAATATTGCATTCGGCCTCAGAGTCATAACTAACATTTGTAGCATGTCATGTGTCTGCGGTAGTGCATAAAACATGCCACGGTCTGTAGTTGTGCTTGAACATGTCCCAAGTTTCGTTGATGTCATGTGGGGTTGAGTCAAATTCGAAGGCAATATTTTTGAAACACTTGTATAAAAGGAGTTCTGACCAACAGAAAAGGGCATATGATGTTGAATCCTAAGTTGGGACATCCATAAATCTCGGGTGGACCCAAACAATTACTTGAGTCGTCGCATTTTCCATTTATCACCTTTACGGTTATTCTTTGTAGCTCGATCTCGAGCAACTTTGAATAAGTGGCAAGTGTTCCATGGTTGTAGGATGAACTTTATATGCATCCAAGAAAGTGGTTGTTTGTTGTCCATCAACATCACGTCTCGAATTTTTTTCGCCAACATTTAATGATACAAATGAGCATTTGCACATAACAAGTGGCAATTTTTGTAGCACATGGCATGTTTATTGTGCGCTTATGTCATGTTCAACAACGCTTTCCATATAATTCATAATGTGTGTACGTGGTAGTGCGTAAAACATGCCACGGTCTGTAGTTGTGCTTGAACATGTCCCAAGTGTCATTGATGTCATGTGGGGTTGAGCCAAATTCGGAGGCAATATTTTTGAAAGGCTTGTATAAAAGGAGTTTTGACCAACAAGAGAAAAGGTCATATGATGTTGAATCTGAGTTGGGACATCCACAAATCTCGGGTGGACCCGAACAATTGCTTGAGTCGATCGCATTTTCCATTTATCACCTTTACGGTTCTTATTGTAGCTCCAATCTCGAGCAACTTGAATAAGTGGTAGGTGTTCCATGGTTATAGGACGAAATTTATATGCATCTAAGAAAGTTGTTGTTTGTTGTGCATCGGCGTCACTTTCAACGACATGTCTCGAATTTTTGCCAACATTTAATGATACAAATGAATGACTACACATAACAAGTGGCAATTTTTGCAGCATGTGGCATGTTTCTTGTGCGCTTATGTCATGTTCAACAACATTTTCCATATAATTCATAATGTCAATGACCTGGTGAGAGTCTGACATCATAATTCATTAGACCCAGATAAGTATAGAAACCAATGTCAACATATGAAAATCAAAGTTTAAATAACATGTTCTTACTGAAAGTCTAAATACCTCCTAGCAAATAAACTCTCAAGTTAAAAGAAGTGCACCCGTAATTATGTATGACCTATCTAAATACCTTTATGACCTATCTAAATTACCAATGTTAGCGAAGAAAATCTCTTCAAAAGGTTGAAGCCTGAAATGAAGGTAAAAACATGGCGTAAAATACTAAGAATAAATAATGACATGTACACAAGGATTCAAAAATTTCCCAGTATCATGTTGCGTGGCACTAGACAGAAAAAGTGAATACATAGTTGCTGATTGAAAGTGCCTTCTATTTTATAAACATTATCAAAAGATGAACAGATCCATTTTTAACTAGAACCACCCACAATATCCAATGACAAATAATGTTTGAAATCAATTCAGGTACTTGTTCATTCATTGCAAGTTCAAAAGCACGAAGACAAATACCAACTATGATTGTCACTTCTAGCAAATAGAACAAAGAAAATCATTAAACAATGGGAAAAATACAATGTTGAGAAGGAGAACCTGTACAAAATCATTAAACAATGTCATAAGATGCCCACTTTTCCACAATTTGAAAATAAAAATTGAATAACTGTATTTGTTCTTTTCATTGAAAGTTGAGACCTAAATCAAACCCCTCATGCAAATCAAAGTGTGCAAACAGATATCTGAAATTGTTGGGTAACTTAGAGCCAAAAACTTAGAAAATATGATTTTAAGAACCAGTAATAGAAAAGTAAAAACTAAACAAATTTATGGAAAACCCACATCATAGCCAACATGCAGGACAAGGAAGACATTCCTCCCAACCGGCAGACGCTGATTTTTGTTGGCTATAGGCATAAAAAATATCAGAGATATTGAGTGATGCTTATTCATAAACTATAAGCTTGTAACCACTTTCACATAGAACACAATTAAAACCATAAAAGAACACATAAATAAGTTTATCAATGAGTAGGCCTTGTCAACACAATGAATTCTTCATTAATTAGTACAGACCCAGTTGTGCCTCTCCCCTACTCCAAAGAACGGTCTACTTAGGTACCCACCAGTTAGATTCGGGGAGGAGTAGGAGGACAATTGCAAAAGACGAGAGTGGCACTGGCGTGCAAATGTCTCACATGTCCGTCAAAGGAAAACTGGACCATGCCTTGAATCATCTTACATGCACACATGTCTTGAATCCCTAGGTACCTATTTTTGTTTATGAAATCAAAACGTCCTTTGCTGCCTATATAGAAGCTCAAGCAATACAGAGTAATCGAAGCAGAAGGGATAATACATCTACATAGTGTACTATTGGGTTCAGATTCGATGCAGCCGTCTATTCATGATGAGGCATAAAAATCGTCCGATTGGATATTCCATCTGCAGGTGACCGACTTTCTATGTTAGAAATCGAAATACGAGATTCCATGAGCATCAATGTCAGCAGATATCATAAAATTAGCAAAACAGGAGAATAAAATTATGGTGTTTGCGTTGAGACTGGTGCTCTTGGAGAAGGCGGCGAGCACGCTGGGAGCACTGGCCTTCATCTCGGCAACAGTTGTCCTTCTCGGAGGCTTCTCTATTAAATTAGAGAGGGCATATTTCTGGTTCGTGACCATTATATTCTTGACTGAAAGTACCTGCATCTTCAGCCATAGCCACAAGCTCGAGTGGCAACACCGCACCACCACCATGTTGTCCGTCATGGATCTCAAGAAGGACACCAAACGGGCAAGTTTTCGAATCTACAACTTAGGGAAATATTTAGGCTCCTGTGCGAAGCCTGAGAATTATTAGAGATGGAGCTCCTCGAGTAACTCGACTGCGAGTCTAGCGAATCTGTTCTCCACGCCTATAGCTTTTCTTTCAGTAGAAAACTCTTTCCATCTTGCGGATTAGACAACGATTTAGTGCAAAAACGTCAAAAGACTGTCAAATTTAACATTGTCGCAGAAACGACCGGAAGGGATTTTTCCATAGGGGAACGCCGGTGTAATTAACTATCAATTTTCCGCCCAAATCATGAAGGTTTCACAAAAATTCAAATTTGTATCTTGTGGTTTATCGTTTAGGTCTGAAAGCATTTATGTATTCTATAGTCCCCTGTACATGTAATACCTTATTTTGCATTTGATCTAGCTGTAGCCATCCTAAAAATACCCATTATGCATTATAACCTCCTAAAATGCCCATATCCTCCCATAACTGTTACACAACATTCACAAATAATATTTGGTTCATTATTCACCCATATCCCACTTCTAGAATTAATTTAATTAATTCTATTACACTCATTATACACTATACACCCCTTTGGATAATTTAATTAGCTATTTAAATAAATAAAACAAATTAAAATGCCTCACCTTCCACTCATCTCCACTTCACTAGTTAACTCACTCAAGTTGACTAGAAGTTCTAGAATCCTAAAAACATGGATGCAAATATGCACACAATTGAAATAAAGTCTCTTTATTTCTCATTCCAAGGCTAAGCGCATGCAGAATAAATCAACCATGCTAAATAAGGAAAATGAAATCAATAGTTTGCAACTCAGTCAATTCCACCTTCCTCAATCCATGGCTTCTTCTACATCTATAAATAAGAAGCTCCATTCCTCTCAAATCATCATTAGAAGCTTGAGGAATTTATAGTGTTATTCGCCAATTTCCATTGGAAATCACTCTTGCATACCGTTATGCTATCCAATTGATCACCCAATCATACAACCATTTAAATCAATCAATCCCCATTGCTTGTAGCTTGGCTTCACTTCCATTCGGAATATCTTGGAGCAAACCACAAATCAAAAGAAATCAATCTCTCATCAGGATCCAACAAGAGTGTCACTCGACCCCACTCTTCAACTAATCCAATCTAAGGTTGCAAGGAGTTCGTTGGGAAGGTTTGCTTTCATTTTTATTGTCTGTTGTTTTCTATGTTTGCATTTTCTCTTGTATACATTGACCCAAGTAATTGTCCTGAATTAATTGCATTATTGATACACGTAACACTGGTTCTCTCTCCCTCTATAATTGCATCATCGCCTTTTTTGACAAAATAATTATAGTAGCTATCATGGAACCTTAGTGAACATGGTACAAGCAATGTTGTTATTGCAACAAATGAAGTTTTATAATTGTTGTTGAAAGTTGATTATTCTAATTCTAAATCTCAATTGCTTTCTTCAAGCTAAAACATAGTTTAATTGTGAGTAACATATCTTTTGAAAATGTACAATGGCGGTAATGGGATTGGGAAAAGAAAACTTAGGGCTAGACCTAGGGGGACAATTTGAAATTCTCATTTTTATCTATTCTAGTTTGGATTATACCACGGGAATCCCGATTCAACGAGAACATGTTATAAGTCGATGTTTGCTCCTCTCCTTTCCAAAATGGCTTTCCAAGTGGAACACACAACCTTCAAAATGAAGTGGAGGCCCTCCATCTATTTGTCTTCAATGGCATGTCCTTTGTTAGATGGAATGCACAAGAGGGATTTGTTTGTATATAGGGACTGTCTTGAAATCCTTGTTTTGTTGTTGTCATGAGCTCTGAAAAGCCTTTTTCCCTACCATCTATTGTGAAGAGGTTTGGTTGTTTTCGTATGATCACATGCCATTTGTATGGAGCGGCCTAGTCTGTGTTGAATGGTAAAGAAAATCTTGTTGCTTTTTTGGGTTTGCTTCACCTTCTCATGTAAAGCACAAACATGTGTCCAGCTTTTTAGCATGTCGTGTATCTATCGGGGTACTCAAGTTGTCTTGTGAGATGCCATTATTACTTCATGTTATATTCCTCATAAGGATGCGATCAAAGACTAATTGGTGTTATCCTGTGTTTCTACATTTTCTAGTGCTGAAATTTTATGCAAACCCATGACCCATTTTTGGGTTGACGTTATCCTCTGTTTTGTGTTTTTATTAGTGCTAAGGTATGAATTTGTAATACTTGTCTAAACCAATATTTATGTAAGTTCTTGGAACATTGAATATGTGTACACATGTTTTTTGAATATTTGAGTAGCATTGGTGATTCAAGTTTGTAAATATTGCCATAGCGTTTTCGGTTCTACAATAACGACAACAATTTTCAACAGCTACATAAATTTTTACATAACATGTGTCCAATTTTAAACATGTTCTAGATCCATCGAGGTCCTCGAGTTGTCATATGAGATGTCATTTCTTCTTCATGTTATTGTCCTCATAACAGTGTTGGTCAAAGACTAATTAGCACTATCTTGTGTTTTACATTGTTTTATTGTTGGAATTTTATGAAGACCCCTGACCCATTTTGGGTTGGCATTATCCTATGTTTTGTGTCTTACTAGTACTAATGTATATGTATGTAATACCTATCTACAACAATATTTTTGTAAGCTCTTGGGGTGTTGAATATGTGTACACATGTTTTGTCTTTTGAATATTTAAGCAACATTGGAGATTCAAGTTTGTAAATATTATTCGGCATTTTCACTTACTGCGCCGATTACAACAATTATTAATAGCCACAACAATTTTTGCATAAATATGGACGCCTAATTTTTAATATGTTGCGGGATTGTATGCGAGGTTCTCAAGTTGTCTTGTGAGATGTCATTTCCATTTTGTATTATTCTCCTCATAAGGATGTCAGTCAAAAACTAATTAGTGTTATCCTCCATTTTACATTTTTTTTACTGTTGAAAGTTTAATGCAAACCCCCGACTATTTATGGGTTGGTGTTATCCTCTATTTTGTGTTTTTATTATTACTTACGTATGTATATGTAAGGCTTTTCTAAAACAATATTTATGTAAGTTCTTTGGGCGTTGAATATGTGTACACATGTTTTTGTCTTCCAAATGTTTGAAAAATGTTGAAGATAAAATTTTGTAAATATTATCATGTCGTGTGATTGCATGCCTTCCGTCTAGAGCTGGCCACCCTTACAACATGTGTCAAAATTTATTTTTGATATAGCCTTTTTCCATTAGGAATTCTTTTGTTTTTAAAATGTATTTAGAGTTTTTTTGTTGTGTTAGTTCCACATTTATGGAAGCTAGTCAGGCGTCTCCTCCATTCACCTTTTGGGTGGACAAATTGTTGCACCGTTTCCACTTTGGATTCCCCATCCGTAGCATCCGTCAACCTATCTAAGGTATTTCATTTGTATTTCAGATGGCATCCCCACTTCATGTTGTTCCCCTCATAAGGGTGTTACTTAATGTTTTAAACATTGAATAGTGTTGTCCTCATTTATTAGTACAAGATGTATAAACCTTGTCTACAACAATATTCGTAAGTTCTTTTGTAGGTGAATACATGTATGCATGTTTTTTCTTTTGAATCTTTGAGAAATATTGAAGATGTGATTTTGTAAATACTTATTTACCATTTTCGCTTCTACAACAACCCCAAACAATTTTTTTATTGTTTGTGTGTCAGGAATTTATGCCTCTTGCATTCGATGTAAGTGACTTCTATTTTATCAATGATATTTAAATTTATCCACTTTTGTGTGCCCTTAGAATGCGTGTCGATTTATTCCTAATATACCATGTTGTTTTGTTCTACAATATTGTCTATTTTCATTGTATTTGCAATTTTTCTATGGGAGACCTTAAAAACTTGTAGCATTAATAATTTCTATTGTTCACTTTGTCGAGGAGAAGGAATCGAGAGGGGCCATTAATCTTAGCAGCCCTATTAGAGCGGTGAAAAGGGTTAGGTAAAGGAATTTTCAAGCCAAGAGTGTGTTTAATAATTAGGAGCCACCGGATAATGGGGAGGATGTTTCTAGTCTATGTCACAAGGTTCTCTAAATTCTATTGAAAAAATTTGAATTTTGCCGAACTTTCCTCTCATCAATCATGAAACAAACTTTACCCATTATTTTTACATGGGAAGTTTTTGACACGATTTTGTATTGTTTTACAAATGTGCATATATATACATATAATGAATGAAAGTGGCGAGACAAAACACTCTCTCCGATGTGTCCTCTCGACATATGCATTTTTCCACAAAATAAAAATGATAGAAAATTTTGTTCAAACTTAAGTTTTTTTTTTCTCAAATTTTATTACTTAGTGAGCTTAAACCTTACTTTATCCTCATCAAACATAAACACAAACTCAAACCTTGTGACTTAGCTTCTACTTAATTTTTATACTAGAGATCTGTCGATGTTGGTAATGATGCAAACTTTATCTCACTTGTTTATGAATTAAGTCATATGTACTATAAAAATAACATGGACATGTTATAAAGTACATGTTATGAATTTAGTCCATAGCTTGAGGAGGATGAGGGATCAAGTTTGAGGTTTGAAAAATCATTGAAGGCTTGAAAGAAATAGTGATGATGGTATGCATATAATGTTGCAGTAAGAATGTAACATGGATGCGATGAAACAACCGTAAATTGCTCACTCAAAGGAATATTAGTTCTTTCTTGGGCTTCACCTTTGTTTATAGGCCAATTTAGCATTTTAGCTCAATTGGATTTTTCATCATCTTAAAATGGACCTCTATATATGCATACCCATATTGTAGTTTAGCAATCTTTATAGGCTAGAGATAATTTTATTTTGAGAAACAATACTCACATGCTTAAAAATATTAGGTGATTTCGATGAGCCGCATGTGATCTTTTGGGTATGTCCTGCATATAAAACAAATCCTATGGCATCTTTATCATAAGGGAATGTTTGATTTTCTTAAAATGACCCATTAACTGAGTTTTGTAGGTATCAATTATTCTCATGTGCTTATATTGTTGGGGTTTGACAAGGTTTACTCAAGGCTTTTTAAAATGTTTTAACACCAATAGTATGATATGTTAGAGAACATTAAAACATCATATAGTGAGACACCGAGATTCATTGCAACATGATCAAATTAATTATTCTAATTTTATTTTCTTAATAGATATTACAATGAATTTCCATAATGCATATGCAGACACTTATAATTCAGTCAAAGCAACATTATTCCTAATATTGCATTAACTATTCTACTCCTTGCAAATTGACGACACCTAGTCAATTAGGCCTATTTAACTCTCCTTTTAGGACATTCCTTTGGTCGTATTCCTCCTATAACTGACTAATTGAGCTAATATAGTCTATTGTTAACTAAATCCTCTTCTTATCTCCTTCTGAACCATTTCTATTAGCTTCCTAGACTATCAATCCATTTCATTGGATTGAGTAGTCTTCTCACAACTCTTTAGACCCCCGATTCCTCACTCGATAAGGATTACTTAGCCTAAACCTAGATTAACTAGCGTAAGCTATGTTTAACCTCCTCTAAACCTAAAAGTGCTTTTGGCTTATTCATTTGTCCCACATGCACCAAAAGTATCCCATTCTTGGAAATAGAAAACTATAAATACCCCACTACCCCTAGACCATTTCTAAGAACACTTCCTCCTTTCTAGCATAAACTATAGTATTTTGTTTAGGATTAAGAGCTTTCTTCATTGTTTATTGAGCTATTTGCTTTTTTATTGCATCTTTCACTCAATCTTTTGGGTAAATGAGAGAAGCCATTAATGGTGAGCTCTCATTCTCAAATACCTTGAGAAATCAAACGATCATAACTGATTGCTAAGAATCTTTAATAGGTTCATTTTCATAGCTTTCAAAGAGTAGAGAATATCTAGACATGTTAGGTTTTCTTGTTTATTTCAAGTTAATGCATGCAAAGTAATGGTTTCTTGCTTATCTCTTATCATGATGGTCCATTGACTTGTTGTTTAAAGATTTTGGGCTTCTTAAGTGTTCTTGCCTCATTTCATAGCTTTTGTAACTTTTCCTTGTTCACAACATATCTATTTGTTTTTGTTTCATTTGTGAAAATATATTTTGTTTTTATAGTGCGGGCCTTGAAGGTTCTTGTCCATTCTTGTTGGAGAAAGTAGACTCGATGGTATTTCGCAAATATTTTAACATATGAGACTCAATTTCGAGGCTATGACATATATGCGGTTATATTACAGACACTTGTCATTCAAATGAGAAGTGTTTATCGACATATTTACAAGATAGGTGTTATCAACACCCTTAAGACTATTATTTAGAATAATGCTAACGAAAAATAGCACTTGCCTTCTATTCATTGCATAGATGACTAAAAAAATAAAGGAAATATTGTCGAAAGGAAGTTCCTCTGCGTGTGGCTTATATATAAATGAATGTATATCAACTAAGTCATTGATGAAGTTATACGTTTGGCTTCAAGAGGCTATAAATTAGTATATTTCAAATAAATTCTAGTTCCAATGCCATTGAATGATGAATTATGAAAAGGTTAGGCTTAGTTTGAATTGGAAACAAATTCATATGTAACAACACATACTGCTAGTCCTCACTCCAATGCAACCTTTATTTGATTGGAATTGCATATTATATCAAAGTGTGAGTAGGTGAAAACAATTATTTTTATTTTTGGTGTAAATTGAATGCCTTAGAATGCAACATACATACCTTTTTGTGATACTATCATTTAAACCCTTATGTGGGCTCAAAAAGATTTCATTATATCTCACTTTGTAGATTAGCAACCTCATTCATTGATTGGACTTTGAATGTAGTGGATGCAAAAATGGGCAAACATAAGTATACTTTGGGGATGTGTTGATAGACTACGATGAATTTTAGACAAAAAAATCACTTGTCATTGATTACATACAAGATGATGTGGATTACTTAAGAAAGTATAACTTAAGCTGCATAGATGTAGGCCTCAAATATGATGTGGTTGTTAACAATTTTTTTGAGGAGGTATGGGCCTCATGGCCCCAAGTATAAGTGAAAATCTTAACAATAAGGTATAAACACCCCAAACAAACTCGAATCTTGGACCAAAGACATCAAAAGAAGCGAATAGTGTTATCATTTGATCCTCTCATTTTCAACACTTCTTAACAAATTAAGTATCAATTTGAAGGGCACAAAGACATGGTCAAGTGGTGGTTTTAGACACTACCACATTGGTAAAATGCCAAGCCTTCATCTCTAGTAAAGCTACATGGAATGGTACGGGGGGTCTTGCGAGGAACATTCAGAGAATCCCTCATGAATTACATGGATTGTTCATACCTATTCTCGCATCTTTTACAACAACTTGCATCTTTTACAACAACTTGAGGATGTTGATAACCTAAAAAATGTTCTTTATTTTCATCCATTGCTCTAATTTTTCTTCATGACATCAGATGAATATAAATCTCAATCCTTCTACTTGACAGAGGGCTTTCTTGGTCTTTCAACCACTCAAATATTTCTTGAATCACTTTAGAAAAATGGAAAATGTCAATATTTTGAAGAGGAGTTTTGTTGCGAGTTATTCTATAGTTTCTACTTATTCAATCCATTCCTTGAGAAGGTTCATAATTTGATTTTTTCGAGTTGTCATGTTGGGATCGTTCACCCCAAAAATAGGCGTCTCATATGTTGGTGACATGGTGGGGATGACGAGATAGAGAAACGTCCCACCACGTTTCTTGTGCATGGGTTTTTAGGGGGCATGTCTTTGGGACATTATGACTAGTGAATGTTCCCTTTTTTATTTGGGAGACGTCGGCGTCCCGACATCTTTTATTTTATTTTATTTTTGTAGGTTCTCTTTAGATTTTATCTAAAATTTTGTGTCTAATCGATTTGTGAGTTAAATACACAATAAATGTTTTCAAATTTTGCACGTGAGAAATAGTTGATTTCAGTCCTAGACCAATCAAGAATAAGTTTTGATATCAACAATGGGGTTAAATAAGTGATTGGGTCTCTTAACCAACCCCTCCTTGAGAACCATGGCTTGGTGCAAGGTAAGATTTATCCTAGACCACTATTGGCCTGCATTAAATGACAATTGAAATCTGGGCAGAAGGATGACTCAATCATTAGGGTATGAATGGACTTTGGCAACTTTGTGATGATGATGGTGGGATTGAGACAACTCGGACCATTTGAAGATTCCAACACATCAAAACAAAACACTAAAGTTTCTCTTGTTCTCTTAATGGCCTTTGCGGGCGTCTACATATAGCTTCTCTCAAGGAGCTTACAAACTCTCTAATGGAGTACTTTAAGGAATCTTTGGTGTCTCATTTAAGGACTTAGCCTAGACTAGTTGCCTTATGTGTCTACGCACATTGAAAAACCTAGCTCTTGGTGCTTTCAACCTTTCTCTTTTTGGTTCCAACCGAAACTTTGAATGATGAACTCGTCCTTCTTTTATAGTTGTGCCTTCCTACTTCTCTTTCCTAGTTGGATTCTTGTAGATACTCCTAGATTTCCGCTCAAACTCGAGTTGGTCTTCTAGCTAATAATTTTTTGAGCTACTTTTGCACCATCCGAACATCCTCATCATGCCACGTCAAAGTTTTTTCTAGGCTTCTTTGATCGTTAAGTCGTTGTCATCTCGCCTTATTAGATAGTTTTGACCACTTTTGCCTCTTTCGCCAACCACCTACTTTGTTGTGCATTTCTAGCATTCTTTCTCCTTCCCAAGATGCTCCATAAATCTCGAGATACATCTTTTCCTCCTTTCTCACACTATGTCACCTTCCGGGCTTTCTCAAACATTCACGTGCCAATTTTACAATCCACACCATTGTGCGATCCCTTTGCTCATCTTCTTGTGCATCCTTCACATCTTCCTTCCTTATGCTAAACTCCTCTGCACTCCTTACGTGCCTCTAGTTATCTACTTTATGCCAAAACACCTTTGTGCACTACTGCTCACTATCCTTCCACATGCCTCTTCTTCCCTTCTCTTCTTCGTGAACTTTTGTGCACCTCATTCTACTATGCGCCTCTTCAATCCTTTGTGCATTGTTTGTGTTCCTTCTCATTCTATTGTGTGAAGTCTTTAATGCACTTCATGCAATCATCTCTTCACTCTGTAGCACCTTCCATCCTTGCACACACCAACACTTACCCAAAAATGGTGCAAGTTTTCCTTGAACACAGGATGCTCTGTATCACTTTATTGGAGAACTTGACTATAACCTCCATGAGAGTGTAATCTATGGAGTCCTCTCTCTATATGAGAGGTATGGTTAACTGTATGAGATTTGTTCACTTGTAACTTCACTGCAAACCATGGGCTTCAGTTCTTTACTCCTGAACCATACTTTGCTTGATAATAGAATTTTAGGACTATAAGGTCTATATTAACATTTTTGTTTTGTTTTAATAACTACTCTGATTAGAGATCAATTGTTATATGAATACAAAATAAGAGTTAAGAGTGATATATGAATACATAATTTTCGAGCACAAATGCATATGGTAGTGTCACATAATGCTAGTCTTGAATTTTAAAAACTTTATTTGTTTATTTAAATTTTTTTGTTATCCTGGAAACTCCATCTCGATAAAAGTCTTAGGTAACTATGATTATTTCCATGCCATAAATGCCTTTAATGGGAGAAACAAACAAACGATACTCTAATTATTTTCCTCCTCCAATCATTCTTTTTGACAATGAATCTACATATGAACAAGGAAAAATTGTAATTACCTTGAACATGTGATTGGTCATTCCCTTTTCTGCTAAAAATACGTTGTGTTCGGTTGGTGTGTTTTGAGATTGGTCTCATCTTCATGGAACAATGCACCCTATCTTTTCCCAACACATGCACAAATCCGTTGGCGTACAAGATCATTCCTTGACTGACAAACCTATGGTTGCTGACAAATACATGCAAATATCATAAACTTCCACATGATACTAAAATTAATCTTGTATCCTCTTCCCTCACATCCTTATCTTCACCATATTTTTAATAATAAATAGATTACTAATGGAGTGGTTGCATCTTATTATGCATGTAAGAAACTGGTTATTGAACATTTCGGATGTACTATCAGATGTAGTCCATTGTGAATCATTCTATAGTGCACTCGAGAAAGCTGCATAGCCAGTTTTTGCATACAATGACCAAGAAGAGTTACTTCCTTGCATGCTAAGGCCAATTGCTACACCTAACAATGTATACATGAAATCAAGAAAACACATAATTAATACCACCGACATGCCGTTGCATATACATTAAATACAAAAACATTGGTAGAGTGCATACTTGCATGTAGTGTTGTTTCTGCAAGCGAAAAATATATGGTCTTTCATCTCAAACCACTTGCAATATAAATATCTATTTTCTATTGCAATAACCTACTTGACCTTTGGTGTCTCAATTTCATTTAAAATGTTATGTTCTTGCATGAAGTAAGAAAATGTGGACAATTAGTCTGAAATTTAATGCCAAGAAATAAAAGTTCAAATGTCGAATTGTATGATGAGTGAAAGGCATCGTTAGGGTCCTTAGAATAGCTAAACTTCTTAGAGATTTAGATGAAGGGTGGTATTACTAATAAGGAGAATACTTTACACAAGAAACAAAAGGCTAAGCATTGATCAAGACTAGAGTTCCCTTTTAATGACCTGAAATTCAAAAGAGATCATGCCTTCATTACAAATGAAGGGAAATGAAACGAGGATCTATGGAAACTGCAGATTCTACAGAATCTACAGAATCTTCCAAACAACAATAGGAAATAAAACACATCGGATTTAAATGATCCAGAATAGGGGAAAATGTAAGGAAAGCTACAGAAATTTATAATAGCAAAATAAGATAAAACTCTTGGCTGCAAATAACACAGATCTGGGATTGAAATTGCTTGAGCAATACAAATATATTTGTCAATAATGAACAGCAGCTACAGCTGCACACAAAACATTCATTCATACATTAACAACATGAAAATGAAGAAATTCTATCAACAAAAACTAGTCCAGACTTGAGCTGGAACATAGCACTTTTCTTCTTCTCCTAAATATGGTTTTTCTCCTTCTTCTATCTTCTTCTTTCTCTTCTTACTACTCTTTTCTTTCTTCTCCCAATAAAACATAATGCATTAATAATAAACTCCTACACAACAAACTTTCCTTGCAAGTCAACACCAAATCTCTGACAAGAGATAATCAGGGAGAATAATCAACAAAAAGTAAATGTGCAGCAGACATAATTAAATGCAAATCTGATATGTCAGGGAACTAAATCTGGGAAATTCAAATATTAGATGCACATTAAATTCTAATTTGAATTTCCAACACTCCCCTTAATTATGAACTATTGCAGATCATGGAAATATGAATCAAGTTTGTTCAAAAACTGTTGTAGCATTTCCATAGCTACCTAACAGTTTTCCGGAGCTGTTAACTTGTGCAAAGTCACAAACTCCTAAGCCACTTCGTAAATACTCAAATGTTTCTTTTGCCAATGCTTTTGTAAATATGTCAGTCAACTGATCTTCAGACCTACAAAAATCAAGACAAATTTCTTTGTTGCTTACAAGCTCTCTGATAAAATGATACCTCGTATCAATATGCTTAGTTCTCTTGTGAAACACATGATTTTTAGATAATGCTATGGCTTAGCTGTTATCACTGAGAATCTTGTAGTGGCTTCCTTTTGATCGTGCATCAAATCTTTCAACATCCTTCGCATCCAAATAGCTTGACACGCATCACTAGTGGCTATACATACTCAACTTCAGAAGAAAGAGTCACAATGGGTTGTTTCTTCGATGCCCATGACACAACACCTATACCAAAGTGAAAAGTATACCCAGAAGTACTTTTCCTATCATCTATGCTGCCTCCATAGTCACTATCAATGTACCCAACAAGACTGAAATCATCTGAAGTGGAATACAAAATACCAAAATCCTTTGTACCACTTACATACCTCAATATCCTCTTATTGGCCTGCCAATGTGAGTCTTTTGGAGACTCCATAAACCTTGAAATCAGACTTACACCATACATAATATCCGGCCTTGTGGCTGTTAAGTACATAAGGCTTCCAACCATCCTCTTGAACAATGTAGGATCCGCACATGCTCCATCATCTTCCTTGCTTAACTTCATCCCTGTCATAACCGGTGTTGGGGATATCTTGCACCTTGCCATATTAAATCTCTTCAAGACTTCATTTGCATATTTAGATTGAGAAATAAATATACCATCATTGGATTGATGGACTTCAATCCCAAAGAAATACCTTATAAGACCCAAATCAGTCATTTCAAATTCATTCTTCATTACTGATTTGAAAGAATCTATGTTAAGATCACCGGTAAAGATTAAATCATCCACATATAAGCAAACAATCAAAATGTTACCTTGCTTGTTGGCCTTGATGTACAATGTCGGTTTCACTCTGCTCCTTTGGAAACCATTTTGAATGAGATAGGAATCAATGTGGTGTACCAAGCTCTTGGAGCTTGCTTAATCTATAGAGTGCCTTCTTCAATCTATACACCTTGTCTTCATGACCCGGTATCTCATAGCCTTATGGCTGTTCCACATACACTTCCTCCTCTAAATATCCATTTAAGAATGTAGAATTTACATCCATTTGATATACATGCCACTTGTTGTGGGCAGCAATAGCTAAAACAGTCCTAATTGTATCAACCGAAAGTAACTTAGGAGCAAATGTCTCATTGAAGTCTATACCGGGCTGTTGTGTAAAGCCCCTTGCAACTAGCCTTGCTTTATGCTTTTGCACTTTCCCATCAGCATCTTGTTTAGTCCTATAAATCCATTTGACACTAATTACATCTTTTCCTTTCAGGAAAATCAACCAACTCCCATGTTTGGTTCTTTTCAATGGATTCAATCTCCTCATCCATGGCTTGTGCCCATATATCACTACTCATAGCCTCTTCAAATGTTAATGGATCATCAATATGAGAAAATAAAGCAAAAGCTGAAAATGAATTAGTTGTGTCAACATTATACAACTCACTCAAACTCCTTGTTTTTGTGGCATCATGCTTGTTAGAGTTGGATCCGGAGATGAAGAACTACTTGGAGTGCTAGATGGTGTTGCTCCAAGGATACCGATTGATGTAGATGGTGGTGTAGATGCTTGTGAAGTTTTCTATCCTGTTGGTGTGGACAAAGCATCCTTGAAGATCTCCTTGGTGTGAATGAAGGTGTAGCTTTAGCTGCAACTTGTGGTACCATCCCGAGATTCGAAGGAGCTGCTTATTGGAGTTATATTTGGTGTTGGAAACACTTCATCTCGCCATATTATCATTTGGGATAGCAGCTGCAGTCTGATGCAGTCCTCTCTATGCTTCCATCCCATGCTTCATCCTCCACGAACCGAACATCATGGCTAATTATAACTTTCCTATTGATAGGATCAAACAACTTATATGCTTTTTTTTTTTTCCTCACGAGTAGCCAACAAATATACATTTTTGTCCTTTATTATCTAACTTCCTTCTCAACTCATTTGGAACATGCGCATATGCTATGCATCCAAATACCTTCATATGAGAAACACTATGTTTCCTTCTTGTCCAAGCCTCTTGAGGGACTTTGTTTCTTACACTCTTTGTTGGGCACCTATTCATGATGTAAACAACAGTTACCACTGCCTCAGCCCAATATTCATTTGGTAGATGTTTGGATGCCATCATGCTATGAGCCATCTCCATAATTGTTCGGTTCTTCCTCTCCGCCACACCATTTTGCTGAGGTGTATAACGGGCTGTAAATTGCTTGTGTATGCCATGAGATCTGCAAAAATTTATAAATTCATTAGATATAAATTCACCGCCTCTATCCGTCCTTAGAACCTTGATGTAGTGGCCGCTTTTCTTCTCCACAAGTGCCTTAAACTACTGGAAATAAGCAAATGCATCAGATTTGTGTTTCAAGAAATACACCACGTTTTCTTGTGAAATCATCAATAAAAGTAAGAAAATAAGTGCAGCCTCCTATAGACGGTGTTTGCATTTGCCCACAAATATCTAAATGCACAATCTCAAGTGGAGCGTAGCTCTATTTTCCTTGCCAATCGGAAATGACTCTCTATGTTGTTTACCCATAATACATCCTTCACAAACTCTTTCCAGTTTCTCAATTAATGGCAAACCTTTTACCATATTCTTCATATGAAGTAATTTCAGTGCTCCAAAGTATAAATGCCCAAATCTGAAATGCCATAGCCAAGAATCATCCTTTACTACTGATTGAAATGCTTTCTTTAGATTTTCTACAGAAACATCATTTACCTCTTTGGAGCTGTTCTAGCCGTTTCTGTAGTTGTCTTGGAAATTTCTGTAGAAATTTTGAACCTTTTTGTGACTGTTTTGAACATTTCCGTGTCTCTCTTGTCTCTGGCTACTACTAATTTTGTATCTTCTACTTTAAAAGCTGCTCCAGAATTTACTGTATGTGTCTCATGAATAGCTTGAGTTGTTTTTCCTTTCATGGTGGCCTTATTTTTAATGGAAACATGTGGTTTGAGTCATTTGTACCTTGACAATGACAATAAGCATATTTCTTGGAAGCTTGTCTAAAATAACACATTCATTATTTTCCATGTACACTCTATATCCCTTTTGTATCAGCTGTCCAATGCTCATCAAGTTGTGTTTTAGACCAGCAATAGAATATACACTAGGCATAAATTTCGACTCCCCCTTTTTGGTTAGAATATTAAGCTGTACCTTTACCAAAAGCAAGTGACTTTGTTGTTGTTACCAAGTGTAACATCGGTTTGAACTGATTATTCCAAGCTAGAAAACAAATCTTTATTACTGTCATATGATTATCTGTAGCCCGAATCTAAATACCATATGTCACATGGGATTTCTTGAATAACATTGCATTCAAATGGAGAGTTTGTAGGGATTGCTTCAACAATCTTCATGCATGCAATGAACATGATGCCTGAGGGAGTGCTACTTGACTGATTTTGACCTTGCTTCTGCTGGTCATATTGTTTTTTCTTGCATTCATGAGCATAATGCCCAAACTTCTTGCAATAGTGACATTAAATGTGTGATTTGTCAAATCTTTGGCCACTTGGGTGACTGAAATTCTGATTTTGACCTCTACCACTAGCATTTGCATAACTACTGCTGCTACGTCCACTTCTAGGAGAACTTCTCCCTCTTCCTCTAGGACTGAAACTCCTCCTTCCTCTTCCACGATTTACAAAAATATGAGATGAAAAAGCATTTTCTACTGAACTATTTGATCTGTTTAGTCTATATTCATGATTGATAAGAGAGGCATGTAGTTCATCAACACTAAACTGGCTCAAATATTTGGTTTCCTCTAGAGCCACAACTACAACATCAAATTTAGAAGGGAGACTTCTAAGTACCTTTTCAACAACCTTCCTATCCTCTATGACCTCTCCATGGGACTTCATTTGATTTATCAAACCAACAACATGAGTAAAGAAAGATTCTACTGAATCTGAGTTCCTCATTGATAAATTTTCAAATTCTCTTCTAAGGAGCTGTAGTTTAGCAGTTTTAACCTTGTCCATACCTTGATACGCAATCTGGAGTGTGTCCCATGCTTCCTTGGCTTGCTTTTCTGCTGCAACTCTTGGGAGTATGCTCTCATGCATTGCTTGATGGATATAAAATAATGCTTTTCCATCCTTCTTCCTCTATTCCTTCAACACGTCCTTTTGAGCTTGTGTAAGAGCATTGTATATGTTGCACAGTCTGCTTTGGTTCTGGTAGCCATTTTCAACCATTTCCCAAATGTCTTGAGACCGAAACAAAGCTTTCATGGTCAAAGACCAATACTCATAGTTCTTTCCTGTGAAAATCAGAGTTTGCACACTAACCAACGATGCACCAGACGTAGAAGCCATTAATGGTTGCCAAATGAAAAACTAAAAACCTAGAAATGAAATAGAAGAAGGGTTTAACCAAGCTCTGATACCAGATGAAAAGAAATGAAATGAGGATCTATGGAAAGTGAAGATTCTATAGAATCTACAGAATCTTCCAAACAACAATAGGAAATAAAATGCAGCGGATTTAAATGATCCAGAACAAGGGAAAATGTAAGGAAAGCTACAGAAATTTATAACAGCAAAATAAGATAAAACTCTTGGCTGCAAATAACACAGATCTGGGATTGAAATTGCTTGAGCAATACAAATATATTTGTCAATAATGAACGAAACTACAGCTGCACACAAAACATTCATTCATACATTAACAAGCATGAAAATGAAGAAATTCTATCAACAAAAACTAGTCTAGACTTGAGTGAACAGAACACTTTTCTTCTTCTCCCAAATCTGATTTTCTCCTTCTTCTATCTTCTTCTTTCTCTTCTTACTTCTTCTCCCAATAAAACATAATGCATTAATAATAAAAACTTACACAACAAACTTGCCTTGCAAGTCAACACAAAATCTCTGACAAGAGATAATCAGGGAGAATAATCAACAAAAGTAAATGTGCAAATGAGACATAATTAAATGCAAATCTGATATGTCGAGGGTAACTAAACGGGAAAGTCAAATATTAGATGCACATTAAATTCTAATTTGAATTTCCAACAACAAACAAATGCAAAGCAAAGGGTGTTAAGCGGAGAGAAGGAAAATAAAATCAAAGAAGGTTTCCCAATAAGTTTCTAGAAATAAACAACATCACATGGTAGAATTATGTGATAACGGTGTTCTATTTGTTAATGTTTTATTTTATGGTTAAGGATAATTTTGTCACCTTTTATTTTCTCCAATGTTCAGGGGAAGAACTTAAACTATGTCACATTTGTTGATAAGCGATTGAATATGTAGATATACCTTTTTCCTATAAATAGTTTATTATTTTTATAGATTTGACGTTAAGATCGTTGAAGTTATATTTATTGTCTCTCTTTGATTTTCAACCATTTATTTTTTAGCTCTTTATTTGAAATCGTTTTTGTATTTTAACTTGCAGAAATACCTTATGCGGATGGCGAAACTTATTTCCGTAGAAGTTCATGAAAGAGTCTTCTAAAGCATCAAAACTTGGTTTGATTGTAGTATCAAAGTTAACATGCAATATCACGATTAACGAGTTCCTAAGCAAAGAGAAGCAAACCCCACACACAAAACAAGAAGTCGAAAAGGTTAAATCATGATTGGACACTTTGGAATCCAAGATTGAAAGTTGAATGGCATAGAAAATTTGAAGATCATGCCTTTCCTATTTCCATCATTTCTTCTATTTTTTTCTAAGGCATTGTAATCGATGTTTTCTTTTGAAATAGGGCGAGGGCCCTGGATAAGAACCCTAATTTTTTAGAAATAAAAACACATTTTCATTGTTTTTATCTTTGCAAACAACTTTTCTATTTCAATTTTTTAATTCATTAAATCCAAATTCTTTTTGGAGAGACAAATCAAGTATTATTTATATTGTCTTTAGAGAGACAAAAATGATAGTCATTCGAGAGACAAAACAAGAAGTAGTCTATATTGTTTATGGAGAGACAATTATTTGAGACATTAATTAAAGACTCATTTTGAAACAATACTCAACTTTTTTGTCTCAACTTGAGATGATTTCGTCTAGTATTGTCTCAAAACACCCTCCTTTAGTAGTGACCATTTCATTCATAGCCTAGTTTTGACCAAGTAAAAGATACATATGATGAGCGAAAGATAGAGATAAAGATATGCGTCTCTGCTAGGATTTTGAATAAGAGTAATCAAGGGGTGGATAAAGCCAAGGAGCATAATATAATAAGACAATGCAACATATCAAAGCAAACATATATCTACTCTATTCTATAGCAATGAATTGAAACAAATATAATATAATAATGATTCGATTAATTATTCAATATCAGACATACAAATAAATAAGCAAACCATAGCCTACTAATAGGGAGTCAACAACCCAAGATTCTAGGAAAGAATCTTGTGGTTGTTTAACCTGTAATACAAGCAATAAACTAAATATGTGAAGTTCTTTGAAACAACTTCACATTACAACTTATAATAATGTGAACACTAATAAAGATTTCCTAACATTCCCCCCCTTAGTGTGAACATGGGGAAGAACTGTGCCCCATTTGAAATGGAAAAAAATCGTATGCCTCCGCATAATTTTAGGTCTGCATATTATTGGTTTGGATCTTGTTGTTTGGATCTTGTCACACATGACCAATTGAAGTTGATGGATAAATATAGGGTCATCCATGGATGTCATATTGCAAAAAAAATGAAATCTCAACTTGTAGGGATTATTAGCTATACGCACTCTAAATTAGAAAAAATTATATAAATATGAATCGTAGCATTCGGAATCTAGTTTCTAAAATACTATTTTTTTTTAAAAACGGACAAGTTTAGCTATATTAAACACTATAGACTTAGTTTTTTTTTTGAAAAAACTTATAAGATTGTAGTCCGTTTGCCCGCATTTTGGATGACCAAATATTGTTTTTTTTTTTCCTTTGGTGAAATGTTAGATGTAGTTGTCTATCTTGGGATGGATTTTATTTTGTATTTTTTTAGCAATATTTTTTTCATGATTTTTTCCGTGAAAGTAGTCTGAAAATATTTAGAAAATGGAGCGATTTCCGTTTGCCCGCCATAACTATATCAAAAAATATCAAAATCAAATATATTTTTTTAACGTGTATAGAATTTTTCCACGCTTGGGATGGTATAAGTTTTATCATATTTTGATAAGCGAAACAAAAGTTATAGTCTTAAACGTAGACATGAACATTCACGGGAAAAAATGTCTTAAAGACCTATTGTTAGTAAAAAATTATAAAATGATATTTATCTTATTCTATTCACTTTAAAAACAATATTTCTACAAAGCTAAGAGTCTACCCTACACGATGGCACCATTTTTGTGAAATGTTTTCAGTTTTTTAGCATGGTTCAAGTCTTTGGAAGAGCAGATTTGAAGTTTTTGACCTTTTACACTTCATAATGACCTTCCATAGCTTTGGTTGGGGAAAAACAAAGATTTTCCGAGGCTTAGGTTCGGCAGATAGATCCGTGATCACAATTTTTAAACACAAACCGTGAGCACACTTTATAAACCGCGATCATAGTTTATAAAGCGCACTCGTGGTTATAAAGCGCGAACGCAGTTTTTTAAACACAAACCACGAGCGCACATTATAAACCACGATCGTGGTTTATAAAGCACGCTCGCGGTTCATAAATCATATTTACACACATCCCAATGTCTAAATTACCATGTGATTTTTACTCTCTAACCTTACCGTACAAATTACTACAAAATTCTATCTTTTTTGCACATTTTTCTTATCATCGGAAGCAAAACATCATGGGAGACAAAAACGAAGTCAAAAAAGGAAGTCATTAAGTAAAAAAAACACCAAACGAATTAGAGGCTAGCAAAATTCAAAATCTTTGAGTGAATGCGGAAACTTCATGAATCAAGAAGAGGTTCATCTTGATCCCAACTATTGTAAGCAATGAAGAACCGAGGTAATGTTTTCTTATCGATGTTGAAGTTGAATTAAATACTCGTGATGAAGAAGTTTTTTTATCAAATGTTGAAGAAGAATTAAATACTCATGATGTAGCAAATGTTGAAATTGAAGGAGACAATGAAAATGTGAATAAGGAAATTCATGTTGAAAGCTGTAGACAAGTAAAATTTGACAAAATCACCTCCTAGGATTTTACGTAAGAAACCTATTTTTTTATTGAAATTGATGAAAATATTTTGAAACCAATGTCGACAAACTTTTGAATGACAAATCGGAAGAAAAGCCACTTTGAAATTTGGGATAATCATTTTGAAATTTTAAATGATTCCCAAAGATGTCGATTGTTGGTTAGTTTGATGAAATTGATTAAAATGAGACCTACATTAAACACCTTAGGATTGAATGACATCTAATATATGTGGTCAAACCTCTCTGATTGTTGAAAACCTTCATGATGCATATCACATTGTTGGTGTCGAGACGCACTAGGGATAGTAATATTGTGCGTCGTGTACTTGATACTAGTGTTGTAAGTGAATCAATAAAAAACAACGTTTGATTATGCAAACAAGTCGAATTTTGCAAGTTAATCAAAAACTCTAATGAAAGCAATTGAAGAGCGTAATATCCTTGATCACTCAATAATGCTGATTTTTGGGCATTTTCTACTAGAGCACCGCGTAAGGAAAAAATAATTCGATCTTTATAAGAGAAGTTGTTATTAAATTTTGGCATGATAAGACTAGAGTTTCACCTAATACAAGAGATGTTATAAAACGGAGATTTGGTTCTACTAATCGTGAACCACATCCAAAGCATTTCTTAGATATGACTCAAACTCAATTTTTTCGTAAGTTTGAACAAGAGAATCTGGAAATTAAAATTAGTCAACGTTTTTTGAAATGTTGAAACCATTCTATGTGAAAATCAACCACGCTCACACCACTTGTTGTTGTAGGCAACATGTTGAATTTACGATGCATTATGCTAAATTTTTACGTATTCATTCTAATTTTCATTCTGAAACTATGTTATCGGAATGTGGTGTTCAAGTTCCACCAATATCTTCTAGGGATTTCATTCCTACTATATTTTGTGAAAAAGAAGTTGGACAATTTTTTTATAGTCAAGATTGTTTAGATGGAAGTTGTAGTACATGCGGCGGATTACCTAAATTGGAAAGTTGCATCCATGAGCAAATTGAAGGTACAATAGGACATAATTTAGTTGAGTTTGATAAATATAAATCAGTTGCATACCAGTTGAAAGATGGAAAAGAGTCTAAACGGTGTGAGCTAGTTATAGAACAAATGTCCGTTTTCAATTTTTGAGAAAATTTAAGGATGAAATTGTTTATGAGTATGCGAGGCATACACATAGAGCTCGATGGTTGGATGAACAATTCAAGCTATGCAAAGACACATTTCCTATTGGTACTATTGTTTTTGGTGGTTGATTTTGTAGAGAATTACACATTGCGACCACAAATGGAGGTTCAATCGCAATATTACAACTCGGTACAAGTTGCCATTTTTGTGTATATTACATTTCTACATTCTCTTGATAAAGTAAAGAGAATGATCAAATTTTTTTAAAAGAGTACCACTTTTATATCGGTGATGATCGTACTCATTCTCTTGAATTTGTGCAAGGGTGTTTCAATTATTTTATGGAAACTTGTCGATAGGGACATCCACTTCAAACAACATTATATATGGTCAAATAATTACATGTCTCGGTTTAAGAATGTACGAATGTTTTATTGGATGAGCGAGAATGCATGTCGAGATGGGTGTGCAACATATTTGGAATTTCTTTGAAATTTGGACATGGAAAAGGAGAGCATGACGGTGCGGGGCATGTGTGAAAAGAGCTCTTGCAAGAGAAGAGTTGAAGTAAAAAGTTGGTGCTAAATTAAAAGATGCAAAGAGCATAATGGAATGGTGTACTGAAAACATGGCCTGAGGTTCTCAAGAAAATTCCATAGTTCACAGATATTTTTAGTTGATAGAGGAACAACATATTACTAACTACGAAGATTGTATGACACTCACTGGGTCTAGTGATATGCACTCATTTTGTAGCTCAGACGCTACTTCGTGGGCCGTATGGACAAGAAATTTGACATGTTTTTGTGCATCTTGTATCAAATTTGTCACTGTTGAGTGTGATTCACAAGAATGGGTGGAAGGATGGATTTGTAGGCCTCTAACTCCGCTTCCTAGTTATCAACCTCCACAAGCATTACGACTTGTTTCTGAGATGAACATTGAAGTTACAACATCCAAGGACTTTGTGAAATTTTGATTTTGGTGCGACAATGTATTTATGGTTATTTATTTAATTTTTGTATTGAGTTATGTCCATTGAAATTTTAATATGTAATTTAAATTTGAGTTGTTTGACCAAGTTGTTTTTGTAGGACATGTGTTTGTAGTTATTGCGATAGAAGACAATGAAGAAGGAACAAACTATTTCTTATGTCGTTGCATCGAGGAAAGAAAGAAGTTGACTTCTCCTATTATAGATGGCGAAGATATTGAGTATCCTATAGGGTCAGTGGTAGTTACTGGAACTTGGCTTCGATGGTATCCATTAAAAACTCCTTTGTTTGGGTGTTTGAAGACTTTGAGACACACAGGAAAATACTCTTATATTCGCATCTAGTTCTAGCGACAAATATTCAGTTGTATAGATATCGAGGAAGGCCTAATAACAAGATTCTTTGGAAGGTTCGAGAGTTAGATCATGAAGTAATCTTATCTGCTATTCAGAGTAGATCCGATCTGATGGTTCATTGGAATGAATTTACAATGCTCATGTCTGGTATATATAATTTCTTTTCAATATATATATAAATTTGTTAGTTTAAAGATCTAGATTTAAGTTTGAATATATTTTATTTTAAATTTGTGTATTTTGTACATATATAGATAGTATATGGTTTTGATTTGAAACTTAAATTTCTTTGACTAACACTTTTATGTTTAGGTTAGTGGTGCCAGAAAAGCTTCCACCTTCACGTGGTTGGCACTTTAGTAGAGAAATTTTAAATTCTGAAGCTAAGAGAAGCTTTCATTGTTTGAAAAAGTTGTAAATTTTGAAAATGTTGTAAATTTTGAAAAAGTTGTAAATTTTGAAAATGTTGTAAATTTTGAAAATGTTGTAAATTTTGAAAATGTTGTAAATTTTGAAAAAGTTACATAAATTTTGAAAATGTTGTAAATTTTGAAAAAGTTGTAAATTTTGAAAAGTTGTAAATTTTGAAAATGTTGTAAATTTTGAAAAAGTTGTAAATTTTGAAAATGTTGTAAATTTTGAAAACGACTCCTCCCCAAGTGTTTACAAGACCATACCTACACGTGTGCACCGATCTAGGAAGGAAAAATCTAAGAGAGGATATTGTAGAGGGTCCCTACATTGAGGTGTCGGATCAAACGAGACGTCTCTAGGTGCCATGGAGTCGAGTAGTCACCCGTCGAAGTTGAACGATATTTTAGTCTCAGGGCTCTTAATGGACTACGCCCGAACGAAATAGCCCGGAAACAACGACCTTGTCACGCACTAAAACACTACCTCCTCTAGTGCTCACCTGGCCACCCTGACATGCAGGTGTAATCGATTCAGTGCCATGACCCACTATTTGTAAAATATAGGGTTTGACAACCAATCACTAGCTCTAACTGCACTATTTCACGCGTTTGCAAACAATAGGGCAGCGAGAGCACCATAATGAGAAGGAAAAAACTCGAGAGAGGCTTTTGTAGAGGATCCCTACATTGAGGTGTCGGATCAGATGAGGCATCTCTAGGTGCCACGGAGTCTGAGTAGTCACCCATCGAAGTTGAATGATATTTTGGTCTCAGGGCTCTTAAGGGACTACGCCGAACAAAGTAGCCGGAAGCAATGACCTTGTCGCGCACCAAAACACAACCTCCTCTAGTGTTCACCTAGCCACCCGGATGTGCGTGTAGTCGGTTCGGTGCCACAACCCACCGTTTGCAAAATATAGCATTTGACAACCTTACACTGGCTCCAACTGCACTATTTCACGCGTTTGCAAACAATAGGGCAGCAAGAGCATCGAAATGAGAAGGAAAAAACTAAGAGAGGATTTTATAGAGGGTCCCTACGCTAAGGTTTGGATCAGATGAGCCATCTCTAGGTGCCACGGAGTCTGAGTAGTCACATGTCGAAGTTGAATGATATTTTGGTCTCAGGGCTCTTAAGGGACTATGCCCGAATGAAGTAGCCGGAAGCAATGACCCTTTCGCACACTAAAACACCACCTCCTCTAGCATTCACTGGCCACCTAGACGTGTCGATGTAGTCAATTTGGTGCCATGACCCACCGTTTGTAAAATATATTATTTAATAATCATTTCAGCTCTAAGCTTGCACTATTTCACGCGTTTGCAAACAATAGGGTAGTGAGAGTACCGAAATGAGAAGGAAAAAATCGAGAGAGTATTTTGTAGAGGGTCCCTATGCCAAGGTGTCAGATCAAATGAGCCATCTCTGGGTGCCATGGAGTCCGAGTAGTCACCCGTCGAAGTTGAACGATATTTTGGTCTTAGGGCTCTTAAGGGACTACGCTCGAACGAAGTAGCCCGGAAAGCAATGACCCTTTCGCGCATCAAAACACCACCTCCTCTAGCGTTCTGGCCAGCCCCCGGACATGTCGGTGTAGTCGGTTCGGTGCCACGACCCACTATTTGTAAAATATAGCGTTTGACAACCAATCACTGGCTCCAACTGCACTATTTCATGCGTTTGCAAACAATAGGGCAGCGAGAGCACCGAAATGAGAAGGAAAAAACTGAGAGAGGATTTTGTAGGGTCCATACACTGAGGTTTCAGATTAGATGATTCATCTCTAGGTGCCCATGAGTCGAGTAGTCACCCATCGAAGTTGAACGATATTTTGGTTTCAGGGCTCTTAAGGGACTACGCCCAAACGAAGTAGCCGGAAGTAATGACCCTTTCGCGCACCAAAAAACCACCTCCTCTAGCATTAACCTGGCCACCTAGATGTGTCGGCGTAGTTGGTTTGGTGCCACGACCCACCGTTTGCAAAATATAGCATTTGACAACCAATCATTGGCTCCAACTGCACTATTTCACGCGTTTGCAAACAATAGGGCAGCGAGAGCACCGAAATGAGAAGGAAAAAATTGAGAGAGGCTTTTGTAGATGGTCCCTATGCCCGAGGTTTGGATCAGACAGGCCATCTCTAGGTCCCATAGAGTTTGAGTAGTCACCGTCGAAGTTGAGCGATATTTTGGTCTCGGGGCTCTTAAGGGACTACGCCGACGAAGTAGCCGGAAGCAACGACCTTATCACACACCTGAAAACACCACCTCCTCTAGCATTCACCTAGCCACTTAGATGTTCGAGTGTAGTTGGTTGGTGCCACGACCCACCATTTGTAAAATTTAGTGTTTTGACCAATCACTGGCTCAATTGCATTATTTCACGTGTTTGCAAACAATAGGGCAGCGAGAGCACCAAAATGAGAAGGAAAAAACTAAGAGAGGATTTTTTAGAGGGTCCCTACACCTTTGAGGTGTTGGATCAGATGATCCATCTCTAGGTGTCATAGAGAGTCGAGTAGTCACCCGTCGAAGTTGAGCGATATTTTGGTCTCGGGGCTCTTAAGGGACTACACCGAAGAAGTAGCCCAAGCAATGACCCTTTTCACACACCAAAACACCACCTCCTCTAGCATTCACTTGGCCACTCGATGCTTTGGCGTAGTCGGTTGGTGCCACGACCCACCATTTGCAAAATATAGCGTTTTAATGACCAATCTTGGCTCTAACTACACTATTTCACATGTTTGCAAACAATAGGGCAGCGAGAGCACTGAAATGAGAAGGAAAAAACTGAGACAGGATTTTTTAGAGGTTCCCTATGTTGAGGTGTCAGATCAGAGAGCCATCTCTAGGTGCCACAGAGTCCGAGTAGTCACCCATCGAAGTTGAACGATATTTTGGTCTCAGGGCTCTTAAGGGACTACGCCCGACGAAGTAGCTCGGAAGTAATGACCCTTTCGCACATGCGAAACACCACCTCCTCTAGCATTCACCTAGCCACTCAGACATGCTAGTGTAGTTAGTTTGGTGCCATGACCCACCGTTTACAAAATATAGCATTTGACAACCAATCACTGGCTCCAACTGCACTATTTCGCACGTTTGCAAACAATAGGTCAGCGAGAGCACCAAAATGAGAAGGAAAAAACTGAGAGAGGATTTTGTAGAGGGTCCATATGCTGAGGTTTTGGATTAGATGAGACATCTCTAGGTGCCATGGAGTCCGAGTAGTCACCGTCAAAGTTGAATGATATTTTGGTCTCAGGGCTCTTAAGGGACTATGCCCAAACGAAGTAGCCCAGAAGCAACGACCCTTTCGCGCACACCGAAACACCACCTCCTCTAGCATTCACCTGGCCACTCGGATGTGCCGCACAGTTAGTTTGGTGCCATGACATCCTGAGGCATGACTTCTCACTCCTCGCCTCCGTTCATTTCCTAGGACTCAAAACATTCAATTTGTCACTTGTTTACCTTCCATCTCTCTTGTTCTCTTTGGACTTGCCTCTGTCCTCTTAGACCTGCTTCATCACTATCCTTGCTTTTCTCTCTTGAGCTATGTTGTTGTGGTGATCTCTCTCCATCCTCTGCTACCCCAGCTATGTGCTTACATGCTCATTATTTTTGCATTGTAATAGGATTCTTCATCACATATCACTAGACACAGAATTAGGAGTATAAGTACAAATCATCAAACAATTAAGGGAACACATGTGTGAGGACCTTTTATTCATAAGTGCCATCATTGATTGCATGAGATTAATCATCTCTACCTCAAATTGAAGCAATGTCTCCCATTTAAAACTTCAACCCCTTAGTCCAACAAGAAAGATCAAGCATTCATACTGCAAAGAAGGACATGTGACCATTGGGTAAGCATGATCCTTGAAAAAGGGAACATGATCTATTTCCTGAGATTATCTCTTTGTTTAGATTGTTCTTGGTCATATTTTTGAAAATCAATAGGAATAGAGTTGAGATCAAGAAAGAGAAATTCCATTGGGAAAATAATCTCCCATTTGTGAGTGAGATGAATAATTTTGATTCTTATTCCTTGGTGAGCTTAGGTGTGTTTTCATCTAACTCAAAGAACTTGTATGACATTTTGTCCCATACCATCACCTAGAGGTTTGAAGCTCTAAAAGAAGCCATTGTGCATTCTTGGCACAAGAATGCATGAGCTTGGTACACCTCTCAGGGAGAATAATTCCACATGAAGAATCTTCAGGATTCAAATTTTAAGAACTAGTTCGGGAAAATATTTGTGACCCTTTCCTTCGATAGTCAATTAGTTATAGTTCAGCCCTTGTAGAGATCATAAGTTATATCTCTAGAATCCTATGAAGAGTTAAATGAAAAATATTTTAGTCAATGTGGAAATATCAATGCCATTCCTGAGAATTGACTCAACACATTGGAGCATGTGAACATCTTGGAAGATGAGAAAGTTTCATTTGTAGTTTCCAGATTCAACAAGATGGTCTATGGAAAAGCCTCATCATTCAAGATCTTACGCGGAGGAAGACATGAGTTGATTATTCATTAGAGGAGGATTTTTCATGTGATGGGTGGAACCTAAGAATACTAATAAGGGCTTACTGTCAAATTTTTACCCAAGTTTCAACTTGGGACATCAAAATGCACCACCACATGAAATCTCTCCCTTTCGTCACATAAGGCTTGTAACATTCTCACTAGGTATTCAATTCCTCAACACCCCAACTTGATTATGTTTCCCCCTCTCATGAATACTTAACCCCTTCTCACATTATCACCCCTTTAAGTCCCTTTGTCACTTAAGGCTTGTAACCCTACCCTGTCATGCCATGTAACCGGGTTAATCCAGAATGGTCAAGGATGAGTTAGAAGGTGAGTTAGCTAGGTTAATGTTAAGAGGTGAGTATAAACATACACTTAGCCATTTTTTTAATCCCTTTTAAAAATATTTCCTTTTCCTTCATTTTGCTAGTATATTTAGTTATGCTACTAAATTTTCAAGAAACCCTATTGCAAAAATCACATTTTTGCTCATATCTCCTTCATTTTTGCTCCATTTCCCCTGCAATTTTGCCTATAACTTCTACTCATGAACTCCTTGAAGATGATATAAAAATATTTTCCATTAGTACCCTAATTTTTTATAGCATCCCATTTAAAATTTTAGAGAAAAAACTTGCCTTTTTAGATCCTTGCAATTCTAGAGATCGAAAACACTTGAAATTTGAAGCAGGAAACCATATGAAAATACTTAATCTAATGAAAAAAATTTCATCTCAATCCAAATACAAGAAGACATGATTAAATATTTAAATCAAACACTTGTACATATCAGAGAAATAATTTAAATGGTTATGAAAACATACATAGAAGGATATCATACATGCAATGAAATCAAATCAAACATATATAGTTGATTTATCATTATGAAAACCAACACATGGATATATAAGAATCAAACAAATTTTTCTCCAGATGCATGTCTCTGAAAATATATATGTATAAGTTCATAATGTATGTGTACATCTTGAACTAAGTGTGTCATAATGTACATATGGGACCACATGCGGTCGCAAAAGGCTATATATATACAATGGACTATATGAAGAAACATGTTCACTAGGACCAGATGGCCCATATATATATCTATGTACATCCAGGTGGACTATGAATCTACTCATGAAACATCTTCCCTCTCTTCGCCCTACTAGAAGTAGCACGTCCACGACCTGGGGATGTAGTGGAGGGAGATGCCACTACGGATTTCATCCATGTGGTCCTAGGTGTCTCTAAGCATGCCTGTAACCTAACCTGCACATTCATAAACAACAAATTTTTAACACCCAAAATTTTAAAATACATTCAAAATTTAGAAACTTGTACAATTTAGTTAAAATTCATGTGAAATCTTACCGCAATGTCATGATCCCTCTCAATTTGTTGTTGACGCATCGCAGGGACAACAATAGACTCATGAGGGGTAAGCTACATACAAATAATTAATTTTCAAATTAAATATTTCACATATACATACAAAATTTGATATTGTAGATTTAAGTAATAAGAAATAATGAACCTCCAAAATTTAACAAATTTGAAAAATTGTACCTCAGTTAGTGGATCTCTGAGATCTTTATGGCGTATCTCTACTGACCTCCACGATCTGCATATATGGAGGAGTCTCTCTAGTAGTCATAAACTATACAAAAACATGTACAAATCAATATTAAAATCTACATGACTGTGCACCACATAAGAGAGGTCCAAAGCATGTAATCCACGTGAACTTCTAGTAATTAGAAACAAAGTGTAAAGAGATTTACTAACCTGCATAAAACTCATGTGAGGCATGCTAGTAGCCTCGGTTCACTAAGAGATGATGACTGTCGAGGTCCTGTGTATAAAAGAGAAAAATATTAATATATACGACATACACGTGAAACATTATAATAATAATCTAGTGCGATCAAATGAAATTAAAAATGTAAGTTTATCAACTTGAAACTTATGTTTGAAACATGCCCATTTGTAGTAAGGCTAGCATGTCGGCCGGATGTTTCCTTCACCGGCTCTTGCTATTTAAAATAAAATAAAAAATTAGTTTTTTACATGTATGTACATGACGTACAATCAAATATATATATATATATATATTAATATCTCAAACATGTGAATTAAACTATTGTATATATATATGTATATATATAAAATATATATATATATATATATATATATATATAATTTAAATTTATTTGAAATTTACTGTGAAAGACCAATATCGGTGGCATCGAGTTCCAAAAATATTCCCGTAGCATCTCATCTATAGAAAAGAAATCCTGTGAACCAGCAAATGATGTCTCACCCGCAGTGCATACGGCACCACATGATCCATGATGGTGTGGTGCGCTAGAAGCTGATGCCTCCACCAACATCACCGGATATGCAATCTGGTCACTATATCTTGGGTCAAAGTGTCGGTGAGCTCCTCAATGCATGCAATGTATCAATCTCCACAACCTCCTTCACTTTGTAGGAGGATAAGCTGAAGGTAGTGGGGTTTTGGGGCATGGGGATCCTAGGTTGACTATGCGTGCACCGGAGTCACTCTGTGCGAGCCACCTCCTCGACCAAAAAAGTTAGAAAAGCCAAAATAATTCGAGACCTCATTAAGCATGAACTCACAATATAATTTCTTCAAAAAATAAAGAGCAACCTCATTGTTGTTGCATGGTGGATAATAAAAAACCATCCACCATCGGTCCCAAAAATTGTTTTTGATTCGGTCATCATGGCACCAATGGATTGGGAACCATTTGCAAGTAAGCTGCATAGGGGGCATTGGTTATAGGGTCTATAAATAATGCACAAATGAGGTCTTTTCCATTTTTTTGTCTTTTATGGCCGCATGGGATAGTTTATCCGCATACCACCACCTAGAGTCACCTCTAAAGGTGTTCCATCTATGTATTTGGTTGGTTGTGGACTCGACTTCGCCAATCAATGTTTGCGATGTATTGGCTAAAGTCATACGGGATGGATTTGTAGCATGATTTTTCTTATAATTTGAATTAGGTTATCAATGACAATTTTATTTTCTCGAGATTCTTCCAATGATATTATCTTGTGTTCTGTTGGCTCGGTGGGGACGAAGAAGGAGCCATGTTTGGGAGGCGGATCTATGTTTGGAGGAGGGTTTTGAGGAATGTTCGGTGGGTTTTGAGGAATGTTTTGATCCTTTGTATGATTTCAAGCTTGCCAACCAACTGATAAAACAAGAAAATTGTATACATAAACAAACATTTCAAAAAACCTATGAAAATGCAAAAAAAAAACCTAAAATGCAAAAAAATGATTACAATTGGGGACTTACCTCCTCGTCTTGGTGGCATGGTTGAATCTATCGCTATCCAGAAGTCTGATGAGAAATTTTGAGGTGGTATTCAAAGCTCGAGTGAAAAATGTTTAGGAAAAATCACGGTTTGAAATGAAAAATGAGGAAAATAAGGAGTCGCGGGACTGCTAATTTTTGTCTCGAAAATCGTGATCGTGGTTTATAACCGCGTTCGCGATTCTAAACCATGATCATGATTTTAGGTTTGGTAATTACTGAACCTGGAATTCAAGAACCACGATTGCGGTTTAAAAACCACGATTGTTGTTCCTTTATTTCAGGTTTTTATGTCCACGGAATTGTCCATTAACTTCGTGCACTCACCCTCAGCAGATTCTCACTTTCACTTCGGTGAATGCTCTTTCACCGACGATCGATATTAGAAGTACGAAAATTAGAGGATCAGTCCAATTCAACTATTCTTAGCATCCATAGTGCACATTTTCCCTGTTTCAATCATAACATGGGAAGGAAACCACACACCATTTTATTACGCACACACATATGAGATAATATGAAAAGGTGCCACCAATGTTGTATGCTGACCCCGTCATTGGTGATTGACGAGAGGTTTTGATCGCCCTCCATCTGTGTTGCCTCTGTCCTCCATTTTCATGCTACTAGCTCAACTGGATTTGATCATGGAGCTCAAGTGAAAATCAAAGAACGTCGGATTCCACCGATATTTCGTCCGATTGAAATGCGAGTAATTTTTTTTTTTACAATTTTGACAACTAGAGTACATTGACACAAATACTTCAAAAACTCAAATTTGATGACGACTCTTTATAAGATAGACACAACACAAAATGTATATTAGAATTGACTCAACATATGCCATTGTGATTGTAGACATACTTTTATGACACTTATTACATTGACATGATAATTGTCTTTTAACAAAGACTTATGAAACAAGACTAACTATATAAAAACATATGGCTATTGTTGAGTATGAAACTTAATTACTTCTACATGTTACTAGTTTTGATAGTGATTGGCATCGGTCAGGAGATGACCTGGCATTAGTCGGGGATAACCGACATCGGTCAGGACATGACCGACATCGGTCACCTGTGTGATGGTGCTTTTGTTCTTTAACGAGAATTAGAATAAATCTCTTGCTTTAAAGATGATTTATTGATTGTAAAAGCATAGTTAGTTTCCCAGAATAAATATATATGCATGTATGCATTGTATGAGGGTATGAGAGAAAAAAATAGCAATTGTTTTGCATGTTAGTTTTCTTGGTGAGCAAGAAAGAGTAGTTGAGTGAGGGAAAATCATTGAACATCTTGTGAGGTGTTGGAAAACAACAGATCTTTATTGTATTTTATCTAAAAAACACTTAATAATAATATTGGTTGTTTCTTGGTAGATGTAGCCCACACTAGGTCAACCACATTAAATCTAGTGTTATCTTTCTCTTATTTATTTTATCTTTTGGTTATTTCTGCATTCATTATTTATATGCCTTATTTGATTATAGATCTATGCAACCCTATTATATGGTTTAACCCCAACATCTGGGATCAGATATTTATTTGGAGGTTTTGTGTGTTGACATGATTTACTCACAGAGGGTTTTTTGATTGAGTGGGAGCGAGAGAAATGGCGTAAGAAGATAGTAAATACTGAGTAGAGAAATTTGATGGTTGTAATTATCAACAATGGAAGATGCAGGTGGAGGATTATTTGTGTTAGAAAGATCTATACTTACTATTAGATGAGCATGGACAACTACACACGATGACTAAGCTTGATAGCATTGGTGGCTTCAAATTTTACAGATTCAAAAACTACGATAGAGTTGATGAAATATTTAGCAAATTTGTATGAAACTCCTAGTGTTTTGAATAAGGTTTATTTGATAAAAAATTTGTTTAATTCTAAGATACAAGAAGATGGATCTATATCTAATCATTTGAATGATTTCCAATCTATTGTAAATCAATTAAAATTGGTAGAAATTTTGTTTGATGATGAAGTGAAAGCACTTTTATTCTTATGCTCTTTGTCAGATAGTTGGGATAACTTGGTAATGATTAGTAGTACATACGACTGCTTCTAAAGGTTTGAAATTTGATGATGTGGTTAGTGTAATCCTTAATGAGGAAATACACAAGAAAATATCAAGAGAAGCATCATCTGGAAACACTTTAATGTAGAAAGTAGGGGAAGATCTAAGGAGAGATCATCAAAGAGAAAGAATAATGGGAGATCAAATTCAAGACATGGCAGATCTAGATCCAAGTACAGAGATTTAATTTACTGGAATCGTGGAAAGAGATGACACGTAAAGAAGGAGTGTTGGTCTAAGGAAAAAAAAGAGAATACATCAGACAAAGGTAAATAAAAGGTAAAGAGGAAAATGTTGCAAGTGAGGTAAAGCAAGATGCCCTTATTCTCTCCTTAGATAATAAATTAGAATCTTGGGTTTTAGATTCTAGAGCTTCTTTCCATGCTACCCCTAATAAGGGTTATTTCAGAAATTATGTTTAGGGTGATTTTGGACAAGTTTATTTAGGAGATGATGAGCCATGCAATATTATTGGTAAAGGTGATGTTTATCTAAAGTTGCAGAATGGAAATCCATGGGTATTAAAAGATGTGAGGCATGTGTCAAGCCTCAAGAGAAATCTAATATCTGTAGGGAAACTAGGTGAATCGGATGCGTGGTTACATTCACAACCGACTCTTGGAAGGTTACTAAGGGATCTCTTGTTGTGTTAAGAGGTAAAAATGTAGGAACTTTATATTTGTCTACTTGTGTTACTGATTCCTTTTCTGTGCTATCTACTACAGATTTAGATGCAACTATGTGGCATAATCGGATAGGCCATATGAGTGAAAAATGAATACATATATTAAAGGCTAAGGATAAGTTATCAGATTTGAAACAATTAGATCTTGAATTTTGTGAGCATTACATATTTGGAAAGTAGAAGAGAGTGAGATTTCTCAAGGTTGGGTCAATAAAGAAGGAACAAAAATTGGAGCTTGTACACTCATATGTGTGGGGACTAGCCTAGGTAGCTTCTATTGGAGGATCCCAATATTATGTGACTTTCATTGATGATGCCACAAGGAAGGTATGGATTTATTGTATTAAGCATAAATATGATGTTTTTGAGACTTTTAAAAGGTGGAAAGCCCTTGTGGAAAATGAAACAAACTTAAAATTGAAGTTCCTTAGATCTGACAATGGTGGTGAGTATTGTAGCAAGGCTTTCAATTATTATTGTTTAGAGAATGGAATACGAAGAGAAAGAACGGTTCCTAGAACTCCATAGGAGAATGGAGTTGTAGAAAGAATGAATAGAATAATCATGGAACATGCTAGAAGCATGAGGATACATGTTGACTTGCCTTTGAAGTTTTGGGAAGAAGCAATGGATACATCGGTGTACTTGATCAACCATGGGCCTTCAACAACATTGGATGGTGGAATACCAGAAGAAGCTTGGTTTGGAAAAGAGGTAGATTTTTATTTTCTTAGATTTTTGGCTTAGAAGCTTTTGTGCATGTTGATAGGGAAAATAGGAGGAAATTGGATGCTAAATCTAAGAGATGTACTTTCATTAGTTATGGCTATGGTGATTTCGGATATTGATTTTGGGATTTAGAAGATTCTAAGATTGTTAGAAGTCATGACATTGATTAGAATGAAAAAGAATGTACATGGATTAGGTTTTGGTGCCTAAACATGAATAGGTTGAGGAGATTTTGAAGGAAAATCAACTTTCAGACCTAAAACAAACATCCACAGACATCGATGTTGGTTCTATAGAAGCGATGTCGGTCGGGCTAGCCAACATTAATGCAGACAAGATCAAGTTCAGAAAAGACAACTACAAGGGTGGTGTCGGTACTCCTAGAACCGATGTCGAGTAAGGCAACCATAGTCGGTCGGAAGACAAAGGAACCATGGTCGGTTACAAAATCGTGATCGGTTACAGGTGACTAGTGTCGGTCATTGAAAAATATTGACATGAATGTGCAATAGGCACAAAATGAGCCCCAAACACCCCAGATCTCAGTGAGAAGGTCACAAAGAGTAAGTAGACCTCCAGAGATATTTTCACCTTCCTTTTCTTATTTATTATTGACTAATAGTGGTGAACCAGAAAGATTTGAAGAAGAAATGTAGGTAGATACCCATGAGTAGTGGGAGCATGACATGGATGAGGAGATGGAATCCTTGGAACAAAATCAGACATGGGATTTGGTCAAGTTGCCAAAGCAAGTAAGAAAACACTGCAGAACAAATGGGTTTACAGAATCAAGGAAGAAGAGGGTGGACTGAAAAATTGCAAGGCGAGGCTTGTGGTAAAGGGATTTACATAGAAAACAAGTATTGAATTTGATGATATTTTTTCTCTTGTAGTTAAGATGAATTATATTCGTATTGTTCTAAGTTTGGTTACAACAGAAGATTTTCATTTAGAACAACTTGATGTTAAGATGAATTTTCTTCATGGTGATTTGGAGGAAGAGATTTATATGCAACAGTCGCTTGGTTATGAAGTCAAGGGTAAGGAGAAAATTGTGTGTAAAATAAAAAAGAGTCTATATGGACTCAAACAAGCTCCAAGGCAATGGTATTTGAGATTTGACAGTTTTATGCATGAGCATGGTTATATGAGATGTGAATCTGACCATTGTGTTTATTTTAAAAAGCTTGAGAATGGGAGCTATGTTATTTTGTTACTGTATGTGGATGATATGTTGATTATAAGATCTAGTTTGTGGGACATCGATAAACTTAAAGAAAGGTTAGCTCACACATTTACAATGAATAATTTGGGAGCTACAAGGAAAATCCTTGGTATGTAAATTCACCAAGACAAGAAAAAAATAAGTTGTATTTGTCTTAGGAAGCTTACATCAATAAGGTGTTGGAAAGGTTTAACATGAAAAATTCAAAACCTGTTAGTACACCTATGGTTGGACACTTAAAATTGAGAAAAGATAAGTGTCCTTCATCACACGAGGAGGTTAAGTACATGACACGTGTTCCATATGCTTCAAAAGTAGGAAGTATTATGTATGCCATGGTTTTTACTAGACCAGACATTACACAGGTAGTGGGAGTTGTGATAAGGTTTATGGCTAATCCAGGTAAATAACATTGGAAAGCAATCCAATTGATTCTCGGTATTTAAGAGGGACATCCAACATAGATTTATGATATAGAGGGTTAGATACTTATTTACACGGCTATGTCGATTCAGATATGGATGGAGATTTAGATGGAAAAGGAGCACCACCGGATATGTTTTCTGAGTAGGTGGAGCGACAATTAGCTAGATTTCAAGATTGTAGAAGGTTGTGGCTTTGTTTACTACGAGGCAGATTATGTTGCAGCTACGAAGCTAGCAAGTAGATGATATGGATGAGTAGGTTCATGGAAGATTTGGGAAAGGAGCAAGATGATTACAAATTATACGGTGATAGTGAGCATAATTCATTTGGCAAAGAACTCGAGTATTTCATTCAAGAACAAAACATATTCAGTTGAGGTATCACTTCATATGGCAGGTGTTGGAGGATGTGCAAGCTGAAGTTAGAGAAAATCCATATGGATGAGAACCCTGCAGACATGCTAACAAAGCCATTGGTAAGGGAGAAGTTGGAGCTTCACTCCACTTGTTGGTCTTCAAGTTTAAGACTTGAAGAGGAAGAAACGGGCCAAGGAAAAGGAACCAAGGATGGTGATGCACAATACAAGTGCAACAATTGATCTCCAAGTGGGAGATTGTTGAGTATGGAGCTTAATTTCTTCACAAGAAACTTACTTTTACATGTTATTGGTTTTAATAGTGACCGGCATTGGTCAAGACATGACCAACATCGGTCAAGCGAGGGTGACATCGGTCACATGTGCGACTATGCTTTTGTTATTTAACAATGATTAGAATAAATATATATCTTTAAATATGATTTATTGATTGTAAAAGCATAGTTAGTTTCCTCTAATAAATATATATGGATGTATGCATTGTATGTGGGTATGAGAGAAAAAAATAGCATTTTTTTTGCATGTTAGTTTTCTTGGTGAACAAAAAGAGTAGCTAAGTGAGGGAAAAACATTGAACGTCTTGTGAGGTGTTAGAAGACAATATATCTTCATTGTATTTCCTATGAAAAGTCTTGAATAATAATATTTGTTGTTTCTTGGTGGATGTAGCCCACCTTTGGGTAAACCACGTTAAATTTGGTGTTATCTTTCTCTTGTTTATTTTATCTTCTGGTTATTTCCACATTCATTGATTTTAAGCTTTATCTGATTATAGATCTATGCAACACTATTATATGGTTTAACCCCAACAACAGTGAGACTACGAGAGACAATTCAACAATTTCATAATAATGGACAATAAAAGGAAAGTGAATGGATATCGATCAAAAAATTAATGGACTGCCGATAATATGAAAATACCGACTTCAAAGGATTATACGGTGTAAAAAATGATACAACAATGTCATTGGCATTGTGATACGGAGATTGCCAAGTTGGTTTCAGTTGATCCAAATCAACGTAAAACGTGAATGAGGAGTAAGTTGGAAGTGACACTAATCTAATACCAAAGCGATGCCAAGATGGGATAACACAACATGATTTGCACAACCCAAGAAATGTTAATCTTCTCACTATTTGGCTCTGACTATTGAGAAATAATGCAAATGGATCTACGAATGTCGACGATATCGGGAAATAATATGAGTTCTTCCTTATCCAAATTTGACTCGATGAATACATTGATGGATTTCTTGGTGAATCGAATGTAACACTAACAATTTTTGGATGATATGTTGATCAAGTGGAGGCAGAATCTCTCCGGATCTTAATCAACAATAAGATATGAATTTTGACATAAACATCTATCATGCACATCTACTTATGATGGATTAGATTATTGATGGTGCACGCATTTGATAGTAAGCTGTAGTGGATTTTTTTTTGACTACTTAGAGCACAATGGATATAAATGATCCAACCAATGCACATAACATAATCAAACTAAATATACTTTCAACACACCTAAATATCATAGGTCACGAAAGATTAATATAGAATTGCCCCTTAATAATTAATACTCCATCTTACATTCACAATAATCTTGCTCGATTCCAAAAGAAAAAAATATAATAGAATAATGATTCGATTAATTATTTGATATCGACATATAAATAATATAGGAAAACCATATCCTACTAATAGAGAGTCAACAACCCAAGATTTTAGGAGAGAATTGTGTGGTTTTTTAACCCATAATACAAACATTAAACTAAATACATGAAGTTTTTGTAACAAATTCACATTACAACTTATGATAATGTGAATGTACTAATCAATATTTCCTAACATGAATGATCAACATAAAACATACATGTGCAAGATAAATGATTGAGAGGGTTATAAATACTTTCTTGTAGCTTGTATATGACCATTGATACATAATCCTCTCCAAAGACAATAACAACAAGAGACAATCGCTATGGGTGGAGATGGGAAAAGTTAACCAAGAAGATCTCCAGTCTGAACTCACTATGGTGACCCAAAATGCACAAAGGTAAGCTCCAAGACTCCAAGTCAACAAATAGGTGTGAAATAGTGTGAAGATATGCAAGTTACAAGCTCTCTCATGTATGCCTAAAAGTGTTTTTTTGGTGGTTGTCATTGGTTAAAATGAAAATAAGGCAGTGGGGTGTATATACCTAATGCCATCACCCGAGGGTGTTGGTGTCACCCACGGAAAATATAAAATAAACACCATCACCCATGGGAGATGGTGTTGGCTTCAGATGGAAACCCCAAGGTAAAAAGGTGAAAAATATGAGAGATGGAGGTGAGAAAGTAAATGGAGGTAAATGATGAAGGTCGTGGGTGACCAAAAGCGGGATAATAACACACAACAAATAGAAACAAGTAGAATAATAAGGTAAGTGGATATGATGGGTGTAATGTGTGAATAAAGAGAATAAATGAGGAAAGGGTAGGGTAACTATGTCGTACTAGCGACATCTCTCAAATGTTGTGGTCTATCCCACATGACCAAGTTTGATCACACCCCAATCCCAATATGCCCCTTAAGGTACCCACTCAAGAGGAAGATGCATCAACAAACCCTACACAATGAAATGATTAGAAAGTGTATACATATTCCCTAACCAAATATCATCGCATATCACAATAGTGAAACATGAGATGGTCTTCGGAAAAAGACCTTTGTAACATGTAGAATCAAAGGTAAATGTTGAAAGTAAAGTCGCGATGAAAGTGTTGTAATGAAATAATGAACTCTACCAAATGAAATGTACTTGCCTAATACTTAAATGCTAGTGTTGATTTAATTTCTTGTGGAAGGAATAATAACCGAGCTTAGAATGCTAATATGTAAGATTGAAAAGAAACACTAGAAGATAATTGATTAAAAACAAATCACCTAGCTAGAAGGCCATTGGAGGGATAAATGAGAGGAAGATAACAATGATGAAGTGAGCTAAAAACCCATGGGTAGATGTTATAAGGATGGTAATGTATGATAAAAGGCACTAATTGGGACATGATGTCGTGGATTTATTGGTCCTAAAGAGATAGATAGATAAACTTCCAAAGTATCCAAGGCAGGAAACAATCATCGTATAAACCCAAGTGGGAAGGATAAACCCAAGTGGGATGAACTAGATTAACATAGTACATTGATGAAGTATTTAATTTGAAGAATTTTGTTAAAGATGTGATATTCTTAGAATATTTCTTGGAGTTGAATTTTTATTTAAAGAGAGGGTAGGCATCATGAGCTACCCAAAAAAAATATAGTGTGGTAAAACAAGTGGAATTGTGAGATTCCCTAAAAGAAACATCAATCATGTTGGTCATGTGATTAAAGGTAATCATTCTATCCAATTTCTTTTGATAATAGAATACATCCGGGTGTCTAGAGTGTTCTTGTGACATGATGTAATCCTCATCATAGGAGGGAAGAATGTTGCATGTAGGTATGTTAGTGTCACTAAGGAAAATAGTGTCAAAAGAAGATCTTTGGCCAAGATGCTCAACTTACAAAAATATCAAGGAGAAAGATGTGATAATCATGGAATAAATTGGAAATTCTAAATTCATTGCATTATAAAGGTCCTCCTTAATGTTTTAGGAGGTTTCTGGGTAAAAGAACCATAAGAAGCCAATCTATAGTGGATTTTGGTAGATGAATTTTGCTAACCATGTTTTTAAGTTCTTTAGGCTCATCATAATCGAGTCAACAAGAGTGACATTAAATTCAAGTATGTAATTAGGTAACTTGGGATATGGAATTCTATGAAATGTAGGAGTAGTGGTAATGTGGAAGGTGTAGACACCTAAATCTGAATACATAGTTTTAATACTAAAATTACACTAATTATCCTCTTTCCCATCATTTCATTATAATTAGTGATTTCCGCTAATTAGCTAACATTTCCCTTCATTTCATTCAATTAACGACACTTTGTTAATTAACTAGCCTTCCCCATCCTGGATGCCAATTAACGACACTTTGTTAGTTATAATCCTATTTTAATTAATTAATTAACCATTATTAATTAATTAATCCTTTCAATCTTGTATTTAACTAATAAACCTTCTTATTAGTTAAATCCCCTTTCAAACCCTTCAAATTCTACTAATTTTCCTTTAAATCATCTCCAAATAGCTTATATAAGCTTAATTTGGCCTATTAATTAATCTTAGTTGATTAATTAAATCACCTCCAACTCCCATGAGTTGCTAATCTATAATTAATATCTTCTAATCATACTTATCCCTTTCTAATTCTACTTTACCTTTATCCCACATTCACTAGGTTGTTAGCTTCTCCCAAAATGGAAAACTATATAAACAACCTAGTACCTTCCTACCAATCTTACACCAATTTACACCATGTCCTTGTAAGACATATGCATATGATAAGATCATTTCAATCTTGGAAGGCTTATTGATCAAGCAACCATTTTCATCTTCTACTTGGCAAAGAGTAGTAAGAGAAGAACCAAACATGACAATTAATCCATATTGGTGAGATATCTTCCTCTTCCATGGATAATTTCCTTTGATAGCACATAGCTAACGTTCATCTCACTAAAGGAGTACCTAAAATTACAAAACATATCCAAATATAAAAGGATTGGTTTGTATTTAATGTTTGATGCACATAAGTATAGGCTCTTTTTTCTAGCTTTATCATGGTGTTTATGTTTGATTAACTAAGTTACGATGCTACTTGGTGTTAGTTTCCTTTCAATAACTTAGATTAGTTCATTCACATACATACATATGGCACATGCAACTCTACTTGTGTCCCTACGAGGCATGTGAAGCTAAGTTTGTTAATTGACGGCTAAGGGTTTGTAATTGTTGTTACGCGGTAACCTCTTCGTTTTGGGTTATAGTTGAGGTTCATGTGAAGGGTCTTGTTCATGATATTCACCCTCATTTATATCTTCGCAGTTGGTTCGAATGAGTAGTATGTGATAGTGATTCATAGTTTTAGGAGCTTAAGCTTCCTCATTGTTTCCTTGGCCGAAGTAGAAGCATGTCCATTGTTTAATATTTCCTCAACTGATCAATAGGGAGGTTCTATCTCCTCTCCTTCATGAATCATGTTTGTAAGGATAGTGGGATCAAATTTAGGTGGCAATTTGCCCCCTAATTCTACTACTTGTGCTAAAATTTGATCTTTGTTTTGGAAGAGGAAATTATCTATGCGAGCAGGGTCATACTCAAAGCTATCTCGAGGAGTTGTTCCCTCATCTCCACTATGGTTAATCAATGTTTCTTCTTCAGCTAATAGGTCTAAATGGTATAAAGGAAATTATTTGATCTCATCCTTTAATGTGTCCTTGTAACAGGAGCCATGATGGGAATTTTTTTGCTAATATTTGAAAAATGTGCATAAGTGTAATGATGAATCTAGGAAAAAACAAGCAACATAACTACATCAAGTGTCACAATGAATTTTACAAGGGTACAAAATGTATAACAAAAGTCACCAAGGAAAATCTACAGAGTTCCAGACAAAGGAATGCTTGTAAGGAAACCAATTCTTATGTTCGAATGTCTCAAATTTTTTTAATAATGCAATAACACAATTTCAATATTTAAATCAAGTTTTGAGGAAACACGATTTAAGTATTAAAAATGGGTTGGGGTGATTTTAACAACATAACAATGAAAGAATTCACACTTAAATCAAGTTTAATACAAACAATTTTTAAGTTTAAAAAATGGCTGATACAAATGTGAGTAGCGTAACAATAAAATTTCACTACTTATATCAATTTGAAGACAACAATATGTAAGTATTAAAAAGGATTGACACAAGGTGAGCAACGTAACAATACACTTTCAACACTCAACTCAAGTTTGGAGAAAAAGGTTTAACTATAAAAATGGGTCCATATAATGTAAGCAACGTAACAATATAATTTGCGAAACTTATATCAAGTTTAAGAAAAATAAGATTTAAGTATAAAAAATGGATTGATACAATGCGAGAAGCATGATGACGTAAAGTGAGATACTTCCTATAAGTAATACGTTTCAATATTGGTTTCAATACAAACTACCGAAATGTGAAAAGCGCACAAAATACATCCACGTATGGTTCTTTTGGTCAAAGAGAAGATAGAAAGGCTATTATAAATGGGATTCATCCGACCTATTGATTACTCTGAATGGATCTCCAACATAGTGCCTATTTAGAAAAAACATATTGGTATAAGGATTTTCACAGATTTCAGGGACATCAACAAGGCATTTCCTAAAGATGACTTTCCTCTTTCGAAAATTGACATAATTGTAGATTCTACTACAGAGCCACGAAATGCTATCCCTCATAGATGGAAGGATATATAAAATAAATATTTTATAAGAGGATCAACATAAAACTACTTTCACCACCCCTTGGGGTAATTTTTGTTATCATGTCATTCTTTTTGGCCTCAAAAACACGGGAGCAACATACTAGAGAACTATGACTGTCATATTTCATGACATGTTAAAAGGATATTGTAGAGGACTATGTTGATGATATCCTCAAAAAATATAGGACTAGAGCGAGAACACCGATGATCCTTAGTCACATATTTAAATGGTTACGAGATTAAGAGGTCCATTTAAATCCAAAGAAGTGTTTCTTTGGTGTCATCTCAAGTAAAATATTGGGATTCATTGTGTCTTGACATGGAATTGAAGTTAATCCAGATAAATTCACTATTATTTGAGATGCCTCCTCCTAAGAACCTCAAACAGATTGTGTATACTGCAAGGTAAAATTCAATCCATTCGAAGATTCATCTCGCAACTTGCAGACAAGTGCCATTCCTTCACCCATCTACTTAAGAAATATGTGGATTTTCATTGGGGTCTGAATCACTAACAAGCCTTTTATTTAATCAAATAATATTTGGTGAATCCGCCTTTCCTTGTACCACATACCCCATGTGAACCTTTGTTGTTATATATATCTACTACTCAATTTTCTATAGGCACGCTCTTGGCATAGTACGATGCCCAACACAAAGAGAGAGCCATCTATTATCTTAGCCACACCTTAATCGCATATGAGCTCAATTACCCACAGATCGAAAAATCATGTTTGGATGTTGTCTTCACCTTTCAAAAAATACGCCATTACCTTTTGAACCACCATACCAAGATAATATCTCAAGTTGACCCTCTCAAATATCTTTTGTCAAATATGAAACTTAAAAGAAGGATGGACATATAAATTATTGGTTAAGTGAGTTTGACACTTGAGTATGTTAATAAAAAATTAGTAAAAGTACAAGTGCTTCTTTGATTAACTAGTTGGAACACCACTCCCGGGAATGGAACCCTTAAGTCTGGATCTTCTAAATGCTTTTGTCTTATACATAAAATACTCATCAACATGGAATATATATTTTGATGGGCATTAAAATTTAATGGCTCATGAGATGGAGTAATCCTTATTACTCCCACAGGAGATATCGAGAATCAATCTGAACCCATATACGAATAACATTTCCGAATATGAATCTCTCATTGTAGGACTTAAATTCACTATAAAATGGAACATCAAACAAGTTGAGGTTATTGGCGACTCCCAAATGATCATCAAATAGGTGAATGACAAATACAAATTCAAAGATGAGAAGCTTATCCCATACAAATACATGGTGGACACCTTGAAAGAGTATTTTTTTCTGATTTCCTTCCATCAAGTTCCACGCATGTAGAATTGATCAGATGGATGCTATGGCTACCATTGGATCCTTTTTTTTTTATCACCAGATACTAGATAATTTCCATTCCTTTTTGATCATCTAACGATATTGGCCTACGACATGCCAGAGTCATGTTTGGTATGTGAAGTTGTTGTTCCCTTTCCCCTTGATACAAAAACATTTATAACTACCTATAGGATGGTACTTTCCCACCCGACCTCTCCCACTCCCAAAAATGAACCCTTATCTAATGTATATCCCATTACACCCTACTTGGGGGCACTCTCTATCATCGAGGTTATGATGGGACTCTGTTACATTTCCTTAACTCTGAAGAAGCTATTCAAGCAACCAAAGAGGTACGTGAAGGCATATGCGGTGCTCATACTAGTGGCATGGTTCTTGTGAAGAAAATACTACGAATGTGATACCACTTGCCTACTATGGAAATAAATTGTTTCCAGTATGTGAAGAAATGTGTCCTATGTCAAAAGCACAATAATTTGATCCATGCATCATCTCAGTCATTACAACCTATCACAACACCATGGCTATTTTCTAAATGGGGGCTCAATCTTATAGGAAAACTCACCCCCACCTCATCTGATGGCCACAAACACATTATCACTACCACCGAGTACTTTACCAAATGGGTGAGGTTGTTCCTCTCACTTATGTTACAGGTGTGCATATTTCCAAGTTCATCATGAACTATATCATTTTCCATTACGACATCCCTTATGCCATTGTATTTGACAATTGTAAATCAATTAAAAACAAACAAGTGAAGGCCTTGTGTCGGTGCTTTAAAATTAGCCGAAGTGGTCTACATCTTTTTACCCTCAAGGAATGGGAAAATGAGGGATCCAATAAAAATATTATTCAAATCTTGGAGAAAATGGTTGGTAAACTGGTCATAATTGACACCTTGAAATCCATCCCACCATCTAAGCCTATCAAATTTCCATCTTCACACCTAAAACTATAACCTCATATTCCTTGGTATTTGTAACTAAAGTCATTATACCCTAGAGATTGAGCTCCCCTCTTTGAGAATATCCTTACAAGACTATCGAATAAATATGAGGATTATAGTGTTGTCGAGGATAGCGAGAACTTGAACTCCTTGATGAAAAATTCCTTCACACCTTGGATCACCTTAAAGTGTATCATAATCAAATCTATGTAGGCTATAATAAATGTATCATACCTCATGAATTTGAGGTAGGTGATTTTGTGCTTAAGGAAAACCAGTTTAATACCACCAAATAACATGAAAAGAAAGGAAAAATTGATCCTAGCTTGCTAGTTCCATTGATGTGGTGGAGAAAATTGGTTTTGGGGCCTATAAGCTTGCATATCCTAATGGTGAAGAGATTTGGGAACCTATGAACATCATGCATCTCAATATTTTTTATTCTGAGCTCGGGAGCATTTCAAAAACCAAAAAAATCAAAAAATCCAAAACTATTAAAGAGAAATAAAGTCATCCAAATGTGAAAGTAACACAATGGTGGCACTTTGGAAAAGTCCTTTGGTGAAAAATAGTTTCCGGTGCCATAAGAGGATTATTTTTCACAAGCATCTCATATTGGGGGCATGCTCACTTCTTCCTAGGCTAGTCCTTCGCTTGTGTTTGAAATAATTTTAACCTATCCTTCACAACTTTGATCCGACTGATCCTACTCTTGTATATATGCACAAAGTTTTCCTTTGTATATTCTCACCTCTCGTTGAGGCATATTTACATCTTCATTTTATTATACCTAGCTTCGGAAAACTTTCAAAAACCAAAAAATTTAAAACATTCACAAATCCAAAACCATTGGTAAAACTTAAAAAATCCAAAAACATTGGTAAAACAAATATCAAAATCTAAAACATTACTAAAACATCAAAATCCAAAAACATTAGTAAAAATTTCAAAAATCCAAAACATTGGTAAAACATAAAAATTCCAAAAATTGGTAAAGCATCAAAACATCCTAAACATTCACACAACACAACATCCTCAAAATTAAAAACTATCCTACAAAACATCTTACTTTAGTGCTTGTTTTTTCTAGCACACGACATGTGGATCATCTTGATCTTCCTTCATTAACAAAGCTGGTTTTCTTGCTATGTTTGTCTTCCCTTGCATATATCATTACTTGGGCAGTTTCATAGTGAATGTTATTTTTCATAGGACTTCTATGTCCTTTGTCTATTCCCTTGTATGTATCCTCACTTAGGGAATCATATTAATCATTTTCATATCTCTCGAACATTTGGGAATTGAATCTGGATAACAAAAACATTGGTACAACTTTCTTGAACGTTGTTTTTTTGAGTATGTTTGTTTGTGCTTGTTTTTAGTGTGCTTGTTTAATTTCTCGTACTACGTTACTTTATGTATTTTTATCATTCATTTTAGCAATGAACAAAAATCAATATTATGGCTTTTCATGTCATTTTACACTTTTTTTGTATGCTTATATCAAATAAATAGTTACTTCGAGCTAGATGGTATGTTATCTACATCATGATCTTCCCCTTCTCCATCTATCTTATCTTATATTATTCTCTTCATTTTCTACCTATCATTTTCCAATTCTTCCTCCTCCAATGCTTCTTCCACTTGAGGAACGAGTTCACACTTAATATATCAATTTGAACTATGGCCAACTAAGCCAAGTTTGAATCCTTCTGTCGATATGAAACATTGTTATTCTATAGGATATGTTAATAAAATCATACTTTGTAATCCAAAACAATGACCTTGTGAAATTACTAAAAAAAGAGTTCGTATCGGTATTATGCGCAGGATCGCTGATCTCATCTCTTATGTATATTCATATTCGGTATATCGATGTCTGTCTCTCCACTTTGTGATGGGATTTTCTACCACTATATTCTTTTCTCTTCTCCTTTTCAAGCATTCATCGAACTCTTCTATCACCCATCGAAAATTGAGGGGGAATTCTCCATCCTACTGTTTTTTCTTATACCTTTACGAAATTTAATTGTTTGTAATTGTCTAATATCTTTGAAGTGGCATTGCTTGCGCTACACCACATCAAAAAGGGGCAAATGTAGACACCTAAATCTGACTACACAATTTTAATACTAAAATTGCACTAATTATCCTCTTTCCTATCATTTCATTATAATTAGTAATTTCCCACTAATTAGCTAACATTCCCCTTCATTTCAATCAATTAATGACACTTTGTTAATTAACTAGCCTTCCCCCATCTTGGATGTCAATTAATGACACTTCGTTAGTTATAATCATATTTTAATTAAATAATTAATTAACCATTATTAATTAATCAAGCCTTTCAATATTTAATTTTTTTAATTTTATAGCGTAAAAAATAGGGATAGGCTCCCAGAGGCTGAGTACAAAAAGATTACATCGTGATAGAAACAAAGCTAGACAAAAAAGGAATATGACCCTAGAGTTAAACAGACTTAACTCCAAAACAGAGAAGGGGGTCCAAGAAACAAAGTGAGAAAAAGAGAACTAAGCCATTAAACAAGAAAAAACAAAGAAATTTCCCCAAAAGTCTGTACAGACAGTTCGGAAGAAGTTCCATTAGTTAGCTTTACTTTTGTTGGAGGGTTTAACCTCCTGGTCTCTTCTTTCATGCTAGAATCGAATCCGAGTTTCTTATTAGGGAGGTTCCTTGACATCCTCCTTAGTATCCTCCTCAGAATCCTCCTCCTCCTCTTCAACATCATCAAAACTGATCCACCTCCTTTTCCACTTCTCTTTTTCCACAACATCTAGACGAGCACCCAAATCTCGAACCAGAGAATCCAACTACTTGATATCCCCTTGGATGTTCTTCTGGGCCAAGCATATTTTCTTGGTGGCTTCGATACTATCAATCATGCCCTTTCTCACCATTGAGTTAGTCTCTTCCAGGACTTGAACCACCATCTCCAAGTACTGAACTTTTTTCTTCCACATATCAATACCATGCTCTCCTTCCAAGGTAACTTTATCCTTCCCCTTCGATGGACCAACTTCCTAATTTTCCATCCCTTCCACATTCTTCCCCTCACCCATCTACTTAAAACCCATATTTCCCTCCCTCATCTTGGACAAACACTCAACCAGGGTAATATCCTCCTCATCTTCAATTAGGGGCATTTGTTTATCCTGATCCGGTTTCCCATTGCGGAACAAGAGAAGAATGAGGCCCTCGTGGATGGGAGACTCCACCTTACTCCGTTGGAAATCCCTCACCAAGGTGGTTAGAGACATGAAAAGATAGAAGGGAATACTAATAATTTTTTATGTCTAAACATGTTCAGAAACGAAAAGTGGTGGGTATATATCTTGTGATATTTACCCTCTAGAGTTAGATACTTCATGATGTGTAGGAATACCTCTCTCCACACCCCAGGAATATAGGAACAAGTGATGCCATTGGTGAAGTAATGGAAAGTTTCCTTTCCCACAAATAAAGTATTGATTTTGTACTCTCTCTGATTCCTATCCTTGAAGATTTTCAGACCTTCCATGTCCATGCTAGTAACACAGAAATGGCTTCCTCCAATGTATCAATTTCCATGCCATGGATCACTTCTTTCCCCTCCTTCCACGCCAGCCCGAACTCCATAGTAAGCGAGGGATCATGCCCTTGGAGTCTGGTGATAAATTTCCTGAAACCCCCAATTCTAAATAGGTGCCACATAGACTTATCCTCCACAATATGCCCATGGCTGGATGGCTCGAATCTAGTTCTATCACTGCCCATGGTAGCCAAATTTTTACTCCAATGCATAACACTTTGAGGTCTACAATTTTTGAAATTAGACTTGCCTTTCCAAGAATAGCTTAATCCAAACACACTTTTGCAATATTGGAAAATGAACCCATTATTCTCCCTCGTGTTACTTAAGGTGAAGTGCTTACAACTTTTCATGATTAATAATATCATTAATATGCACATGTATGACCTCACCTTTTTGCCACACTTTGTAATCATTACTTTGAACTCCCTCATTCGCCAATATGTCCACACAAGTATTGTCTATGTGAGGGATATGAGTAATGATATGGGAATCAAAGTACTTAAGGTGCTCTTTAATATCATTAATAATATTTCCCAAGACCCAATTATTGTGACTAGTCTTGTTGATTGCATTTAAAATGAGAAGAGAGTCCCCCTCAATAAGAATATGTTTAATTCCTTTCTCCTTAGCAAGACTAACACCCTAGAGAAGAGCATGAGCTTCGGCCACATTGTTGCTCTGAGTCCCCAAAGGTCTAGCATAGGCTAAGATCCAGTCCCCATTATGATCCTTGATTATGCCTCCTCCACCAGCCTAGGCCAGGGTTGCCTTTAGAAGCCCCATCAAAATTAAGTTTGACTTTTCCCCTTTCAGGTTTGGACCACTTAATTTTAGTGGATGGGAAATTGACTTGAGGCGAATGAAGGTGAACTATTTGAGCACTTCCTCTTCTCTACTAGAAACAACCTTTTTAGTCTTCACCTTAATGAGTTTGGAGTTCTCTTTAATTGAGGAAATCAAACCAAAGTATTGACCTTTATAATATTGGCCTTTTGATTTTTGAAGATGAGAGCATTTCTTTCCTTCCATAAGCTCCAGATGAAGTGGGGCAGGGCCATTTTCTAGGTAGCCATAAGAAAGGGATACCTAAAAGGAAAATCCCATTGTAACCAGCATTCCTCAATGGAATTAGGACAGACCCATTGAACCTTGAAAAGCTCCAACACCTTGGACATCACTGCTTGAGCAAAGGGACTAGGAGATGAGGAGGTGGTTAACACTTTCCTCCTCTTTTTACAAAGTACACACTTGTTGGGGAGGAGCATGCCATGTTTCCTCAAATTTTCCATAGTGAGGATTTTGTTCTTGAGTAACCAACCAAAGGAAAATTTTAACTTTAGGTAGAAGGTATTTTACCCAAAGTTTACTCCAGTAATATTTTTGGCTAGAATTCTTGAAGTTTAGGAGATTTCTAGAATCCTCTTCCTTCCATATAATAGAATCCTCATTCTGTTGGAAGAGTGGAATATAAATATTCTTTAACTTAGAGTTGAGGTCATCAAAAGTTGAGTTTCCCAATGAATTTGGGAGGGGGCAAAGAACAAGATTGTTGGAGAAGCTCCAATAGTCCCTAACCCAAAATTTACCATTGTCTTCAAAGAACTGCACAAAAGTTCTCCCAGGATCCTCCTCCACAAGATGTTTATCAGAGAGCCAACAATCCCTCCAAAATTGAATTCTATCTCCTTTCCCAATATTCCATTTAATACCCCTACTCAAGATCTCCCTAGAAGAGAGAAAAGAATTCCAAAAAAGGATCCCTTAGGGATATTGTCCTATAGAAAGAAAGTCTCTATTATGCCAGTATTCCTTAAATATTTCCTTTTGATGATATCAATACATAGGCCTTCTTCCTTTATCACTCTCCAACCAGCTTTAACCACAAGAGATTCATTCATGAGTCTCATATTATTTAATCCCATCCCCCCACAATCCTTAGGCTTGGTCACTTTTTCCCAGGCCACAAGAGGAAATTTGAACTTCTCCTTAGCACTAGCCCACAAGAACCTTTTTTGAATTTTTTCAAGAGCTTCCAAAAATATTACACAGGATCCGAAAAGGGACATGACATAGATTGGAACACCTTGAAGAGAGCTTTAGAGGAGTTGAATTTTTCCATCTTGAGATAGGAGAATCCCTTTCCAAGAAGACAACTTATTGGAAACTCTCTCGAGAAGAGTGTTCCAGATGGAATGATTCAATTTTTTGTGAATGAGGGGCATTCCCAAATAGGAATCAGGAAAATTATTTATCTTACAACCAAAAATGCGGGCCAGTCTCTCTTGGAAATGATCTTCCACATTTATGAAGAAAATAACACTTTTGAGGAAGTTGACCAGCTGGCCAGAGACCTCCTCATACTCATTTAGAACCTCTTTGAAGATATAGGCTTCTTGTATAGATGCCTTCCCCATCAAGAAATTTTCATCCACAAATTGGTTGAGGCAGGTAGGCTGAAGGCCATTAGAAATTTTGATACCTTGCAAGAGGTTAAGGGAAACCACTTGGTTACAAATTCTACTTAAAGTTTACGCAAAATCATATAGAGGAAGGGGGAGAGGGGATCTCACTATATGAGTCCTCTACCATCTTGAAATAATCCTTACGATTTACTATTAGTGTAAAATCACAAGCACCCCCAAATGATTTCGATGAAGTGCTTTTCTAAGGTAGATTCATTTGGTGTGATTGCATAACATTGAACTTTCCCCAAGGCGTGGGACCTTACAAAAATGGAAAAGCTCTCCAAATTGAAGGTTGGTTCCTTATTCCTCTGTTTAGGTGCGTGCATGGGAGCTTGCAAAGGGTTTATCTCTATACTTAGTCTAAAACTTGCCAAGGAGATAGGGGTAAAAGGAGTATAAGAAATAAGAAATGACTAAACTACAGGTGATGCACCAAAGGAATGATGAACACTTATTTTTATAATAGACACAAACCAACAGAATACATACAATAAACAAGCACAGATGGCCAAATATGTAATAGAAGACCAGATGAAAGCAAAAGAGGAAAGAAAGGATCTAAAATCGATCACAGACATGTTTTATTGCTATGTAGATTGATACAGTCCATTACAAAGTAGCCAAGAGGCAAAAACGTAATGTAATTTTGATGGAAGGCCTGAACCCCACAAATCCCTTTGCTAAGAGGAGAAGGGATCCTGCAAAACAAAGAATGTCCAACCCTTTACAATGAATCATGCCTCGTATTTATAGATTCAACCTGAAAGAAGAAAGAGAGAGAGAGAAGCGGGAAAAACAAGTTGAAAATCAACCACTACTATTAATGCTTTTGATAAAATATGCCCCCAAATGCATCTTTACTACATCAATCCTTGGTTCGGCACCTTGAAGGAAGAGGAGATGGTGAAATAGATCAAATTTGATTTGGTTGTTGAGGTAAGAAGATCCTGCTTTAAAATACTAAAGACGTTTCCTCCATTTCCTTCACCTAACATCCTCAAAAATAAAGTCTCAGACCTCCATTGTGTGGGTGAGACCAAGATCTTTCCAATGGTGTCAGATTTGTAATATTTCGATCCACGAGTCAAAAGATGTTCCCCTTCAAATTTTGTATCGGATCTATACAAATGGGCGGGAAAACAATTTGAAAAATGGGTCCCCCTTTTGGTATGAGACACATGGCAGCCTTGCTAGAATAAAAATAGAACTTACGGGTCTACAATTTATCTTTTTTCCCTTTAGCGCAAAAAATGCAAAACTCAAAAAACTCCTGCAGCCCCGAAACTCCACTGGACACGTGGCTCCTTTTGGTTGGTTGGGAAATGTGCTTCCATTTTCATCTTTGTGCCTTTTGGACAAAAGGAAAATTTTCACCTTTTCCTCTAACTCCCTGCTTTGGTTTTGACTTGGGCCCAAACGCTGAATTTTTCCTTGGGCAGAGTTGCGGGCCATTTTGTAACTTTTATCCTTTTGAGATAGCAAGGGGCAAAAATCAACTTTCCCCTTGATGGCCCACTTTCCCCTGGGACATGTGGCAATTTGGCACTCGTTTGGGATCCTTTTCTTGAACCGTTTGAGCCGAGGACCTCGAATCTTTTCTGTTTCTTCCCCTTCTTGTTTCTAGTTCCTCTGCTACACCGCCCCCTCCTGTCTGACCCTACTATCCATAGTTGAGTCAACCTATGACTCGAAGAATGGATTTAAGATGTGGAAATGACCTAATAGAGTTGTTTCTTTTATACAGGGTCCTTTGATCTCTCTTGGCCTCTGCCACTCCATGGTCAAGTCCTTCTGTGACCAATTTTCAAGATCTGAATGAGTTCTTTCAGGTTCCTTCTATGCGGGGTCGTGATTGATCAAATATTTGGCACAAGAGCAAAATATGGATAACAATTTGGTGACTCACAAGGGTATTTGCCTGCTAAATGAAAAGACCAAATGCCTTGTCATATCTGTTGGGTATGGAGTTGAGAAAGATGGTATGATACTAATTTTTCCTCTGATTCATGAGCTCACTGCTTACACTCCCAATTTTCATAAGAAATCTTGAAATGAAAGTTTCTGAGAGTAGAAAATTGTTTTGATCCAGGGCTTCATCTATCTCTCTAAATGGACTGCATAAGAGCAACAAAATAGCACCTCACTATATACAAAATTTGAAATCATACATGTTCCAAATGGGACATGTAGAGCATGCAAAGCACTTAGGAGAAAAGTAATCTACACTACAACAAGACAATGTGCATAAGCACTTAGAGGAAAGAGAAAACTAAACTAATATGTACAGGGTGAGAACTCCTCTCTTAATAGCAGTGATTAAGATAGATCTCATTTCTTTGGAATTTGTAACTCTTCACCCTCCAATGTAGACAATTTGAAAGCATTGCTACCTTTGCATCTTCTGATCATATAGGGGCCACTCCAGATGGCGTCAAATTTGGAATGCCTTCCTAGTTTTTCTCGATCTGCATCCCATTTCAAAACTAGGTCTCCTTCTTGGAAGGTCCTTTCTTTTGCCTTCTTATCAAAGAATTTCTCGACTAAAACCTAATTCTTCTCTATTGCTTAGAGAGCATGCTCTCTGGTTTCTTCTAATTCTATGATATCTATATACCCAGCCTCAATTGGTCCAAATTCAGAATCTCTAGTTGCTTCACAAGCTCCAAGGCTGACAACTCAAGTGATATAGGCAACACCGCCTCTTTTCCATAGACAAGCTTGAATGGAGAGCTACTGTAGATCTCTTGGGTGTTATTCTATCAGCCCATAAGGCCGTTTTGATCTTTGTGTGCCAGGTCCTCTGATTTTCATCAAGAGTTCTTATGATGATCTTTAGCAGGTTTTTGTTTGTGGACTCAGCCTAGCCATTACCTAGAGGATAATAGTTTGATGAAGTACTCAAATAAGTCCCATTCTTAACAGCCCATCCTGTGATCTTGGAACCTATGAATGCTAATGCATTTTTGATATGATGGTGGTTGGCACTCCAAATATGGTCACTATCCCTTCATAGAAATCTAGGATACTAGACTCATTTGCTTCCTTGAGTGCCACTACCTCAATCCATTTGGTGAAATAATCTATCATTATCAGGATCCATTTGTGACCTTGGCTTGAGTTTGGATTGATGAATCCAATGAAGTCCAATCCCCATTGCATGAAAGGTTGGTCGAATGAGATTGGGTGCAATGGAAGTGTTGTTAGCCTTTCCTTTCCTTTGAAGAATGCACAATTCTTGCACCTTTTGATTCATGTGTGATCAAGTAAACACTCTCACCAATAATATCATGCTTTAATGATTTTGAGTGTTGTTAATCTTAGAGAAAAATGTCCTCCAATTTGCTTCAACATGGAATTCTTGTAGCACTCTCTCCACCTGATCTGTCCCAATGCATCTCAGCAAAATGCCATTGATGTCCCTCTTGAACAAGACACCATCAATAAGAACATATGGGATGGCCTGTAGCCTGAAATTCCTTCTTTTTTCTTTACTCATCCCATGAGGACACATTCCTATTTGAAGGAATTGCACCATGTCTTGGGTCTAACAAGGAGTAGGTACATCATCTCTCCCTTCTTCTTGATCATCTTGTAGAACAAAAACAACCTCCTTTTCATTGTTTGTTTCATCTTGTTGACCTAAGGCTAGTTGTTCACATAACCCCTTCCCATGGACCAGCTTGGTGACCTTGATCTCAATGTCATATTCCATGACACAAGTGATCCATCCTACATGCTTTTCATTCAGGTCCTTGCTAAGAAGGAATTATTTAACTCCCGCATGGGAGACCAATAGTTGGATCTTGTTGTTTGAAACAAAATGCTTAAACTTCTTCAATCCTCTGATCACTACCAGGAACTGCTTCTCAATGAAGGAGTACCTCACCTCATAATCTTCCAGAATCTAATGAAGAAAGCAATTGGTTGTTTTGTACTCTCTTTGTTCTGCTACACCAAGATTGCAGAAATTGTGTCGCTGCCACCAAAGGCATATATTATGAAACCTTTGGAAAATTTTGGGTTCACAAGAGTTGAGGCTTGTGATATGTCTTCTTTGATAGCCTTGAAACTTTCTTTTCCTTCATTTGTCCACACGAATGTTAATATTTTCTTTAGCATCAACGTTATTGGCTTAACAAGGGCGACAAAGTTTGGAACAAAATTGTGGACAAAATTGATTTTTCCCAAGAAGCTTTGAAGATCCTTCGTGTGACTTGACAATGGCAATGCTCTTATTACTTGAACTCTAACATAGTCAATTTCAATCCTTCCTTTGATACAATATGGCATAAAAGCTTACCTTCATGGGCCAATAATATGCATTTTTTGGGGTTTAGTGACACCCCAAAACTCCTGCATCATTGCAACACCTACCTTAGGTGGAAGAGATGATCTGTTGTATTTTTGGAAAAACTGTAATGTCATCTGGATAGATCAACACTATTTTGTTGATCAGCCCCTTGAATGCCATATCCATTGCCCTTTAAAAAGTGGCTCCAACGTTGGACAATCCAAATGGCATTTTTTTGTAGGCATAGGTGCCCCATTTGGTGGTGAAATCTATTTTGAATTGATCATCTTCTTTCACCATGATCTGGTTGTACCCTAAGTAGCCATCTAGGAGGGAGAACCTTTCTGACCCAGACACTACTTGTAAGATCTGCTCCATTGAAGGGAGTGGGTAGTGATCTTTGAGGGAGGCTCTGTTCAAATCTCTGAAGTCAACACACAACCTGATTTCTCCATTTTTCTTTCTGATTGGGACCAAATTTGTAACCTAGCTTGAGTGTTTGATTGGAAATATGATGCTTGCCTCTATTAGCTTGTTCAACTCCTTCTTCATCAGAGGCTCAATATGTGGGTTGACTGGTCTCTGCTTCTACCTGATGGGCTGAGTAGCTGGATCTAGTTCTATTGTGTGTTGTGCTAGCTTGGGATTGAACCCTCTTAGGTCTTCATAACTCCAAGAAAACACATCAGGAAATTCTTGGCAAAGTTGTATGAATTCATACCTTTCTTATTTGGTGGCCACTTTTCCAATTTGAAGTGTTTTGTCTTCTCCAAATGGGATTGACTCTGAATCTTCTCCTTTGATATGCACATTAGAATTCTCCTTTTTGAACTGATCATTAGGATTGAAAATAGATTCCAGTGTCACTAAGCCTTTGGGAAGCTTGTTTGTATGTAGTTGTACTATCTGATTCCCGTCTCTTTGCTCTAGTCTACTTTAGTTTATAGCTGAGAATTTAGCTTCTTCTTGTAGAAAGTTAATGATATGTTGATCATTCTCAAACACCTTCTAGCATGTATTATTATCTGGCACTATTGGCCTCACAACCACATGGATATGTGGTTGTTCTCTGTCTCTTTTGATGTTGTCAACCACATCAAATGTTGCCCCGACTATTGTAATTTTGTCAAGTAGCTTCATTCTCCTTCCTAGGTATGGACACAATACTAAAGGCCTTGAAATCCTCCATGAGATCCCATACCCTACTCTTTTAGTTCTTGAGTAGGTCATTTTTGACAGCATTTAGTCCTCTGACTTGATTGGCAACCAGTTCACTATCACTAAACACTTGCAAGTTCTTGATCCCCAGCTTCCTTGCCCAATGAAGACCTTGGACTAAAGCCTCATATTCAATAGTGTTATTTGAGCAAGAAAACTAGAATTTGAAGGATGAATAATATCTCATACCTCTGGGGGACATAATCATGGCTCCTCCTCTAGCTCCTTGTCTACTCCTTGAGCCATCAAAGAACAATTTCCATACCTCATTGTCATCCTTGTATTCTGGCTTGATTAGGTTAGGAAGAGGCTAATTATCTTCATGTAGGCAATAGACACTGTAGAACAAAAGCTTGATTATCACAGGGAATCAAATAACATAGAAATACACTGGAAATAATATAGTGAAGTTTTGATATAGAAAATCTCTAGAATCTCAAATATAGAGAGGAAGATTACATATATAGAGTTTGATCTTTTTATTTCTAGGAGTCAACACTCATCCCACATATCTCTCCTAATTCCCACAATATCTCACTCAAAATCTCAATCCCATTATTCTCTCACAACAAACCTTATCTAATTACAACTATTTACATGAGTTACCAACTCATAAATAGTTGTATTACATTACACTATATTATTTATTTCCACACTCATAATAATGTTCACAATATCTAATATTATTCCTAACATTCACCCCCTTAGTGTGAACATGGGAAAAACATACACACTCTTATCTGCAGTATGCTCTCCTCTATGGAGCATGTCAAACTCTTGTGACTCATGACCTTGATACTAATGAAGGGAGAAATGCTCAACCTTCTATGGTTTTATAGGTTTACCACAAACCTTGACGTGTAACAGATCCATCACCTGTCCACCTCGTGTGGTTTTCTGGATCTCCCACAAACCTTTTCAAGATCCATGAACTGTCTTACTGTGGTGCTTTTGTTCACCTATTTCATTTCATCAGGAGTTACATTTAGGAATTTTATACATTACAATTGAACAATAATTTGTTCTTATTTTCACAAAAGTACGCTGAAAGCAAACACTCAACAGAAAAAACTTGGCCACCAATTCAGTTTCACGGCCTCGTCGATGGTGCATGATGAGAGGTTTTATGTGCCCTCCTACCTCCGTTGCCTCCAGCCTCCATCTTACGCTACTTAGTTAGCAAAATGTTTTGATAAAGTTCATTTTACAATCAACTGGGTGTCGGTTTCAACCGATAGTGCACCCCCTCACTATGGACGTCGCATTCAAGTGAAAATGCGTCCGATAGTTGAAATGTGAGGTAAATTTTTTTATTTTTGTAATTTTACTCCCTCTTTTTTTTTTTTTTAACGAAGATACACTTGACTTACAATAACATGACAATTAAAAAATTACTTTTTACTACTGAAGAGGATTGATTCATCCCATAGAGGTCTTCACACAAATGGACTTTAAATGACACTAATGACTATTGCAAAACATGACATATTGAAGTCGAAGTACTTTTACGATATAACGAAAATATTTAAAAGTAATTAATTTATTACTTTTTAATACAACACTAAACATATACTAGACACTTACATTGACTATAACCATACTAAGAATGACAACTTTTGACGAATTGGAGTGGATCCAATTTTATAATTGTTAACTAATAATCACATTGACTATGTGATAAAAATGACTCTAACTAAACAAACAAAGCTTTATATTTACTTTTGACTCATTTAAAATGACAACACATAAGTATACAATGGTTTCAACCAACAATAACAATTATAGACTACACAAAACAATTGAAACTTAATAACAAAACATAAATGAATAAACGACTCAACCTTTAATGATAAGCCGAAATAAAACTTACACAATACATGAACTAAATACCATACAAATTTTGTGTAAAGCGCAAATTACTTGAACTCCGGAGGAATACGAGCCGTGTTGAACTCTGGTTGAAAGAAAAGCTATCGAAATTAGTTTCATAATCCAATGACTTCAACATTCATGATATATTTTGCAATATGCAAATGAATTTTCCAGCGCACAAAGACATGTAACGCAATCAACTATAGTATATCAGAGATTTGTGGATCTACCAAATGTTGGATGGCAGTGTTAAATTAGTGGAAATACGATGCAAGATCTGGATGCACAAATCAGGAGCACAAATGTATTACTAACAAGAGTGGTAGATGAATTGAATCTCTCGAGTCACCGCTTGACTATGACAGTTCACGGATCTATAATATGTATATACTTTCCCGCAAGTTCTTCCTTTTCTTTGAAGAGATCAGGTGTATATATGTCTGAACTTACAAATCGTTGGGAATCCACATCAACATTTAAGAAAGGTAGAATAATTCCACTACTAAGGACATAAACCCGAGTTATATATTGAACACAATGAGCAAATCATGAGGACACCAAGAATAATATCTAAGACTTCCCATCTTGTATTTGCATCCACATGAGCACTACCTCAAACTAAAATGTTTTTATTTCAATAGCATTGCCATGATAATACATTGTTCCCTTCAAAACTTAGCAAATCATATTGCTCTGAAGCTTGCTCACGATACGGATGTAGAACACAAGCTTGATTATCATAGGAATCAAATAACATATAAATACACCGAAATAATATAGTGAAGTTTTGATATAGAAAATCTCTAGAATCTCAAATATAGAGAGGAAGATTACATATATAGAGTTTGATCTTTTTATTTCTAGGAGTCAACACTCATCCCACATATCTCTCCTAATCCCCACAATATCTCACTCAAACTCTCAATCCCATTATTCTCTCACAACAAACCTTATCTAATTACAAATATTTACATGAGTTACCAACTCATAAATAGTTGTATTACATTACACTATATTATTTATTTCCACACTCATAATAATGTTCACAATATCTAATATTATTCCTAACAACATCTAGCTCATATTCTTCCATCTCCTATAGGGATCAAAAGCATGGCTTTTTTGGCCCAATCATCGAGAGTCAAGTTTGGGATACATCTCACCTTGGTATTTTCTTTAGAAGTGCTTAGGAGGTCTTCTTGATCAAAAGCTAAGTAATTTGGCATTTATCGGGCTAGGTACGTAGGATTGAATATGATAATCAACAATAGGTTTAGATCTGATTATGGCCTTTGTGCCTCACCTTGTCCTAAAGAGCATATGTGACCAATCAGTAGATAGGTAGCCTCCAATTTTGGCAGTGAAGTCCCTGGACAAACACAAAGTAAAATGTGGTGGAAAATCTATGATTGACATGTTTTGTAAAACAGTCACATTAGGGCAAGTGTGTAGAGTGAGACTCAGATCCTTGATGATTCCCATAGTGATCACTGATGTCCCATCTAATTGGACTACTCCTCTAGAGATGAATTTATATTGGAGACCCAACTGATTAGCTATTTGTTTGGGTATCACAGAACTACTAGCCCCGAGAATCATTATACAATTGTGCACCAATTTTTTTCCAATAATCAAAGAGACATAGAAGGGAAGAGGTCTCAACTTCTTACCTTATTGTTCTCCATGGTTTCAACCTAGTCGAACCGCATTAACAAGCACTCTCTCTTCTTTGGTTAGGGGTGATTTGAACTTGAACAAGTGCATGGTAGTTTGCAATAGATCCCTCTACCTGGAATGGCCAGTGACTCCCATAGTGAAATGTTCACACTTGTCCTTTTCATTTGCTCAATAATATTGAATGAGCTATCTTTTTCTACCCCTTCCCAGACACATTTATTTCTTGCACATGGGTTATTCTGGTGCTTGGGAACCGGGTTTGGAAGGTGGTCTGGATTGGTTCAGCATGTTGGGAGTTGTACTTGGAGCACCAAGACCTTGTGGAGTGATGGAAGGTTGAGGGTCACCTGAGTTCAGTGGTTGGCCCTCTCTAATATTTCTCCTTTTGGACCATGTGTTGGCAGCCACACCTTGAGGAGGGGACTGATTCATCCCATAGAAGTCTTCAGCCTGCCAATTGACAAGCATAGTCTCGTTTGGGGGGCCACCTTGTTGAGATCCTTATTGCTGATCTTCCTCTTGGCCAAGTTCTTATGGCACCATACTGGTTTGCACCATCAAGGCCTGATTTAGAGCACCATTAAAGCATGTTGATTGGTTATGTGGTTGATCGCATGGAAAACACTAATCATATTCTATGTCATATTGTTCTATGTTGGGACCAATGCTCTTGATGTTGAAGCTATGTTAGGATCATATAGATTACAAGTTCTAACATCTTGGAGTTGTCCTTGGTTGCAGTTTGGTTTACATTCGAGGTGGTGGCCTATTCCCGCGTCTTGGGGTCTAGCTTGATATTGAGCCTGGGGTTGGTATGGCCTAGAACTCTAAGCTTGTTGTCTTTTGATGGTCACTAGCTCATTCCCAAAGTTTTGAAGTTTCTTCATCACTTCTGAAGCTCTTTAGAGGCATTAGATGATGAAGTGGAAGCTTCATACTAAGATTTGACTCCTAGGGGTGGGTATAGGAGCTAATGTAGGCACTTGGCTAGTATATAGGCTTCCTAACTTAGGGTACAGAGGCATGGATGGCCTAGGAGTGATTTTTCCAGCTTGAATCAAATGGTTCTCAACCCCTATGGAGAGGCTATAGGTTGCAAGTAATGTAGTGCCCCCATTGACTAAATCATCAGAGAAATATCAGAATTTAAAGCCCTAAGAAAGTATAAGAAGGAACCTTCATTAGTGGGCTTTACTACTATTGGAATCCTATCCTAGGTCCACTGGAATCTGAGGTTGAAGTCTATCAACTGCTTGTTTGGGGCTCTCTTGATTGTTGTTAGTTTCTCTAACAAAGACAAGTTATCACCTTTTTCCCCAAACTGATTATGAAGATCCATGCATAGCTAGTTCCAGTTCTGGATAGAGCCTGCTTCAAGACTCCTAAACCATTGTGAAGATTTCCATTTGAATGAAGAGGCGAGTAGCTTGACTGTAATGTCCATCTCATGGATCTCGTGGATTATACAAACATTTACAATATCTTGGACATGGTCACTAGGAGAAGTTTGATTTTCCTCAGTGAAATATGGGATGCTCTTTAATGTTGCAATCAGAACTGGGTTTTGTGCATTCAAGGCGAGTGGACTACTGCCGGTGAAGTTGACATATGAATTTGGTTGTCATTCTGATTGGCCTAAGAATCGTTGCAGACTGAAATAAAGGCCTTGCAAATGGAGGTGTTGACAAGGTTCTTCTTGGTGGAGATAGAGACCTCGAAATATTCTTCCTCTCATTTCTCTTCTGGGGGATAGATGCAAGTATTCAAATATACCTTCTTTCCCTACTCTAGACCGGGTTTTTCTCATGAATCTCCCAAGCTTGAGTTACTGAAACTAGTAAATTTGTTTCTTTTGGAGTTGTCGGATGTATAATTTTAAGGCTTCTTAAAAGCGAGAATCATAAAAATGTACATCAATCCCCTCTTGTAATAAGATGGAGACTTCTTAGTCCCACAGTGGTGCATGCCAAAACTATTAGTGCAAAATCACAGCACCCCCAAATGAGTTCAACAAGTTTTATTTTCTAAGGCAGATTCATTAGGTGTGATTGCATAACATTGAATTTTCCCCATGGTGTGGAACCTCACAAAATGGAAAAGCTCTCCAGATTAAAGGTTGGTTCCTTATTCCTCTATTCAGGTGCATGCATGGGAGCTTGTAGAGGGTTTATCTCTATACTTAGTCTAAAACTTGCCAAGGAGACAGGGGTAAAAGGAGTATAAGAAATAAGAAATGACTAAACTACTAGGTGATGCACCAAAGGAATGATGAACACTTATTTTGCTAATAGACACAAACCAATAGAATGCATACAATAAACAAGCATAGATGGCCAGATATGTAATAGAAGACCAGATGAAAGCAAAAGAGGTAAGAAAGGATATAAAATCAATCACATATGTGTTTTATTTCTCTATAGATTAATACAGTCCATTGAAAAGTAGCCAAGTGGCAGAAACGTAATGCAATTTTGATGGAAGGCCTGAACCCCACGAATCCCTTTGCTAAGAGGAGAAGGGAGCTTACAAAAAAAAGAATTTCCAACCCTTTACAATGAATCCTACCCCTGTATGTATAGATTCAACCTGAAAGAATAAAGAGAGAAAGAAGCAGGAAAAGTAGGTTGAAACTCAACCACTGCTGTTAATGCTTCTGATAAAATCTTCCCCCAAATCCATCTTTACTACATCAATCCTTGGTTCGGCACCTTGAAGGAAGAGGAGATGGTGAAACGAATCAAATCGATCTGGTTGTTGAGGTAAGAAGATCTTGCATTAAAATCCCAAAGACGTTTCCTCCATTTCCTTCACCTAACCTCCTCAAAAATAAATTCTCAGACCTCCATTGCATGGGTGATCTGAGATCTTTCTAACGGTGTCAGATTTGCAATATTTCGAGCCCTGAGTCGAAAGATATGCCCCTTGAAGTTTTTATTGGAGTCCGCATACAAATGGGTGGGAAAAAAATTTGAAAAATGGGTCCCCCTTTTGGTATGGGACATGTGGCAGCCTTGTTGGAACAAAAATCGGGCTTACGGGTCCACAATTTATATTTTTTCCCTTTAGCGTAAAAAATGCAAAACTCAAAAAACTCCCGCAGCCCCGTAATTCTACTTGGACTCGTGGCTCCTTTTGGTTGGCTGGGAAATGTGCTTCCATTTTCATCTTTGTGCCTTTTATACAAAAGGAAACTTTCACCTTTTCCTCCAACTCCCCACTTTCATTTTGACTCGAGCCCAAACACCGACTTGTTCCTTGGCGAGTAGCGGGCCATTTTGTAACTTTTATCCTTTTGAGATAACAAGGGCAAAAATCAACTTTCCCCAACATATTTCTTTCCCACAGGACACGTGGCGATCGACGCTCATTTGGGAACCTTTTCCTAAACCGTTTCGAGCCCAAGGACCTCAAATCTTTTCTGTTTCTTCCCCTTCTTGTTTCTGGTTCCTCTCCTACATTGCCCCATCCTGTCGACCTGTTATCCATAGTTGAGTCAACTGTGGTGGAAGAACGGATTTAAGATGTGGAAACGCCCAAAAGAGTCCTTTCTTTTGTATAGGGTCGTTTGATCTCTCTTGGCCTCTGCTTTACTCCATGGTCGAGTCCTTTTGCGACCAATTTGCAAGATCTCGAATGAGTTATTTCGGGTTCCTTCTATGTGAGGTCGTGGTGATCGATATTTGTACGAGGGTGAAATATGGATAACATTTACCATTGATCATAATTGAGAAATTGTTTGAAGAAATATAGACCATAACCATGTTGATGAAGAAGGCATCAAACCCCAACTTGGTCAGAATGGCACGGAGAAGGGCCCACGAAACTCTGTCATAAGCTTTGTGCATATCCATCTTGACAAACATGGCGAGATCTTCCTAAAATTTTGACAGAGTGAATGGATTCTTGGATGACCACAATGCTATCAAGAATTTGTCTCCTAGGAACAAAATCCCCTTGATTAGGAGAGATAAAATTGGCTAGCACTTTCCTGAGCCTGAAAGCGATAATTTTGGTAATCAATTTGTAGTTGGTGTTGCATAGACTAATGGGTATAAAATATTTCACATCCTTGGCCCCTATCATCTTGGGAATAAGGACCAGGAAAGTGTTGTTGATCTGTTTGAGAATATGACCATTACTGAAGAAAGTCTGGATCATCTCAATGACCTCATTCTTGACCACTTCCCTAGAACTATTGGAAGAAGAAAGTTGGGAACCCATCTAGTGCGGGGATTTATCTAGTTCCATGTCAAAAATGGCATATCTGATTTCTTCCTCCCTAGGAATGAGCATGAGATCTCTATTTTCCTATTGCGAAATGACATTCTGGAAGAGTCCAAGGGCCTTCTCCCAAGAAGTTCTATTTGGATCAGCCCCAGGGAGAAAGAGGTCCTTAAAATATTTGATAATAACTTCATTGATTTATTTTTCATCTTCTATGAGAGTACCATCATTTTTCTTGATTTCCTTGATCTTGAGATGATTTTTCTTGGAGGTGGAAGATATTATTGTTTTTATCACCCTCATTTAGCCATTTAACTCTAGATTTTTCTTCCAGTAGACTTCCTCCTTGGCCAAAGATATCATGGTATTCAATGAGGAGAGCCTTCTCTTGACTTTTAAGTGCTTGGTTGAGCCCATATTCCTCCATCAGTTCCTCAATAGTCCTTAAGTCTTCCTCTATTCTGCTCTTAGACTAAAAGATGTTCCCAAAAATTTCCTTATTCCAAGTTTTTAGATTTTTTTAACATGTTTCAACTTAAAACTTAATTTGTACATTGGGACCCCATGGACCATGATCCCCACCAATCCTAAATTCTCAAGAGGATGTCAGGATGTTGGAGCCACATTTTTTCAAATCTGAAAGGTCTAGTTTTTTAGGAATAGCCATACCTAGCTTGAGAATGATCGGATTGTGGTCAGATCCAATTTTGGGCAAGGTGGATAGAGAGTAGAGTTGATTAAGCATGCAAGAATGACTCACCACAAATATGTCTAGTCTAATCTATATAAGGTCCTGACCAGTTCTTGTTAGCCCAAGTAAATTTGGACCCTCCAAGCTCGAGGTCCACAAGATCATTATTTACTAAAAAATTAGCTAACTCATCCATGTTATCAATATAGGAAATGGATCCACCTTTTTCCCCAGGGGAAAGAGGGGTATTGAAGTCTCCTCCAAAAATCCAATCACCATCTTTAAATAGGGACCTCCCCTTAGTAAGTTCTCCCCAAATATTCCTTCTACCAAACACGAGTTGGGGGCATAGATATTAGAAACAATCCAGGACTTGTTTGAAGCTAAATCAGTAAAACCCATGGTTAGGTGGTTGGTCGATGACAGGAGCACCAAGCCTTTAACCAAGAGGGGATTCCAAAGGGTGAAAATGCCTCTTGAAGCCCCTTCCGAGCTTACCCCATCCCAAAGGCATTCTTTCCAGACCATCTTTCCCACTTCTTTGAATCTTTTTGTACTCATCTTTGTTTCTTGTATCATCAAGATATCAGGTTTGTATTTGTTCCTAAAATCCTTCAGGATTCTTTGCTTACTGGGGTTATTCAACCCTCTAATATTCCAAGAGAGTAAGATCATTTATTCTTTGATTGAGGAAACCTAAGAGGTTTCTGTATCCCTTTATCCATATCTTTCTTTACCAAGGTCTCCCTCTTCTCCTTGTTATATTTTCTCCCTTTTGGAGTTAAGTCTTTACCCACATCAACTCTGAAATTGCTTCTAGTAATAGGCTTGGACCATGTTGCGGGAGTGACGGGGAGGAAACTGGATCAACAGAATCCAGAACAATACCTCCCATCAAGAGATCAAAAGCATTTGAAGTTGAGATGCCTTCCTCTGTCTTTGGCCAGAAAGAGCTTTGTCAATAAAGGATATATCTTCCAGGGAAATTCCCTGATCCACTTTCAGCACATAGTTCCCTTCTGAATCAGATAGATATTCAAATTCCTTCTGTTTTAGATTTAGGAAAAGTCCTCTTCACTCATATTTTCATTTTCTACTTTACCCCATTCAACCTTGTTCTTTGGATCTTCCTCTTGACTTTAGATTCAGCCACAACTTGTGTTTCTATAACTATAGTCTCCTTTGGAACCTCTTGATCCCTTCCAGGGTCCTTCCTGAAGGTTCTTCCATTTTCCACACCTTTTCCCATTCTTTGTTATCTTTATTAGGAGCCATAGAATTAAATCTTGGACCTGTTTCCTGATTCTTCTTCTATGTTGGGAACTTTTGAGGATCATGCCCTATATATTTGCATTTGTAACAAACAAAAGGGGACGAAGCATACTCAAATATTTGCACCCAATCCCCAAAATTTGAGATCAAAGTGATAGTTTCTTCTAGCACAACTTCTTCTTTCATATTAATGCAAAACCTCACATGTGTAAGCCTGGTTCTAGATTTAGTAACAGGATCAATCGCTATTGGGGTTCCCATACTTTTGGCTATACCAATCAGGACCTCAGGTTCCCAAAACTCAAGAGGTAAGCCAAGGAGATTCACCCAGATAGGATATTCAGAGACAATTTTTCAAAGGGGTTGAAGGTTGGTTCCCATTGTTGCACAACCACATGGGACTTACCAATGAACCAAGGCCCTCCAGATAGAATTCTTAAGACATGGTCTTTACTAGGAAGAGAAATTAAGAAAAAACCATTTGCATATGCAGTTACCTCAATAGATCCATTTTGCGCCCATCTTCTCTTGGCCCAACTACGGAAAAAATCAATGTTGGGTCGAGATCCCAAACATTTGGTGAATAAAGCTCCTTCCATATTTTCCTTGGCTCGCTCTAAGAGAGAGTTAGGAATTTTAAGGGCAGAAGGCCCTTATCTTTAGAAGGCTCCAATCCTTCAAGGTATTTTTTCGGCTTTCTGACCAATATTTTCACCCACATGGATTCTACCACTAGCTTTACTCTATTGTCCTTACATGGGTCGGAACGTGCTCCCGCAACGGCCCCAAGGATTCTTAGGTTCCATGAGAATGGATTCCATCGCTCCCACTTTCAACATTCAAACTAGAGTCTCCTCCTTTTGATGCATTCAAAATTTTGTTTCCTTCTCCCACTCCCATTCCCATCTTTCCATTTTTCTAGATGTTCTTATAGTGATATCAGTTGATTCAGTGAATTTTTCTTATTCTATTAAATCTTGTATTTAACTAAAAAACCTTCTTATTAGTTAAATCTTCATTTCAAACCCTTAAATTTCTACTAATTTCTCTCTAAATCATCTCCAAATAAGCCACATATAAGGTTAATTTGGCCTATTAATTAATCCTAGTTGATTAATTAAATCACCTCAAACTCCAATGAGTTTATAATCTCTAATTAATCTCTTCTAATCATACTTATCCCTTTCTAATTTTACTTTACCTTTATCCCACATTTACTAGGTTCTTTAGCTTCTCTCAAATTGGAAAGATATATAAGCAACTTAGTACCTTCATATAAATCTTACACCAATTTACAACATGTCCTTGTAAGACATTTGCATATGATAAGAGCATTTAAATCTTGGAAGGCTTATTGATCAAGAAACCATTTTCATCTTCTACTTGGAAAAGAGTAGTAAGAGAAGAACCAAACATGGAAATTAAGCCATATTGGTGAGATCTCTTCCTCTTCCATGGAGAATTTCCTTTGATCACACATAGCTAACATTTGGGTCACTAAAGAAATACCTAGAATTAAAAAGCATATCCAAATATCAAATAATTTGTTTACATTTAATGTTTTAATTTTTGATGCACATTAGTATTGATCTTCCTTTCTAGATTTATCATGATATTTATGTTTGATTAACTAAGTTAGGATGATACTTGGTGCTAGTTCCTTTCAATAACTTGGATTACTTCATTCACATGCATACGAAGGGATTATTGGGGAAGGATAAAGTCATGTTCCATGGATTAGGATCAAAATCATGCTTATATCATTGGTTGTTATGAATGAATTTAAGGCATTGGTACCTAGATGATCCGACTTCATACATGCGGTTTGTCAAGGTTTGCCTACTAAAATATTGTAAGAAAAAGGTTGATCCATAACCATAAGACTGGTTTAGATGGTTTTGGGTAGATGGTTTTAGGTCTCATGGTTATAGGGAGATAAATACAACCATGTATTTTCTAATGGGTTTTGTCAAATTCATGAAAAATTAATCGGGTATGATTAAGGTCATCAATGGAGAATATGAGGTTTTTAATGAGAGATAAAGAAGAAACATTAATACGAGACTTCATCCATCAAGACCCTTCTTAAACTTGATCATCATGAATGATGACACTAATAAGGAGGGTGGATCATCAACATGGAATAATATTTCATCGTTAATCATATCATACTTGGGAAATTCTATGGCTATAGACTTAGAAGCTTGGGAAGTTAAGGGAAGAGTTATTTTGGGATGAGGATCAACTAAGAGAGAATGATCATCCTTATATTATACATGGGATGTATTAGTGATTTTTTTATTGGTAGGTGAAGTCTTTTTGGGTTTATATATGGGGTTCTTATGTGTGGGATTACGTTGGTAATTTACTTTGGCTGCATTGACATGATGTGAATTGAGGTAGTTTTAATCATAGAACCCTTACATGGTACCTATATTTGTTTTCATAGATTCTTTGCTATACCACTACATAATGTGCATATAACACCATAATTTGGGTCATTTTTGAGTCCAAAGATGACCTTTTGAGTGCATTTCAATGTGTTTCTTAAGAGAATTTGCATTGATTTATGCAACGCAAAAGTGATACAATAGTGACGTGACTAGATAATTTTAATTGTGTCACTTTTGCATCACATTGCACCACTTTATGTCAACTTTTCATTTTCTTTATGCCACACAAAATTGGTGCAAGACCTAGAATATTAACAACATCGAGTGACACAAAGATGACATAAAATTCATTTAATAAATTTAAAAAAATAATATAATTAATTGTAATTACAAATGGTATAATTACGAATAATTATATTGCATTTATTTGTTTATTTAGAACTATTAAACATTAGATACTAAAATAAATTGTACAAGAATTTGAAAAGTATCCAAATATTATTATTAATAATAAAAGAAGACATTGCTTCAATTCAAAATTTGATTTACAATAATATATAAAGGTGTAATTTCAAGGGAGTATTAAGGGGTCCCTTTTGAATTAAAAAACAAATAGTTGTAAAACTATACCCTAAATATCCAAGTGATCGGTCTCATCATCTTCCTCTTGATCCGCACAATCTTCTTGCTCTTCCTAAACTTGATCCTCCTCCTCGTCCCCACCATCCTCTTCATCATGTTCCTCCTCATATTCATCGCGATCTTCAAAATCTTCTTCCTCTTCCTGAATTTGATCATCCTCATCCTTCTCTAAATGCTCTTCATATTTCCAATTTATTTTACCCTTAAAATATTTTATGATAAAATGTTAAAAGTGTGAAATTTCAATTTATAGTTTGCGTATACAAAAAATTGAACACTAATGTATTACCAGTACAAAATTATTATTTTGGGTCCATTGATTAAAGGCTTTTGTGTTCCATCCCAAATATTTTAATGTAACATGCAATTTCTTTGTTGCACGCTTCTTATAGCGCTCTTCTGTGAATACAAGTATATGATTAAATTACATATATTAATATTTTTATTTAAAAATATATTAAAAAAACATAACTCTATAAATAACTTATATTAAACTTACAAATTTATTAGCGAGACTCTTCTAAGTTTTTTCGACCGAATGATGAGTCACCAATAACCCTTTTGGACTCTAACTCCATACCCCTTGAGCGCATTACTTTTAATACCTACATCAATTGCAATATTTATTAAAATTTTAATCAATCACCATGTTATAAAATTACAGTCGCATTCTATTGTAGACCATATTTATCTTTTATAAGACGTTAATGGAAAGTAAACAACATAAATATCAAATTAAAGAAAACATGTTTATCAACCAAAGTGCAAAGCTTTAAATAGTCCTCTTTATAGTTCAAATGTCAACATATATAATTCCATTATTAACTAACCTCCAACCCTATTAGTGTCCTTTGTTAGCCACTTGTCACACAAACTAAACCACACATATTTCTCTATTTCGGGAGGTTGAAGATGCCTCCTCTTATCATTTGAGTTTCCTTGGTAGAAAAACTATATGCTGTTTTATTAAAAATTAATTCATGCATTGTAATAATGCTCAAATTCCTCTTTATTCTCCTAAACCATAATGATGCACATTATCTAATAATATTTAAGTCATAGTGAGTCTTCCCAAACTTGGTGAAAGTTACATCAACCAACGTTCTCCATATCTCAAGTGGGATTTTCAACCACTCTAGATGACAATATGAATGAATCAATTTTCGTGTTCGGTCAACTATTTTTTTATTATACATGTAACCACAAAAAAGAAATCACTAAAAATGACATAAAACAAATTAAAAAAATTAAGATAGTACAATGATAAATTATTATAGCTTGAATAATATTTTAAAAAATGGGTTTCATGTCATACCTCGGCTTTTTGGTCTTTGCCGCGGGATAGTAATTTTCTTGCCAAGTTATAGGTTTTATCACCCTTTGGGCTTGTCTATATAATGAAACCCTCCACTTTGAGCTTGGATATTAATGTCGAGGTTGAATCTATTGGAGCTACGAGAAATGATGCCACCATAGAAACATCCCCATAAATTTATCTCGAAGGCATTTCACGAGGTAATTTTTCTCCTCCCGATATTGTATTATCATTTTTGAATTTAATGTTGTGTTCCAATGGCTTGAGTAGTTATTCCGATCAATTATTTTGTTGGTCGTACCCCTTCAAAATCATGCTTTACTCTTGGGTTAACTTAATCGGGTTTCTCATGGCATTATGCTAGAAAGTGTGTAAAACATAACTAAAGGATTTTCATTTTCCACTTCTTTGACCCTTCACATGCCTTGAATATCCTGAAACGATCAGCTACCTAGTATGTTCGTAACTTTATGTTGGTCCTTTCTCCTTCGAATAAGGAGTTTTGGTGTCTAAGTTTTTAGCTCTTAAAGTCCCCGATCCGGGTGGAGTTCCCTAGGTTTTTTTTGCCTTACATACATTTTCTTCACCAAACCACCTCCTCTATCGGGCAAGTTGTTTACATGGAACCATCACACTTTTACAGTTCCCATCCATAGAAATGGGTCTATGATCAAGTAGACCTCTCATAATAATTGAAAGAATTCATGGGGATCCAACTAGGTGACACTCACTATTCTCAACAAGTTATTTACATCAACATGCCTAACAAATGTTTTTGTTGTCGGACATCTTATCATAAGATCAAGTATTTCTCATTATATGTGTCACGCAATCAATTAGCGCCCAAGGCGGCTTTTGAATCCATTAAATCCTCACGGGAAGAAGGGTGGAAAACTTTCAAAGGATGGAAAAATAAGAAAAAATCGGTTCAAGCCAAGGTGACCAGTAATAATGGATCCAAAGAGTGATCATTAAGGAATATACTTCGGCCCATGTTGCTCCTCGGAGCCGGTCTCTAAATTTAGCTTTGTACCCTTGCCCAAGTTCTCAACATGCACAAAAAATATGTGGAATTATCAATCTCCATCGAAACTCCTTTACTCCTTTGACTTCATAATTTCTAATAATAACCAGCTCACAGGGCCCATCCAAAAGGGCTCAAAGTCCCTCTCGACACCCCATGGAAAGTTATGAACATAACTTGAATTACTATGTGGAGCCAACATAAGAGGAGTATAACATTGAGTATGTTGAATAAATGGAATTTGAGCTATAATATTTTTTAAAGCATAATAATGCTAAATTCCAACAAAACTAATTTGATGCCTTAGATGGCTTGGATGATGACGGTATGGCTCTTGATCCACGTTGAACTCATGAATTGTATGTCATGGAATGTGAGGGGTATCATAGACTCCAATCGTAAGTATATCGTTCTCAATGTTTGCCAAAAAATTACCAAGTTGGATGTTTTGTGTCTTTAAGAATTTAAAATTGTAGGTTTTCAATCACCGGTGGTTTACAAATCCATTTGGCATGACATCACGGCTTTTACCCATAACCATGATGGAGGTCCCGGGGGTTTAACTTATTTTTTCACCCCCAAATGATGTTCCTTATTAATGGATTATAGAACGAGACCCCACCAATATAGTCATCAGGCCCTATTTAATGTTGAAATCCACCCTTTTGGCTTGATAACATTTATGCTTCTAATGATGCGGTAGAAACAACCAATGTTTAGTGGTGGGTTGCAAATGAAATATTTGATTCTGATTGGGTCATATGCGGTGACTTCAACATGGTTGAGTTACCTGAGATAAGTGCTGGAATTTACCTATGTGATGGACAAGCGACGAAAGAGAGGAGTGGTTTTATATGCGCAATAAATTTGAGTTTTATGACCCTAATGCCTTGTGTAGGCCCATATCGAAGCATGGTTTACTTGGTCTAATCTATGAGATGGATCAAATCAGGTTCTTAAATGGATCGACAGGTCCATGCTGTCTACTCAAGATATTTTTGAATTTGAAACCATTTATTCCTTTCCTGTGGAAGTGATGTCGATTTCATTCTTTGTATTCTAGATTTACCAACGGCCCAAGGCATCTTTGACACATCACTCGGCTGAGCCGAGCACTCAATTGAATCACACAAGGGTACTATGTTCCTCTTTTTTCAACTTGTTCTAGTAGTTAACATTACTATACAAAGATGCCAAATCCATAACAGATAGTTAAGAATATTGCAATGCATAAACCGAATCTAGATCTCAATTATAACAAGATTAACTCATACCAATATTAAGATTAACTTTACCATGCAAGAATCATTGACATATGTGGAAACAACCAATATCTAGCCACAAATATCCATTATATTAATTTTTGTAAAACACAAAAGCTTAATACATACATAGTATCATTACCATAGTCATCTGCGCACATAATCTCGCAACATAACTCTACCAAAACATAAAACTGTCTAAACCATGAAAATCAATACATATTTATAGGGGTGGAGACTTTCCCTTCACTACCCATGCACCTTCCAAAAATAGGCTACATGCTAATAATAGCCATGTGCCCTTACATGATAAATACAAGAGCATGCAAGCTTGTTAATAATAGATTATCTAATAATACAACTACAATCTAATCCTATTAATAGCCTCAAAACTATGCATGGCGCTTGATCTTCTATTTTCCCAAAATATTCTTTGTGTTCTCTTCAAGTCTTATACAAATGTGCTCCGCACTCCATGTCTATACTTGTCTATATTGTGAAAGTCTTGAAGAGTCACCTTTCCCGCACGCACCCTGTTTGGTTATACTTCTATGCGCCCTTATGCACCCTATGTCCACATGCCTAATCCTTTAGTGCCTTTAGTACTTATGCTATATTCCAGCAACCCAACATTATCCCACACTAATTTCATCTCTACATGTGCCTTGATATTTATGCTTTATATTCCAACAACCCAACATTATCACACACTAGTTTCATTATCACCCCCAAAAATGGGTAATCACAACTTATCTCTCAAAGAGGAAGAATAAAGAATGATTGTATAAAGAATGAACAAATACTTTACACCCTATACATCTGCAGAAAGAATCAACTCTGGATATTATGTTTTGATTTGGGCCTCTAGTTCATTAATCACTTAGCACTTGATTAGTTTTATTTGGAATGTTTGTAACTATGACATCCAATTCATCAAGGGTCATATTTTCTCCTTCATTCTACAAGACCCTGAGAATATTAGCCATGCTCGAAACCATTCCTTCCATTATATCCATCCTTCATGCGATGAGTTTCCCAATCTCCTTAATTCATTCCTTGTGTGGGTCATGGGCTGCTACAAGTGCATCACTTTGCCTCTACCAAAGTAAGCCTCTCCACATGTCCAAGTGTTTCATTCTTCATTTCTTGAAGGATCTCATCTTCCTTGGCCATGGTATTTGTCTTGATTATCAAATTAGGTGCCACACAGATATTCAATGCCATATCAACCTTATTCATCTCATCCTTCAAAGTCTGAAAAATAGAATCATAACTTGTAATCTTCCTCGCAATAGTTGCTTTGTCTCTTTCTACTGTGCGGTAGTGTGCTTTGGTTCGAGACATTCGCACAAGGATTTATTCCATTACCATCTAAACAAGTGCGCGTACATAATACATCACAGATGGGAAATTTTGTGGTAATTTATTCTTAAATTATGACCTCTTTCCAAATCTTGCACCTTCTCGGTTGTTAAACAATTTATCTCATTATCGTATCCTTTTTATGATCCAGAGGATTTTTTCACTATATATATTCCCCAAACTTCCCTAAATATGAACCATGCTAAAGGGCTTCTCAAGACCTTTACGAGTGATCTGTTGAACTTCATAAAGCAGATTCCGTATGCAAATTATATCACTGGTCAAAGCTAAGGTCTTAAATGGGTCAAACTTGGTCAATAGTCCAATCTGGATGTGGCACGTGACAAAAGTGGCAAGTGACAAGAAGGAAAAATAAAGGTTGTTCAATATGGTTTTGAGCCTTCGGTCTTTGACTCACGTTATGGCAGAAAAGAACAAGAGGCTAAACTTTTGTAATAGAGGGGAGCCCAACCACCGTGAGAGCTATATTCTTGTTTGGCAATGTGGTGGGCTCTCAAACTAGGATGTGGACATCAATTTTGCATTCCAAGCCTGATATTGTGTTTTGAGTTCAATTTTTACACTAGGAGTTGATATTTTCATTGCATGGTTATAATCAGCTCAACGAGCTATTTTACTAACTCGATGGGGTGATCAACTCCCCACCAAGTTGATCTATGTTTCCACATTACTCGTTTGGATCGATTTGAATCAGTTTTATCTCCTCATTGTTCGGGATTGCATTCAAACCTCATGAATTGGACTTATATTTGGCATTATAACCATTTCAAGAATGCACATGGATCTATCTTATCCCACTTACCTCGGTGGTTAGCTCGGCCTTTTGAATAGACAGAGAAATCAAACATAGCTCGGTGCATATCTATTTCCATGGGCACAAGAATCACAACAAACAAACCAAAGCAACCAGCTCCCCACGTAGTGGCTTCAACAACTTGGAAAAAGTGGTGAGCTTGTAAAAGGGCTAAATGTGGCCTTAGCCAAGTGAATGGAGGGGGGTCTTTCCCCATTTAGAGCTCAAACCGACCAACCTCTTTGGTGAATTTAGAATTTCCCACTTGGAGATATTAAACCAACGAGCATGCCACAAAAGGAACCATTGGGATTCAAGCTGTGGACCTTAAATTCAAAAACAATTCACCCCAACCAACTCAGCACTCATCTCGGTTAGGCTAGAAATGAGCTCGCCAATATAAATAGAGCTTTGTTGAGTAGGCTGTGAGAGAGCAACAAGGGTAGTTTGGAGAAAATCTAAATTCTAAGGCACCTAGGGTCATTTTTAGGGCTCGGTGTAAAAAGAAAAAATTATCATAATTTTATAAGCTTTCCAGAAATGTAAATTTTTTTGCATGAAGTGTTTGCAAAATTTCATGTGTAGGTGGTTTTCCACTGCGGTTGCCTGAAACAAGCACGAGGAACAAAAGAGATCTAAAATTTCCAAGCATACAGTGAACCTGGCTATGGAGTAAAAAGGAAAGTTTTTCAAAATTTCATAATATTTCCAAGAATATAATTTTTTTTCATGAAGTGTTTATAAATCTCAAGTTGTAGGTGTTTTTTAGTTGCATTTGCAAGGGGATCACACCTTGTGAAAAAGCCTTTGTAGGAGCCATGGATCATTTTGGGAACAATTTACGGTAAAATTTTGAAATTCTAATGTCTTTGATTATCTCTTTTTAGGTTATGATCTGTTTATACATTATTGAAGTGATTTTGTACTTCATTAGTCATTGAATAGATCAATTCATGATTACGTGGATCCAAAGATGTAGCCTTGGTGAACTCGTTAACAATCTAGTTTTTGTGTGGATTTATTTCAGTTTTTAGAAGCTTTTGATCAGATAAAAGAATTCAAATTAGTTTATTTGATTAATTATTAAATCAAGAAAGACAACTGGATTAATTGGATTGAAGTTGTTTCAGTATCCATAACCCACAATCAGATAGTGAATGCACTTGCAAATTTTGGAATCCATAATTCAGATTGAGTGCATATTTTAATTCAACTTGTGATTATTTTTAATGGATTTGAAATAGATTCAATATATTCACTTAAGTTGGAAAAATCAGATTAATTGATCATATTGGAAGATTTTAAAAAATGGGTTTTCAAGACACCCAAAATTGAGTAAATTGAACTCATGATCAATGTTGAGTTTGATAAGTTTAATCATCTGAGAATTTTCTAAGTCTTGAAAAAATTTAGTACCATTTTAGATCATTTTATCATCTAATAGTGATTGAATAATTGTCTCTTTGTTCATGTTTACGTGCACAACTTCAGCAAATACCTTTTGTTAAAGCATTTCTTACTGCTCATCGACATTACGGGAAGCTTAACGGACACATTGTGCGAGTGTGGTGACTTCTTCAACTTGGTGTGAAACACATGATTCTTCACATACATCAAATTCAGGATCATCCATATGAGTTTGCATGCTCCAAGATAGTTATTTTCATGTGCACATAATTGCCATATATGTATCCATTAACTCCCATCCATAGAGGTACTTGGGATCCAAAGTGCTTTGGAACCTGCGCATATGATCTTAGTCGCATCATCTAGGTACCCATCTAATGGAGTTTCATAATTTTCTTCCTCCTTTCCTTAATTGAGTGCTTATTTTTAGGGTCTGCACTCTCAAATCCAACTTGAATCCCCACCTAACTATGTGGTATGTGGTGTGCTGAAGGCCCGACCTTATCTTGCTCTAACTCTTCCTCAACCTTCATTTCTCCTCTTATAGTCTCTTATATCCCCAATGTATATTGGAGTCCTAAGTGCGTTATCATAAAACTTCTCATATTCTTTATCCTTATGAGGGATATACTTGTGTCTTTTCTTCTTTTTGTTGAGTTGTGGAGCTCAATTACTTCTATTTAGATTGCAATGTGAAACTTGCTAAAAAAAGCGATAGCGTCATCGGTTAGGGGGAACCGACATCGATCAACCACGATCGGCATCGGTTAGGCAAGGAGGAACTGACATCGGTTAGGGCTAACCAACATCAATTACCTGTGCGGGGATGTTTTAATTAATTCTCGGGAATTAGATCTATTTTTAGCATTAAAGTATGTCTATTGATTGTAATTACATAGCTAAGTTCCCTAAGTCTATAAAAAAATTATAAGCATGAAATCTAGGGTTGGATGTAGTATTAACAAGTATTAACAAGAATTAAGAAGAACTTGTAAAGGTTGGTGAGAGAGAGAATTCTTGGTGATGAAGCAAAATCTTGAGAGAAAGAAAGTAATGTACATCTGAGAGGTGTGGAAGATTGTAAATATTCATTGTATATCTTTTCAAAGCTTTGGATAATATATTGTCTTATTTCTTAGTGGACGTATCCACATTGGTTGAACCACATTAAATCGGTGTTGATTTACGTCTCTTGTTTTATATATTTCTTACGGTAGAATATCCACTTTTATTTGCATGTATTCTTAGATCTGATATATTATCTATACAACCGGTGTGCTGACCCCAAAAAATAGTATCGAGAGATTTGTTTAAGGGTTATATGTGTTGTGATTTACTCACATAGGATTTTCGATTGAGTGGGAGCTACAACAATGGCATAAGAAAACAAATACAAGGTAGAGAATTTTGACAGCTGGAATTATCAATTATGGAAGATGCAGATTGAAGATTATCTATATCAAAGATATTTGTATTTAGCGTTGGATGAGAAGTCTAGATCTATGAAGATGACTGATTGAGAATGGAGGATTCTTGACAAAAAGGATTTGGGATCTACAAGATTGAGCTTGGCAAAGCATCTGTGGCTTCCAATATTACAAAAGTGGATTCTATGGTAGAGTTAATGAAATCTCTTGCTAATTTATATGAAAAACCTAGTGCTTTAAATAAAGTTTATTTGATGAAGAAACTATTTAGTTCTAAGATACATGAAGGTGGATCTGCATCTAGTCATTTGAATGATTTCCAATCTATTGTAAATCAGTTAAAATTAGTTGAAATACCATTTGATGATGAAGTAAAAATACTTTTATTCTTATGTTCTTTGCTTGATAGTTGGGATAACTTGGTAATGGTTATTAGTAATACAACATCTCTGCTAATAATATTTTGAAGTGTGATGATGTAGTTAGTATAATCTTGAATGAAGAAATTCACGGGAAGAGTATAGAGGAATCATCATCTAGAAATGCATGGGTAGGCAAAAGGAGAGATCCAAGAGTAAGAGTAATGGGAAATCAAAGTCAAGGGATATCATATATAAATATAGAAGTAAGGGAATTACTTGTTGGAAATGTGGAAAGAAAGGACATGCAAAGAAATATTGTTGGTCAAAGGATAAAGAGAATTAAAAACCAGACAAAGGTAAAGAAGTAAATCTTGCTACATCAGATGTAATGCAAGATTCGCTTATTCTTTCTTTAGATAATAGAATTGAATCATGGATTTTAGATTCAGGACCTTCTTTCCATGCAACCCCTAATAAGGGTTATTTCAAAAATTATGTCCAGGAAATTTTGGGCATGTTTATTTGGGTGATGATGAACCTTGCAGTATTATTGGTAAAGGGAAGTTCATCTAAAATTGCAGAATGGAAATACATGGGTATTGAAAGATGTGAGACATGTGCCAAGCCTCAGGAGGAATATTATTTCTGTAGGGAAATTAGGTGAATCTGGTTACATGGTTACTTTTACAGGAGACTCTTGGAAAGTCACCAAGGGTGCTCTTTTTGTGGCAAGAGGTAAGAAGGTAGGAACATTATATTTATCTACCTATATTACTGATTCCTTTTCTACATTATCTACTTCAGATTCAAATGCATGCATGTGGCATAACCGGTTGGGCCATATGAGTCAAAAAGGAATGTAAATCTTAAAGGCTAAGGGTAAGTTATCAGATTTGAAAGATTTAGATCTTGATTTTTGTGAGCATTATATATTTGGAAAGTAAAAGAGAGTGAGATTTCTCAAAGTTAGGGAAACTAAGAAGGAGCAGAAATTGGAGCTTGTACACTCAGGTGTGTGGGGACCAACTTAGGTAGCTTCTTATGGAGGATCCCAATATTATGTTATTTTCATTGATGATGCTACAAGAAAGGTATGGGTTTATTGTATTAAACGTAAATATGATGTTTTTGAGACTTTTAAAAGATGGAAAGACCTTGTTGAGAATGAATCAAATTCAAAGTTAAAGTGTCTTAGATCGACAACAGGGGTGAATATTGTAGCAAGGATTTCAATGATTATTGTTCAATGAATGGGATACGTAGAGAAAGAAGCGGTTCCAAGAACACCACAAGTGAATGGTGTTGCAGAAAGAATGAAACGTGCTAGAAGTATGAGGATACATTATGGATTTCCTTTCAGTTTTGGTGAGCAATTTATTTGATTTACTATGGGACTTCAAGTTCACTAGATGGAGGAATACCAGAGGAAGCTTGAACCGAAAAAGAGGTAGATATTTCTTTTCTTAAATTTTTTGGTTTAGAAGATTTTGTGCATGTTAATAAGGAAAATAGGAAAATGTTGGATGCAAAATCCAAGAGGTACACTTTCATTGGTTATGGAACTAGTGATTTCGGTTTCCATTTTTGGGATTTAGAGAATTCTAAAATTATTAGGATTCGTGATGTTGAATGGAATGAAAAGAGAATTTACATGGATCAAATTTTGGTACCCAAGGATGAACCGGTTGAGAAGTTTGTGAATGAAAATGAACTCTTGGATTTAAAATTATTACCGATAGGGTTACATAGTAACCGGTGTCGGTTGAACCATGACCAAAATTTCTCAAATGAACTGGTATCAGTTACAAAAGATCCAAACCGGCATCGGTTAGTAAAACTGACGTCGGTTAGAGGTGACCGGCGTTGGTCATTGTTAGATTTGGATACAAATGTCCAGGAGGTCTAGATTGAGCCTCTAGTACCCCAAACTCCTATGAGAAGGTCACAAAGGGTAAGTAAACCTCCAAAAATATTTACACCTTCTCTATTTTATTTATTATTGACTGATAATGGTGAACTAGAGAGCTTTGAAGAAGTAATGTAGGATAAGACCCATGTTTAGTGGGAGTATGACATGGATGAGGAGATGGAATCCTTAGAAACAGAACCAGACTTGGGATTTGGTTAAGTTGTCAATAGGTAAGAGAACATTGAAAAAAAGTGGGTTTACAAGATCAAGAAAAAATAGGGTGGACAAAAAAGGTACAAGTCAGGCTTGTAGTAAAGGGATTTGCATAGAAAGCATGTATTGACTTTGGTGAAATATTTTCTCTTGTTGTTAAAATGACTTCTATTCCTACTATATTGAGTTTAGTTATAGTAAAAGATTGACATTTAGAGAAACTAGATGTGAAGGCAGCTTTCCTTGATGGTGATTTGGATGAAGAGATTTATATGCAGCATTTGCTTGGGTATAAAGTCAAGGGTAAGGAGAAATTAGTGTGCGAGGTTGAAAAAGAGCCTATATGGGCTCAAACAAGCTCTAAGGTAATGATACATGAGGTTTGATAGTTTTATGCATGAGCATGGTTACTTAGGATGTGAATATGACCATTGTGTTTATTTCAAGAAGCCTGGAAATGGGATTTGTATTATTTTGTTACTGTTTGTGGATGATATGCTTATTGCAGGATCTAGTATGTAGGACATTGGTGAGCTTAAGGGAAAGCTAGCTCACACATTTTCTATGAAGGATTTAGGAGCTGCAAAAAGAATCCTTGGTATGAAAATACACAAAGACATGAAAAACAAGAAATTTTATTTGTCTTAGGAGGATTATATCTACAAGGTGTTAGAAAGGTTCAAGATGCAGAATGTAAAACCTGTTAGTACACCTATGGTTGGACACTTCAAATTAAGCAAAGATCAGTGTTCTTCATCACATGAGGAGGTCAAATACATGACATGAGTGCCATATGCTTTAGCAGTTGGGAGTCTCATGTATGCTATGGTTTGTACCAGACCAGAAATTACATAGGTAGTGGGAGTTGTGAGTAGATATATGGCCAATCCATGTAAAGAGCATTGGAAAACATTCTAATGGATACTCGGGTATTTGAAAGGTACATCTAGCATGTAGTTATGCTATGGAGATTCGAGATGTTTCATTATGTGGCTATGTTGATTCAGATATGGCTAGAGATCTGGATGGTAGAAGAAACACTACTGGATATATTTTCACAATAGGTGGAATGACAGTTAGCTAGATTTCAAGATTGCAGAAGGTCATGGCTTTGTCTACTACAGAGGCGAGTATGTTGCAGCTATAGATTCTAACAAGGAGATGATATGGATGAGTAGGTTTATGGAAGAGTTGGGAAAGAAGAAAGGTAATTATAAACTGTTCAATGAAAGTCAAAGTGTAATTCATTTGGAAAAGAACTCGGTGTTTCATTTGAGAATGAAACACATTAATTTGAGGTATCACTTCATATGGCTAATATTAGAGGATGGACAGTTGAATCTAGAAAAGATTCATACAGTGAGAACCTTGCGGATATGCTAATAAATCCATTAACAAAGGAGAAGTTGGAGCTACACTCCACTTCTGTTGGTATTCAAGTATAAGACTTGAAGACAAAGAAACAAAGCTAAGGAAGGATCTAAGAATGATGATGTACATGTATGGTGTATTAATTAATCTCCAAGTGGGATATTGTTGAGTTGTAGAGCTCAATTACTTCTGTTTAGCTTGCAATGTGAAATTTGATGGAAAACACAGTAACCATCATTAGTTAAGGGGAACCGGCATCGGTCACCCAGGACTAGCATCAGTCAGGCAAGGAGGAACCATTATTGGTTAGGGCTAACCGACGTCGGTTACCTGTGCAAGGATGTTTTAATTAACTCTCGGGAATTAGATCTATTTTTAGCATTAAAGTACATCTATTGATTGTAATTGCATGAATAAGTTCCCTAAGTGTATAAATGACTTTATAAGCATGAAATATAGGGTTTAGAAGTAGTATTAACAAGTATTAACAAGAATTAAGAATAATTTGCAAAGGTTGGTGAGAGAGAGAATTATTGGTGATGAAGCAAAATCTTGAGAGAAAGAAATCTTGTACATCCGAGGCGTGTGAAAGATCGTAAATCTTCATTGTCTATCTTGTCAAAGCTTTGGATAATAGATTGGCTTGTTTCTTGGTGAACATAGCCCACATTGGGTGAACCACGTTAAATATGGTGTTGATTTATGTCTCTTGTTTTGTATATTTATTCTTGTAGAATATCCACTTTTATTTACATGTATGATTATATCGATATATTATCTGTACAACAGTGTGCTAATCCTAACACTTTTGAGTTCCACCTTCTGAAGTAGTCCTCGGTGACCTCCTAAGGGAATATGATGGTCATGAGCCATGAGTTATTGTTTTTATTAGAACTTTTTAAAACTAAGGTTCCTCAGTAGTCTATTCTATGTCCACCTCCATTGTTCTAGTATCCAACACTTCATCTTCCTACTTTGCGGTGGAGGGGTTTCCTGCGTTCTATTTTATCTCCAATAGTATGATGTTTCTTTCTATGAAAAAGGCTATCACTTGTCTTCCTTCTCTATTTCCCCCTCTTCTTCTTCCTCTTCACCTACAAGGGGTGAAATGGGATCCTCATCTTCAAGTGTACCCACAGTGTGTTTTCCTTTAGGCGGTCTCGGGAGCTTGAATTCATTCTCCACATATTTTCTATTTTCTAACCTGGGCTTAAGGAATATGTATACCAGATCCATGCCCAACTTCCAATTTCTAGACTCATAGATTTAACATTAATATCATCTGAAATCATCTTTTCAATATATGCAGAAGTACCTAGATAAACATATGTTTTCTTGAGAGTGTGGTAGTCACAATCTACCTTATCTGCATTGAACAATAAGCGACGTGCGACCAAAAACCTATGTACAAATCTTTGTAAAGTCATCACTATGAAGGCATATGGGATCTTGCACCGGGGCTCCACTTTCCATCCTTCATACCAAAGCACACGATGTAGAAGTGTTGATATACTACAAATTGTACTGTTTTCCCAATACCGTAGGAAGCTCCTTTGGTATCCTCCATTCCTCTTGACGCAATGCACATGATCTCATACCACATTTTTGCTCTTTTTTTGAAAGGTTCACTCATGGATCCATCACATGTGTACTTCTCAAACCTTTTAACAAGATATCTCTTCTCCTCTAGGTACTCCCATATTTTATCTCTTGGCCCATTGGGCACCCCAATTTCAGCAAAAACAAGTGACAAAAGTATTGTACAAAATATTATTTTCTCACCTTCATGTGCTTCTTCAATAATGGTCTCTCTGATATAATCGGATAAGTCTTACACCACTCCTTTTGTCATCTTCTTGGCTATATACGAAGGCCTTTTTGATGTCGACCAACACTCTTGATTGTTTGATTTTTTCAAGAGGTGTGCTACTACGGATCACATTGGATACTTCTACAACTTTAGGATATCCATCATGTACCCTCCTTTCATGTACCCAAACGCCTTATTTTTCACTTCTATACTCTCCTTATTGTTGTCCACTAAAAATTTCCCGCTCGATAAGAGTAAAATTTTCAAAATTTTGAGTTGAAGAGTTCTCCTCGAAGTGCCTAAGTCGTGAAGTTAAAAAAATTGTGTTTTGGGTCCTTTTGTGTGATTTTCGAACTGTCGAAACTTTTTGTCCCATCTGTCCCAAGTACAAAAATGCACTCTGTTCCCCGATCGGCGAAATCCCGAAATTTGTCCCATTTCGGGCCCGTCGGAAAATTTTGTCCCAAGTGTCCCAAAACTTATTTTGCGTGTTGTTCCATTTCGGCCGAATCATCCTTCCCGCGCGTACTTCGCACTTTTTGTCCCAAATGTCCCAAAGTTAAAAAGTGCGAGCTTTCCCATTTTCGGCCAATTTGCCCGAACCGCGTCCTTCGGAACTTTTCGTCCCAACTGCCCCATTTGAAAAAGTGCGAGCTTTCCTAATTTCGGCCGAGCCGGTCAAGTCGCGTACTTCGGAACTTTTTGTCCCAAATGTCCCAAGTCCAGAGATGTGCCCGCTGTTCCAATTTCGGCCGAAACACCCGAATCGCGTACTTCACACATTTTCATCCCATTTGTCCCAAATGCATTTGTGCGTCCTCTCCCTATTTCGCCCGAACCGGCCGAGCCGCGTGTTTCGCGCATTCGCGTCTCACATGTCCCAAGCGTACCTAGTGTCATTCACACTTAGTTTTTCCCCGCTCGCTCCAAGTATGATATTTTTCAAATTGGTGGTTGTGTATTAAATGCGCATTAAATTCATTCCGCTCCTCAAATGGCTATATAATGAGCATACCACCTTCACATTTTCGCATTGCTTCCTTGTTATCGTTTGCCCAAACCCTTGCAATCTAATTCCCTGCGCAAATATCCCTTCCCTTTGCAAATTCCTTCCGAGTCTAGTCGCACCTTGTTCCCCGAATCTATCAACATGAAGATCAAGTTTCAAGGCGGAGCAAATTTCTCCACTCGAGTCTACCGTTAGCAACATTGGAGAGAGCGTGAAGCTCGTCATCTCGACTTCGGTGATTTTGGTCAAGAATGATAGATGCAAACCCTATGCCAATGGCACGGATGATTAACGATAGCGGTTTAGATTTGTTGGAAGGATTCCCTATCTCGGTGCGGTGCTGACATCGCGTCTTTTGTACTTTCATGCGGAGCTCACTTCGACCCCGCTACGAGTGAATTGACAAATGTACACGGGGAGCTCATTGCCAAGCTGGACACTGCCGCCATTGGAGCTGCTCTGAGGATTCCGGAGATGGACAATGCATAGTTGTTCTCGAGATCAAGCCCAGCGCGAAGCCATGTTCGATCAAGACGGTGATAAATATAAAGCTTGAGTGGCGAAGTCTTGGCTAAAAACCCTAAGAAAGGAGCTTCGCCTCACCAAAACCCTTTTCGAGCAGATTTCAATGAAGAAGCGTCGAGATTTCATAATACTGCTGGCTCGGGTCATGGGTTTGCCCTCCACCAATGAATTCCATTTACGGATGTGCCCGCTCATCGGTATGGTGTGCGAGGAACACAAAATATCAAGCTGGTGAGATCATCGGCATGAATGCAGCGGAGCGGCTATCAAGCGTCCATCAAACAAAGAAGTTCTACATGACTTCATATCGATGTATACCTAGCAAAAGCATCAAGGCAATGGTTTGGATTCTCATATATAGACGCCCACAAAGCATGACCCGGTGTATGCCTATTGCCCATGATTTACCTTAGAGACCAAAGCAATCGGAATTTGAGAAGGTTAATGATGCTTTCACTATGTACGTGGTCGATTGCTCGAGGTGACACCTGCGAGAGGTTTTGAGATGAAGCCATGAACTTGATATCACGGTATGGGGCCTACTTCATCAATTCGGGAAATTCTCATACATCGGGCTTTGGTTATGAGAGTACTCCTCTGCGGCTTCCCATGTTCTGTGCAATGACAAGATGGCCTTGATCGAAATATGCGAGACAATTGGACAAGTTGCCTGAGAACTTGCGAGAGACAAGAAGATTTCGGCTTGCACTTTCCCATCTCTACGGGAAATTACATATAAAAAACAGCTACTGGATGCCGAGAATATAGAAAGAACTTTGGTCCCTATCACTGTGCATTTCTTCAAGCCAAGAACCTGCTTTGACTTGAAGAAGTTTATTGAAACAGAATATCAAGATAGCCTATCACCATGTGGCGAGATACGAGAAGACTACGGGGTGGATTTCATGCGAGATGACTTTGAGGCGGAGAGAAGGCATTATGGCAGGTTCTCCTTACAATTGATTCAAGAACTTGAGTGTACCAAGTTCTGAAGGTCTCGAAGATGATAATTTGAGCTATACTCATATGAGTATGAAAATGTGATCAAGCACACCCCTTGGAGGACTGGATTGGAACGAAAAGAAGGATGATTTGGCTGAAATCCTTGCTCTGTCTAGTCGGGACTAAGGTTTGGTTGATAAGAAGATCGAGAATTCGGGAGGCACTCGGGAGAATCCTCCTCCGAGGATGAATCGACACCAATAAGAGAAGCACCGGTTCAGTCCGAAACACCAAAGAAAACCCCTCCTGCCTCAGCAGCTCAGGGACCTGTGGAATCTACTCCTTCTCCATCCACTCAGGTATATAAGAAGAAGCTCAAGGAAGTAAAGAAGGAACCGGTGGAAAGAGATCTTCAGGAGAAACAGGCAGAATTGCCTATCGGACCAGAGAACATCATCATCCTCAGTGAAAGTGAAGAAAGTGAGAGGCCAACTCCTACAAATGTTCTGAGGACCCCAGATAAAGACAAGGAGGTCGAGCACTGAACTTCCAGGTACTATTGATTCTTCTACTGCCATTGTCTCCAGTGCTCCTTCCACATCCCAGCTTGAGTCAACAGCTGCACAGACCCTGAGTGTCATGAGCTCCCTGTCTCTTGGTCCCCTTGCTTCGCCTGCAGATTCTTCTTCCTCTTTTGCATGGGTGCAACCCTTGGTTGACAAAAGGAAGAGGAAACCATCCTCCCAAAACTTGGGACCAAATTTTGATGCTGTTGCAGCCATGTTGGGCACCACGCCTTCCCGTGCCAAGAAAGCAAGAACCACCTCCAGAATAGTATCTGATACTCGAGGTCAGCAATTCCTGGAGATTGCCAAGCCTGCAATGGACAAATCAGAACAGGACTTGCAAGTATCTGACTTGGAGCTACTGAGAATCCCAATGGGAGAATCTACCCCTGAAGGCGAGATTCATAACCTCAGAAGCTTGATCACAAGAGTTATTGGGAGAGTGGAAAAGACGTGAGCAAACTATCGAGCAGCTGGAAGAGCAAGCCCGAGTTCTTACAGGTTTCATCAAGTCTCTTCTATCTAAAGACAAAGTTTTGGATCCCACTCCCTTGACTGCTCTACCTCCTCCTGTAACTCTAAGCCAAGATGAAGTGCAGGGTATTAAAGATATGCACAAGTATCATCTATGGTAGAGCTATTGAAGCCATGGTAGATGATATGCTTGTTGCCGGGCTAAACTTCATCGATGAAGCCTTTAAGCTACATGGAAAGGTAGATAATTTGCAACAGAAACTGTCCTCTACCATTGGGGTTATGGATAAAGAGCTTAAACTCTGGGGCAGTTGTATTGTAGACCTTCGCCTCATGGGACAGACAGATGAGAATATCTTACTGGCAAATAAGATTTTCGATGATGCCAAAGACAATCTATCAAAATCTTGGGTCTACAGCGTAGAGTGGAAAATCAGAGTCCTGGAAGAAGCTGTAGGTGAAATGAAGAATAACTGGCAAAAGGGAGAAGCTTTCAAGACATTGGCAGCTGCAGCGTTCAAAGATATGCATTGTCATCTTCAGGATGAAAACTCTGGCATTCCCTTGTCCTTGCAAGAAATCAAAGCTCAGTTCAGAGCTTTTGTCAAAGATAATCTTTTCAAGGAGGACTCCATCTCTAAGGACAAGATAAAGGAAATTTGTTCTCTTCAGTCTGCCATTGAAGAAGCAAACAAAGACTATCATACTCACGTCGAGTTTGATAAAGAGATGGAGAAATGCCTGGGATTTTGGACTCAGTCTGCAACCAACACATCGTCCCCCGTGGCAAGAGAATAGGTGAGTCATTGAAGAAGTTCAGGCAGTGGATTCTGAAGACAGTGGGTCCCTCCCGATGGCCGGCCACTGTCTCCTTCTCCTTCCTTTCCTCTTCTTTCCTTTCTTTTCGTATTCTTTGTAATTAGTTAAGGTATTGCATTTGGCGGTACTTAACTATTCTTAGTTAAAAGAAAGCGGATTCTACAAAGAGTAACCGACTTGTAAGCTATATAATGGCCTTTCCACGCCATTTTGAGGAGGAAGAACTTGGAATTTTTTGAAAGTGTAAATAGATCTTAAAGAAATCAATACAAAAGGGCTTTTCATTCTTTGTCTATCGATTCTTGTCATATCTGTGTTTTCCTTTAATATTGTGAAGATCATTTTTGTTCTTAACTCGTTTAGTCTCTCTCGATTGCATCTTTGTTCGAGTTTTGCAAAGTACTGAGCGATCTTGTACAACCAAGAAGGAACTTTGTGTCCTTGATTTATAAATCGAAGGAGGTTATTTATAGAACTTTGTGTCTTAAATTTAATCTCATGCAAATGATCTTGTCTTAAATCTTTGAAGCTTCGCATACACGAAGAATTATTACGCTATCTATAATTACGAATGTTGTTATTACGCTCATCTTCTTATTCCTTTTCCTCGGTCCTTGTGTAGTGATAATCCTTGTGGAAAACACTTTCGTAATATCCAAGTTTGACCATACCATGACGTTCTGTATATTTGTAAATAGGTTTGTTTCAGAATAAGGGAACCTCTCCCATTAAAGAGGAGGGACTTTTCGTCCCACATCTCATTGCTCTCTAAAAAGTCCTATTTGACGACCAACGGATTTTTGGCGACTCTTTGGGAAAATCGCATTCCAGTACTGCAATTTTTGATCATCCTTTGATCTGGCGACTCCGCGTTTCACTCGAGGGAGAAGGGCCCTTGGTATCGAAGATTCTCAGTTTCAGCTTTTGGAGCAACAGGGTTTTCCTTTCCCTTCAAATCGAAGAACTCGTTCGACGAGCACTCCGCCTGTTCGAGATAGAAGTCCTACGGGTGGTATTCCAGCCAGCTAGCCCTAATCTGTGAGCTCTGATCCTTGCTGGTGTTAAAGTTCCCCTTCAAGTCGTATTCCCGAGAAGAATGGCACAATTACCATGGGGTCAACGTGTCGGACCTCTGGCTCTTGCGCACCCTTTGCATGAGTTACCTCGAGGTAACCGAAAGAACTTCCCAAAATTTAAAGGAGATGGCAAAATTCACCCTGATGAACATATTGCAGCATTCATAGTTGCATGTGGGGTCTTGGGGGTTGAACATGAAGACGTCTCAGTAAGACTGTTCGTTGAGACGTTACAGGATAATGCTGTTGACTGGTTCTATCACCTCCATTTGGTGCCATCACCATTGGACTACCATGAGAACTCGGTTCGAAAACCGTTTTAAGCGAGAAGATGTGCATGCCTGCTTGCCCATTTCTCGAGATAAAGAAAGATCCATCGAGAACCCATGAGAGAATTTGTGGCTCGGTTCATGCAGTTGATCAACAAGATTCCTAAATACTCGACCGGTTGATCAAATTCAAAAATGTTTCTTTTTGAATGCCCAAACGCCTAAAGTCAGTTATGCTCTAAGAAGGGCTAATCTTGGGCGCTAGTTACGGATCAAGAATTGGTTGTTAGTATCGAGGATGACCTGATCATGTCAGGGAAGTTGAAAAGAGATCCTCTTAAATCGAAATTTGTTGCTTCTTCCTCTTCCACCTCTGGACCCAATTCTGATCCATTAGTCCAGAAACTTGCAAATGATCTAGTGGCTATAAAGAAACAATTAGCCCGGCATGCACCATATGCGAGATGTTAGAAGAAATTTTCAACCCAGAAACCGTCTGCCAGCCCCCCACACCAGACTGGCACTTGAAGGACCTCCTGTCAAAGTTCCGGTGAATGCAACTTGTGAGGTTGAAGAACCAGAAGATGATAACGAAGTTTGTGAGGAGTTCCTGGAGCAATTCGATGATGAGGCAGAAGAACCCGAGGGATCTCGAGTCAATTTCTTTACCACTGAAGGCATTGATGATGCGGATGACTACGATGAAGTGGTAGCAGATATGAACAGTGAGTCCTTCGCTGTCATGACTCGAAGCAGAGACACATCAGAGGGAAAAGGTGACGCAACCCCTGAAGAAGTCCAAAGAGCAGCCTGCGACTATTCCTGTAATTGCCAGAAGAGGATCTCCTATTCCTACCTCATCTACACCAAAGGTAAGTACTGCCAATCCTGCCCCCAAAGTTGCTTCTTCTTCTTTTTCTCCTAGGGTTGATAAGCCTAAGATTCCAAATGATGATGGACCATCCACCCTCTGGATCCTTTGATATTGTGGATCATCTAAAAAGGACCAAAGTTCAAATTTGAGAAATTTGAATATTACCAAACCCATCCTAAAGCTTTTGCCAAGATGATCCAATTTGTTAATTCCCATTCCAAGACCACCTCTAAAGGCCTTTTGCCCACACCTCCTTCTATACCATGACCTAGTCAGTATTTCTTTGTCACCTCGCACTTTGGAGACAAAATCAAGCCTTTTATGTTACCCTCCTTATAGCGGGCCATAGGCTCGATAAGCTGTGTCATAGATTCCGGAGCCTCTGATAATGTGATGCCCGCCAAAGTAGCTCATGCTTTAGGTCGACCCTTACTCGTACTTATGGATCTGCCTACTCCATGGAAAGTAAGGAAGTGCCTTTAGTTGGAAGGATTAAAGATGCACAAGTGGCTTTTGCTGCTTTACCTGAAAAGAAAGTCTTGGCTACCATACTAGTAGCCGACATTCCTCCTTCCTATGGAATGTTGCTAAGCAGAAACTTCTGTAAAGATGTGGGTGGAGAGATTCAAATGGATTGGTCACACGCCCTCATACCTGTCAATGGACAAATGAAGAAGCTACTACCTGAGAAGCAGATCGAGTATATTGTGCAAAAGACAGATGATCCCAAGGCACAAATACTCTATGAAGACAGAGGCCATGGTAATTACATGATTTTGTCCCCTGATGAAGTCCGACCCTGCAAAATATCACCTAAAGATCCTAATGGTGTCTGGATTTTAGAATTCGATGGCAGTTGTTCCTCGGCTGGCTCTGGAGCTGGTGTTCTGCTAATATCACCTGAAGGCTGCCTGCACCCCTTTTCATTTAAATTGCAGTTCGAGAACACTAACAACACAGCAGTATGAGGCTCTCATCCTTGGGTGCAAGTGGCCAAAGAACGAGGTGTTAAGAATCTTTTGGCTCGTGGTGATGCAGAGCTGATTGTGAAGCAAGTCAGAAGCCTGTTTCAGGTAAAGAACGGGAGGCTGAAGCATTATCGGAACCAAGTTTGGGATTCAATTGAATTCCTTGATGCCTTCTCCATTGAAGCGATGCCTAGAGAAAAAAGCGTGAGCTGATTCTTTGGTTGTCTCGGGGTCTTTGTTGATTCCTCATCCGAATTCTCTCGGGATAAGTTCACCATTGAAATGGTCCACCGACCTAGTGTCACGACAATACTAATAACTGGCAAGTCTTCAACGACGACCAGCATTTGCTTTCCTTCACGGAGCTCAAGGGCAATTTTGAACAAGCGTATTTCGAAGGAAGTGACAACCTGCCTCGTGAGAGCGTGTCTTCTGACCAAGCCGTCACCCAAGGAGAAGAAACTGATCAGGAAGGGTGCATTAAGCTCAAAGGAAATAAGATTCCCAAAGGTTTGGTGAGTTTGGAGGAGTTGTTTGATAAACATGACAGATACGTGAGGTCTAAAGCTACCACTGGACCTCAGCAATCAGCTGAGTATGATAAGATTGATATTGGGAGTTCTGATGGCCCGAAGCTGGTAAATATCGGGAAGTGTTGCACATCAGATGAAAGGAGAAGAGCAATTGACCTTCTAAGGAAATATAAGGATGTGCTTGCTTATTCTTATGAAGATCTAAAAGCCTTCAAGCCAAAAGAAATGCAACACTCTATCCCTCTCAAGCCAGGAATCAAGCCTTTCAAGCAGAAGCAGAGGCAGTACAACCCAAAGATAGCTGACACCATATTTCAGGAGATTCAGAAACTGTTGAAGGCTAAGATCATCTTTCCCATTCACCATTCGACTTGGATTGCAAACATTGTACCTGTTAGGAAGAAGAATGGTGAGATCCGCATCTGTGTTGATTTCAGGAACCTGAATCAGGCCTCTCTGAAAGATAACTACCCTCTGCCTATGATGGATCAGATTTTGCAAGCGATGTGAGGCTCACGAGATGTTATCTATGCTTGATGGTTTTTCTGGATACAATCAGGTAGAGGTTGATACTGCTGATCAACATAAGACAGCCTTCACAACTCCTTGGGGTACCTTCGCCTACAAGAGAATGCCTTTTGGGCTGATTAATGCCGGTGCCACTTTCCAGAGAGCTATGGATCTGGCTTTTGGGAGCTTGAAAGGGAAATGTATTGTCATATACCTTGATGACCTGACAGTGTTTTCAAAGACAAGAGCAGATCATTTCGATCACACAGAAAGCTTGATTGCGAGAGATGTAGAGAGCATGGAATCTCCCTGAACCCTAAAAAATCTGTCTTCTGTGTTACGGAGGGAAAGCTATTAGGACACATTGTCTCAAAGGACGGCATCAAAATTGATCCTGAACGAGTTCAAGCCATCCAACAGATTCCTCTCCCTACTAGTAAAAAAGGCGTGCATTCCTTTTTCGGTAAGATCAATTTTCTAAGAAGATTCATTCCTGATTTTGCTGAATTAACTTTGGATATTTCTCGAGATGATGAAAGGAAAGCAAGCATTTGGTTGGTCTTACGAAGGAAAGGAATCCTTTGAGGGTATCAAGAAAGCTATTGCTAAAACTCCGAGTTTTGGCCTTGCCCGATTTGTGAAGGATTTCATTATCTATTGCTACGCTATGAGATAGTACTACAGCTCTTGTCTTAACCCAAGAAGATTCGATAAACATGAGCTACCCATTGCCTTCATGAGCTATATCACTGAAGAACCATGAGCTAAAGTACACCATGATGGAGAAGCATGCCTTTTGCGGTAGTCAAAGGCACATCAGCGATTCGTTTCTATATCCTCAACTCTCACTCTACGGTCTTTGGTCCCGAGATACGATTTGTAAAGTCAATTCTCACGCAACAAGAATTTGGATCCAAGAGGGAAGCGGGTGGCTAAGGTCCGGGAGTATGACCTTGATATCAAGCCAACCAAGCTGGTTCGGGAAAAGGTCTTTGCGAGCTCATTCTTTGAAGGAGCCCAACATGAGTTCTTTGGAAGAGAAAGTTGACATCCCTCTTGTTCTATTCCTTAGTTCGGTCGATGAATGGTATCTTGACATCGCCTATTTTCTTACCTATGGGAATGCCCCTCTCATTTAAGCGCCAAAGAAAAGAGGACTGTTAAATTGAGATCAGCGCAATATGTACTATGGGAGAATGCTTTGTTCAAGCGTGGCCTAGATGGGAGATTTCTGAAATGTGTTGATAAGGAACAACAGAGAAAGTTGCTCTCAGCTTTTCATGATCAAGCATGTGGAGGGCACTATTCATCTGATCCACTGACTCACAAGATACTCCGGGGAGGATATTACTGGCCTTCCTTGTTCAGAGATACGTCCAAGTGGGTGGATAAATGCGAGGCCTGTCAGACCTTTGTGGGAAGACCCAAACTGGCCGCTTTGCCTCTCAAGCCAGTTGTGATTGAGGAACCATTCCAGCAATGGGGTCTAGACTTCATTGGTACACTGAATCCTGCTTCTAGTGCGGGCCACACGCATGTGCTAACTGCTACTGACTACTTCACCAAATGGGTGGAGGCTATTCCAGTCAAGAGCACCACTTCTGAAGTAGTATGCAACTTCATCAAAGAGAACATCTTGGTTAGGTATGGTGTACCCAACAAGATTGTAACAGATAATGCTTCGAACTTCTCCTCAAATGAGATAATGGATTTCTGCTACGGGTATGGCATCTCTCTAGCTCATTCTTCAGATTATTATCCCCAGGGGAATGGACAAGCAGAATCCACCAACAAAAATCTGGTGACTATCATAAGGAAGTTGGTCAATGAGTCTCAGCGAAACTGGCATAAGAAGCTTTATGATGCTCTTTGGGCAGACAGGATCACACCTAAAAGAGCCATTGGAATGTCCCCATTTCAAGTAGTGTATGGAGTAGAGGCTCAATTGCGGTGGCGGTGAAGCTACCCGACCTTGCACACTGATGAAGGCCATTGAAGACACTAGTTTCGGTGATGCTCGGACAAAAGGATCATGTACTGCACTGGCCCGAACGAGGATAGATTGGAGGTTGTTGTGAGAAATCTCGCCCCCGGCGAAGGTGAAGGTTCTGTTCGATAAGAAAGCTAGGTCCAGAGAGTTCCAAGTTGGTGATACCGTGCTGTTATGGGACAAAAGACATGAACCTCGTGGCAGCCATGGAAAATTTGATTCTCTGTGGCTTGGACCTTTCAAGATAAGACACTTTGCTGGTAAGGACTCTTTCTATCTTGATTACATGGATGGTTCTCCCCTCCCACTTCCTTATAGTGGGCAGTATTTGAAGTTGTTCAGATCCTAGGTGACTAGGGAGTCCCTTTGTATATTATGTACAGTGTTTTGCTTTTCCTGCTTTCGGTGTGTTTCCCTTACATTGTGTGTGTTGCCCTCTTGTATTGGTTTGTTTTGACTCCCTTTGCCCCGACTGCCTTCACCAAGTTATCTAAGTTCTTGCCTTGTCTCATTCTATGAATTTACACCAAGTCATGGATTTGTTGTCTACTCAAAATTCCCCTCCCTAACAAGAGCAAAGAAAAATTCCCCTCTTGATCAGCTTCACCGAGTTATCTAAAGTTCTTGCCTTGTCTCATTCTAAATTTACACCAAGTCATCCCCGAAGGAGCCATTGTTGTCTCAAAATTCCCCTCCCTAACAAGAGCAAATTTGAAAATTTTAAGTGCTTTTCTCTACGAGGTACCTAAGTCATAAAATTGAAGAAATCCAAGTATTGGGCCTTTCTCGCATGTATTTCGGGCTGTCGGACATTTTGTCCCATTGTCCCAAGTTCCAAAGTGCAAGTTGTTCCCGATCGGCGAAATCCCGAAATTGTCCTATCTTCGGGCCCGTCGGGAAGTTTTGTTCCAAGTGTCCCGAAACTTTTGTGCAAATCATTTCATTTTCGGCCGAACCGCCCGAACCGCGTACTTCGCGCCTTTTTGTCCCAAATATCCCAAAGTCAAAAGTACGAGCTTTCTCTTTTTCGGCCGAAGCTTCCTAGTCGAGTACTTCAAAATTCTTTGTCCCAAACTGAAAAATGCGCCCCGCTTCATTTTCGGCCGAACCGGTCAAACCGCGTACTCCGGAACTTTCTGTCCCAAAAGTCCCAAGTCCAAACGGGCCCGCTGTTCCAATTTCGGTCGAAATGCCCGAACCGCGTACCTCGCGCATTTTCGTCCCAATTGTTCCAAAAGGCTTTTTGTGCATTTTCTCTTCATTTCGCCCGAGCCGCGTGTTTCGCGCATTCGCGTCTCACTTGTCCCAAGCGTGCCTAGTGTCATCCATACTTAGACGCTTTTCAAATTGGTGGTTGCGTAATTAAATGCGCATTGAATTCTCTCCGCTCCCCAAACGGCTATATAATGAGCATTTCCCCTTTGCATTTTCCCACATCTTCCTTGTTATCCTTTGCTCAAACCCTTGCCGCTTGCCAACTTGCGCACGTTCCTCTGCTTCTGTAATTCCATTCCAAGTCTAGTTTGCAACCTTGTTCCCCTGAAACTATCAACATGAAGATCAAATTTCAAGGACAAGAACAGATTTCTCCACTCGAGTCTGCTGTAAGCAACATTGGAGATAGCGAGGCCCGACATCTCGATTTCAGCGATTTTTGGGCAAGGATGGAAGATGCAAATCCCTCACCAATGGCTCAGACAATTCATGACAGTGGTTTGGCGTCTCGGTTGGAGGATTCCCAATTTGATGCGGTGTCTTTGTCCACGGTGCTTGCATGCGGAGCTCACCGACCCGATTCGAGCGAATTGACAAAGCGTACGGGGAGCTCATTGCAGTGGGCCAGCTGCCGCCATTCTTTGCCGCTCGAAGATCCGGAATTGGACAATTCCATAGTTGTTTCCCAAGCCCAAGCGCAAGCCATGTTCGATCAAGACGGTGACAAGTACGAGCACGAGTGGCGAAGTCTGGCTAAAAAACCCTAGGAAGGAGCTTCCCGCCTCACCAAAACCCTCATCGAAGCAGACTTCAACGAAGAGCGTCGAGATTTCATATCTGCTGGCTCGGGTCATGGGTTTGCCTTCCCATGTGAGTTCCATTTACGGATGTGCCCGCTCATCGGTATGGTGTGCGAGGGTACACAAAATATCAAGCTGGTGAGATCATCGGCATGAATCGCAGAGCGGCTATCAGCGTCTTTGCAAGCAAAGAAGTTTTCATGACTTCATATCGATGTATACTCAGCGGCATCAAGGCAATGGTTTGGATTCTCATATATAGACGCCCACAAAGGCAACCCAGTGTATGCCTATTGCCCATGATTTACCTTGGAGACCAGCAACATGCAATTTGAGAAGGGTTAATGATGCTTTCACTATGTGCGTGGTCCGATTGCTCGAGGGTGACACCGCGGGAGGTTTTGAGATGAAGCCATGAACTTGATATCACGGTATGGGGCCTACTTCATCAATTCGGGAAATTCTCATACATCGGGCTTGCTTTGGTTATGAGAGTACTCCTCTATGGCTTCCCATGTTCTGCTGATGACAAGATGGCCTTGATCGAAATATGCGGAGCAAGCTGGACAAGTTGCCTGAGAACTTGCGAGAGACAAGAAGATTTGGCTTGCACTTTCCCATCTCTCGGGAAATTACACATGTAAAACAGCCTGGATGCCCGAGAATATAGAAAGAACTTTGGTCCCTATCACCGTGCATTTCTTCAAGCCAAGAACTGCTTTGACTTGAAGAAGTTTATTGAAACAGAATATCAAGATAGCCTATCACCATGTGTGGCGGGAGAGAAGACTCTTGGGTGGTGTGCAGAGGCGACTTTGAGGCGAGAAGAAGGCATTATGGCGGGTTCTCCTTACTGATTGATTCAAGAACTTGAGTGCATGCCAAGTTCTGAAGGTCTCGAAGATGATAATCAGAGCTATACTCATATGAGTATGAAAATGTGATCAAGCACACCCCTTTGGAGGACTGGATTGGAGCGAGAAAAGAGAAGGATGATTTGGTGAAATCCTTGCTCTGTCTTAGTCGGGACTAAGGTTTGGTTCAATAAGAAGGTCAGAGAATTCGGGAGGCACTCGGGAGAATCCTCCTCGAGGATGAATCGACACCGATAAGAGAAGCACCGGTTCGAGTCGAAACACCAAAGAAAACCCCTCCTGCCTCGGCGGCTCGGGGACTGTGGAATCTACTCCTTCTCCATCCACTCGGGTATATAAGAAGAAGCTCAAGGAAGTAAAGAAGGAACCGGTGGAAAGAGATCTTCGGGAGAAAGCAGGCGAGAATTGCCTATCGGACGAGAGAACATCATCATCCTCGGTGAAAGTGAAGAAAGTGAGAGGCCAACTCCTACAAATGTTCACGAGGACCCAGCAGAGATAAAGACAAGGAGGTCGAGCCTTTGAACTTCCAGTGTACTATTGATTCTTCTCTGCCATTGTCTCAGTGCTCCTTCCACATCCCGGCTTGAGTCAACAGTGCCACTGAGACCACGAGTGTCATGAGCTCCTGTCTCTTGGTCCCCTTGCTTCGCTGCGAGATTCTTCTTCCTCTTTTGCATGGGTGCTGACCCTTGGTTGACAAAAGGAAGAGGAAACCATCCTCCCAAAACTTGGGACCAAATTTTGATGCTGTTGCAGCCATGTTGGGCACCACGCCTTCCCGTGCCAAGAAAGCAAGAACCACCTCCAGAATAGTATCTGATACTCGAGGTCAGCAATTCCTGGAGATTGCCAAGCCTGCTATGGACAAATCAGAACAGGACTTGCAAGTATCTGACTTGGAGCTACTGAGAATCCCAATGGGAGAATCTACCCCTGAAGGCGAGATTCATAACCTCCAGGAAACAGTCACAAGAGTTATTGGGAGAGTGGAAAAAGGACAGCAAACTATCGAACAGTTGGAAGAGCAAGCCCGAGTTCTTACAGGTTTCATCAAGTCTCTTCTATCTAAAGACAAAGTTTTGGATCCCTCCCTTGTTGCTCTACCTCCTCCTGTAACTCTAAGCCAAGATGAAGTGCGGGGTATTAAAGATATGCACAAGTATTACATCATGGTAGAGCTATTGAAGCCATGGTAGATGACATGCTTGTTCGGGCTAAACTTCATCGATGAAGCCTTTAAGCTACATGGAAAGGTAGATAATTTTGTGAAAGCTGTCCTCTACCATTGGGGTTATGGACAAAGAGCTTAAACTGCAGGGCGGTTGGTTGTATTGTAGACCTTCGCCTCATGGGACGAGACAGAGATGAGAATATCTTCTTTGGCAAATAAGATTTTCGATGATGCCAAAGACAATCTATCAAAATCTTGGGTCTACGGCGTAGAGTGGAAAATCGAGTCTGGAAGAAGGCTGTGTAGGATGAAATGAAGAATAGCGGCAGAAGGGAGAAGCTTTCAAGACATTGCATTTGCTGCGTTCAAAGATATGCATTGTCATCTTCAGGATGAAAACTCTGGCATTCCCTTGTCCTTGCAAGAAATCAAAGCTCAGTTCAGAGCTTTTGTCAAAGATAATCTTTTCAAGGAGGACTCCATCTCTAAGGACAAGATAAAGGAAATTTGTTCTCTTCAGTCTGCCATTGAAGAAGCAAACAAAGACTATCATACTCACGTCGAGTTTGATAAAGAGATGGAGAAATGCCTGGGATTTTGGACTCAGTCTGCAACCAACACATCAGTTCCCCGTGGCAGAGATATAGCTGAGTCATTGAAGAAGTTCAGGCAGCGGATTCTGAAGACAGTGGGTCCCTCCCGATGGCCGGCCACTGTCTCCTTCTCCTTCCTTTCCTCTTCTTTCCTTTCTTTTCGTATTCTTTGTAATTAGTTAAGGAATTGCAATTGGCGGTACTTAACTATTCTTAGTTAAAAGAAAGCGGTTCTGAAAAAGTAACCGACTTGTAAGCTATATAATGGCCTTTCCACGCCATTTTGAAAGGAGGAAGAACTTGGAATTTTTACTGAAAGTGTAAATAGATCTTAAAGAAATCAATACAAAAGGGCTTTTCATTCTTTGTCTATCGATTCTTGTCATATCTGTGTTTTCCTTTAATATTGTGAAGATCATTTTTGTTCTTAACTCGTTTAGTCTCTCGATTGCATCTTTGTTCGGTTTTGCAAATACGGACGATCTTGTCTGACCAAGAAGGAACTTTGTGTCCTTGATTTATAAATCGAAGGAGGTTATTTATAGAACTTTGTGTCTTAAATTTAATCTCATGCAAATGATCTTGTCTTAAATTCTTTGAAGCTTCGCATACACGAAGAATTATTCTGCTATCTATAATTCTGAATGTTGCTATTCTGCTCATCTTCTTATTCCTTTTCCTCAGTCCTTGTGTAACTGATAATCCTTGTGGAAAACACTTTCGTAATATCCAAGTTTGACCATACCATGACGTTCTGTATATTTGTAAATAGGTTTGTTTCAGAATAAGGGAACCTCTCCCATTAAAGAGGAGGGACTTTTCGTCCCCTGTCTGTTGCTCTCTAAAAAGTCCTATTTGACGACCAACAGTTTTTGGCGACTCCGCTGGGGAAAATCGCATTCCAGTACTGCAATTTTTGATCATCCTTTGATCTGGCGACTCCACGTTTCACTCGAGGGAGAAGGGCCCTTGGTATCGAAGATTCTCAGTTTCAGCTTTTGGAGCAACAGGGTTTTCCTTTCCCTTCAAATCGAAGAACTCGTTCGACGAGCACTCCGCCTGTTCGAGATAGAAGTCCTACACAGCCAGCTAGCCCTAATCTGTGAGCTCCTGATCCTTGCGCTGGTGTTAAAGTTCCCCTTCAAGTCGTATTCTCGAGAAGAATGGCACAATTACCATGGGGTCAACGTGTCGGACCTCTGGCTCTTGCGCACCCTTTGCATGAGTTACCTCGAGGTAACCGAAAGAACTTCCCAAAATTTAAAGGAGATGGCAAAATTCACCCTGATGAACATATTGCAGCATTCATAGTTGCATGTGGGGTCTTGGGGGTTGAACATGAAGACGTCTCAGTAAGGCTGCATTCGTTGAGGCGTTACGAGGATAATCTTTGCTTGATTTGGTTCTATCACCTTATTTGGTGGTGCCATCACCGACTGGACTACCATGAGAACTCAGTTCGAAAACCGTTTTAAGCCGGCAGAAGATGTGCATGCCCTGCTTGCCCAGATTTCTCAGATAAAGAAAGATCCATCAGAACCCATGAGAGAATTTGTGGCTCGGTTCAACAGATTGATCAACAAGATTCCTGCAAATACTCGACCGGTTGATCAAATTCAAAAATGTTTCTTTTTGAATGCCCAAACGCCTAAAGTCAGTTATGCTCTAAGAAGGGCTAATCTTGGAACGCTAGTTCTGGATCAAGAATTGGCTGTTAGTATCGAGGACGACCTGATCATGTCAGGGAAGTTGAAAAGAGATCCTCTTAAATCGAAATTTGCTGCTTCTTCCTCTTCCACCTCTGGACCCAATTCTGATCCATTAGTCCAGAAACTTGCAAATGATCTAGTGGCTATAAAGAAACAATTAGCCCAGCATGCACCATATGCAGATGTTCCGAGAAGAAATTTTCAACCCAGAAACCGTCTGCCAGCCCCCCACACCAGACTGGCACTTGAAGGACCTCCTGTCAAAGTTCCGGTGAATGCAGCTTGTGAGGTTGAAGAACCAGAAGATGATAACGAAGTTTGTGAGGAGTTCCTGGAGCAATTCGATGATGAGGCAGAAGAACAGAGGATCTCGAGTCAATTTCTTTACCACCGAAGGCATTGATGATGCGGATGACTACGATGAAGTGGTAGCGAGATATGAGCAGCAGTCCTTATTTGTCATGACTCGAGAGCAGAGACACATCGAGAGGGAAAAGGTGACGCTGACCCCTGAAGAAGTCAAAGAGCGACTGCGACTATTCCTGTAATTGCGGAAGAGGATCTCCTATTCCTACCTCATCTACACCAAAGGTAAATGCGCGATCCTGCCCCCAAAGTTGCTTCTTCTTCTTTTTCTCCTAGGGTTGATAAGCCTAAGATTCCAAATGATGACGGACCATCCACCTCTGGATCCTTTGATATTGTGGATCATCTAAAAAGGACCAAAGTTCAAATTTCGGAAGCTGAATATTACCAAACCCATCCTAAAGCTTTTGCCAAGATGATCCAATTTGTTAATTCCCATTCCAAGACCACCTCTAAAGGCCTTTTGCCCACACCTCCTTCTATACCATAGCCTAGTCTGGTAGCTGCTGTCATCTCGCCTGGAGACAAAATCAAGCCTTTTTATGTTACCCTCCTTATAGCGGGCCATAGGCTTAGTAACTGTGTCATAGATTCCGGAGCCTCTGATAATGTGATGCCCGCCAAAGTAGCTCATGCTTTAGGTCTGACCCTTACTCGTACTTATGGATCCTGCTACTCCATGGAAAGTAAGGAAGTGCCTTTAGTTGGAAGGATTAAAGATGCACAAGTGGCTTTTGCTGTTTTACCTGAAAAGAAAGTCTTGGCTACCATACTAGTAGCCGACATTCCTCCTTCCTATGGAATGTTGCTAGCGAAAACTACGTAAAGATGTGGGTGGAGAGATTCAAATGGATTGGTCACACGCCCTCATACTGTCGATGGACAAATGAAGAAGCTACTACGAGAAGCGATCTGAGTATATTGTGCAAAAGACAGATGATCCCAAGGCACAAATACTCTATGAAGACAGAGGCCATGGTAATTACATGATTTTGTCCCCTGATGAAGTCCGACCCTGCAAAATATCACCTAAAGATCCTAATGGTGTCTGGATTTTAGAATTCGATGGCAGTTGTTCCTCGGCTGGCTCTGGAGCTGGTGTTCTGCTAATATCACCTGAAGGCTGCCTGCACCCCTTTTCATTTAAATTGCAGTTCGAGAACACTAACAACACAGCAGAGTATGAGGCTCTCATCCTTGGAGTGCAAGTGGCCAAAGAACGAGGTGTTAAGAATCTTTTGGCTCGTGGTGATGCAGAGCTGATTGTGAAGCAAGTCAGAAGCCTGTTTCAGGTAAAGAAGGGGGAGGTGAAGCATTATCGGAACCAAGTTTGGGATTGATTGAATTCCTTGATGCCTTCTCCATTGAAGCGATGCCTAGAGAAAAAGCAAGAGCTGATTCTTTGTTTGTCTCGGGGTCCTTTGTTGATTCCTCATCTGAATTCTCTCGGGATAAGTTCACCATTGAAATGGTCCACCGACCTAGTGTCCACGACAATACTAATAAGCGGCAAGTCTTCGGCGACCAGCATTTGCTTTCCTTCACGGAGCTTAAGGGCAATTTTGAACAACTGTATTTCGAAGGAAGTGACAACCTGCCTCGTGAGAGCGTGTCTTCTGACCAAGCCGTCACCCAAGGAGAAGAAACTGATCAGGAAGGGTGCATTAAGCTCAAAGGAAATAAGATTCCCAAAGGTTTGGTGAGTTTGGAGGAGTTGTTTGATAAACATGACAGATACGTGAGGTCTAAAGCTACCCTTTGGACCTCGTGATCAGTGAGTATGATAAGATTGATATTGGGAGTTCTGATGGCCCGAAGCTGGTAAATATCGGGAAGTGTTGCACATCAGATGAAAGGAGAAGAGCAATTGACCTTCTAAGGAAATATAAGGATGTGCTTGCTTATTCTTATGAAGATCTAAAAGCCTTCAAGCCAAAAGAAATGCAACACTCTATCCCTCTCAAGCCAGGAATCAAGCCTTTCAAGCAGAAGCAGAGGCAGTACAACCCAAAGATAGCTGACACCATATTCAGGAGATTCAGAAACTGCTGAAGGCTAAGATCATCTTTCCCATTCACCATTCGACTTGGATTGCAAACATTGTACCTGTTAGGAAGAAGAATGGTGAGATCCGCATCTGTGTTGATTTCAGGAACCTGAATCAGGCCTCTCTGAAAGATAACTACCCTCTGCCTATGATGGATCAGGTTTTGCAAGCGGTATGAGGCTCACGAGATGTTATCTATGCTTGATGGTTTTTGGATACAATCGGGTAGAGGTTGATCTGCTTGATCAACATAAGACGACCTTCACAACTCCTTGGGGTACCTTCGCCTACAAGAGAATGCCTTTTGGGCTGATTAATGCGGTGCCACTTTCGAGAGAGCTATGGATTGGCTTTTGGGAGCTTGAAAGGAAATGTATTGTCATATACCTTGATGACTGAGCAGTGTTTTCAAAGACAAAGCGAGATCATTTCGATCACTGGAAAGCTTGATTCGAGAGATGTAGAGAGCATGGAATCTCCCGAACCTAAAAATCTGTCTTACGTGTTACGAGGGAAAGCTATTAGGACACATTGTCTCAAAGGATGGCATCAAAATTGATCTGAGCGAGTTCAAGCCATCCAACAGATTCCTCTCCCTACTAGTAAAAAGGCGTGCATTCCTTTTCGGTAAGATCAATTTTCTAAGAAGATTCATTCTGATTTTGCTGAATTAACTTTGGATATTTCTCGGATGATGAAAGGAAAGCAAGCATTTGGTTGGTCTTCTGAAGGAAAGGAATCCTTTGAGGGTATCAAGAAAGCTATTGCTAAAACTCAGTTTTGGCTGCCCGATTTCAAAGCAAGGATTTCATTATCTATTGCTACTTCTACGAGATAGTACTCAAGGCTTCTTTGTCTTAACCCAAGAAGATTCGATAAACATGAGCTACCCATTGCCTTCATGAGCTATATCTGAAGAACCATGAGCTAAAGTACACCATGATGGAGAAGCATGCCTTTGCGGTAGTCAAAGGCTGTCAGCGATTCCGTTTACCTATATCCTCAACTCTCACTCTACGGTCTTTGGTCCCAGAGATACGATTTGTAAAGTCAATTCTCACGCAACAAGAATTTGGATCCAGAGAGGAAGCGGGTGGCTAAGGTCCAGGAGTATGACCTTGATATCAAGCCAACCAAGCTGGTTCGGGAAAAGGTCTTTGCGAGCTCATTCTTTGAAGGAGCCCAACATGAGTTCTTTGGAAGAGAAAGTTGACATCCCTCTTTTCTATTCCTTAGTTCGATCGATGAATGGTATTTGACATCGCCTATTTTCTTACCTATGGGAATGCCCCTCTCATTTAAGCGCCAAAAAAAAGAGGACATTAAATTGAGATCAGCGCAATATGTACTATGGGAGAATGCTTTGTTCAAGCGTGGCCTAGATGGGAGATTCCTGAAATGTGTTGATAAGGAACAACAGAGAAAGTTGCTCTCAGCTTTTCATGATCAAGCATGTGGAGGGCACTATTCATCAACGATCACGGACTCACAGAGATACTCAGGGAGGATATTACTGGCCTTCCTTGTTCAGAGATACGTCCAAGTGGGTGGATAAATGCGAGGCCTGTCAGACCTTTGTGGGAAGACCCAAACTGGCCGCTTTGCCTCTCAAGCCAGTTGTGATTGAGGAACCATTCCAGCAATGGGGTCTAGACTTCATTGGTACACTGAATCCTGCTTCTAGTGCGGGCCACACGCATGTGCTAACTGCTACTGACTACTTCACCAAATGGGTGGAGGCTATTCCAGTCAAGAGCACCACTTCTGAAGTAGTATGCAACTTCATCAAAGAGAACATCTTGGTTAGGTATGGTGTACCCAACAAGATTGTAACAGATAATGCTTCGAACTTCTCCTCAAATGAGATAATGGATTTCTGCTACGGGTATGGCATCTCTCTAGCTCATTCTTCAGATTATTATCCCCAGGGGAATGGACAAGCAGAATCCACCAACAAAAATCTGGTGACTATCATAAGGAAGTTGGTCAATGAGTCTCAGCGAAACTGGCATAAGAAGCTTTATGATGCTCTTTGGGCAGACAGGATCACACCTAAAAGAGCCATTGGAATGTCCCCATTTCAAGTAGTGTATGGAGTAGAGGCTCAATTGCCAGTGACAGTGGAACTGCCAGCCTTGCACCTGATGAAGGCCATTGAAGACACTAGTTTCAGTGATGCTCTGGACAAAAGGATCATGTACCTGCACAAACTGAACGAGGATAGATTGGAGGTTGCTGACAGAATATCTGCCCACCAGCAGAAGGTGAAGGTTCTGTTCGATAAGAAAGCTAGGTCCAGAGAGTTCCAAGTTGGTGATACCGTGCTGTTATGGGACAAAAGACATGAACCTCGTGGCAGCCATGGAAAATTTGATTCTCTGTGGCTTGGACCTTTCAAGATAAGACACTTTGCTGGTAAGGACTCTTTCTATCTTGATTACATGGATGGTTCTCCCCTCCCACTTCCTTATAGTGGGCAGTATTTGAAGTTGTTCAAGTCCTAGGTGACTAGGGAGTCCCTTTGTATATTATGTACAGTGTTTTGCTTTTCTGCTTTCGGTGTGTTTCCCTTCTGTTGTTGTGTGTGTTGCCCTCTGTATTGGTTTGTTTTTGACTCCTTTGCCCAATGGATAAGGCTTCTGAGTGCTGCTTCGAGTTATCTAAGTTCTTGCCTTGTCTCATTCTATGAATTTACACCAAGTCATCCCGGAAGGAGGCAGTTGTTGTCTACTCAAATTCCCCCCTAACAAGAGCAAATTTTGAAAATTTTGAGTCTAAGTGCTTTTCTCGAGGTACCTAAGTCATAAAATTGAAGAAATCCAAGTATTGGGCCTTTCTCGCATGTATTTCGGGCCTGTCGGACATTTTTGTCCCGACTGTCCCAAGTTCCAAAGTGCAAGTTGTTCCCCGATCGGCCGAAATCCCCGAAATTGTCCTATCTTCGGGCCCGTCGGAAGTTTTTGTTCCAAGTGTCCCGAAACTTTTGTGCAAATCATTTCATTTTCGGCCGAACCGCCCGAACCGCGTACTTCGCGCCTTTTTGTCCCAAATATCCCAAAGTCAAAAGTACGAGCTTTCTCTTTTTCGGCCGAAGCTTCCTAGTCGAGTACTTCAAAATTCTTTGTCCCAAACTGAAAAATGCGCCCCGCTTCATTTTCGGTCGAACCGGTCAAACCGCGTACTCGGAACTTTGTCCCAAAAGTCCCAAGTCAAAGCGGGCCCATTGTTCCAATTTCGGTCGAAATGCCGAACCGCGTACCTCGCGCATTTTCGTCCCAATTGTTCCAAAAGGCTTTTTGTGCATTTTCTCTTCATTTCGCCCGAGCCGCGTGTTTCGCGCATTCGCGTCTCACTTGTCCCAAGCGTGCCTAGTGTCATCCATACTTAGACGCTTTTCAAATTGGTGGTTGTGTAATTAAATGCGCATTGAATTCTCTCCGCTCCCCAAACGGCTATATAATGAGCATTTCCCCTTTGCATTTTCCCACATCTTCCTTGTTATCCTTTGCTCAAACCCTTGCCGCTTGCCAACTTGCGCACGTTCCTCTGCTTCTGTAATTCCATTCCAAGTCTAGTTTGCAACCTTGTTCCCCTGAAACTATCAACATGAAGATCAAATTTCAAGGACAAGAACAGATTTCTCCACTCGAGTCTGCTGTAAGCAACATTGGAGATAGCGAGGCCCGACATCTCGATTTCAGTGATTTTTGGGCAAGGATGGAAGATGCAAATCCCTCACCAATGGCTCAGACAATTCATGACAGTGGTTTGGCGTACTTTGGAGGATTCCCAATTTCGATGCGGTGTCTTGTCACGGTGCTTGCATGCGGAGCTCACTTCGACCCCGATTCGAGCGAATTGACAAACGTACACGGGGAGCTCATTGCCAAGCTGGACGCTGCCGCCATTGCTGCCGCTCTGAAGATCCCGGAATTGGACAATTCCATAGTTGTTTCCCAAGCCCAAGCGCAAGCCATGTTCGATCAAGACAGTGACAAGTACAGAGCACGAGTGGCGAAGTCCTGGCTAAAAAACCCTAGGAAGGGAGCTTCCCGCCTCACCAAAACCCTCATCCGAGCAGACTTCAACGAAGAACTGTCAGATTTCATAATACTGCTGGCTCGGGTCATGGGTTTGCCTTCCACCAGCGAGTTCCATTTCTGGATGTGCCCGCTCATCAGTATGGTGTGCGAGGGTACACAAAATATCAATCAAGGTGAGATCATCGGCATGAATCGCGGAGAGCGGCTATCAGCGTCTTTGCAAACAAAGAAGTTCTTTATGACTTCATATCTGATGTATACTCTGGCAGCATCAAGGCAATGGTTTGGATTCTCATATATAGACGCCCACAAAGGCAACCCAGTGTATGCCTATTGCCCGCAGTTTACCTTGGAGACCAAAGAACCGCAATTTTGAAGGGTTAATGATGCTTTCACTATGTACGTGGTCCGATTGCTCGAGGGTGACACCGCCAGGAGGTTTTCAGATGAAGCCATGAACTTGATATCACGGTATGGGGCCTACTTCATCCAATTCAGGAAATTCTCATACATCAGGCTTGCTGGTTATGAGAGTACTCCTCTGCGGCTTCCCATGTTCTGCAATGACAAGATGGCCTTGATCGAAATATGCAGGCAACTGGACAAGTTGCACAGAACTTGCAGAGACAAGAAGATTTCTGGCTTGCACTTTCCCATCTCTCTGGGAAATTACACATGTAAAACAGCCCTGGATGCCCAGAATATAGAAAGAACTTTGGTCCCTATCACCGTGCATTTCTTCAAGCCAAGAACCTGCTTTGACTTGAAGAAGTTTATTGAACAGAATATCAAGATAGCCTATCACCATGTGGCAGAGACAGAAGACTACTGGGCTGATGTGCGAGGCGACTTTGAGGCGAGAAGAAGGCATTATGGCGGGTTCTCCTTACTGATTGATTCAAGAACTTGAGTGCTGTACCAAGTTCTGAAGGTCTCGAAGATGATAATTGAGCTATACTCATATGAGTATGAAAATGTGATCAAGCACACCCCTTTGGAGGACCTGGATTGGAGCAGAAAAGAGAAGGATGATTTGGTGAAATCCTTGCTCTGTCTTAGTCGGGACTAAGGTTTGGTTCAATAAGAAGGTCGAGAATTCGGGAGGCACTCGGGAGAATCCTCCTCCAAGGATGAATCGACACCAATAAGAGAAGCACCAGTTCCAAGGTCCGAAACACCAAAGAAAACCCCTCCTGCCTCAGCAGCTCAGGGACCTGTGGAATCTACTCCTTCTCCATCCACTCAGGTATATAAGAAGAAGCTCAAGGAAGTAAAGAAGGAACCGGTGGAAAGAGATCTTCAGGAGAAACAGGCAGAATTGCCTATCGGACCAGAGAACATCATCATCCTCAGTGAAAGTGAAGAAAGTGAGAGGCCAACTCCTACAAATGTTCCTGAGGACCCAACAGATAAAGACAAGGAGGTCCAGAGCACTGAACTTCCAGGTACTATTGATTCTTCTACTGCCATTGTCTCCAGTGCTCCTTCCACATCCCAGCTTGAGTCAACAGCTGCACAGACCCTGAGTGTCATGAGCTCCCTGTCTCTTGGTCCCCTTGCTTCGCCTGCAGATTCTTCTTCCTCTTTTGCATGGGTGACCCTTGGTTGACAAAAAGGAAGAGGAAACCATCCTCCCAAAACTTGGGACCAAATTTTGATGCTGTTGCAGCCATGTTGGGCACCACGCCTTCCCGTGCCAAGAAAGCAAGAACCACCTCCAGAATAGTATCTGATACTCGAGGTCAGCAATTCCTGGAGATTGCAAGCTGCGCAATGGACAAATCAGAACAGGACTTGCAAGTATCTGACTTGGAGCTACTGAGAATCCCAATGGGAGAATCTACCCCTGAAGGCGAGATTCATAACCTCCAGGAAACAGTCACAAGAGTTATTGGGAGAGTGGAAAAGGACTGCAAACTATCGAACAGCTGGAAGAGCAAGCCCGAGTTCTTACAGGTTTCATCAAGTCTCTTCTATCTAAAGACAAAGTTTTGGATCCTACTCCCTTGATTGCTCTACCTCCTCCTGTAACTCTAAGCCAAGATGAAGTGCAGGGTATTAAAGATATGCACAAGTATTCATACATGGTAGAGCTATTGAAGCCATGGTAGATGACATGCTTGTTCGGGCTAAACTTCATCGATGAAGCCTTTAAGCTACATGGAAAGGTAGATAATTTGCAACTGAAACTGTCCTCTACCATTGGGGTCATGGACAAAGAGCTTAAACTCTGGGGCAGTTGTATTGTAGACCTTCGCCTCATGGGACAGACAGATGAGAATATCTTACTGGCAAATAAGATTTTCGATGATGCCAAAGACAATCTATCAAAATCTTGGGTCTACAGCGTAGAGTGGAAAATCAGAGTCCTGGAAGAAGCTGTAGATGAAATGAAGAATAACTGGCAAAAGGGAGAAGCTTTCAAGACATTGGTAGCTGCGGCGTTCAAAGATATGCATTGTCATCTCGGGATGAAAACTCGGCATTCCCTTGTCCTTACAAGAAATCAAAGCTCAATTCAGAGCTTTTGTCAAAGATAATCTTTTCAAGGAGGACTCCATCTCTAAGGACAAGATAAAGGAAATTTGTTCTCTTCAGTCTGCCATTGAAGAAGCAAACAAAGACTATCATACTCACGTCGAGTTTGATAAAGAGATGGAGAAATGCAGGATTTTGGACTCGATCTGCGACCAACACATCTGTCCCCCGTGGCAGAGATATAGCTGAGTCATTGAAGAGGTTCAGGCAGCGGATTCTGAAGACAGTGGGTCCCTCCCGAGTGGCGGCCACTGTCTCCTTCTCCTTCCTTTCCTCTTCTTTCCTTTCTTTTCGTATTCTTTGTAATTAGTTAAGGTATTGCATTTGGCGGTACTTAACTATTCTTGGTTAAAAGAAACGGTTACAAAGAGTAACCGACTTGTAAGCTATATAATGGCCTTTCCACGCCATTTTTGAAGGAGGAAGAACTTGGAATTTTTACTGAAAGTGTAAATAGATCTTAAAGAAATCAATACAAAAGGGCTTTTCATTCTTTGTCTATCTGATTCTTGTCATATCTGTGTTTTCCTTTAATATTGTGAAGATCATTTTTGTTCTTAACTCGTTTAGTCTCTCTGATTGCATACTGTTCAGTTTTGCAAGTACAGCGATCTTGTACAACCAAGAAGGAACTTTGTGTCCTTGATTTATAAATCTGAAGGAGGTTATTTATAGAACTTTGTGTCTTAAATTTAATCTCATGCAAATGATCTTGTCTTAAATTCTTTGAAGCTTCGCATACACGAAGAATTATTCTGCTATCTATAATTCTGAATGTTGCTATTCTGCTCATCTTCTTATTCCTTTTCCTCAGTCCTTGTGTAACTGATAATCCTTGTGGAAAACACTTTCGTAATATCCAAGTTCGACCATACCATGACGTTCTGTATATTTGTAAATAGGTTTAACTCATGTGCTTCTGATTATTTTACCAAGTGGGTAGAGGCCGCGCCAATCAAGCAAGCAACTTCTGAAGCTGTTTGCAAATTCCTTAAGGAAAACATAATTGTCAGATTCGGTGTACCTCATAAGATCATAGCGGATAATGCTTCCAATTTCTCATCACACGAGCTAACTGAGTTTTGCTATGGATTCGGCATTACTTTGGCTCATTCGTCTGACTATTATCCCCAGGGAAATGGGCAAGCTGAATCCAGCAACAAGAATCTGGTTACTATAATCAGGAAACTAGTGGACGAAAATCAGAGGAATTGGCACAAAGCATTGTATGATGCATTGTGGGCTGACCGGATCACTCCAAAGCGAGCCATAGGGATGTCCCCTTTTCAATTGCTATACGGGATTGATGCTGAAATTCCTATCTCAGTAGAATTGCCGGCCTTGCAATTAGCGAAAGCGGTTGAAGACGTAGCTTTTCAGAATTCAATCGAAAAGAGGGTTATGTACCTAACCAAGCTAGAAGAAGAGCGAATCAAGGTGATTGATCGTATAGCAGATCATCAGAGCAGGGTGAAGAAGATTTTTGATAAAAAATCCAAGCAACGTGACTTCCAAATTGGAGACCTGGTGTTGCTTTGGGATAAAAGAAGAGAACAAAAAGGAATGCATGGAAAATTTGATTCTTTATGGAAAGGACCTTTCAAAATTCATCAGCTGAATGGCGAAAATAGTTTCCTACTATCATATCTAGATGGAGGATTACTTCCGTTGCCTTTCAGTGGGCAACATCTAAAGCTGTTCCACCATTAATGCAAGATGCTCTCTTGCATTGTACATATTTTGCTTTTGTTGTGTGTTTGCTTTTGGTTTTCTGTCTTTCTTCGTTTTGTTTTGTTTTGGTTTTCTCCTTGACTCCGTAGCCCAATGGATAAGGCCCTGGTCCGCGAGACCAGAGATTCTGAGTTCTCTTCCTTTGGTATTGCAAAGAAAGTCCCCAACTGGAGCCAGCTGTTATCCCCGTTTTGAGTTCACGACGAAACGATCGGATAACCCCTACAAAATTTTTGAAGTGATTTTGCATTATGATCTCTTTTAGAGCAAATCGGGTTTTCGGGTGTTACTAACAGCTTGACATAAGTTTTAACATGCTTTATGTCTTATGACCTCCGAAACCCGAAACCCGCCTTGTATTGAAAAATCCTTTGAAATCGGGTTTTCGGAAATTCAACGCATCGGAACATACTTGTGTTAAGACATGCTTTGTGTCGCGTGACTTCCGAAACCCGAAACCCGCCTTGTGTTAAGACAATCCTTAGTAATCGGGTTTTCGGAAGTTCAATGCATCGGAACATTCATGTACCAAAACATGTTTTGTGCTCCATGTTTTCCGAAGCCCGAAACCCGAAATGCACTAAATCTCCTCGTGTCGGGTTTTTGGACTCCTCCAACACGCTGACGTGGCGTTCATGCCGAATGGTTGGTGAGTCGGCACGTGCCGAGCTGGAGCGTATTTATTACTAATTTTCTTATAAATACGTAAAAATCCACGTCATTTTTACCGTTCATATTTTTAATTCGTGGATTTTTCGCATGCTCTTCCGCTCCAAAAACCCGCAAACTCGCGTTACCAGACTGGATCGTTTGTTTTCGATTTTACTTGTCTCGAATCGAAGGTATTTTTCGTTCCTTCTTTATTCTTGATTTCTCTGGATCGACTGCGTATATTTTCTTTCCAATTTCTTGCCAGTTGTTGAGGGTTTTTCTTCCTTCTTCGTTCTGTATTGTTTTGGAAAGGGTTTTGGGTTTTTAGGGTTTATTTTCTTTTTGAGATTATCAATTGGTGCTGTTCCTTCCAAATTCCAATTACTTGCATAATGTATGGAATATGAATAACAAAAAAGAAAGGAAGATGTGTATGTAGAAATTCAAAGGAAAGGCTCTGTTTTTGTTTCCCGGATTTTGAAGTTTGTATTGCAGATTCAAAAGTCCGAAATACAAAGGAAGCTCGCAGTGACGGGGTTTTTCAACATTCCGACCTCAACAGTGGGTGCCGGGCACCTCCTAAGTTCCGCCATCCACAGTGGACGCCGGGTTTTCTTCAGGTTCCGTCATTAACAGCAAGTGCCGGGTTTTCCCCTGTTTCCGCCATTGAAAGCAAGTGTCGGGTTTCGCCAAGACTCCGACATATCAGACCTGTCGGGTTCTCAAAGTTTTCCGATATCTTCTTCTGCGTGTCGGGTTCTTCGCTTCTTCCGACGCCTTCCGTCAATCAGGTTTTTCAGTGTGCACAGCATCTCCGGAGTTCCGAGCCTTTCTTCTTCCAATATTCTTCATGTCGGATCCTGGTTCAGTACAGGAGAAGGCCGAAAAATCTAGCAGGATGAAATACAAATTTAAGAAACCAGAATCCCCGTCATATATCGACTGTAATTATGATATCAGGGATACTGAGATGGGCAACATAGATATGGACGATTTTTGGAACAGGGTGAAGAGTTCTTCTCAAACCCCATGGATGGTGGCTTTAGCTAATAGTGGCTTGCCCCTTGCAGCGGGCTTCCCATGTCTGCCCAATGTCCAGAGCTTGTTTTGGCGTGTGCATCCAGCTACGACTCGGCTTCTCGGTCCGTAAGGAATCAGGCTGGTGAAGTAGTTATCAAACTAGATGGGGCTTATTTGGATGATCTCCTGAAACTACCAAATTTTGAAGAGTATGGAGCCCTAGACATGAAATTGGCTCAGAAGGCCTGGGACAGTAACCAGGAGAATTGCATTAAGGATGTTAATAAGAAGTTCTTGGTTAAGGCAAAACCAGTAATATCTAGATTTCCAAGAACTATCCCTAGATCGGATTTCATCCAAGAAATCAACGATATTATCACCCTACTGAGCCGGGTGTTTGGCTTGCCGGAATCAAATTTATTTCATGGATGGATGTACCAATTTATGGTCACCATTAGGGAGAACAAGCAAGGGATTGACTGGGGAACCCTTATCAGTGATGAAATTGATTCCCAGATGACGACGGTCCTGTCAACCGGAAAGTTTTATATGTTCTCATATGTGGCCTATGCAGCAGCTGGGATGAGGAGCTATCCAGGGCTGGAGACTAAAGGAAGCAGAACCACAAATCCAGTCTATAAGTATTATCCTCAAATAACGAAGAAGGGGTCCAAGGATCACTTTAGGAGGGTAAATGACGCCTTTTTCTACGAAAACATCTGCCAGCTCAATCCAGGGCTGAGAAAGACAAGGGTCTCGGACGAGGCATGGGCTGAAGTATCTAAGTGGGGATGTATCTTCTTGCAGTTCAAGAAGTTTACCTACCTTCGAACGGTCATGTACTCCGGAGAACCTTTCCGTCTGCCTCGTTATCCCGGCGATAGATTGATACTAATAGAATTGGTCAGACAGTTATTGGATTTCCACAAATTCCAACAGAGCAAGCATAAGGCAGTTGTATCCTTCCCAATTTCTATTGGGAGATATACTTGCTCAACAGCGGCAAAAGCTAAAAATGTCGAATGTGAACTCCAGGAGAAATTAAAGAAGCATATGAAGTCTCGGGATGGTTTTGACATCCGAGGAGTACTGAGAACTTATGGAGCCCCACATCGCACAGCCCGACATTGAGGATATCTGGGTGGATCTGCGTAACGAAGTTGCGGTTCGCAGAAAAGATCATAGCAGATTAACTATTGATGAGATTCAGACGCTAGAGATTTCTGATTTGCCAGATGGTATAAGGGACAATGAAAGTGTGTTAGATATGTCCTATGATGGGCTTAATGAAGATCGATACGTTTTCCCGCCTATTGATTGGTCGGCTAGCGAAAAATCCTCTATCACCGATAGGTCAGCCCTAATTCTGGCTCGTACAAAGAAATGGCTCTCTTCTTGGGGCATGAATTTTAAAGATGACAAGTTTCCAAAATTGGCTGCTCCTGAGGCGGGGCCCTCCAAAAAGAAGAAGGACAAGGAATCTACTGGGGGGTCTATAAAAATCAAGATTCCCAAGAAGAGGAAAGAAAGACAAATCTCTTCAATTGTCTCTCCAACTCAAACGGTGGATGTGCCAGAATCACCAACACCACCAGAAATAGGAGAAATTAATTTGGAAGAAGGAGGAAGTCAGCCCTTGACTTCACCATTTGCTGATTGCTCAACTGAAGAGACCTTATCTCTGGCGGTCAAGGCTTTGGAGACTGAATCTGTGCCTCCCCCTCAACAACCACTTCAGCCTCCTCATTCCCCATCCACTTCTTCAAGCATGGCCAATATTTTCTCTGGGCTCTCACCCCTTTCTACTGGAACCCAAGTGATCACCAACACTCCCCCACAACCTGTGCCTTTATTCATTGCACCTACTACCACGTTGACTGCTGTTCCCCCTCCAATAGTAGAATCTGCTCCCCTTGAGAGTAGAATACCAGTTACTACAACATTGGCAGTTTCCTCTGATACACCACAATGGCTACTCGAACAAACTCCGAGGAAGAGGAAAGTGATTGTACCCCTACCAGCCTTTGATTTCAGCTCACTCAAGGCTTCTACTGCGAGATCAGCCAAGAAACCCAAAACAGTTTCAAGGGTTTTGGTAGATGCTTCAGGAGATAAGTTCGCAGAGATTGCCACTCCCTCAGCTGACAAAACTAGGGATGATGTAACAGCTGCTGATTATCAGATCACCAAGGTGGCTCTAGGGAAAGTAACAACAGAAGGAGCGCAACAAGATGCACGGGCTTCCATAGACGTGCTGTGCCAAAAGTTGAAAGAAACAAAGGTCAGCAGAGATGAGTTTAAGGAAAAAGTGGAGCAGTTGACAGAGGTTTTGATTAAACTCTCAACACCCCTGGAATCCATACCATCTGCTTCTGCTTCTGCCGGATTCGATTTCTCATCGGTGCCTACGATTGAGAAGATCGCTAAAAAGGGAAGGGTGGTTGATGAGTGGATCCAAAAGTTGCTCCAACGAGGGAAGGAAGTAATTCAAGACGTGGTGAAAGTTCATCAGTCCTTGGCAGAGATTCAGAAGGAAGGAGAGAAGATGGATGAGGAATTCACTGAAGAACTTGGACAGCTTGATTTGACTTGTGAAGCTCTCCAAGTGCTAAAGCAAATACCAGCACATCTCTTGGTAGAAGAAGGCGTTCTTCCACATACAGATAAACACTTTCAGCTGATCAAGGCCATCAAGTTCAGAGTAAAAATCCTCAACGAAGCCTGCAGCAAGTTGAGAGAATCAAGAGATAAATTGATCGATGGGAAAAGTGATCTGGAAGAAGAATTGCTTAAGATTTGTCCAAAGGTGTCAGTTGGGAACTCAAGTGCCCTATCAGCAGATGATCTCTTCAAACAAGTTCAAGAGACTATTCAGCATGAACCTGTAGATGGATTCGACCTTGAAGTCATTGGTCAGTTTGTAAGGATTGAACATACGTTGGAGGCCTTAAAAAAGCTCAGTAAAAGATTGAAGAAACTTCCCGGCTGTGCCAGTGATATCCATGAGACCTGCGAAATGTGGAATGATCATTCCACTGCACCTGAGGAAAATGAAATGCAAGGCATTATTCGGAAGTTCCAGGAGTTCCGGAACAAACAGTCTCAGCTGGAGGAAGAGAAAGGAGAAGAATCAAAAGATGATGACTCGGATTGAGCTCCAACGTCCCATGTCATTTCTATTTTTAGAATGTCATATCTTTTATTTCCTTTTTGTCATTATTTTTAATTCATACTTTGACTTGATCTCCTGCGTGAGAATCATGCAAAGCTGAAACTCTAGTTAGCATGCTACTTTTCAGGATCTGTTCTGTTTAAACTCTAGCTTCTTTTGTTATAAAAAGGGATGCTTGTGCATTCTAAAGGGTCGAGAATTTTTGAAGCATTAAGAGGCTATTGGAAAGGAGAAAAACTTTGTGTTTTCTTTCAATCATTTTGAAGAATAGAAGTTGATATTGTTTTGCAGACTTTGTGTTGTGAAATATATCTTATTTAAGATATTGTTCTTATGTTCATGATCTTAAAGCTATTCTTTGCATAGAATCTCGGTGTTTCTAATTATCTCGGACACTATATCGTGATCTAAAACTCGTATGATTATTTCGTGCTCTATGTTTACTCGAAAGAAAATACGTTTCTCCCATTTCTTTTCTACCGTGCTTCTTTCTTGTAATAGTTTCTAACCTATTTCATGTACGAAAGCAATATCCTTGAATCGTGTGAATGTGGATTTGGGATTTCATCCCAACCCCCAATGGTTAGATTAGTGTGAATATTGTATATATTATTTACTGTGTTTTAGATTAGCAATAAACAGGCAGCCTCACCTGTCTTTGAGGAGGGATTCAATCCCATGTACTGTGGTTGAACCTCATATTTTGGTTTGACAAAATATCCAACCAACAGTTTTTGGCGACTCCGCTGGGGAAATACAGATCAATAGTACAAAGCTTATCCTCTCGGTGTCTGGCGACTCCATATTTGCCTTATTTTTAATAAGATCTCCTTTCAGTTCAAGCTGGCCAGGAGGATCTTCACTCGGTCCCGCCGAGCTCAAGGTGAAATTGATCCACTTTTTGAGTTGCTGCAACAGCACAATTTCAGCCTTTCTCCCAACAGCGTTGTCTCTAACCGAGCCAGAAGTTCTTCACCTGTTCGAAGAAATCGGATCCCTGAAGAACGGGAAACATCTGCAACTTGTCGTGCACTACTCTTGTCTGATACCCGGATCCCTGTACGCACTCTTTTCAGAAGGATGGCGGTTCAACCTGTGCCTTGGGGTGCAGTCATTGGTCCTCTTACTTTGACTCCTCCACTGCATGAGTTACCACGTGGATCACGTAAGAACATTCCCAAGTTCAATGGGGATGGGAAGCAGCATCCGATGAGCATATTGCATCTTTCTTTGTTGCATGCGGTGTCCTCGGAGTAGCCCACGAAGATGTCTCTGTTCGACTCTTCGTTGAAACATTGCAGGGAGTAGCAGCTGAATGGTTTTATCACCTCCCGAATGCATGCATTCCAGATTGGGCTACCATGCGGACCAAGTTTGAGGCACGTTTCAAACCAGCCGAAGATTCTCATGCATTGTTAGCTCAGCTTACGCATATGAAGAAGGAATCGCATGAACCTATGCGGGAATTCGTGGCTAAGTTCAATAAGCTGATCCGGAAAATTCCAGTTATAGCTGTACCAACTCTAGAAAATCAAAAGTGCTTTTTCATCAATGCTCAACCTCCTGATATAAGCTTTTTATTACGAAGGTCGGTTATCCCAGATCTGGCTACTGCTCAGTCAACGGCTACTGAAATAGAGGATGATCTCATCTTAGCTGGAAGGATCAAGAAAGATATACCCAAACTCAAAAATCAAGGTTCTTCTCAAGGTAATACTGACCCTATGTTTCAAAAAATGGCTAATGATTTGATTGCTTTAAAGAAGCAAGTGTCTCAGCAGGTGAGCAATGTTCCGTACCGGGATATCCCTAGGTGGAATTTTAATAACAATGGTGTACCTGCCAGAGATAGGCCACGGTTAGCTCCTGCTCAACCGAGATTAGCAATTGAAGCTCCGCCTGTTAATGCAGCAGTGGAAATAATTGAAGAAGATGATGAACCAGAAGAACAAGATTCCCCTGAGGATTTCGAAGCTTCAGGATATGCTGATGAGTCTTATGATGAGTCAGCTGGCGACTCCAGCATTGGTTATTTGGAATATGATGAAGATGAATGTGAGCCAGATGGTCAATCATTTGCTGTTTTCACTCGGTCCCAATCTCAGGTTCCCAGAAAGCCTCTGGAAAATACTAAGGAGAAGAATAAGGAACCTCTTGTATCCATAGTCAAAAGGGGTACCCCTATTTCGGCACAAACTGAAAGAGAGGTTACTAAAAAGACAGCTGTTCCTTATTCTCCTTCTCCTAAGGCCAGTACCCCACCACAAGCTCATATAATTAGAACTGAGCCTACTATCATTCCTTCTTACACTGCTTTCGACATTATTGATCATGCGAAGAGAACAAAAATTCAAATGTCGGAAGCAGAATACCTTCAGTCGAATCCCGAACAATTTGAAAAGCTGGCCAAGTTTATCAGAAGTAAAGCGGCCGTTCCATCACCGTCAAAAGGTCTCCTTCCAAATCCTGTTCAACTTACACCTCAGAATAATCTGACCTCTGTTTCTTCCTCGGGAAAGATTGAACCATTTTATTTGTCTCTACTTATAAATGGGTTTAAACTCAGCAATTGTATCATTGACTCAGGGGCCTCTGATAATGTTATGCCCGCAAAAGTGGCTCATGCCCTTGGGCTTACTTTGACTAAATCATATGGACGGTGCTATTCCATGGAAACTAAACAAGTCCCTCTGATTGGTCAAATTAAGGACGCACAGTTTGCATTTGTTGCTTTTCCTGAGAAGAGAGTGAAAATGACTATTCTGGTTGCAGACATTCCTGCAGCTTACGGCATTCTCTTGGGTAGAGGATTTTGTAAAGATGTCGGAGGAGAGATTAGTATGGATTGGACCAAAGCTAAGATCCCAGTCAAAGGGGTTCAACAGGTTCTTCATCCTGAACCGCAGGCAAAGTATTTGGTGACCAAATCAGATGATCCGAAAGCTCAGATCCTTTTCGAAGATGCTAGCTTTGGGAATTATTTCATGGCTTCAGAGATACCTATTGTAGATGTGAAAGAGGAAGATCCCAATGCAATTTGGACGCTTGAATTTGATGGTAGCTGCTCGACTTCTGGATCAGGCGCTGGTGTTGTTCTCATATCTCCTAGCTCCGAGATTTTCCCATCAGCTTATAAGTTGCAATTTGATAATACTAACAACACGGCCGAATATGAAGCCCTGTTATTAGGATTAGAATTGGCCAGACAGAAGGGAATCAGGAATCTCAAGGTGCAGGGAGATGCAGAGCTGATTGTTAATCAGGTCAAGGGTGTATATCAGGTAAAAAATGATCGGTTGAGGCATTATAGGAACAAAGTGTGGGATAGTATAGAATGCTTTGATGCATTTTCTATTAAGGCAGTGTTAAGAGATTATAATGACAAGGCTGATTCTTTGGCCGTATCTGCATCTCTTCTTCTTCCTCATCCTCAGTTCAAGCAAGACACATACTCTATCGAGATTGTGTACCGCCCTAGCGTCCCAGATAATGCAACTCACTGGCAGGTTTTCAATGATGATCAACAAGTGTTGGCTTTCCTGGAAAAAACTGACAATTTCAGTGAACTGTATTTTGAAGGTTCGAAATCAGCCTTTCGTGAAACTATTTCAGATCCATATCAGGAGGTTGATGGTGAATATATCCAACTGAAAGGCAACAAGATACCAAAAGGTCTGGTTTCTCTGGAGGGTCTGTTTGACAAGCATGATCGCTTCATCCAAAACAAAAGGCAGGTTGAAGGAGCTTCTTCCTCTGAAGTGGATCAAATCAATCTAGGTTCATCTGATCAACCTCGGATGGTGAATATCGGTAAATGTTGTTCTCCTGAAGAGAAGGTAAGATTTACTTTGCTTTTGAAGAAATACATCGATGTCATGGCTTGGTCCTATGCAGATTTGAAATCTTTCAAGCCCAAGGATGTTCAGCACAGTATTCCTCTGAAGCCTGATGTGAAGTCTTATAGACAGAAGCAAAGGCATTACAATCCGAAGATTTCAGGGACTATTCTGGCAGAAATTCAGAAGATGTTAGATGCCAGAATTATTTTCCCAATCCATCACTCCACTTGGATTGCAAACATCGTTCCTGTCAGAAAGAAGAATGGCGAGATCCGGATTTGTGTTGACTTTCGGAACTTGAATCAGTCCTCGCTGAAGGATAATTATCCCTTGCCGATCATGGACCAAGTACTACAAACTGTTACTGGATCAGAAATGTTATCCATGCTCGACGGGTTTTCGGGATATAATCAAGTCGAAGTAACCACAGAAGATCAACACAAGACAGCTTTCACGACCCCATGGGGTACCTTTGCTTATAGAAGGATGCCATTCGGCTTGATCAACGCAGGAGCTACTTTTCAGAGAGCTATGGACCTAGCATTCAGAGATCTGATGGGTAAGGTCATAGTCGTGTATTTGGATGACTTGACTGTCTTTTCTAAAAAACGAAGTGATCATTATGATCATTTAGAACAGGTACTTCAGAGATGCAGGCGTCACGGAATTTCGTTGAATCCTAAGAAGTCTATGTTCGGGGTTACAGAAGGAAAGCTGCTGGGTCATATTGTGACCAGAGAAGGAACTAAAATTGACCCAGAAAGGGTAAAGGCCATTCAGAGTCTTACTTTACCAACAAGTAAAACCGGAGTTCATTCTTTCTTCGGAAAAGTTAATTTCTTGAGAAGATTTGTACCTGACTTCGCTGACAAAACCAAGGATATCCTTGGAATGATGAAAGGCAAAGTCCCATTCAGATGGAGTGCAGAAGGGAAACTTTCATTTGAAGAAATCAAAAAGGCAGTTGCTTGCGCTCCGACCCTAGTATGTCCAGACTTTAAGAAAGATTTCATCATGTATAGCTATGCTTCAGCCCACACAGTGTCAGCGATCCTGATGCAGGAAAATGGAGAAGGCATTGAAGCTCCTATCGCATTCATGAGCTGTCCGTTGAAGGAGCATGAATTGAAGATGTCGCAGATTGAAAAACATGCTTACGCAGTGGTACGAGCAGTAAAGCATTTCAGGTACTATGTGCTGAATTCTCATACTCGTGTTCTCGTTCCTGATACTGCTGTTAAGTCCATTCTAACTCAACAAGAGCTGGGAAGTCAACGAGGTACTTGGATTGCTAAGGTTCAGGAGTATGACTTGGACATCAAACCTACCAAGTTGGTACGAGGAAGAGGCCTGTGTCAATTGATTGCAGAGAATCATGCTGAAGCAGAGTATGAAGAGATTCAAGACACTTCCTCAGAGCTGCCTATGGTGCTTTTTGTAAGTACGACCGATGAATGGTACGCGGACATTGCTTTCTTCCTAACTTATGGTGAATGCCCTCCGCATTTAAATCAAAAGGAGAAAAGGACCATCAAGCTGAGATCTGCAAAATACCTTTTGTGGAATAATGCAATATACAAGAGAGGTATTGATGGTATCTTCTTGCGTTGTGTCGATAAATCACAACAGGAAAAGTTATTAGAATCCTTTCATAGCCTAGCATGCGGAGGACACTTTTCATCTTACTGTCTACTCAAGATTCCCCTCCCTAACAAGAGAAAATTTGAAAATTTTGAGTCTAAGTGCTTTTCTACGAGGTACCTAAGTCATAAAATTGAAGAAATCCAAGTATTGGGCCTTTCTCGCATGTATTTCGGGCTGTCGGACATTTTTGTCCCATTGTCCCAAGTTCCAAAGTGCAAGTTGTTCCCGATCGGCGAAATCCCGAAATTGTCCTATCTTGGCCCGTCGGAAGTTTTTGTTCCAAGTGTCCCGAAACTTTTGTGCAAATCATTTCATTTTAGTAGAACCGCTTAGAACCGCGTACTTCGCGCCCTTTTGTCCCAAATATCCCAAAGTCAAAAGTACGAGCTTTCTCTTTTTCGGCCGAAGCTTCCTAGTCGAGTACTTCAAAATTCTTTGTCCCAAACTGAAAAATGCGCCCCGCTTCATTTTCGGTCGAACCGGTCAAACCGCGTACTCCGGAACTTTCTGTCCCAAGTCCCAAGTCAAGCGGGCCCATTGTTCCAATTTGGTCGAAATGCCCGAACCGCGTACCTCGCGCATTTTCGTCCCAATTGTTCCAAAAGGCTTTTTGTGCATTTTCTCTTCATTTCGCCGAGCCGCGTGTTTCACGCATTCGCGTCTCACTTGTCCCAAGCGTGCCTAGTGTCATCCATACTTAGACGCTTTTCAAATTGGTGGTTGTGTAATTAAATGCGCATTGAATTCTCTCCGCTCCCCAAACGGCTATATAATGAGCATTTCCCCTTTGCATTTTCCCACATCTTCCTTGTTATCCTTTGCTCAAACCCTTGCCGCTTGCCAACTTGCGCACGTTCCTCTGCTTCTGTAATTCCATTCCAAGTCTAGTTTGCTGACCTTGTTCCCCGAAACTATCAACATGAAGATCAAATTTCAAGGACAAGAACAGATTTCTCCACTCGAGTCTGCTGTAAGCAACATTGGAGATAGCGAGGCCCGACATCTCGATTTCAGCGATTTTTGGGCAAGGATGGAAGATGCAAATCCCTCACCAATGGCTCAGACAATTCATGACAGTGGTTTGGCGTACGCTGGAGGATTCCCAATTTGATACGGTGTCTTGATCTGAGTGCTTGCATGCGGAGCTCACGCCCGACCCGATTCGAGCGAATTGACAAACGTACACGGGGAGCTCATTGCCAAGCTGGACGCTGCCGCCATTGCTGCCGCTCTGAAGATCCCGGAATTGGACAATTCCATAGTTGTTTCCCAAGCCCAAGCGCAAGCCATGTTCGATCAAGACAGTGACAAGTACAGAGCACGAGTGGCGAAGTCCTGGCTAAAAAACCCTAGGAAGGGAGCTTCCCGCCTCACCAAAACCCTCATCCGAGCAGACTTCAACGAAGAACGCCGATTTCATAACTGCTGGCTCGGGTCATGGGTTTGCCTTCCACCAGCGAGTTCCATTTCTGGATGTGCCCGCTCATCAGTATGGTGTGCGAGGGTACACAAAATATCAACTGGGCTGAGATCATCAGCATGAATCTGACGGAGCAGCTATCCAGCGTCTTTGCAAGCAAAGAAGTTCTTTATGACTTCATATCGATGTATACTCTACGGCAAAGCATCAAGGCAATGGTTTGGATTCTCATATATAGACGCCCACAAAGGCAACCCAGTGTATGCCTATTGCCCGCAGTTTACCTTGGAGACCAGCAACCGCAATTTCAGAAGGGTTAATGATGCTTTCACTATGTACGTGGTCCGATTGCTCGAGGGTGACACCGCCAGGAGGTTTTCAGATGAAGCCATGAACTTGATATCACGGTATGGGGCCTACTTCATCCAATTCAGGAAATTCTCATACATCAGGCTTGCTGGTTATGAGAGTACTCTCTGCATGCTTCCCCATGTTCTGCAATGACAAGATGGCCTTGATCGAAATATGCAGGCAACTGGACAAGTTGCACAGAACTTGCAGAGACAAGAAGATTTCTGGCTTGCACTTTCCCATCTCTCTGGGAAATTACACATGTAAAACAGCCCTGGATGCCCAGAATATAGAAAGAACTTTGGTCCCTATCACCGTGCATTTCTTCAAGCCAAGAACCTGCTTTGACTTGAAGAAGTTTATTGAACAGAATATCAAGATAGCCTATCACCATGTGGCAGAGACAGAAGACTCTTGGGGCTGGCTGCATTTGTGCGAGGCGACTTTGAGGCCAGAAGAAGGCATTATGGCAGGTTCTCCTCTGATTGATTCAAGAACTTGAGTGTATGCAAGTTCTGAAGGTCTCGAAGATGATAATTGAGCTATACTCATATGAGTATGAAAATGTGATCAAGCACACCCCTTTGGAGGACCTGGATTGGAACGAGAAAAGAGAAGGATGATTCGACTGAAATCCTTGCTCTGTCTTAGTCGGGACTAAGGTTTGGTTCAATAAGAAGGTCGAGAATTCGGGAGGCACTCGGGAGAATCCTCCTCGAGGATGAATCGACACCAATAAGAGAAGCACCGGTTCAGGTCGAAACACCAAAGAAAACCCCTCTCTGCCTCGGCGGCTCGGGGACTGCGGAATCTACTCCTTCTCCATCCACTCGGGTATATAAGAAGAAGCTCAAGGAAGTAAAGAAGGAACCGGTGGAAAGAGATCTTCGGGAAAGCAGGAGAATTGCCTATCGGACGAGAGAACATCATCATCCTCGGTGAAAGTGAAGAAAGTGAGAGGCCAACTCCTACAAATGTTCACGAGGACCCACAGAGATAAAGACAAGGAGGTCAGAGCCTTGAACTTCAGGTACTATTGATTCTTCTCTTTGCCATTGTCTCAGTGCTCCTTCCACATCCCGGCTTGAGTCAGCAGTGCACTGGACCACGAGTGTCATGAGCTCCCTCTCTCTTGGTCCCCTTGCTTCGCTGCAGATTCTTCTTCCTCTTTTGCATGGGTGCTGACCCTTGGTTGACAAAAGGAAGAGAGAAACCATCCTCCCAAAACTTGGGACCAAATTTTGATCTTTATTGCTGAGCCATGTTGGGCACCACGCCTTCCGTGCCAAGAAAGCAAGAACCACCTCGAGAATAGTATCGATACTCGAGGTCAGCAATTCTGGAGATTGCCAAGCTGCGATGGACAAATCAGAACAGGACTTGCAAGTATCTGACTTGGAGCTACTGAGAATCCCAATGGGAGAATCTACCCCTGAAGGCGAGATTCATAACCTCCAGGAAACAGTCACAAGAGTTATTGGGAGAGTGGAAAAAGGACAGCAAACTATCGAACAGCTGGAAGAGCAAGCCCGAGTTCTTACAGGTTTCATCAAGTCTCTTCTATCTAAAGACAAAGTTTTGGATCCTACTCCCTTGACTGCTCTACCTCCTCCTGTAACTCTAAGCCAAGATGAAGTGCAGGGTATTAAAGATATGCACAAGTATTCTGTCTATGGTAGAGCTATTGAAGCCATGGTAGATGACATGCTTGTTCTTAGGGCTAAACTTCATCGATGAAGCCTTTAAGCTACATGGAAAGGTAGATAATTTGCAACAGAAACTGTCCTCTACCATTGGGGTCATGGACAAAGAGCTTAAACTCTGGGGCAGTTGTATTGTAGACCTTCGCCTCATGGGACAGACAGATGAGAATATCTTACTGGCAAATAAGATTTTCGATGATGCCAAAGACAATCTATCAAAATCTTGGGTCTACAGCGTAGAGTGGAAAATCAGAGTCCTGGAAGAAGCTGTAGATGAAATGAAGAATAACTGGCAAAAGGGAGAAGCTTTCAAGACATTGGCAGGTGCAGCGTTCAAAGATATGCATTGTCATCTTCAGGATGAAAACTCTGGCATTCCCTTGTCCTTACAAGAAATCAAAGCTCGATTGAGCTTTTGTCAAAGATAATCTTTTGAGAGGACTCCATCTCTAAGGACAAGATAAAGGAAATTTGTTCTCTTGATCTGCCATTGAAGAAGCAAACAAAGACTATCATACTCACGTCGAGTTTGATAAAGAGATGGAGAAATGCACGGGATTTTGGACTCGATCTGCTGACCAACACATCATGTCCCCGTGGCGAGAGATATAGGTGAGTCATTGAAGAGGTTCGAGGCGGCGGATTACGAAGACAGTGGGTCCCTCCAGGTGCCGGCCACTGTCTCCTTCTCCTTCCTTTCCTCTTCTTTCCTTTCTTTTCGTATTCTTTGTAATTAGTTAAGGTATTGCATTTGGCGGTACTTAACTATTCTTGGTTAAAAGCGGTTCAAAGAGTAACCGACTTGTAAGCTATATAATGGCCTTTCCACGCCATTTTTGAAGGAGGAAGAACTTGGAATTTTCTTGAAAGTGTAAATAGATCTTAAAGAAATCAATACAAAAGGGCTTTTCATTCTTTGTCTATCGATTCTTGTCATATCTGTGTTTTCCTTTAATATTGTGAAGATCATTTTGTTCTTAACTCGTTTAGTCTCTACGATTGCATCTTTGTTCGGTTTTGCAAGTACGGCGATCTTGTACAACCAAGAAGGAACTTTGTGTCCTTGATTTATAAATCGAAGGAGGTTATTTATAGAACTTTGTGTCTTAAATTTAATCTCATGCAAATGATCTTGTCTTAAATTCTTTGAAGCTTCGCATACACGAAGAATTATTACTGCTATCTATAATTACGAATGTTCTTTATTCTACGCTCATCTTCTTATTCCTTTTCCTCGGTCCTTGTGTAGCTGATAATCCTTGTGGAAAACACTTTCGTAATATCCAAGTTCGACCATACCATGACGTTACGTATATTTGTAAATAGGTTTGTTTGAGAATAAGGAACCTCTCCCATTAAAGAGGAGGGACTTTTCGTCCCACATGCATTGCTCTCTAAAAAGTCCTATTTGACGACCAACAGTTTTTGGTGACTCATTTGGGAAAATCGCATTCGATACTGCAATTTTGATCATCCTTTGATCGGCGACTCCACGTTTCACTCGAGGAGAAGGGCCCTTGGTATCGAAGATTCTCGGTTTCAGCTTTTGGAGCAACGGGGTTTTCCTTTCCCTTGAATCGAAGAACTCGTTCGGACGAGCACTCCTTTGTTCGAGATAGAAGTCCTACACGCCCTTGACTAGCCCTAATCTGCGAGCTCTGATCCTTGCTGGTGTTAAAGTTCCCCTTCAAGTCGTATTCCCGAGAAGAATGGCACAATTACCATGGGGTCAACGTGTCGGACCTCTGGCTCTTGCGCACCCTTTGCATGAGTTACCTCGAGGTAACCGAAAGAACTTCCCAAAATTTAAAGGAGATGGCAAAATTCACCCTGATGAACATATTGCAGCATTCATAGTTGCATGTGGGGTCTTGGGGGTTGAACATGAAGACGTCTCAGTAAGACTGTTCGTTGAGACGTTACAGGATAATGCTGCTGACTGGTTCTATCACCTTCCGGCTGGTGCCATCACCGACTGGACTACCATGAGAACTCAGTTCGAAAACCGTTTTAAGCCGGCAGAAGATGTGCATGCCCTGCTTGCCCAGATTTCTCAGATAAAGAAAGATCCATCAGAACCCATGAGAGAATTTGTGGCTCGGTTCAACAGATTGATCAACAAGATTCCTGCAAATACTCGACCGGTTGATCAAATTCAAAAATGTTTCTTTTTGAATGCCCAAACGCCTAAAGTCAGTTATGCTCTAAGAAGGGCTAATCTTGGAACGCTAGTTCTGGATCAAGAATTGGCTGTTAGTATCGAGGACGACCTGATCATGTCAGGGAAGTTGAAAAGAGATCCTCTTAAATCGAAATTTGCTGCTTCTTCCTCTTCCACCTCTGGACCCAATTCTGATCCATTAGTCCAGAAACTTGCAAATGATCTAGTGGCTATAAAGAAACAATTAGCCCAGCATGCACCATATGCAGATGTTCCGAGAAGAAATTTTCAACCCAGAAACCGTCTGCCAGCCCCCCACACCAGACTGGCACTTGAAGGACCTCCTGTCAAAGTTCCGGTGAATGCAACTTGTGAGGTTGAAGAACCAGAAGATGATAACGAAGTTTGTGAGGAGTTCCTGGAGCAATTCGATGATGAGGCAGAAGAACCCGAGGGATCTCGAGTCAATTTCTTTACCACTGAAGGCATTGATGATGCGGATGACTACGATGAAGTGGTAGCAGATATGAACAATGAGTCCTTGGCATTTGTCATGACTCGAGAAGCAGAGACACATCGAGAGGAAAAGGTGACGCAACCCCTGAAGAAGTCCAAAGAGCAGCCTGCGACTATTCCTGTAATTGCCAGAAGAGGATCTCCTATTCCTACCTCATCTACACCAAAGGTAAGTACTGCCAATCCTGCCCCCAAAGTTGCTTCTTCTTCTTTTTCTCCTAGGGTTGATAAGCCTAAGATTCCAAATGATGACGGACCATCCACCTCTGGATCCTTTGATATTGTGGATCATCTAAAAAGGACCAAAGTTCAAATTTCTGAAGCTGAATATTACCAAACCCATCCTAAAGCTTTTGCCAAGATGATCCAATTTGTTAATTCCCATTCCAAGACCACCTCTAAAGGCCTTTTGCCCACACCTCCTTCTATACCACAGCCTAGTCTAGTAGCTGCTGTCACCTCGTCTGGAGACAAAATCAAGCCTTTTTATGTTACCCTCCTTATAGCGGGCCATAGGCTTAATAAGCGTGTCATAGATTAGGAGCCTCGATAATGTGATGCCCGCCAAAGTAGCTCATGCTTTAGGTCTGACCCTTACTCGTACTTATGGATCCTGCTACTCCATGGAAAGTAAGGAAGTGCCTTTAGTTGGAAGGATTAAAGATGCACAAGTGGCTTTTGCTGCTTTACCTGAAAAGAAAGTCTTGGCTACCATACTAGTAGCCGACATTCCTCCTTCCTATGGAATGTTGCTAAGCAGAAACTTCTGTAAAGATGTGGGTGGAGAGATTCAAATGGATTGGTCACACGCCCTCATACCTGTCAATGGACAAATGAAGAAGCTACTACCTGAGAAGCAGTCCGAGTATATTGTGCAAAAGACAGATGATCCCAAGGCACAAATACTCTATGAAGACAGAGGCCATGGTAATTACATGATTTTGTCCCCTGATGAAGTCCGACCCTGCAAAATATCACCTAAAGATCCTAATGGTGTCTGGATTTTAGAATTCGATGGCAGTTGTTCCTCGGCTGGCTCTGGAGCTGGTGTTCTGCTAATATCACCTGAAGGCTGCCTGCACCCCTTTTCATTTAAATTGCAGTTCGAGAACACTAACAACACAGCAGAGTATGAGGCTCTCATCCTTGGACTGCAAGTGGCCAAAGAACGAGGTGTTAAGAATCTTTTGGCTCGTGGTGATGCAGAGCTGATTGTGAAGCAAGTCAGAAGCCTGTTTCAGGTAAAGAATGGGAGGCTGAAGCATTATCGGAACCAAGTTTGGGATTCAATTGAATTCCTTGATGCCTTCTCCATTGAAGCGATGCCTAGAGAAAAGAAGCAGCGAGAGGTGATTCTTTGTTTGTCTCGGGGTCTTTGTTGATTCCTCATCCTGAATTCTCTCAGGATAAGTTCACCATTGAAATGGTCCACCGACCTAGTGTCCCTGACAATACTAGTAACTGGCAAGTCTTCAACGACGACCAGCATTTGCTTTCCTTCCTGGAGCTTAAGGGCAATTTTGAACAAGCTGTATTTGAAGGAAGTGACAACTGCCTCGTGAGAGCGTGTCTTGACCAAGCCGTCACCCAAGGAGAAGCGGCCGGGAAGGGTGCATTAAGCTCAAAGGAAATAAGATTCCCAAAGGTTTGGTGAGTTTGGAGGAGTTGTTTGATAAACATGACAGATACGTGAGGTCTAAAGCTACCACTGGACCTCAGCAATCAGCTGAGTATGATAAGATTGATATTGGGAGTTCTGATGGCCCGAAGCTGGTAAATATCGGGAAGTGTTGCACATCAGATGAAAGGAGAAGAGCAATTGACCTTCTAAGGAAATATAAGGATGTGCTTGCTTATTCTTATGAAGATCTAAAAGCCTTCAAGCCAAAAGAAATGCAACACTCTATCCCTCTCAAGCCAGGAATCAAACCTTTCAAGCAGAAGCAGAGGCAGTACAACCCAAAGATAGCTGACACCATATTTCAGGAGATTCAGAAACTGCTGAAGGCTAAGATCATCTTTCCCATTCACCATTCGACTTGGATTGCAAACATTGTACCTGTTAGGAAGAAGAATGGTGAGATCCGCATCTGTGTTGATTTCAGGAACCTGAATCAGGCCTCTCTGAAAGATAACTACCCTCTGCCTATGATGGATCAGATTTTGCAAGCGGTAACAGGCTCTGAGATGTTATCTATGCTTGATGGTTTTTCTGGATACAATCAGGTAGAGGTTGATACTGCTGATCAACATAAGACAGCCTTCACAACTCCTTGGGGTACCTTCGCCTACAAGAGAATGCCTTTTGGGCTGATTAATGCCGGTGCCACTTTCCAGAGAGCTATGGATCTGGCTTTCGGGAGCTTGAAAGGGAAATGTATTGTCATATACCTTGATGACTGTGAGTGTTTTCAAAGACAAAGCAGATCATTTCGATCACACAAGCTTGATTCTGCGAGAGATGTAGAGAGCATGGAATCTCCACGAACCTAAAAAATCATCTTACGTGTTACGGAGGGAAAGCTATTAGGACACATTGTCTCAAAGGACGGCATCAAAATTGATCCTGAACGAGTTCAAGCCATCCAACAGATTCCTCTCCCTACTAGTAAAAAAGGCGTGCATTCCTTTTTCGGTAAGATCAATTTTCTAAGAAGATTCATTCCTGATTTTGCTGAATTAACTTTGGATATTTCTCAGATGATGAAAGGAAAGCAAGCATTTGGTTGGTCTTCTGAAGGAAAGGAATCCTTTGAGGGTATCAAGAAAGCTATTGCTAAAACTCCAGTTTTGGCCTGCCCCGATTTCAGCAAGGATTTCATTATCTATTGCTACGCTACAGATAGTACTCTGGCTGCTGTCTTAACCCAAGAAGATTCTGATAAACATGAGCTACCCATTGCCTTCATGAGCTATATCCTGAAGAACCATGAGCTAAAGTACACCATGATGGAGAAGCATGCCTTTGCAGTAGTCAAAGCTGTCAAGCAGTTCCGTTTCTATATCCTCAACTCTCACTCTACGGTCTTTGGTCCCAGATCGACATTTGTAAAGTCAATTCTCACGCAACAAGAATTTGGATCAAGAGGGGAAGCGGGTGGCTAAGGTCAGGAGTATGACCTTGATATCAAGCCAACCAAGCTGGTTCGGGGAAAAGGTCTTTGCGAGCTCATTCTTTGAAGGAGCCCAACATGAGTTCTTTGGAAGAGAAAGTTGACATCCCTCTTGTTCTATTCCTTAGTTCGAGTCGATGAATGGTATCTTTGACATCGCCTATTTTCTTACCTATGGGAATGCCCCTCTCATTTAAGCGCCAAAGAAAAGAGGATTAGTTAAATTGAGATCAGTATAATATGTACTATGGGAGAATGCTTTGTTCAAGCGTGGCCTAGATGGGAGATTCTGAAATGTGTTGATAAGGAACAACGAGAAAGTTGCTCTCGGCTTTTCATGATCAAGCATGTGGAGGGCACTATTCATCATGATCACACTCACAAGATACTCCGGGAGGATATGCTGGCCTTCCTTGTTCAGAGATACGTCCAAGTGGGTGGATAAATGCGAGGCCTGTCAGACCTTTGTGGGAAGACCCAAACTGGCCGCTTTGCCTCTCAAGCCAGTTGTGATTGAGGAACCATTCCAGCAATGGGGTCTAGACTTCATTGGTACGCTGAATCCTGCTTCTAGTGCGGGCCACACGCATGTGCTAGCTCTTGCTCGACTACTTCACCAAATGGGTGGAGGCTATTCGATCAAGAGCACCATACGAAGTAGTATGCAACTTCATCAAAGAGAACATCTTGGTTAGGTATGGTGTACCCAACAAGATTGTAACAGATAATGCTTCGAACTTCTCCTCAAATGAGATAATGGATTTCTGCTACGGGTATGGCATCTCTCTAGCTCATTCTTCAGATTATTATCCCCAGGGGAATGGACAAGTAGAATCCACCAACAAAAATCTGGTGACTATCATAAGGAAGTTGGTCAATGAGTCTCAGCGGCATAAGAAGCTTTATGATGCTCTTTGGGCAGACAGGATCACACCTAAAAGAGCCATTGGAATGTCCCCATTTCAAGTAGTGTATGGAGTAGAGGCTCAATTGCCAGTGATAGTGGAACTGCCAGCCTTGCACCTGATGAAGGCCATTGAAGACACTAGTTTCAGTGATGCTCTGGACAAAGGATCATGTACTGCACAAACCGAACGAGGATAGATTGGAGGTTCTTTGAGAGAATATCGCCCCCAGCGAGAAGGTGAAGGTTACATTCGATAAGAAAGCTAGGTCGAGAGAGTTCCAAGTTGGTGATACCGTCTTTGTTATGGGACAAAAGACATGAACCTCGTGGCAGCCATGGAAAATTTGATTCTCTGTGGCTTGGACCTTTCAAGATAAGACACTTTCTTTGGTAAGGACTCTTTCTATCTTGATTACATGGATGGTTCTCCCCTCCCACTTCCTTATAGTGGGCAGTATTTGAAGTTGTTCAGATCCTAGGTGACTAGGGAGTCCCTTTGTATATTATGTACAGTGTTTTGCTTTTCCTGCTTTCGGTGTGTTTCCCTTCTGTTGTGTGTGTTGCCCTCTGTATTGGTTTGTTTTTGACTCCTTTGCCCAATGGATAAGGCCTTTGTGCCTTCAGGAGTTATCTAAGTTCTTGCCTTGTCTCATTCTATGAATTTACACCAAGTCATCCCCAGAAGGAGCCAGCTGTTGTCTACTCAAGATTCCCCTCCCTAACAAGAGCAAATTTCGAAAATTTTGAGTCTAAGTGCTTTTCTCTGAGGTACCTAAGTCATAAAATTGAAGAAATCCAAGTATTGGGCCTTTCTCGCATGTATTTCGGGAACTGTCGGACATTTTTGTCCATTGTCCCAAGTTCCAAAGTGCAAGTTGTTCCCGATCGCGAAATCCCCGAAATTGTCCTATCTTCGGGCCCGTCGGAAGTTTTTGTTCCAAGTGTCCCGAAACTTTTGTGCAAATCATTTCATTTTCGGCCGAACCGCCCGAACCGCGTACTTCGCGCCCTTTTGTCCCAAATATCCCAAAGTCAAAAGTACGAGCTTTCTCTTTTTCGGCCGAAGCTTCCTAGTCGAGTACTTCAAAATTCTTTGTCCCAAACTGAAAAATGCGCCCCGCTTCATTTTCGGTCGAACCGGTCAAACCGCGTACTCCGGAACTTTCTGTCCCAAAAGTCCCAAGTCCAAACGGGCCCGCTGTTCCAATTTCGGTCGAAATGCCCGAACCGCGTACCTCGCGCATTTTCGTCCCAATTGTTCCAAAAGGCTTTTTGTGCATTTTCTCTTCATTTCACCAGAGCCGCGTGTTTCGCGCATTCGCGTCTCACTTGTCCCAAGCGTGCCTAGTGTCATCCATACTTAGACGCTTTTCAAATTGGTGGTTGTGTAATTAAATGCGCATTGAATTCTCTCCGCTCCCCAAACGGCTATATAATGAGCATTTCCCCTTTGCATTTTCCCACATCTTCCTTGTTATCCTTTGCTCAAACCCTTGCCGCTTGCCAACTTGCGCACGTTCCTCTGCATACGTAATTCCATTCCAAGTCTAGTTTGCTGACCTTGTTCCCTGAAACTATCAACATGAAGATCAAATTTCAAGGACAAGAACAGATTTCTCCACTCGAGTCTGCTGTAAGCAACATTGGAGATAGCGAGGCCCGACATCTCGATTTCAGCGATTTTTGGGCAAGGATGGAAGATGCAAATCCCTCACCAATGGCTCAGACAATTCATGACAGTGGTTTGGCGTCGTTTGGAGGATTCCCAATTTGATGCAGTGTCTTTGTCACGGTGCTTGCATGCGGAGCTCACGCCGACCCGATTCGAGCGAATTGACAAGCGTACGGGGAGCTCATTGCAAGTGGGCCAGCTGCCGCCATTCTTTGCCGCTCTGAAGATCCCGGAATTGGACAATTCCATAGTTGTTTCCCAAGCCCAAGCGCAAGCCATGTTCGATCAAGACAGTGACAAGTACAGAGCACGAGTGGCGAAGTCCTGGCTAAAAAACCCTAGGAAGGGAGCTTCCCGCCTCACCAAAACCCTCATCCGAGCAGACTTCAACGAAGAACTGTCAGATTTCATAATACTGCTGGCTCGGGTCATGGGTTTGCCTTCCACCAGCGAGTTCCATTTCTGGATGTGCCCGCTCATCAGTATGGTGTGCGAGGGTACACAAAATATCAAGCTGGTGAGATCATCGGCATGAATCACGCAGAGCGGCTATCAGCGTCTTTGCAAACAAAGAAGTTCTTTATGACTTCATATCTGATGTATACTCTGGCAGCATCAAGGCAATGGTTTGGATTCTCATATATAGACGCCCACAAAGGCAACCCAGTGTATGCCTATTGCCCGCAGTTTACCTTGGAGACCAGCAACCGCAATTTCAGAAGGGTTAATGATGCTTTCACTATGTACGTGGTCCGATTGCTCGAGGGTGACACCGCCAGGAGGTTTTCAGATGAAGCCATGAACTTGATATCACGGTATGGGGCCTACTTCATCCAATTCAGGAAATTCTCATACATCGAGCTTCTTTGGTTATGAGAGTACTCCTCTGCGGCTTCCCATGTTACTGTGATGACAAGATGGCCTTGATCGAAATATGCGAGCAAGCTGGACAAGTTGCCTGAGAACTTGCGAGAGACAAGAAGATTTACGGCTTGCACTTTCCCATCTCTGCGGGAAATTACACATGTAAAACAGCCACTGGATGCCCGAATATAGAAAGAACTTTGGTCCCTATCACCGTGCATTTCTTCAAGCCAAGAACTGCTTTGACTTGAAGAAGTTTATTGAAACAGAATATCAAGATAGCCTATCACCATGTGGCGAGAGGCAGAGAAGACTCGGGGCTGGGTGTTGTGGAGGCGACTTTGAGGCGAGAAGAAGGCATTATGGCAGGTTCTCCTTACTGATTGATTCAAGAACTTGAGTGCATGCAAGTTCTGAAGGTCTCGAAGATGATAATTGAGCTATACTCATATGAGTATGAAAATGTGATCAAGCACACCCCTTTGGAGGACTGGATTGGAGCGAGAAAAGAGAAGGATGATTTGGTGAAATCCTTGCTCTGTCTTAGTCGGGACTAAGGTTTGGTTCAATAAGAAGGTCAGAGAATTCGGGAGGCACTCGGGAGAATCCTCCTCGAGGATGAATCGACACCGATAAGAGAAGCACCGGTTCGAGAGTCCGAAACACCAAAGAAAACCCCTCTGCCTCAGCGGCTCGGGGACTGCGGAATCTACTCCTTCTCCATCCACTCAGGTATATAAGAAGAAGCTCAAGGAAGTAAAGAAGGAACCGGTGGAAAGAGATCCTCAGGAGAAAGCAGGCGAATTGCCTATCGGACGAGAGAACATCATCATCCTCGGTGAAAGTGAAGAAAGTGAGAGGCCAACTCCTACAAATGTTCACGAGGACCCAACAGAGATAAAGACAAGGAGGTCGAGCACCGAACTTCCGGTACTATTGATTCTTCTCTTGCCATTGTCTCGGTGCTCCTTCCACATCCCGGCTTGAGTCAGCAATTTGCCACAGGACCACGAGTGTCATGAGCTCCCTGTCTCTTGGTCCCCTTGCTTCGCGCTGCAGATTCTTCTTCCTCTTTTGCATGGGTGCTGACCCTTGGTTGACAAAAGGAAGAGGAAACCATCCTCCCAAAACTTGGGACCAAATTTTGATCTTTGTTGCAGCCATGTTGGGCACCACGCCTTCCGTGCCAAGAAAGCAAGAACCACCTCGAGAATAGTATCGATACTCGAGTCGGCAATTCTGGAGATTGCAAGCTGCGATGGACAAATCGAGCGGGACTTGCAAGTATCGACTTGGAGCTGCGAGAATCCCAATGGGAGAATCTACCCCTGAAGGCGAGATTCATAACCTCCGAGAAGCTTGATCACAAGAGTTATTGGGAGAGTGGAAAAGGACAGCAAACTATCGAGCATTTGGAAGAGCAAGCCCGAGTTCTTACGGGTTTCATCAAGTCTCTTCTATCTAAAGACAAAGTTTTGGATCCTACTCCCTTATGCTTGCTCTACCTCCTCCTGTAACTCTAAGCCAAGATGAAGTGCGAGGGTATTAAAGATATGCACAAGTATTCATCTATGGTAGAGCTATTGAAGCCATGGTAGATGACATGCTTGTTCTTGCGGGCTAAACTTCATCGATGAAGCCTTTAAGCTACATGGAAAGGTAGATAATTTGTGAAACTGTCCTCTACCATTGGGGTCATGGACAAAGAGCTTAAACTCTGGGGCAGTTGTATTGTAGACCTTCGCCTCATGGGACAGACAGATGAGAATATCTTACTGGCAAATAAGATTTTCGATGATGCCAAAGACAATCTATCAAAATCTTGGGTCTACAGCGTAGAGTGGAAAATCAGAGTCCTGGAAGAAGCTGTAGATGAAATGAAGAATAACTGGCAAAAGGGAGAAGCTTTCAAGACATTGGCAGCTGCAGCGTTCAAAGATATGCATTGTCATCTTCAGGATGAAAACTCCGGCATTCCCTTGTCCTTACAAGAAATCAAAGCTCAGTTCAGAGCTTTTGTCAAAGATAATCTTTTCAAGGAGGACTCCATCTCTAAGGACAAGATAAAGGAAATTTGTTCTCTTCAGTCTGCCATTGAAGAAGCAAACAAAGACTATCATACTCACGTCGAGTTTGATAAAGAGATGGAGAAATGCCTGGGATTTTGGACTCAGTCTGCGACCAACACATCTGTTCCCCGTGGCAGAGATATAGCTGAGTCATTGAAGAGGTTCAGGCAGCGGATTCTGAAGACAGTGGGTCCCTCCCAGTAGCCGGCCACCTGTCTCCTTCTCCTTCCTTTCCTCTTCTTTCCTTTCTTTTCGTATTCTTTGTAATTAGTTAAGGTATTGCATTTGGCGGTACTTAACTATTCTTGGTTAAAAGCAGTTCAAAGAGTAACCGACTTGTAAGCTATATAATGGCCTTTCCACGCCATTTTTGAAGGAGGAAGAACTTGGAATTTTTACTGAAAGTGTAAATAGATCTTAAAGAAATCAATACAAAAGGGCTTTTCATTCTTTGTCTATCTGATTCTTGTCATATCTGTGTTTTCCTTTAATATTGTGAAGATCATTTTTGTTCTTAACTCGTTTTGTCTCTCTGATTGCATACTGTTCAGTTTTGCAAATACAGCGATCTTGTACAACCAAGAAGGAACTTTGTGTCCTTGATTTATAAATCTGAAGGAGGTTATTTATGGAACTTTGTGTCTTAAATTTAATCTCATGCAAATGATCTTGTCTTAAATTCTTTGAAGCTTCGCATACACGAAGAATTATTCTGCTATCTATAATTCTGAATGTTGCTATTCTGCTCATCTTCTTATTCCTTTTCCTCAGTCCTTGTGTAACTGATAATCCTTGTGGAAAACACTTTCGTAATATCCAAGTTCGACCATACCATGACGTTACGTATATTTGTAAATAGGTTTGTCAAGATGTTTAATGTCCTCGGCCTCTTTTTTGCATAGGCAACACATGTTTGGCATTATAAAACCTCTCTTAATCAAGTTGTCATTTGTGAGTATTCTACCTCTGAGGAAAAGCCAAAAGAAAAATTAATTTTAGGGGTTAATTCAGTCATCCAAATCCTGCTCCATTTGAAATCACTATGAGTGTTTTCAAAATAAGAATTATAACCAGATTTGACAGTGTATTCTCCATCACTTGAGTTGTTCTAGACAAGTTCATCCTTAGCTTCAATTTGATTCAAGGGTATGATGTCCAGTTGTTCCTGTAGGGAGGAGATTATGGGATTTAGATCAGTCCTTTCCACCATAAGTTGTTTCCATCTCTTCCTATTACCCTCCATTTCAATGTAATATTTGACTTTAGTTCCATAATTTTCTCTAGAATGTCTTTGACTGCACCAAATCTGTCATTTAGGTTGAAATTAGACCAGTTATCACACCAAAAATTAATATCCCTGTCATTTCCCACTTTCCATTTACAGCCTTGTTTGATGAAATTTCGACTTGAATCAAGTTATTCTAGAAAATGGAACCATGAGGGAGTTTTCCATCATAAAGGAAAGAAATAGCTATTTGTTGATCAAGATACTTAGCCTTAATTAAATCAATCCAAGGTTGTTCCTCCGAGAGCATTCTCCACCATTTTAGCAATTAAGGCCACATTCATTTTTCTAATATCCTTTATGCCAAGCCCACCAATTCTTTTAGGAGTACAAACTTGATCCCAAGCCACCAAGTGATATCTGAATTTTTCCTCCATTCCCTGCCATAAGAAGTGCTTTTGGATCCTTTCAATTTTGTCCCTAAAGACAGAGGGAATATTATAAAGAGACATAATATATATAGGAAGATTTTGGAGAGTGCTTTTAATTAGAAAACATTTTCCAGCACTAGATAGAATGGCCCCTTTCCAGCCCACCATTTTCTTTTGAAATATTTCCAGTAGATCATTCCATACTTTGATAAAAATTTTTTTGTACCAAGAGGGAGACCCAGATAAGTAGTGGGTAAGGAATTGATTTTACACCCCATGATTTTAGCAATTCTTTTTTTTGTCTGTCCATAGGAGTGTTAAAGAAGAAAATGGAACTCTTATCAAAGTTTATCTCTTTCCCAGAAGCAACCTCATAGAGTTTTAGAATAGACTTAATAGCCTTAGCTTCAAGTATAGAGGCCATCAATAGAAGAATTGTGTCATCCAAATTACTGGTGTGAAGCTGTGTGGTGTGTAGAAGTAGGCTTAGTTCCTTTAAGAAGTCCTTCTTTAACTGCTTTGGCAATGGATCTGCTGAGGCTATCTGCCATTAGAATGAAAATCAAAGGGGATATAGGGTCCCCTATCTTAAACCCCTACTGCTAGCAAAGAAACCCACCGGCTCACCATTCACCACCACAGAGAATCTAGCGGTAGAAATACAAGCCTTAATAATTCTTCTAAATTTATTATGGAAGCCAAATTTAGCCAAAACATTGTCAAGAAAATACCAAGAGACTTTGTCAAAATATTTATTCATATCAAGTTTCATGACCATGCTTGATTTTTTATTATTATCCATAGAATGAATGACCTCATGCACCATGCTTGTTCCATGACCATGTTTGTTCCTTGTTAGATTAACTACATTTATCCCACATTTTTATTTAATCATTTTGGTAAACCTAAACTTGATTTGCATGCTTAGGATCCTCATTTTCCCTCTATCATGGGTCAAGTTTCTTTATATGATTTACTTAAGAGATATCCCATTGCCAGGATGCTTTGCAAAAATCCCTAGACACCTTGTATCTTGAGGACAATATCTGTTGCACGAAATAAGTCCTATGTCCAATCATTTATCTGATGACCCTAGTCCTTGTGATTCTTCATCTAATCAACCCCTATTGGACTCAATTCAAGCTTTACATTCTTTGTTTCAAGATAAGTTTATGGCTATGGAATCCACGATTACATCTCTCAAATATGAAATTCAACAACTTAAGGATGATTCTCAAGCACATGTTTTCTCTCCTTTTCCATCTCATTTTCAATCTATGTCTACTACATGTCATATAGCTAAACCTCAGGTCATGCCATTTCATGAGCCTCTCATATTGGAGCATAATACTGAGCCACATGACATACTAAAATACTTAGTCGTCAATTGATCAATTTTCGCCCTACTCATTGTTATCCTCCTTATCGATTGCAAAATATCATGGTTGTCCATAGTTACACTATCATAGAATCAATGGACACAATAACATTGATGCCACATTTTACAATGAAGACTCAAACACTTGAGTGTCAAGGATTTATCTCATTCATTGCACAACATTTTGTTACATGCCCATCTATAAATGTTACATCAGCATGATCTCATAAATTTTCTCCTTATTTGGTTAGTCATGAGCCACCTAAGCAACCACTTATGACATCACCAACTCAACTTGATCAACCACCTATCAAAACTAGTTCACCACCTCCTCCTACTAAGTCATATATAGTATTACCCAATCAACTTAAACAACTTGCTTTAAAACTCGCACAACTTGGCCTCCTCTCAATTATAAGCTCTAACCAATTACTTTCATCAAAATAACTAATCCTCCTACTAGTGGCCATGAAATATTGTAAATTCCACTACAATCACATATTTTTACTTTTCCCGACCATGCTTTCACCACAAAACACAAACTTTGTCTTTGGTAGGTGACTCTTATCACTCTACCCTCCTGATTACACACTCATATTATTATGGTTCTTATATGAATGTTGAGGGTTCTCTTACTATTAAAACCTCGCTTCATCTTACACTCACATAATGTTGGCGAGAAAATTTTTGGGGACAAATTGGTGGTTATCTTGCCAACACTGGGAGTCTAAGTCCTCTACTTAACCAGTGCAACTTCCATATGTGCATGCACGAGTAAAAATGAGTTTTCTCTTGGTGGCCTTTTGGCTAAGGATCCAACAAGGGCACTCCACTGACCCTGCGGAAAAAGCTTGCATATACCTGCAAGAGAGGAATTTTCTAGGAGAGCGGGAAAGGGAGTGAGAAAGTAAGAAAAGAGAAACTAATGTTGCAAGTAGAAAATCAAAGACTTGCATACATCAGCCAGAAACTTCATTACATGCACTTGAATTTGGAAGAAAAAAATATGTGTAACAACAACAAGACCAAATAGAGTTTAATGAACACAAAGTACCACTAAACCCCTCAGTCAAAAAAGGCTAAAATTCCTTCTTCCTTTATTGAAGCTCAAGCAAAAATTGTACATATCATAGAAATGGAAGACATTTTGAGTAGGAAAATAGAAGAAATTTTCTATCTCTTTTCTCTCTTCACAAGGATATCTCTCTCATGAATTCACAAAAAAACTCCAATATCTAAGAAGTTTCAAAAGTTGTCTAAGAAGAAGCTCAAATGAGGAGCTAGTTACAATTTATAGAAGAGAGTGCAACTCTTCATCTTCTCGGTGACTTTTCAAATACTTTAAATTGACTTTAGATTGTTCATATTCCACTTAAATATTTAAGTCCCTTTTATAAAATCAAGGCAACTTAAAGTTTACATTATGTTTCTAAAGTCACTTAAAGTTATATTAAAAAGTGCAAACCTCAACGCAAAAATATAACATTAATGAGAGAGAGCGTTGGGTGAGAAGAGAAGAGAGAGAAAGAAGAGGAAGAAGAAGAAAGAAGAAGAATCATGTGGAAGAATGAGCTACTACAGTGGATTTGATCTCACTTCTGACCGGTCTCCACTTGAGCTCTGAGAAGGCCTTTATTCTTCCAAGCTCTTTGCTGAAATGAGTGGCTATAGGTTCCACTTTTTCAGCATGAGGAATGCAAAACAAACTCAAGGTATTTGTCCATCCATCGGCTACACTATTGATGTCTCTACACTTCCCGAACCATGATGCATGTTTCTCTCATGATAAGTGCAATAGAGGCCCGAATCTCTGAGAGGAAGTCGAGGGTATCCTTGGTGAAGGATGATGGGTTTCCTACCTCTTTCTTGACATACTCATCAAATGTACCAATCAATTCATCGTAGTAATATCTTCACCCATTGTAGGTACTCCAAGCTTCTGAGTTTTCTGATTTATACTATCCTGTAATTTGTATGCTTGTTCCTCTTTTTCTCCTCCAGCTTTGTGATGGATCGATTGATTTCCTCAAACCTGATTACCAAGGCCCTTGCCCATACACATGTGACAAGTCTTCTAAGGGATTTTCAAAATATTCATGTCGATCAGCTCTTGGTGATGAGTGCTACTCATTTCATCTATTATTGGGACCAAATGTTCCCAATAGTCTCTTTCTTTCTCCAAGTCCTCCTTGAGTTCCATGTCCTATTTGTTGTTGCACACATGTAAGTGAAGAGTTTGACCACTTCTTGGAGCACTGACTTCCCTTTTTCATAAATTGAGTTGATCCATTCATTATTCACTCACCCCTGCATTGTGAACTCTGTGTGTCTTCTGATGGATTTTGGATTGAAGCTACTAATGGGTGCAACTTCCTTAGTGGGAATTTTCATGGCATTATGATCAACTAGATGTTGCACATAGAATGAAAAGATTCACACCTTCTCTTTTAGTTCATCAATATTCTTCTTATACTCCTTATTCCTTTCCACCATACGAGTAGAAGATTGTTGATACATGTGCAAATCCCCTTCATGAGTTTGGTCCCAGTTGAATTGTGCTCATTTCATAGTCATTCGACGTCATCTCATCCATTGGCTTGATTAATTTGGGCCGAGCTACTTCAATGTATTGATTACCAATTTTCCCACTATAGAACCATGAGGTTATGTGTGAGCTTCCTTGATATTTTCTATTTGGCCAATGAGACAATCGTTGATAGATCAGGGGCGGCCACTTGCTACATAGTGCGGGTATCAGGGACAATTGTTTCTTGCATCCAAGAGAACATCTCATCGAAATCAAGCTCAATGATAGGTGCACCAATCAATCCTTGTTCTATTGGAGGAGGAGGAAAATCTTGAATGAGAGAAGTATGGGTATCAACATGAGGTGATACTTCCTATGTTGGATCAAAGACTGTGTCTCAAACCATGTGTTCTTCATCCACCTGAGCCTTGGCTACTATATTTTCTTCTTACATTTTTGTGATCAAGTCTTCCTCTTGCAGTGATGCAAAGGAGTCTTCTTCCACTCTGGCTTTCTTTGGTTTCCTCTCATGAGGAGAAGCTTCTAGTTTTGTGGCCTTCCTTTTCGAACTTTCTCTGAAGTGTTTAGAACTGGAATCTACCTCTATAACTTTTGAAGAAGACTGATGTGAGGCTTGCTTCTAACTCGGAGGCATTCCTCATGACTGGATGGTCATGGCTCTCTTCTTTGAAACCAATTTCTCATTCTCCTTACCACCTTCTTAGTCCACTCCAATATATCCCCTAATTCATGAACATACCAGTTGATTGGAGGTAAAGGGGACATCTTGATTGCCACATACTTGGATCATACCTTTTGTCCCATCATCATGCAAGATGTCTTCATACCATGAGAACTTGAATTTCTTCATCTCGCTGATTGTCATCCTCATATGGTCCTTTTCACGTACTTCAAACTCATCACACATAGTTGGCCTAGTAGTCCTCGACTTATGGCTCATGTTGCAATTTGGGGATGAAGAAAGAGTCAGATATTCTCGGATGTCAAAATTAGGTTTGGAAATGTATGAATGCAAAGTCAAATGAGTGAAAAGTGACCTCCAGATGAGATGTGTCATTTGAGCTCTTGCACGTGAATACCGAGAGATATAAGGAATGAAATCAACTTCTTCCTCCTACTCCTAAGCTTGTGATTCACTTGGATGACCTATTTGCAGAGCTCGAACAATACAATTTGGTCACTAAGGTACTTAGGTAGCCTTAGTGGTGCTTGGTCAAAGCCAACAACTCAAAATAGGAGAATGTTAGGAATTTTATGAAAAAGGAGTCATACTTCCTGATCAAGGATGCCACTTATGACAACATCCTAGCTTTCATATCTCCTTCTAAGCTCTAGACTAGGTACATGGTGAATGCATCATTCATGAGAAAAATTCCTATGGCTTTCCTCCATCACTAGCTGTGGAAGTTTCTCAAATGCATGCACCTTGCTAGCAATGTTTCACGTGAGATCCAATCCTTGAATGATCTTGAGCTAGCAAGGAGATAGACCAAGTAAGAATTCATGTGGAACTTCTTTTTCATGGGTACTTGGAGTAGTTACAAATGGAGATTATCACTGATGATCTTCCCCAGTCAATCCTCTACTTTCCTTCTGTCACCGTCAAGATGAAAAGGCCCATCCAGTCTTGAAAGTCCCTTGTGTTCACTTCACCCATAACCCTACTGAGGAGAGTGATGGAATATGAGTATCCTTCTCAAAATTCACACCTTGGAAGGTTCTTGGGAATTCTTGAGGGTTTCCTCCCATTTTCAACCATGAACCAAGCACAACCCCTTGCATGTATGCATCCATCATTTCCCAGTCGTGTAAGGCCCTATCCTTTGAGATGACAACCATGTTGGGTGATGTTGGTATCTACAAGAGAAAGTGAAATGGTTCTAGGGCTGATGACTGCCATCATTATACCATTATCATCTCGAATGGTTCATGTTTTGGGCTCATAATGTTGAGAGTAGGCTAGGACCAACTTAGGACTTTGCACAAAGACTGAGTGTCCCACGGCAGCAAACAAACCACTTGTGAATATTTGATCTTCAATCTTCTTTCGATCCTTGGCTGTCATGCGAGTTTTGAGGTCATTCAGGTCCATGTACAAGACATCATTGTCTTCTATCTCATATTCACACATGAAGGGTTGTGTTGGATTTTGTCCCATCCACTTTTGCTTCATGTTTTCCCTAGAAAAAGCAACTTACTATTTTTAGTAAGTACAAAAAAGCAACTCCCTTAATCCTCCACTGAGTGTTGTGATCTTGATTCTCATTTCTCCCTGCATTCCTCGCTCCTTCTAGATCAACTTTCTATTTTTAGCAGGTGCTCGTGAGACCACTTACTATTTTTAGTAAGTGCAAAAATTAGACCAAATGTCCGTTTTGATGATTTCTCAACTTGTTATGCATCATCTTCAATGTCTCTTCATCTCCTTTCAGAGTTCTTTATTGATGGATTTCCCAAAATAGCAATTTCTATGTGGAAGACCTACTATTTTTAGAAAGTGGGCTTCTAGAGGTCGGATTGACGTGCAACAATTTTCTGATATGGGTTTTTTCCCAATATCTCCCCTCTAAAATTTTATCTCTACCCGCTCAATCATCCAGAGATTTTAAACTTTCAAATTTTAGACCTAGCAAAGTGCTTCTGGATGTGGCAACCATTAATGGACCTCAAAATTGTAGGTCTGGTTTTCTCCTCCATTTTTGAAAAAAATTACATATCTGATATGGGTTTTTCTTTCGGTGCTTCATGCGAAATTTTACTTCAATCAGACAACCGGTTTGACGGGAAATCCAATTTTTTCTTTGTTTAGCCAGAAATGAGATTTCTTCATTATGAATGCTCTATTGCATGAGAGGAGAGTTTGAAGGTATGTTTTTTATGGTCTTGGATAGAGGAAAAAGAGAAAAAAATGGTTCATTTATTCATGTGCACTGGTTTTAAGATTTTTGGAATCTCATTTCATGGCAGAGAGATTTCCATTGTCTTCTTCCCTTCGTTCTTCATTTCTCCTTCTTATCTTGATGAAAAATCCTTAAGACCTAAAAATATCCATGGAAAAGTGTTTCAATGCTTGGATTGAGCTGGTCTAAGTATTTTCAATGGAGGAGTGATGGTAGAATGTTAGGAGAGAAGAAGATGGGATGGGAGGGAGTGTAAGAAGTTAGAAGCGGGAAACATTTAGATATTTAAAGATTTAAAAAATGTTGAGAGAGAGAGATGGGAACATTTTCATGTCCCTGACATCCCTCACCTCATAATGGATGTGAGGGACATCAATTTCCATGGTGGTAAAGGAGACGACATGTGGCGTTGATCCAACGACATGGAGTGAGTGCTCCAAAATCAGCTTTAAAGCACTGAGGGGTTGGACATGAGTCACGTGGGTGACCAGAAGTATCTCCTAAGGGGTTGGGTGTATTTTTAAAGGTTTGATGTCCCCTTATGAGGGATGTGAGGGACATCAAATTCCATGGTGGTCCTGGAGCTGACATGGCATTGATTCGACGACAGGGAATTTGAGCTCCAAACTGCACCCAGGGGCTGAACTGACAATGTTGATGGTCGTATGGGGTTCCAGAGGTCACATGGGGGTTGGGTACATTTTTCCAAGGTTGATGTACCTAAACCTCAGGGATGTCGGGACATAAAATCCTGCCAGGCTCCTAGAGCTAACATGTGTCCTCCCAAAATTTGGCTAAGTCCTAAACTTGCTCCAAGAGGACAACTTGCGACGATGATAACTTGAGCTCCGATGGATGTTTTTGGAAAAAAATTATATGATCTGACTGGAAATGGAATTTTGAATCCAATGGTTGGGGTATCATGTCTTGATTCTTCCATTTGATCCATGAAAAATTAGATTTTTTATTTGGTACTCCACATGTACTGAGAAATACTTGTTGTCAGACCTATGTGCCAAAGTGTTGTGAAAAATATGATTTCACCATCATGTAGGGCTTGGAATTATATTTATGAGATGTTTATTTTTACTCCTAACTCCATCCTGGAGATCCTGGAATCACCTTCGGAAGCTCGGTGGTTAGTTTTTTTGGCTTGTGCACTAACTAGGCTTGTGAACCCTAACTTTGGTGAAATTGCCCCAAATTCTCTTAATCTTTCAAAAATCACTTCCATGATGTCCCAAGACCTTTGAATCATATCTACATATTTTTTGTCTCATCCTCTCCATTTCATGTGTTTTCTCCAACCCTAGGAAGGCTAGTGATAGCCCTTCCACATAACTTCCTTGTGACTTGCAAATGAACTCCTAAAATCACCTAGGGGAATGAATGGATTTCCTAAATCACCTAGGGGATGAGATAAATTAATCGGGAGGTCACTTGGACTGACTAGATAGACCCAAGGTGTCTTGGAATGATAGGACTTGAAAAAATTAACACTGGGTATAGTTTCATGCTGAAATTGTTAATTTCCTTGTTACACATTTGTATGACAACAATTGGCTCTAGCTTGGGGACATGACATGGAATAAGTGTAGCAAAGACATGACATGGGAATCTAGAATCTCAATTTTAGACCATATGATCCGTTGACCAGTGCCTTATCCATTGGGCCTTGCAGAGTCATGTACAATTTACAAGAGAGAAAGATAATGAAGAAGGAAACACACACACACAAAAAATGGAAAGGAAACAAACGACAAATAACAAGGTGGGAAACACACACACAACAAAAGGGAAACACACCTAGAAATCACCTATGGTACAAGGTGGGGGACAAACCACTTTCACTGATGATACAATTTTAGGTATTTCCCATTGTGAGGCAATTCCAGCGGTGTTCCATCCAAATATGAGAGTAGAAAAATTCTCACCGCAAGCTTCATGAATCTGGAATGGGCTGAGCCATAATGAATCAAAATTTCCATGGCTTCCTTTTGGTTCCCTTCTCTTGTCCCATAGCAGATGAAGTCTCCAACTTTGAATTCTCTTGCTTTGGCCTTCTTATCAAAAATCTTCTTTATTTTCAATTGGTGCTCTTTAATACGGTCCACCACTGGAGTCTATTTTCTTCTAGCTTCTCAAGAAAGAGGATCCTCTTGTCAATGGAATCCTTGTATTTTCCATCTTCTATTCCTTATAGAAACTTGAGAGCTGACATCTCAACCGTGATGGGAATTTTTCGCTTGACCCATACAAGTAGTTGGAATGGTGACATACCTATTGCCTTTTTGGGAGTGATCTGTCACCCACAATGCATCATACAATTTTTGTGCCAATTCCTTTGGTTTTCATCTACGATTTTACATGTAGATGGTCACAATGTTCTTGTTTCTTGATTCACCTATCCATTCCCCTATGGATAGTAGTCTAATGAATGAGATAAGGAGATTTTGTAGCCATAGAAAAAACTTCAACTCAACTCCTCAAGAGAAATAGGTAGCTTTATCTGCTACAATTTTTGTGGTACTCCAAAATGTACTATGATATTCTCCTTGATGAAGTTGCATACTGTTTCGGTGTTGGCTTGCTTTGGCCGTAATGGCTTCCACCCATTTTTGAAGTAGTATGTTGTGGTGAGCACATAGGTGTTTCCTTGTGCTTGAGTGAGGATTTAGAACACTGATGAAATATAGTCCCCCACTGTTGGAATGGTTCTTTAATAACAACTGGCTTGAGTGGTAGTGCAGAAAGTTGTGGTCTCCTAATGAATTGTTTGGCATGCTTCACATTTGGAAACCCATTCTGAGTGTGCAAAGATGGTGGGCCAATAATACCTTCCTCGGAGGATCTTGTGTGCAATGACCATCATTGAAAAATTTCCACCACATGTTGGTCATGGTATGCTTTAAGAAATTTTTCTTGTTTCTCTTTATCTACGCACTTGAGGAAGCATCCATCTAGACCTCTCTTGTAAAGTGTGTGATTCTAGATTACAAAATTTGTTTCCTTCAGCTTGAGTGTTCTCCTTTTCTTGTAATCAAGATGAGGAGGGAATTCTCCATAAGTTAATTAATAAACAATATCAGCATACCACTCATTAGTAGTGGTTACAAAGAGAACCTATGGATTGTTTTCGGAACAAGTTGAGAAAACAAAATTTTCTTCACCGTGTTGAGATTTGAGTGTTTCATCTTCAAACAATCAACCTACACAAACCATTTCCCCTTACCAGGTTGGAGGGTCAAATCTCCAAGTCATATTCTTGAGTCTTTGCAATCCAATTTCTCTTTTTTAGCTCAGGATCATGTTGTGTCAAGATGGACTTGATTGCACTTCTGGAGACCATCACCACTATATGAGAGTTGAGGATGTAAAATCTGAAATTTTTTACAACCTTGACCACTACATAAGCATGCTTCTCCAATTAGTTATATTTTAGTTCATGCTTTTTCAATGGACAACTCATGAAATTAATAGGTGCTTCCACACTTCATCATTCTTCTAAACAAGAATGGTAGAGAGGGTATGTTCTGATGCATAACAATACATGATGAATTCTTTGTTAAAATCTAGAGACACAATATTTAGAGCCTTAGAAATGGATTTTTTATGGTTTTAAATGTTTCCTTCCCTTCATTGTTCCATTTGAAGTTTTCTTGTGGTTTCATCATGGTGGTGATGTGCTTTTTCAATTCAACAAACTCAGAACAAAGTGACAAAGAAAATTCACCTTTCCAAAGAAGGAATGAACTCCTTTTTTTTGTGGGAAAAGATAATGCTTGAATGGCTCATACTCTCTCAAGATGAATATGTGTTCCATGTTTATTCACAATGTACCCCAGTAACTTGCCTTTCATAACCCAAAAATGCACTTTTTGGGTTTAGTGATATGCCATGTTTTCTACACCTTGTAAGTACTTGTTCTAAGTGATGGATATGATCTCCCATATTATTTGAAAACACCATGAGATCATCAAGATATATGATATGCAATGTTTTAAATATTTGAATGCCAATCATCACCCTTTGAAATGTAGCTCCCACATTGATTAGGATAAAAGGCATTCTACTTTAGGAAAAAGTGCCCCAAGGCATTGTGAAGGTTGTTTTGGTGTGATCCTCTTCTGCCACTTTGATTTGATTATACCCTGAGAATCCATCAAACAATGAAATCATTTCAGATCTAGTGACTAATTGAAAAATGTGGTCCATGATAGGTAGAGGATAATTGTCCTTTCAAGTGATGTCTCGATTTAGGTTTTGGAAATCTACACATATTCTTATTTCACCATTCTTCTTCCACATTAGCACAATGTTGGCCACCCATGTTTAATGATGGATGGGAAAGATAATCCTTGCATTGAGCATATTTATTACCTCCTCTTTGATGGTATCAACAATCTTTGGGTTATATGGCCTTTTTTTTTCCTGAATGGCTTGGCATCCTACTTCAAGGGGATTGAGTGATGCATTTCCTTTGGTTGGAAGGATTTGAGTTCATCATAAGAGTAGCCAAAACATCTAAATATTTCTTCAAGTAACATAAAAAACCTTCTCTTCTCCTTGGGGAGAGCAATATTTTCCAATATTTACCATCCTTGGCTCCTCTAGGATATCGATGTTTTCCTTATCAAAATCAGCTAGGCATTGAGAAGATTGTTTTTCTTTCTCTTGAATGAATCTATCATGTTTTTCAAAGAGGTCTTCCAAAGAAACTAGACCTTTGGGAATCTTGTTTCCTTTCAATTTGATCACTCCTTCTTCATCAACCCCATCAATTCCTTCTTTCTCTTTTTTGGCTACTGCTTCTCGGTGTGGATTTTCACTTCCTTCAAAGAAGATATTATTGAAATTATCCCTTTATTCCAAAAATTCTAGAATTTGGTTATCATCATTAAATACTTGCCAATGATTTGCATTATCTGGTACACTAGGCCTGAATACCATTTCAATGGTCACCTTGTCTTTACCAAAAGAAGGATGAGGTATCACTAGGGAAGTTCGACACTGCAAGAGAATATCATTTTCATTCTTTTCTCTTGGGATAACTTTAATGGAAAATGCATCAAAAGATTCAATGCAGTCCCATACTCTATTTTATATAATGTCGAAGTCTTGGATTTTTCACCTAATATTGTTGTCAGAATTGCTTTACTATCACCTTCACATCACCTCGACATCTCATTTTTTGATTCCCATGTCTTTTGCCATGCCCATGCCTAAGAGGAGAGCTTCATATTCTGTTGTGTTATTTGTATTATCAAATTACAGCTTGTAGGAAAATAGGTACAATTCATGGAAGGAGAGTACAACACCACACCTACTCCCGAACCTGCACTGGAATGACTACCATCAAATTCCATCATCCAAACTTGATCTTCTTCTTCTTCCATAAGAAGTGGAAAGTTCTCATCTTTTTCTGATGTGAGGAAGTAGTTTCCTAGCCCGTTATCTTGAAAAAGAATGTTTTCCTTTGGATCATCAAACTTTCGTCATATTGTGAACTTCATCTTTCTTACTAGAAGCAACTTCTTCATCTCTCCTTTCACTAGAATAGTTGCAGATGACCAATCCATTTTTATTTCTCCACCCAAGTCTCTGCAGAAGCTTGGCTCAATAGCATGCCAAAGGATGTTGGGATGTCCACCACCAAGATGGTTAGAAGCACCTTCTTATCTGGAAAATCAGCTAATGCTACTTGTGCATATTTGATTCTTCCTACCAATGGCACTTGTTTGGATTCCATTGAATAACAAGTGTCATTTTCCTAGGTCAAGGTGAGGCCTAGAGAATTTACAACTTTGACGGGCATCACATTATCTGAGGCTCTGGAATCTATGATGTAATTATTTAGTTGGAATCCTTTAATGAGGAGTGATAGGTAGAAAGGTTCAACCTTGTTGGTTTTGGAGGCACTGAGGGCTAGCATGTTTTGAGAAGGTGGTGTGGATGGTGTGGGGAGTAAGCCTTTGGAACTTGGACATGAGGTTATAGGATTACCACCACGAACTACATCAATGAACCTATCAAATTGGGTAGATGTGTTTGTAGGTATTCTATTTTGAGAGCTTGACTTTAGTTTTGTTTGCGTGTTCCAAAAAGTCAAATAGGGTTATGGCGAGCAACGTAGAGGTTCCAGGAATGATAGAAGATTTACATGGCAAAGGTTTTTCTATTTTGGGGTTGAATTTTCCTTCACGGTGCAATAACTATCTTGGAAGGAGATGGGGATGTAGGTTTTGATGGAACCTTAGATGTTTTTACAGGAACAACATTTGAAGGAGATTATTTTTAGTAACTTTTGAGTTGGGAGAAGGACTAGAAGACTTACTTGGTATGGCAACATGATCCTTGCTAACCAGTGGGTTCCTATTTTTCTTTAGCCAACTCCATCGAAGGTGGTAGTGGTGATCCTCTACTGATGATTTTATTTTTGGAACCTCCAAGAGAATATTCTTTCTTCTTCTTGTCCTTTACCGCATCATTGAGGATGGAGCACCTTTCTTGGACTATGCGTGAGTGAAAACTACACATGAGAAACTTAGAGCTTCTTCATCATCATCATCATTTTCATCATCAACGTACTCAATTAGGTTGTGTGTGTATCACCATCAACTTCCTCAACCTCAAGATAGTTGTCATCGTCACCCACATTTCTTCTTCAGTTCTTCAATTTCCACTTCCTCCTCTCGGGTTCTTTAGTGTTCAGGTAGCATTGATTGGTGGTGCTTCGAGAGAAATCCGGCGAGGAGGTGGAGCAATCCTTGGTCTATTGGGAGGATTTGGTTTCCTTAGAGTATTCCACATTGTGATATGTGAGAGATGCTTCTTCAAGGTAACCAAGTCATTTTCCATTTTTGGAATATTGGATCCGTGGTGATAGATCTTGAATTCTGGCCTTTTTGCTTTCCATTTGGGCCTTTTACTTTACCGGACAGGATTAGATCATCATCGGTTTCTATCGCGTGGTCCTGAGCTTCCCAAAATGTTCTTGGTTAGGTTCTTCTAAGGAAGAAACCTACTTCTAATGATAATACACTGATGAAGAATCTCTTCAAATTATTTTTAGGAGGCACCAAATCTTTAGGGATTCTTCTTATCACTCTATTATATCTTGCAACTATGAAGTCTCTCATTGATTCATATTTTTCTTTCTTCATTTGTACCAATTGGACCAAGAGATCTTGATAGTATTTATGGTCTTGAAACTATGTTCGAATGCACTTCTTATATCTTCCCAGCAGGTGACAAACCTCGGGGGTAACATGTAGAACCATTCAGCATATTTTTCTTGAAGTGACTCCACAAAGAGAGACTAACACATCTTCATCCTCAACACCCAATATACCACAAGCGGTGATAAATGTTGCTACATGTTCTTTGGGAGTTGAGAACCATCCCCTCTGAACTTTGGAATTTTTTTCTTGAGCCTCTTGGTAGCTCGTGGAGTGGTTGAGAAAGGGAAAGTGGGCCGGTGTTTCCACCCCATGGTACATTAGGCCTACAAACCTCATGATCACGATCCCCCATTCTATTTCTATTTCTAGCTTCCAACATTTCTAAGGATACATGGATTTTACTTCTACTCTTACATCCGCCTCGACTTGAAGTCTTTCAATTTCTTCAAGTTGAGATCTTATTTCCTCTTTTGCTCTTTCTTCTCTTTCTCTAGCTTCTTCTTCGGTCTCTACGTCAGTGAAATATTCAAGGTTCTCGTTGATGTATGGAAATTCACCATCAAAGGATTGATCGGGAAACACTCAGGTTCCCAACATGACCGATTGTTTGATGAAAGGGAGACCTCTGAATTCTAAGCAGCTCTTGTCTTCTTTGAAGCTCTTCAAAAGTGGGGTTGGTTTTTCCTCCTTGTCTCTATTTTCAGGTGTATCTTCTATCCACCATCTTGGAAATCTATGCTCTTCTTTGTGTGCTGGAATTTGTCTTTTCCTTTCCAATTCAAAAGCACGTGTTCCTCTTCAAGGTCAAGAATTCTTGTGGCAATGAAGTAGTGGATTGACACTTTTCTGTTATGCCAAATAGCTTCTCTCAAATTTGAAGCAATATCCTCTTGGATGTGGAAGATTAATTTGAGTCTTTCAACAGGAGGATTTCCGGAATAGCCATAGTTTATAGACATGAGGCTCATATAGCTATTCAAATTCTAGAAATTTTTTTTGAATTTTGAATTTTGAATTTTTTTTTTGTATTTTTTGACCTTCTAGTCGTATTCAGGTGTAGATGTTGCTAAATCTGCCCCATGGTGGGTGCCAAAAATGTTGGCAAGAAAATTTTTTGGGGAAAATTGGTGGTTATCTTGTCAACATGCTATGGGAGTCTAAGTCCCTCTACTTAACCGGTGCAACTATCGTATGTGCATGCGTGAGTAAAAATGAGTTTTCTCTGGTGGTCCTTTCGACCAAGGATCCAACAAGGGAACTCCACACTGACCTGAAAAATATTGCATATACCTACAAGAGAGGAATTTTCTAGGAGAGCAAGAAAGGGAGTGAGAAAGTAAGAAAAGAGAAACTAATGCTACAAGTAGAAAATCAAAGACTTGCATACATCAACCAAAAACTTCATTACATGCACTTGAATTTGGAAGAAAACAAATATGTGTAACAACAACAAGACCAAATAGAGTTTAATGAACACAAAGTACCATTAAACCCCTTAGTCAAAAAAGGCTAAAATTCCTTCTTCCTTTATTGAAGCTAAGGAGAAATTGTACATATCATATAAATGGAAGACATTTTGAGTAGGGAAAATAGAAGAAATTTTCTATCTCTTTGCTCTCTTCACAAGGATATCTCTCTCATGAATTCACAAAAAAACAAACTCCAATATCTAAGAATTTTAAGAAGTTTTCTAAGAAGAAGCTCAAATGAGGAGCTAGTTAAAATTTATAGAAGAGAGTGCAACTCTTCATCTTCCAGTGAATTTTCAAATGCTTTAAATTGACTTTAGACTATTCATATTCCACTTAAATATTTAAGTACCTTTTATAAAATCAAGGTGACTTAAATTTTACATTATGTTTCTAAAGTCACTTAAATTTATATTAAAAAGTGCAAACCTCAATGCAAAAATATAACATTAATGAGAGAGAGCGTTGGGTGAGAAGAGAAGAGAGAGAGAAAGAAGAAGAAGAAGAAGAAGAATCATGTGGAAGAATGAGCTGCTGTAATGGATTTGATCTCACTTCCTGATTGGTCTCCACTTCACGCTCTTGAGAAGGCCTCTTTTCTTCCAAGATCTTTGTTGAAATGAGTGGTTGCAGGTTCCACCTTGTCGGCATGAGGAAATGAACACAACTCAAGGTATTTTCCATCCATCGGCTACACTATTTTGATGTCTTGCACTTCCCGAACCATGATGCATGTTTCTCTATGATAAGTGCAATAGAGGCCCAAATCTCTAAGAGGAAGTCGAGGGTATCCTTGGTGAAGGATGATGGGTTTCTACCTCTTTCTTGATGTACTCATCAAATGGACCAATCAATTCATCGGTAGTTATATCTTCACCCATTGCAGGTACTCCAAGCTTCTAAGTTTTCTGATTTATACTATCCTACAATTTGTATGTTTGTTCCTCTTTCTCCTCTAGCTCTGTGATGGCCCAATTGATTGCTCAAACCTAATTTCCAAGGCCCTCACCCATACATGTGACAAGTCTTCTGAGGGAGTTTCAAAATCTTCTGTCGATCAACTCTTGGTGATGAGTGCTACTCATTTCATCTATTATTGGGCCCAAAGGTTCCCAATAGTCTCTTTCTTTCTCCAAGTCCTCCTTGAGTTCCATGTCCTATTTGTTGTTGCACACATGTAAGTCAAAGAGTTTGACCACTTCTTGGAGCATTGAACTTCCCTTTTTCAGAAATTGAGTTGATCCATTCATTATTCACTCGCCCTGCATTTTGAACTCGTATGTCTTCCGATGGATTCTAGATTGAAGCTATTGATGGGTGTAACTTCCTTAGTGGGAATTTTCGTGGCATTAGGATCAACTAGATGTTGCACATAGAATGAAAATTTTGAACCTTCTCTTTTAGTTCATCAATCTTCTTCTTATACTCTTTATTCCTTGCCACCATGTGAGTAGAAGATTGTTGATACATGTGCAAATACCCTTCATGAGTTTTCGGTCCCAGTTGAATTGTGCTCATTTCATAGTCAGTCAACATCATATCATCCATTGGCTTGATTACTTTGGTTGAGCTACTTCGATGTATTGATTACTCATTTCCCCACTATAGAACCGTGATGTTGTATGTGTGAGCTTCCTTGATCTTTTTCTTTGGCCAATGAGAAAATTATTGATAGATCAAGGGCTGCCACTTGTTGCATAGTGTAGGTGTCAGGGATGGTTGTTTCTTGCATCTAAGGGAACATCTTGTCGGAATCTGACTCAATGATAGGTGAACCAATCAGTCCTTATTCTAGAGGAGGAGACAAATAATGAATGAGAGAGGTATGTGTATCAACATGAGGTGAGACCTCTTGTGGTGGCTCGAAGAATGGGTCTCGAACCATGTGTTCTTCATCCCACCTGAGATTTCTACTGGATTTTCTTCTTGCATTTCTTGTGATCAAGTCTTCCTCTTATAATGATGCAAAGGAGTCTTCTTCCACTCTAGATTTATTTGGTTTCCTCTCATGAGGAGAATATTCTAGTTCTATGGCCTTCCTTTTTGAACTTGCTCTGGAGTGTTTAGAACTGGAATCTACCTCTATAACTTTTGAAGAAGACTGATGTGAGGCTTGCTTCTGACTCGGAGGCATTCCTCGTGACTGGATGGTCATGTCTCTCTTATTTTGAAACCAATTTCTCATTCTCCTTACCACCTTCTCGGTTCCGATCTAATATATCCCTTATTCACAAACATACCAATTGATTGGAGGTAAAGGGGACATCTTGACCAGCCGCATACTCAGGATCATACCTTTCTATCCCATCATCATGCAAGATGTCTTCATACCATGAGAACTTGAATTTCTTCATCTCCGATTGTTGTCATCCTCATATGGTCCTTTTCACATATTTCAAACTCATCAAAGCACAGTTGGCCTAGTAGTCCTCGACTTTGGCTCATGTTGTAATTCAGGGATGAAGAAAGAGCCAAGATCTTCTTAGATGTCAAAATTAGGTCTGGAAATGTATGAATGCAAAGTCAAATGAGTGAAAGTGACCTCCAGATGAGATGTGTCATTTGAGCTCTTGCACGTGAATACCCCGAGAGATATAGGGAATGAAATCAACTTCTTCCTCCTACTCCTAAGCTTGTGATTCACTTGGATGACCTATCTATAGAGCTCGAACAATACAATTTGGTCACTAAGGTACTTAGGCAGCCTTAGTGGTGCTTGGTCAAAGCCAACAACTCGCAAATAGGAGAATGTCGGGAATTATATGAAAAAGGATCCATACTTCCTGATCAAGGATGCCGCTTGTGACAACATCCTAGCTTCTAGATCTCCTTCTAAGCTCCAGACTACGTACATGGTGAATGCATCGTTCACGTGAGAAAAATGCCTATGGCTTTCCTCCATCATCGATGTGGAAGTTTCTCGAACACAAGCACCTTGGCAGCAATGTTTTACGTGAGAGCCAATCCTTGAATGATCTTGAGATAGCAAGGAGATAGACCAAGTAAGAAGTCATGTGGAACTTATTTGTCATGGGTACTTGGAGCAGTTGCAAATGGAGATTATCACTGATGATTTTCCCCCAATCAATCCTCTACTTTCCTTTTATCACCATCAAGATGAAAAGGCCCATCTAGTCTTGAAAGTCCCTTGTGTTCACTTCACCCATAACCCACTGAGGAGAGTGATGGCATCTGAGTATCCTTCTCAAAATTCACACCTTGGAAGGTTCTTGGGAATTCTTGAGGGTTTCCTCCCATTTTCAACCATGAACCAAGCACAACCCCTTGCATGTATGCATCCATCATTTCCCAGTCGTGCAAGGCCCTATCCTTTGAGATGACAACCATGTTGGGTGATGTTGGTATCTTGCATGAAAGTGAAATGGTTCTAGGGCTAATGATGCCATCATTGTACCATTTTCGGCTCGGATGGTTTGTGTTTTGGGCTCATAATGTTGAGAGCAAGCTAGGACCAACTCGGGACTTTGCATAGAGACTAGGTGTCCCGTGGCAGTGAACAAACCACTTGTGAATATTTGATCTTCAATCTTCTTTCGGTCCTTGGCCGTCATGCGAGTTCTAAGGTCATTCAGGTCCATGTACAAGACATCACTATCTTCTATCTCATATTCACACGTGAAGGGTTGTGTCGATTCTATCCCATCCACTTCTGCTTCATGTTTTCCCTTAGAAAAAGCAACTTACTATTTTTAGTAAGTACGAAAAAGTAACTCCCTCGATCCTCCGCTAAGTGTTGTGATCTTGATTCCCCTTTCTCCCTGCATTCCTCGCTCCTTCTAGATCAACTTTATATTTTTAGTAGGTGCTTGTGAGACCACTTACTATTTTTACTATTTTTAGTAAGTGCCAAAATTGGACCAAATGCCCATTTTGATGATTTCTCAACTGTTATGCATCTTCAATGTCTTGTCTCCTTCGCAGGTTCTTCTGTTGATGGATTTCCCAAAATAGTAGTTTCCTATGCGGAAGACTGCTATTTTTAGAAAGTGGGCTTCTAGAGGTCAGATTGATGTGTAACAAATTTTTTTCGATATGGGTTTTTTCCCAATATCACCCCTCTAAAATTTTAGCTCTACCCGCTCAATCGTCAAGAGATTTTAAACTTTCAAATTTTGGACCTAGTGCTTTTGGACACGACAATCATTAATGGACCTCAAAATTGCAGGTATGGTTTTCTCCTCTTGTTTGTAAAAAAATTACATATCTGATATGGGTTTTTCCTTTCGAGCTTCACGCAAAATTTTACTTCAATCGGACAACCGGTTTGACAGGAAATCCAATTTTTCTTTGTTTAGCTGGAAATGAGATTTCTTCACTGTGAATTCTCTATTGCACAAGAGGAGAGTTTGAAGGTATGTTTTTATGGTCTTGGATAGAGTAATGAACAAAAAAATGGTTCATTGATTTGTGCACTGGTTTGCAAGATTTTTTTGAATCTTTGTTTCACAACAATAAAGATTTCCATTGTCTTCTTCCCTTCGTTCTTCATTTCTCCTTCTTATCTTGATGAAAAATCCTTCTGAGACCTACACATCACCATGGGAAATTTTTTAAGTGCTTGGGTTGAGATTTTGATTATTTTCAATGGCGGAGTGATGGTAGAAGATTGCAGAGGAAGTATGGAGGGATGGTTGTGCATGGGAGTGTAAGAAGTTAGAAGCGGGAAAGCAGTTAGATATTTAAAGATTTAAAAAAATGATGAGAGAGGGCTGGGCACATTTTCATGTCCTGACATCACTTACCTCATAAGGGAAGTGAGGGACATCAATTTCCATGGTGGTCAAGGAGATGAGTGGTGGCATTGATCCGACGACAGGAGTGAGTTCTCCAAAATCAGCTTTAAAGCACTGAGGGGCTGGAAGCGGGTCACGTGGGTGACCAAAAGTATCTCCTAAGGGGATGGGAAAATTTTTCAAGGTTTGATGTCCCTGAACTATGAGGGATGTGAGGGACATCAAATTCCATGGTGGTCCTGGAGCTGACACGTGGCGTTGATCGACGAGCAGGGAATTTGAGCTCTAAATTGCACTCGGGGGCTAAACTAACAATGTTGATGGTCATATGGGATTCCAAGGTCACATGGGGTTTGGGAAAATTTTCCAAGGTTTATGTACCTAACCCTTAGGGACTTTGGGGACATAAAATCCCACCAGGCTCCTGGAGTTGACATGTGTCCTCCAAAATTTGGCTAAGTCCTAAACTTGCTCCAAGAGGACAACTTATGACGATGATAACTTGAGCTCCTGATGGACGTTTTTGGAAAAATTTTATATGATCCTGACTGGAAATGGAATTTTGAATCCAATGGTGGGGGTCTAATGTCTTTATTCTTCCATTTGATCCATGAAAATTATGAGTTTTGATTTGGTACTCCACCTATTCCCGAGGAAAACTTGTTACAAACCTCATGTGCGCCAAAGTGTTGTGAAAATTTGATTTCACCATCATGTATGGCTTAGAATCCTATTTCCATATATTTTTTTTACTCCTAACTCCATCTGGAGCTCTTGAAACCACCTTTGGAATTTCAAGATTTGTTTTGGCTGTGACTTGACTAGGCCTGTGAACCCTAACTTTGGCGAAATTACCCCAACTTCTCGAATCTTTCCAAAATCATCTGAATCATTTCCACAATGTCCCAAGACCTTTGAATCATATCTACATCTTTTTGGCTCTTCCTCTCTACTTCATGTGTTTTCTCCAGCCCTAGGAAGGCCAAGTGATAACACTTCCCAAGCTATCGCCTGTAGCTTGTAACTTTTAATGGACTCCTAAAATCACCAAGGGGGAATGAATGGAATTTTCTAAATCACCTAGGGGGTGAGATAACATTAATAGGAGGTCACTTAGACTGAATGGACAGACCCGAGGTGTCTTGGAATGATAGGACTTGAAAAATTAACACAGGGGTATAGTTGTCATGCTCGAAATTGTTAATTTCCTTGTTGCACATTTGCATGACAACACATATCTATCCATTACATAACCAATCATACATACATACATCTACAACCATATATCACTCATCATGTATGCTATACAATTTCTCATTATTTATCCCATCAATGAATAAATATTACAAAATCTATGATACTTCAACACCTACATACATCATTTATCGAACAATATACGCACCATCATGCACTTAGGGGGCATAGATTCATACACCCCCTTCATATTAACATCATTATCTTTCATTTTTGCATAGTTATGCATCAATATCCTAGCATAGGCATAATCATCACACGTCATAGCATCGACATTACTCGATGACACACTTTGGTACATTAGTTCACACTTGATTGAGGGATACATACACATGAACCCCACAAATTGCACTATACACACTACACATCGTCACTCTTCACACATCTTACGCCATACATCCTACATCACACATTCTATATTTAGGTTACATCATTTTGACCATTAGGTATTTACATATCATACATACTTTACATATCATATTAGTCTTCATTATACATACATCTACACTAGGGTTGATTACACACTTTGCATTTCATCTTACAACATTACACATTGCATTCATCATATGGTCATCCATACTCATCACATAGGCTACACACATTGACTACGTTGCATATACATTTCACATGCATTCTACACTCTCAGGATATCTACATATCATGCATATTACATCTTGCATTATGTCACATCATTCATGTTTTCACATTTCTATACACCATACATATCATCTACACCATACTTATATTCATCATATTACACTTCTATTGTTTACAGGGTTAGCATCTCATACCACTCAACCTACATACTACATACTACATAACATGCATCTTCACACTACCAATCTATCTACACACATTGCATTGCATACTATTCATCGTGTATTACATATCTTACTTACTCATCACATGGTCATTTATTCTCATCACACATGTATGCTTTGCACTCACCACCCTATGACGCATAGTTTAGTTCCTTGGTCCAGACTCTGATCGCCGAGGGTTTACAAATCAAATGGACCTTATCATTATTACACATTCATCATTCAACCTTCTATCATATGACATTACTAGGTTAGTGGCATACGCTTTAGGCTAAATGGTCACCTATCCATTCATCTTATAGTGGTATATGCTTTAGGCTACATCACCACTCCCTCTATTAATCTATTCATGACAAACACTTTAGGATAAATCATCACTCCTTCATTCATCTTGTCGTCATATGTGCTTCATATATAGGATTGACGACACATCATTTCTAAGTCACATCTCGTCAACACACACATACACATTCATCACAACACGATAGGCATAAAACATTATTCGACCATTTCCGATGACACACTCTCATTTATGGTTCATTCTTGACTACTGAGGGGAAAACCAAATGAACCTCACTACATACATTTCCATTCACTCAGGGGCATGTGGATCCTATCATCCATATTGCATTCCATTCCATCCATCCACATCATATTGCATATCTTGGTTACTTTTACTCTTGCTTACATTTTCTTGTATATGGTCATCTTATTACACATGCTAGTTAGATATCTTATATGTCATTTATCTATACCATACACACATGTTCATTCACATCTTTTTTTATTTTTGATCGTAGATACATGTCTCTTACACGTGGCATGGATGCTCGCCTTCTACCCATCCTACATTGGTCATTGGGGGAATCCACATTCATCTCTCATAGGTGCTATTGTTTCATTTTATACTTAGCACTTTACATTACATGGTTATACACACTTTTACATATTGGTTATCTTTCTAACATGCTAATGAGTGCTTCATGTGTAACATTTATTTGTAGGACTGTTTGCTTCCATAGATTTCTGTTGCTTGTACTTATTTTTCTACTATTTTTTATTGTATGTGGGCCTTGCCCTTTGTTTCATGTGCATAATTATTTGTTTTATGTGGCCATGATGGCCTTACATTTCTTGCAACATCGTGAGTGATGTCTCGTGTTTTTAGCCCGCTTTGTGTGGATACGGTGTCTTCTTGCATGTTTACACTACTATTGTTTAGTATCTTATACATTGTTTACATAGATTACACATTGTCTTATACATGCATGCTTGTTTGTACTAACACTTGTCTTTGGCTAGCCACTTGTTTGTGTGTGCCTTGGTTTCTACCAAGCACTTTCCAAGGTATAGGTCATGTGGTTGGTCCTCTTTTGGGGTCATATTCTCCTATCAATGATGTCGCATGCACCCCTAAAGAGGGGGCATCATTTGGATTTTACATACTATGTAAAGCTCTATATCGGTATAGTCAATTTAGTTTTTCGCCCTTGGCATTTTTGGTACATTTCACTTTAGTGTCCTCCTTGGCATTGTGGGCTATAAAATGAGTGGGTTCAGACCAATCTACGAACTCTGTACATAGTGGATTTTATAGGACATGGTGTCCTTCGAATTATGGGGAGTAGATAGAGGCTTAGAGGTTACAGTGGGTGAGTCACCCTACACTACTTTAGCTAGTGGCGTGACCACCCAAAAACCAGGTATTACAAAGATGTCTTCACAAATATTTAGGGAATCGATTAAAGGTTGGAGGATACAACAAAATTCTTCCCTATACTTCTTCGGCCTATGGTGTTGGATCACCCAAAAACCCAGGACAGGATATCCTCTTCTACACTCTTTCTCTCGACATGGATCAGGTGCACATGTTCCATTTTTCATTTACATATTTTACATTTGCATACTCTTACATACATATAGATGTGTCTTTTACATGCATTTTACACATATATACATGCATATTTGAATACTTGATTTTTTCTCCTTATAGATCCATCCGTATGAGAAACAAACATTCAACAATAATAACAACACTTTATGGTAGCACACACTATACTAACCATGCAGTACATTACACACATCGAAACTACACATGTGTTTCTGCCCTAGGTTCACTCTCATCACTTTTTTGCACTTTTTCATCTTTAGTTTCCACGCTCCATCATCTTTTTGTCATTCCACACTTTTTCTAGTCCTTTGGTGCATTTTCTACTACAATCTTCATGGACATCAAGTATGCATCTCTATCTACTTTATGTTACCGAGATTTCCACTCACCAACATAAAGTGGGGGCAAATGTAGACACAAAATCATGCACTTTAGACATTATTTAGTCCTGGTCTCATACTACTATTCATATGGTTTTTGAGTGAAGAAATTACTAATTAACCCCCATCTTTTGGCCATTTTACTTTGCTTTCTATTGTCATTTTCGACCTTCATCATATGTTCGGCCAACTTGTTTTCATTTTTTCCCATCATTTTATTCTTGATTGGGGCACCGACAGGCGCCCTATTACTTTTCCCACTTTCTCGCCACTTTTCAGGCACTTTCTAGTCGTTTGAACACTTTAGTTTTCTTATGTTCAGAATTTTTGGGGTTAATTATTAAATTAGAATAAGATAACCATATAAATATAAAGTTATGAGATCATAATGAGGGACCAAGCACTAGTCACTAATATCATCCACCTAGAGTTGCATCCATCTAAGGCATCTAGAACTCATTTGCATCCGTCTAGCTCCATCACAAGGTACAAGGTCGGTTCATCTGCATCATACAAGCATAGGAGGGAAGTTTATTCTATTTCATCCACCATTATATTACATTTTATACACATGGTTATTGCTCTCTACTTTCACAAAGTGTGACTGGCACAAAAGTAACCTAGGGCATGATTTCACACACTTGCACATAGAACTACATCGGGTCTGAGATGTAGTGCAACGTTCAATTAGTAAGTCCACCATTATGGCATCTGAGGATAGTCCAACCCCTTCATTTGCATTTTTATTTTATAGGGTTTGATGATTGTTTTGGGATCTTGCAGGTCTATCTTTCATCATATACTACTAGTGACATCCATCGTAGTACATCGAAGTAAGTGCAATAGACAACAAGGGCTTTAGTTCATCTAGTGACTCTACAAGTTTAGTTTTGGACCTCTCGTGAGACCAGGCACCCATAAATGTAAACTCGCGCACCCACAAGAGCCTTGATCCTCTCCTAAGCACCCTATTCTAGCCAAACAACTCAGATCTATCCTTTTCAAGACCTCTACATGTTCATGTTCGTTTTTGCTTTTAGAAAATTTAGTCTTTTTTTTACGACACATGTCCATATCACCTCTCGAATCAAATAAGCTCTTTCTAGCCCTTCTTTGCATATTTGGGTTTCTATTTTTTCATTATTCTATTTGTTTGGGTCAATTTTATATAATTACTTACTACTTTTATTTACATTATTTACTATTGTTCCTAGTTAAATTAACTACGTTTATCCCACATTTTTAGTTAATCACGCTAGAAACTTCACTATGCCACCAAATTACTTAAAATCAACCAAACCATGTTATGTGACCACTTGATGGAAATTACAAAACATGTATAACACTTCTAAGAAAATTAGAATCCTTGAAACACTCACTTGCTCAAACTATAGTCACTTTTATCTTCACAAAATCAACTTGCCAAAAAACATGTTTTCAAAAATCAACTGTAATTTTTTTATAGGAATAGTCAAGAATTATAAATGGATTAATTAGATGCAAAATTCATCCCTATTCACATTATAGGTGATATAAAGTATCACCTAATCCATCTCATTCTTCAAGCAACTAAAAACTTCCAAAAGATCATGTGTTGTCCTCCACTGGAAAAATTCTTCTTGTCAAAACCTAGCCTACAAATTAAATAAAAATCCTAATCATGAGATACTATTTTATCTAAAAATATATCTGAATCCTCTTTCCAAAAAAATTTGAATCATTTCAAAATTCCACCTGTAGCTCCAGTTATGCTCACTTTACTAAACATTGCTTTTTATGGCCTCAAAACTGCCCTTTGACCAATCAACATGAATGGAGCTCATTTGATCATGTAACTGCATGAACATGTTCTAAAACATATTTTTCATCAATATAAACTCACATACATTCCATAACATCAATTTATCATGCAACTCTTTTTATACAACCTTGTCCCAAAACACTCTTCTTTAGAAACTGACATGTTTGAGTGGGGCCCACTCATCACCATGACCTCTACCATACCTTTTTGTAATTATGAAGTATTATTATACATGTTTCAATCATCATCCATGCACTAGGAAGAAATTTTATCCACTTAGGAAGAGTTTCTTGCATACCGCTTTAAAGTTAGGGTTTCAACTCATAACTAGTTATTTACCTTCTTAACATTCGTACATTAAAAATTATGATGAAATGACTTCATTATTTTTTTGAAACCTTATAGAATCAATTTAAACATCCCTAAAATCCATAAGGCCCCATGCAAATCATAAATTCAAGGTGAGCATCGAGAAGATCAAATCCGAAGGAAATGCACTAGTTCTTAACCTTGTCTCACCAAAACTGACATATCTTATAAAATTCACATCCTCGCAAACTAAATTTTTCTCAAATCACCATGACACATCAATATAACATCTCAAATCATCATAATATCATCACCATACCTCAAAATCTCCATACATTGAGACTTGCATAACTACCCCTTAGGGTTTCACACTATAAACTAGGGTCAACTGAAAATACAACATAATACACCTTAACTCATGCATCCATGAGATCATATATCTCTAAATCTCATTCTCATACCTTCTACAATCCATACCCGCTCCAAATGAGCACATGTAACATAGCCAATCACCTATATCTACACCATGCCACTGATTTGAGTGCCCAAGAACTCTCCAAATCTACTATCAATCATTCCAACATGATTCTCAAGAATCCAATAATCTCATACCATCATGCAACATCACCTAGGCACTTGAATGGGCTTGCAAGAGCAAACAATCTTCATTAAATCTCATTGTATCATCATGATCTCACATAAACCACCATGTCAACACCATATACAACATCATATGACCATAATCCATCATCCAATTTTTCATTAATGTGGTTTTTCATCAATGAAAACACCTATATGACCATATGCCAACACCACCATGGTCAACATGTGTCAAAATTTGTTACGAATCATCCAAAATTTTACTTTAATATGTTTTTGTAGTAAATTTGATGATAAATACTTAAACAAACTAACAAAATGTAAATTAGTCAAATCTAAGGACAAAATACACAAATCAAAAATCTAAAAATAAAAAGTCATCTCAATCAAACACATTATCCTAATGAAAAAGCTTTCATATACTTACCAGGGAAAAAATGTTTATTCATCTATGTTTATTAATTCTTCTTGATGGCGATATTGATTTGTACTACTAATTATGGAAACTTTTAGGAGATAATGGATTTGATATTATTTTGATACAAGATTGGAAATTTACTTGTGTGTTTAATCTTTTTATGATTTTCACTCTATACGACTTTTAAAATTTTGAGCCATAAATAGTTATAGCTTAAAAATCAATAGAGAATATTTTTCAATAAATACGAGATAATTTAAGAGAATATAAATATTGTTAGTTATGTCGATAGGTGTTCACTAAATGAGAATAACCTTATTATTGATAACACACTGTAAGGTGATCGATGGTAGAGATTCAAGACTAACTATGTTTTTGATGTAGAGGTAGTTTGAAGCCATCAATTGCGATAGATCAATTACCATGGTTTGTTATCTCATGTTGTAGACACTCAAATTTGGAAACTTTTCCTTTGGTAATGACAAGTTTTCTTTGTTCATATATTACAACAAATTCTCAAATTCTAATCTCAATCAATATATCATTTTCTCTCCCACATGACGTGTTAATGTCCACACATTACTCTGTCATTTATCCATGTAATATTAATTATCAAAATTAGTAATCTATCCCCATACATCTTTATCAAAATTTGTCTCTGTCATCATTGATATCCTATTTGAAACTGTACAAAATAGGGTCAAGGCGTACTACAATCTAAGTTGACATGTACGGTCTTTATACCTCTTCATCCAATGAATATTTTTCTAATTTTAAAATCTTATGTGTTAGCTCATCTTCCCTAGATCAACCATAATGTGAATACTTAAGCTTTAGATGCCTATATAATAAAATCAAATTCAATTTATAACTTATTAGGAATTATAAATCACTTCTATTACAAATATCAACACTAAATCACTCAATGCTCTCATAAATCTTCCTAAAGTAGTTGCACATCATTTAGAGAAACCACCGCACAAGTTTAAAGCACTCAAACTAGGTCAAGAGTCTCAATTCCTCTATTATCAAGAATGAAAAGATCATAAAACCATTTCTTAGCAAGAACAAGTCACTCCACACATTTTCAAAGGTATTTAAGGGACAAAGGGGATTGTTCTAAACATACCAAGAACACCACATCACATTAGTTACTTGTTAGGTACATTTTCTACTCTATAGTTAGCCCGTTATTTTTTTTTCAAGAGACACAAGGCCACCAATTGGAAGAAGAACTACATGAGACTTTCTCCCACTCGAGGGGATGTAGTGTAACACTTAGAGAGGTTTACCATGGGTTCGACCGCCAAATAGAGTCTAATGTCACCACATAATGATTTCTCATTTTGTTATGAAATGTCGCCATGAAGTTTATGCGGGTATGTAACGACCCTTCGTTAACGTAAGTTAAAAGTGGAAAAAATGTTTTAATATTATTAGGTAATTAGAAATAAATATGCATATAATTAATTATCATAGTAATACCTCTAAATAATATGAGGTTCAAAACATCCTTTCGTTACCATATTTCCAATTTTCAAACAAGAGTTGATCAATTAAATGTCCATTTAAACTTTATACATTACTTCCCACAATTTTATGTACAAAAGTATTATCAAAATTCATTTCATAATACACTTGATAAATATAAGATTTAATTCATATTCTATATCAAATACATGAGAAAACAAGCCTATCCCTAGCCAAGTACATATATCATAGTACAAGTAATTTACTATCAAATCATTCTTTCTAGAAGTTCTTGTGTAACATGTGTATCTCTTTTGTGCAATTATTTAGAGGGAGAGCATCATTAGAGTGATTTTCCTCCAACCACAAAACCTTTCAGTTCCCCGTACCTCTCACAAGTGAGAGGGGCCCGACCCTTCATGAGGAAGGTAGATAAAGATATTCAACTATAAACAAAGAATAGTAATTGAGAACCATGTGTAATATACCCAAATTCCAAAAATACATCCCATCATAAGATCACGACAACCAATACCATCATATGAATAATGATTCTGACGACTAGTACATAATAAGGATAAGTGAACTAATAATGCATACAACTAGATACATTACTTTGGCCAAAGTTTTCTAGCTATGCTAATGCAAGCTAATATTATAGTTTGTACAAACAAATAAGATTTTTCATCCTTCACAACACAACTATCTCATACACCACTTCCATAATCAACAATCCTCATCAAGAGGCAATCCATTCCAACATTTAAAGAAATGTTTTGATTTAAATAATCAAAGAAGAAAACAATAATCTATTTCTAATTTTTAAATCCATGTTTCTAGATTTTATAATCATAAAGAAAAACAACCCACATGAGTGTATGAATGTATGCTCATGTGGATTCCATAATGCTCAAAATAAAAATATTCCTTCTCATCTAATGCACAAAATAACACTATTCTCTAGATTCTATCGTGCATTCAAAGTATAGAACTTGGCTAACACAAGACTTACTATTATCGGTCCGAAGTGCGCCTTTATGTTGGAAAAGCAATTTGACTCTAACTTTGGCCGGGTACGATGAGATATCATATGAGTTATGGGTGACTCAGGTTGTGGAGAAACTCCGGAGTGGGTTGGTTCTCTAGATGGATCACCTAAAACTACTTTTCTAGTGGGGTTGAGGGATAGAAAAGAAACAAAACTTATAAAAGCATGAAAATAAGGTGATACACAAACATTTCGGGACCTATGGATACACAAGAGCACACTAATTGACTGGTAAATACCTACAAGGTTCAATTCAACTGCTACTTGATTAACTTTGACACTAACAAGAGGCATGCACAAGATTTTAATCAAGCATGGGAGGGCGTAATTCCACTCCCAAGTTGATTGAGGCACTAAATCTGCACTTAATATGACCTGTAAAAGTTTTAGAATAACTTAAAGGAGGTATTTTAGCAGACTCATATGCATGTAAAGGAAAGAATAAATTCATTAAAACATACCAATAAACTATTATGACACACTTCAAAAAGCTACAAGTGGAGGAAATTAGTATTTATTCATCAAATATGTGATACAGTACAAAATTGGCATGGCCCAAACACATGAATAGAACCATGATCCCCCTAATTCTTGCAAAAGAAGGTATAAATACACAATTTACACACCCACCTCCAAAAATAGCTCATGTTAAAATTATCCGAAGTGGATGTTTGGAAACAAATCCAAAAATAGCCTAACATGTACACTTTTAGTCCACTTTGAATTAAACACATTTTTTTGACTGCAAGGGCTAATAATAAACCTTTACAGCTAATTTTAAACTTGGTCAAAAATACTACTTTACTTGGTTATCATGATTTTTGACCCTCCTTGGCAAGTGTACGAAATTATTAATTAAATTTGGAATTTTAAGGAAAAGCTCTTCCTTGTCTTATGTGTAAATAGGCTAATTTTTTTCTCTTGTTAATCTTTGATTACATGCATGGTTGGCATAAGTGATGAATTTGACTCACATTATTATCATTGTTTTGTCCTTGGCTTTATTTATCACATGCATGGCCTATACTTCCGTGATACTTCCCCATATGCAAAAGCTATAATTTGACATCGAATACATTTGACTTTAACAAAGGACCTTGACACATAGTTGGTTAATACCCATGTAGATAATAAAAAAAGGAATTATAAGGCTTATTCCTCGACACTTTAGTAAAAGCACAATTTTTATTTAATCAATGGGTTTAACCATGGTCATTATTGACCATGGCTAAACTCATTAGGTTATTAACAATTTTAGGGCTCTAAGCCCAAACTTGTTCTCATTTGCGCATTTTGCACTTGGATGAAAGCTATGGCGGTCATGGAGAGACTCTGTCTAAATTTTTTGGATCCATTGTCCTTGTATTGAGCTTGTTGCGGCCACGTTACTTGCTCTGTTATGATGGATTTGTGTGGAGTTATCAATTTAGTTTGTTTTGAGCTTGGCCACCACATATCCTGCTTCTAAGCTCTATTGTATTTGTTGGCACAAATGGAAAAGGGGTAAGCTTTGGTTTCATCGTTTACTTTCAGTTGTTATGAAAAGAAGGCTCCAAATATACTTTGTTTCCCTGAGCGGTCATGGGGTTTCACTTGGGTCAAAACTTCGAAGACTTTTTCTTTGTATTCAATTTGGTTTAATCCTTTTAACTCCATGATGGATTTTTAACGGTTTCTCGGACCTTGGCTCAGTTATGTGCCCTGGATGACCTTGGCCGAACTCGTTTTCCCCCTCCTATGAGCTCACTGTGTGTGATTTACAACCAACTCGACCGTGTATTTACACCTCACCATATATGGAGGTAAAAATCAATTCAGTTTACATTATCACATAGTTTTAGCTTGTTTTCATTCATGTCTCGAGCTTTTTCTGTAGATGGCTTTGTGGGTTTGCCTTGATTTTGTTGTTGCGGCCCCACTTTTTGTTATTGTGACTTATTGCCTACGAGCTCGAGCTAGGTGATTTTTTGTTATATTCCAAGATTCGGGTCTTCAACACAACTCAGTTTCTTTTCTGTGATTGAGCTCAAGATTCCTCTAGCTAGACTGGATTTTATTGCTCTAAGAACTCTATTTTCATGCTTATAGATTTGCATTCGGTGGTCAAAATAACTAACTCGATTACTCTTCCAGTGTTTCATTGTTTTGCTTTTACTTCGGTATGGGCCCCGTGTGTTTCAAAGTTGTTAGGTTGTTTAACTTTCCATTGTATTCACGCATTTCCTAACATTATTCATTTACAATACCTTGACTCTATTTGGGTTTACTATTGTAGCTCCACTTTGTGTCATTGTGACTCGGTTTTGGCTTTGTAAGTTCTTTGTATTACTCAATTGATTTTTTTATTGGTAAGCATTTCCTCTTTGTCATTTCAGCTGATTACAATTTGCAAGCCAAAGAAAATCTGCCTAGATTTATACATGAGATCGACAACCTTGCTAACTATTATATGCATAACTATGACTTTGTCTCCTTTAAGTGATGATTTGTACTCAAAAACATGTTGAACACCCAATACAATTTCAAACTGAAACCTTTGCACTTTTATCAAACAGAAGTCCCCGTGCAAGTCTATCCCTCTAAAATTTAGCAAATAAGTCTTTATCACTGACATACACAAGGATATTTACAACCTTTTCAAGTGTATCTTCAATATTTGCATCACTCAATTTCTCACTGTCATGTTGTCACAAAAATATAGCCAACACTTATGTACTTTTGCTTCCTGTAACTTTTTGTTACAAAATAACTCAAATGTTTCCTTCACTGTTTTATGGAAAAGGAAATGGTTCATAAAACATTCATTGACATATTGCAAGTACTCATCATGCAATTCAATAGCTTTATTCATGAATGTTTGTTCTTTTGAATTGCATTTTCTTTTTGTCTGATATACATTGACTGATCTTTCTAGATAATGTGAGAACTTGGGGCCTGAAACTCTTGCCCAGATTTGAAAGTAACACTATTCCTTGCATTGGTTTGGTGTTTTGCTGGTGATTTGAATGTTTACCAGAATTATATATGAGTTGTAACTCCATGTCTGTAGTATGCATTATCAATGTGAAACTTTTTTCTTAAGATTTGAAGTGTTTATCTGTTGGAAATCTTACTTTCTAGAAAGACTGTAAGCTCTTGCATTTTCTGAACTTCTTCATTCTGAAATATGAACTTGCAAAATGTATAAGAAAGCAATGATAAAGTATCATTCTGAATTTTCCTCTTCTCCTCAGTTGATGACTGAATTTTTCTAGCATTTGTCTTTGTTTCCAATGGATGAGTGCTACTCCATATAACATTGTAGTTGTATATTTTAAAACTCTTGTTCTATGGCTGTTGTTGAAACTTTATGCTCATATCATGAGAATGAACTCTGGAAATCCACATACCTCCTGCAACTTTGTTTATTTCCTTGACTGAAAATGAACACTTGAAGCGTGATGAAGCTATCTGAAATGTCTCCGGTTGAGAAGATATTTCAAAATTGTATGATGCATTTCTATGGTGATTTAATGGATGTGCTTTACTTTATTCATTTATTTACCTTGCTTCTAAAGTCTGGAATCTGCATTGTCCCTATGAAAATATGTTGATCCTATTTTGCGTTTTATTTTATTTCCTTTTTTAATTGATGATTCTTGTGAAATAAAATTTATAAATAAAACAAGATAGAGTGACGTCGATCTCTAAATACTCATTTTATCACTTTTTCAGGTACTATGAAGAAGTATCTGGGTCAGGAAGGAACATCTTGCACGGAGAAGGACCATGTCCAAAATAGTGAAGGCAATGACGGGTTACTCTTTCCTTTTTCATTTCTATATTTAATTTCATATGCATTGATTTACCTTTCAGTCATATCCCACGGCTTGTGTGGGATCATTGTATTATTTTTTTAATGAATAAATGAAAATTGCTTTATGTGAGAGTTGTTTGTCTTTTTCATTTATTCACTAATATGATATAGAATGAACCCATGCAACTCAATAAACTAATGCAACTTCACTTAATCATAAAAAGAGTACAATTAATTATTTATACATTTCTCTAATCATTCCAAACACAAGTAAACACAATTAATGTAGACTATATTTAACTTTAACAATTAAAATCTGCATAAAGCTAACTTGTTGTTTCATCATGTTAATTTTGATATATGATGCCTTTTCCATATTTGTCATGAGCATACAATAATCGAAGAGGTTGATGCATGATCTTGACAGAGATGAACACTAGAATGTTCTTTTATATTGCCCTTTCCATATTTGTCATGAACATACAATAATATGAAGAGGTTGATGCATGATCTTGTGAGAGATAAACACTAGAATGTTCTCTTATATGAGGAATAATTATTCTGGAACAAAACCTTAGTTGTTTGATGCATGTGTGTTGTCCAATCTGTCATTAAAAATAATTAATCTGAAAGTTTCATATATCCCTTTTCGATGATGACAAAAAATAGTCAATACTTAACATAGGACTCACTCACCAACACAAGACTTGCTCAACCAACTCGGGACTCACACAAGTAGCACAAAACTCTCTTTAATCTGAAGTCAAGACGCCCAAATGAGAAAATGAGAGAGGTTTTATTCCTCTTATTGCTACGAAGAAAAACCTCTCTATTTATATACAATAGTAATAATTGAGGAGATATATTCATTTGAAATTCCAACATAATAAGGTTGAAGAAAATCAAATAAGACAAAAAAATATAGGTTTAGTAGAATTGCGATATCTCCCTCGTTTTTCAATGAAAATAATAATTTTTAAATATTTTAAATATTGTATAACAAGGACCACAAAACCCAAAAAGAGTTTGAAAATATTCTTCAAATTGAATGCACATTTGTGATCATAAAACCAGTGATGCACCAAACAACCATCACTTATCTACTATTTTCCAAAATCCTTCATATGGTGTTTCATATTTTCACTGAAGTTCTAATGCCTTTAATGTGATTTAAGGAGGAGACTTATGTTATCACACTTGTGGCTTCACCATGAGCATGATAATGTAAGTCACTTTCGAATTACGATCATATACCCAAACAACAAACAACAAAAATATACATAGTATCACAAATCAATTACTGTAAGGTAAATTTCCTTTATAATCAAGAAGTTGTGTTCACATAACAAGACATTGGCATAACCGCCTATTTTACACATTCATTCTTGTTTCTTTCTAATATGTAAGCCAATATGGGTTTGATTTCTAAATCAAATAACAAGTTTACATTAACCGAAAATAGATGGCCCGAACAAATAATGAATGTTATAAATATACAAATATGTAGACCTAGAAATGGGTGTAAATCAAGTGTAAAACATCCTCATTGAAAACATTACAGTCATACATTTATAACTAATATTGCGAGATCCAAAAATGGATAAAATTAACTCCACGAAAAATTTTCACACATACACATATAGTTTACACAATGCACGAGTTGTAATGGGCATCGAATATCAATCCAAAAGAATACGTCTCATACATAATCTTTACACAAAAAGTGAAGACCCAAAAATGGGTGAAATCGACCCAATAAAGAAGCTATAAATTTTTATATAATTAACCAAATACACAAATCTAAAAATGGGTTCCCAATTGAACCAATAAATGCATTTTCACACCAAAGATAATGCATAAAATGTGCGAACTGTAAATAGGAAAACAATCAACAAAATATTCTCATATTAAACAAAAAAATCTTCAAAATGCAAAATAGGAAAATGAGTATTTAGTCCATAGATTTATTTTCAAAACGTAGACCTAAATGGGTGAAATTTCAATCTCTTCCAAAAACAATTTACAATCAAATAAAAATAAAAACACAAACCTAGAAATGGGTGAGTAACCATGTATTTATTTTTCAAAATCTGAGACTTAATGGGTGAAAACGAGCAAAAATTTCCAATTTAAAAAAAAAAAAAAATTCTTTAAAAATTTATACCCAAATGAGTATTATTGTTAAAAAAACAATTCTATTTTAAAGCAATAATTTTTCAAAGCAATGGAATAATAAGAAAAATCATGCCTAATAAAATGTTTTCCAACTTCTTTCTACCAATCTCCTTTTAGATTTCCAATGCCCCATCCTCCAAATCCCGGTAAAAACTTGTATGCACAATAAAACTAAAAACAAAATGAAATAGATCTCCTTCAAACATCATCCTCCATTCTCTCATGTAAACCTCGTCGACTTCCTCTTTCCCCCATTTTTCTTTCTTAAAAACCACACGTCTCATTAATAAAGTCCACATTACTCTATATTAAAAATCAAAATGAATTTTCATTTATCCCCACTTTCTTGTGCATTCTTCACTTAAGTCAATTTCATGTTGGAAGCACAAGAGAATGAGAGGGGGTGAATCAATCCTTTAAAAATTTAAACAATTTCATATTTACTTACTTAAATCATAAACCATTCAACCATTAATGTGTGCACAACATCATACAACATACATTCAAATAACCACAACCATGAGAGAGAACACCATAACACAAGATATAAGTGGGAAACCCTCAAGGGGAAGAAAACCCATTGAAAAAAAACTTTATTATAGCTATGTTTCAAATTTAGTTGAGCACTAACTCAACAAGGAGCACCAACCCCTGATTTAGTGAGGCACCAACCCCACAAGGAGCATCAACCCCTAGTTTAATGAAGCACCAACTCCACAAGGAGGCTACAACCCCTAAGATGATCAAGCACCCACTCAACCACCTTTGAATGAATATATATGATGTTTTTTTTTCTGCAACAACTGATGGAGATCACAACTTCAACTCACAACCTTCAAACCCTCATTCACCTAGCTCGCTCTTTCTCCTTCTTTCTTCACTTGTCTTGGCTTAAAACCTTGTGCACGTGCTCTCTATCACTCCTTGACCTTTTAATCACTCTCTCGGATCTGAAAGAATGTCTTCATATCTATTACATACTCTCTCTTGCGTCACACTTTTCCCTCTCACTTAACTAGTGCAAATTTGAATTCAAAATTCACTTTTATATGCACTCCAACTCATAAAAATAAAGGGTTGGTACTACATCATGATTTTACCTAAAAAAATTGTAACACATTCATAAAAATATTCATATTGAACCCATGTATGTTGTTCATGCCCAAATGCACCAAACTAGCACAAAACAAGCTCAAAACCTTGTCACCTGGATGAGCTAAAACCACAAACACCATAAAAATGATTATTAAATCTCCCTAATTCATCTAAAAAATTCAAATATGACATAAAATACATCATCCAAGGTCTTTAATTATATTTCACCAAATAAAATTATCATAACACGGTCAAGAAGGTTCATATGTTTTACCAAACAATTGTTTTTAGGACCATGTCTTCACCTTTGGGCCTCAAGACCACCCAAGAAAAACTCAAATATGGCATGTAAACACTAATTGGAATCTCCTGGACCTATAGATCACATTTGTGCTTGCTAGATCACATGAAACATCCATACATGCAAACCAAACTCACTTTCCTCTTCACCAAATTGAGCTGCCCAAAAAGTAGTTTTACAAATGCAAATGATTTTCACCCTTGTTTCCACTTGTTAAGACCTCAAAACTCATAAAGGAAAAAAATTCACCCCTCTTCACTCTCCAACTGATATAAAGCATCAACCAATCCATCTCATGTCTCTTTTACCTCAATCTTTCAAAGAAAAGCAATTATGTCCCGAGAAACGACAAACTTTTTCTCTACAAATCAAGTTGAATGCTCCATCAAATGTCATGATCATGAGACAAAACTTATACTAATATAAATACCTTTGAATCCTCTTTCCATAACATCTTACATTTCCTTCCAACTCTAAGTGGAAGGCCTTTAACCAAGTCCATCTTTGAAAACTTCCTAAAACTACCCCAAAACTACCTTAAGACCAATCTTCATAAATAAGGCACACTTTTCCATTTAGAAGAACCACCATGATCTGAAACCATCATGGACATCAATTAAAACTCCCATACTAAAAAAATTCAATTTATTTTGTAACTCCTTTGGATAACCTTTTCTTAAACTGAACTTCTTTAGAAACTTACATTTTAGGTGGGATCCACTCATCACCACATGATCTATCATAACTTTTTGTAAATATATATGAGTATTGTACAACATACAACAATCATACTAGCACAAGAAATCAATTTTGGGAACTTATGATCAATATCTCTCCTACCACTTTTGAGTTAGGGTTTCAAGCACATAAAAAGTTATTTACCTTCTTAACATTCGTTCATAAAAACTTGACGATGAAATGACCTCATTATTTTTTAGAAAAATTATTAACTCAATTTAAAATAATCCTTAAAATCCACAAGGTCCCATACAAATCACACAATTCATGGTGAGCATCAAAAGTGCAAATCGAGCTAGAAAATGCTCTCTTCTTGACCATGTTTCACTAAAAACAACATAACTTGCAAAATATTCTTCAGAATGACTCCAAATTTTTCTCACACCTCTAGGAAACCCCTATGCACCATATCCAATCATCATCATATCTCAAATAGGTCTCCATATTCTCATCCCATCTCATTTGCATGACTATCCCTTAGGGTTTTACATGGTTTAAGCTAGGTCAACTAAACCAACACTATAAATCATCATAAAACCTCTCAAAAAGGCCCTAAAATACTTGGAACAAAATTTATGACATCCTTGCATGCCTCCATGAGATCTCATGGCTCTACAACTCATCCTCATGCCTCCAAGCACCTAGAATGGGTCTAGATGAGCACCTGAAACTAGGTATTTAGCTTTATACCTACACCCTAGAAACTCGTGTGAGTGCCTAAAAACTCTCCAAAAATTATCTCCATGCCACTACCAAGCCACTCAAACCATCATTCACCATCACCTAGACTAGCTAATCACCTGATTAGGATTGCAAGGCCAAGCCAATCTTACTTAATCACCTCATGTCATCATCATACTTAGAATGATATGACACTTATCCATCACCCTCTTTGTCCTCAATGAAATTTTACATCAATGATAACACCTAGAATTCAACATGCCAACAATATCCCCCTTTGTCATTGATGGAAAACTACCTAATCTTCTCCCCCTTTTTACATTAATGACAAAGCTTACATGTACCTACATGTTATTTATATTTTTCAACTTCATATTATCACCTCTTGGATGGAAACATCAACCAACATCATCAAATTTGACTCAGAAACTTGTTATTCTTCACTAATTTCTGATTTTGATCTCTTTTCTCAGCTAGAAACCATTCAACTCCCCCTGAGTAGAAGCATACATGGACTTACACATGCCAACAATCATGAGACAGGGGCTTGGATCATAATTTCACCTCCTCTTTGAGAGAAAAATCATACAAATTCATCAAGTGGGCTCAAGAACTTGTTTTACTTCCCTTATACTTTGTTTTACCTTCTTGAATTACATTGTAGCAATCCTTTATCAATTGTCTATTACTCATGCCAACCATCTTTTGATCATGAAATATCTTAAAAACATCATACTTACCTCTTCTTGGACTTATTCTCATCTTGAGAAAGACTCAAACTTGGCTCAACACCATACCTTGACTTCATACTCAACTTTGGGACTGAGTTCCCTAAACAATTTTTTTAGTACAAATTTGTCCAATTTTTCCTTGCACTAGAAGCCCAAACTCACAATGGCACACCTTCTTATGACTCCCCATGGAACCAAACTATGCATTTCTAACTGAAAACATAATAATTGAGGCTCTTACCTTGTTATCTTTTCATGAAGATGACTCAACCAATTCATCTCTGCCATGAGGTGACATTTTAGTGTTCTTAACCTTTAAAGTATGTAAATGTGCCCTTTTTGGATAAGTGACCTACTCAACAAGCCATTTTGAATGAAAAAACTATATTTATGGTCACGTAACTTTCTAAGCACTTTGAACATCTGAATGGATGATAAAAGGATCTCCCATGTCTGGAGATCTTTATACACATGTAGCACATTAATTTTTTTCCTTCACGTAATTGCAACACCTTGTCAAGAAGAAACCATCACTCAAGAAGAAAAGAATCAACCAAGTGGATCTAGCATCACTCTTAATTTTTCCCAAGCACTTTCCTTTTCACCTTTCTCATGATCTTGAGCACAAAATATTGCTCCACCTAACTTAGGCACCACCTACATACCTGTAGGATGTTATTTTGATACTTTTGATATTATGCATACTTGACTCAAGTAGGAAAACCTCCACACATACCCTAAAAAATCATCTTTCTATTATTGTCACCTTCTTAATACCTTTTCATTTGAATTGATGACAAGAGATTCTCCCTATGCATTGAAGATTCATCTACTGAGTCATGTGTCATTCCATTTTGACACACAGTAGCCACCCTCTGAGCCTTGACATGAAGCACCTTGGATTGTAGTACCAACACAGGCTTTGTGTGACCTCTGTAAGAAAAAAATTGGTGTTAGTGTGCAACTTGCAAAATTAGGAAATAAAATTATTCAAATCCTAAACCAACACAATTATCTACCTACCTCAGATTGAGCAATGATAGAAAGAGGGAGAAGATCATATACATGTACTTACCTACAAGTGGAAATCCTCCTTCTTTGATAGCTTGGATGTGCTCAAGTGGATGATTTCCTTTGCTTCAGATTCATGGATTTGATTTGGCAACACTTCCCCTTCTTGAGATGATGAATTCTTGCTTATTAGAATGCTTAGTGATTGATAGTTTTCTTGGAGATTTTGACAACATATACTTGCAATTGTTTTAAGGTGGTGTGCATGGGAGGTGGCATCACTATTTATAGTTAAAGGATGGATAAATGGGGGTTGAGATTGATCCATGTAGGACATGGATTAATGGATGATTTCATTTTCTTCAAATTCATCGATTTGATTTGTGCAACACTTCCCCCTTTTTAGATGATGAATTCTTGCTTATTAGAATGCTTAGTGATTTATAGTTTTCTACGAGATTTTGACAACATATAATTGCAATTTTTAAAGGTGGTGTGCATGGGAGGTGGCATCACTATTTATAGTTGAAGGATGGATAAATGGAGGGTTGAGATTGATCCATGTAGGACATGGATCAATGGTGCAAAATGCATGAGAATGAAGAATTCTCTAGAATTAGAAAATTCTAGAGTTTGGAGGAACTCTCCATTGAATTAAAAATTCAATGGAGGGAGGCACATTATTTGAATATTTTAAAATAAAAGAGGGAAAATAGTAGAGACTTCTAGAAATAAAAGCCACTATATTTAGAGGATCATTTAGCTTGGGATTAGGTTCCATTAATTATGTTTAGTGGGGGGAATTAGATGGAGAGCCTAGTTGTAGAGTAGGCATAGAATAAGTGGTAATTTTAAATTCCTATAAATAGTTGGAGATTAGTTAGTTGGATTAATGTAAGCAAAAAGTGGTGTTAGTGGGCAACTTGCAAACTAAGAAATAAACCGATTTAAATCATAAACTAACATAACTATCTACCTACCTCAGATTGATCTGGATAGAAAGAGGGAGAAGATCGTATACATGCACTTACCTACAAGTGGAAATCCTTCTTATTTGATAGATTTGGATGTGCTCTTGATTGATGTTGGATGCTTTAGATTTTGATGGAGTCACTTGGGCAACACCTCCCCTTGGATTGCTTAATGAAGATCAATTTGATGGTTGATAGATGGATTGAAGGAATGGATTGATTGAGTGATTGAAGAAGATAAAATGGATGATGTTATGAATTTACAATATTCTCCAAGATAGATCTCATTGAGGAGGGGAGCTCAATTTATAGTTAATGGGTAGAGGATTTAATAGCTAGGATTAATCCAAGTTGGATTGAGATCAATGGTGGAGGATGTATGATAAGTATGGAGAAATCTAGAATGGATATTTATAGAATTTGAGAGAAGTCTCCATGGAGAGTGGAAGGTTTATTTGAATTTTTAAATGGAGGGAAGTTTAGAGAGGCTTCTAGAAATAGAAGCCTCTAGATTTAGAGGTGTGAGGATGTGATTAGGATTAGGATTAGATTAAGTTAATAAATGATGATGGGGGTGAGGAGACATGGAAAGGCTAGATGTAGGGATGTGTAGAGTAGGTGGGTAGGTAGATATAGGAATATTAAATTCCTAGAAAATTTTAATGAATAATTAAAATAGGATAATAGGATATAATAATGGATTAATGAGATTAATGATAAAATGGGATGTAATAATGAATTTAAATGATTAATGATTAAAATAAATGATAAATTATAAAGGGTAAATAAAATAAATGGATTAAAATAATAATTAATCTTGCGATTAATTATTATATGGGTTATGTTGGGATATTTGTGGGACAAATTAATCGTAATTAAGCATGTCAACATTTTATAAGTCTACAACCACATACTCATCATTACCCCCTTCACATTACTATGCAGCTTCTCCAATCATTCTCAACATCTTATGTATCTAACACAAGGTGGATACAATTTTCCTTTGTCGTTGATAGACATGTAACCTCACATTCTTGCATTCCATTAACACTTATGTTCTGAAATAGTGGTATTGTCCTCACTATGATACCTAAGTACTTGCCTATTGTGTCCATATGTACCTTTTGTAGATCATCACTTTGATCATTTAGACTACCTCACACCATAACCCATACTTTGAAAAACCCTTATTTTTTCAATTTAAAACTTCTATTTGTTCTCGATTACTATAAATCTCCATGAATGAAATGAACATACCTCAGTTTGATGATGCCCTTACATTGGTTCAACACATCTTTACTAGGGCTTAACTCTTCTTTCCATGTCTAAAGAAGTTTGAAAATCATGTAGTCATCTTATTTACATGTTGATGACACTCCTTTGGACATGTAGCCATCATTTTACACTTGCATGTGTTACTAGCCCTTATCCAAGTGAAATCCACTTCTATATTTTGATGCATTCATTTTCTCATATAAATCTTACTAGTTTTGAGCACTTGTTTTCATGTTTTAGGTGTATACCAAGTTTCACCATAGGCTTCGTTGAGAGGAAGGATCAAACTTCACTTACTAGTCTTCAATTAGATCTATGGACTTGATTAACACTAAGAGCTCAAACTATCTTGGCGTAGATAACGAATGATGTATTTATCTATGAGACCACAAAAACATGAGGATGAACATGTCAAGGTTATATTTTCAAAGTTTTAAGGCTTGAATCAACCTCTAATACCTTCATTTCACAAAAATCTCGAACCCTAAATAAGGTTTCCTAGAGTCCAAGATATAGCACTTAGATAACTCTTGACATTTGACACAACTCTTTCTAATTCTTATATATACCTAGACACTCCTCACACCATCTCCTTGAGGTACACAAAATTTACATGTTGTAAAAACATCAGCACACCTGTTATAGGTCATGTAGACTAACACATAACTTTGACAAGAACTTACAATACCATGGACAACCTTTGATCTCAACCATCTTGTTTTGACCCATTGTTGACTTAGAATAGAATTCTCATGATAAAATCAAACATTTATATATACCACCAACTTTTATCACTGACTAGAAACAACTTGAATTCATAGCATCATAGACTTCTCTTAAAATTTTGAGACACAAAATGATCAAGACCTCTTGAAGGACTAACAGAACCTCAAGCTCAAACAAGATAAGAAAATATTTCATGTTACATACTATCAAAGAAAAAATCCTTTACTCATTACTTCATCTTCTTGTTATATCACAACTTGACTCCTTAAACATGACAGAATTTGTGATGATTGTACAACCTTGAGAAGACATCTTGACTATAAACATACATTCCTTGATTGAGAAACCACAAACAACAATATAGGACTACACAACATACCTAAACAAATTGATGACACACCTTGATATACTTTAACATCATGCAAGTACATTTATTACAACATACTTTAGACATCTATCTCCCCTATTCTCGTTGCTTCATATGAATGAATACACCTCTAAGAATCCTAATAGAGGCATATACCATTATGATGGGTCTAAAAGCATGAATTGAAGAGGTCCCAAGACCTCTTAGATTCCTAAAAGTCACCTTCTTCTCCTTGCTTCTAATCAAACATTTGAGACACACCTTATCTTACATCCAAATCAGTGCTTGGAGGACCATTATTATTCATTCTAGGCTCCCATATCCTGCCTTGATTGTTAGCATGCAATATAGAACCCTGAAAGCCTCTTTATTGCATCCTAGGACCTTGAAATATCTTGACTTCCCTTGAGTAACCATGATGAAATTCTCTAGAAACATGACCAAATTCATTATAATTGAAACATACCACTGAACCCTTGCCTTTGTAGCCTTCAACTTGACTAGGTGGATCATACAAACAATATCTAGCAACATGACCTCTCTCATGAAAATTTTAGCACACTACATTCTTAGCTTGATCACTCCTACTATCTCTCCATGGGTGATCATATCTATCAAATCTCATACACTCCTTTTCCCTATGACCAAATCCATTACAAGTAAAACAATAACCATTGAAATATATTTCATACCTTGAGGCATTAGGTTGTCTAATGGGCTTTGTCTTCACATTGTCTTTAGTGGAACTTTCCTTATTTCCTTCCTTGATGCTTGGTCCTTCACCATCCTTTCTTGGAGAACTATTCTCTTGCTTCATCTCTTTATATTTGAAGTCTTCTTTAAATCCCAAACCTTCCTTGTCACTGCAGATTTCTGATTGCTCAAGATATCATCAAGAGCCTTGGTGATTTTCTCAAACTTCTGAAATGATTTTGCTTTGCTAGTTGCATCAGATAGCTCTCTCTTAAGAAGAGTCACTTCTTCTTCCTTAGATTACAAGTTTAGATTCATTGAACTCATATGCATCTCTAGCCTTCTCATTGTCTCATCTAGATTTTCAGTTACAACCCAATGTTTCTCTTCAAGCTCATGGATTTTTTCTTCATACTCTTTGACTTGAGTCTTTAGCTTCTTGACATTCTTCTCAGCATGCTTTATCTCAACTTGAACTAATTCAATTTCATATTCATCTTCTTCTTCTTCAAAATCTTTACAAGAATATGATATGAAATCACCTAACAATGTAAAAACACCACTAGTAGATCTCATAACATATTTTTCATGAACAAGACCTCATCTCCTACATCTTTGATAATAATTGTAGGAGCTTTAAAAAAATAAATCAAACACACAATATATTATTTCATTTTTATATTAATCCTACTAATACAATGGCTATTATATAGCCATGGAGGTGGGAAAACTACCTCCTATAAAATAGGAAACACATGACCCGTTTATAATAATACGGGTGTAAAACATTATATAACGTATATATTATTAGTCATAATAATATATACGACTAACCATTAATGAATAATTACTAATGTAATTATTCATTTTACAACAATTACAATAATAATGTGAACACTACATTATTTTCCTAACATTCACCCCCTTAGTGTGAACATTATTAATAGCTAATCTTCACCCCCTTAATGTGAACATGAAGAAGAACCATATTTCAAAGAAGTTGAACCACCTCATGAAAGCACTGCTTAGACCAGGTATAAACTCCATAGATTATCCCTTTACCCTTGTAAAGGTGTATTAATGAGCTGAATTATGCGGGAATACTCCTACCTCTTTAGGTTTTTCGTGGGACTTTTCCTTCCTCCCGAGTGCCCAAATTCTAGATCTCCAACATCCAAAAGCTTCACACTATTTGGATAACCATCTCCGAGTCTATTCTCCTACTCCCCAAAAGCAAGTCTTCTAAAAACATGAATCTTCCCCAAAATTCTAGAAAGGGTTTATTTAACATATAACACAATGAAACAATGAAAACTATGAATATTGAAACATAAAGTTACGTTAAAAAAATGTCACCAAACCATCATGCAGCCTCATCGTTGACGATTGGCGAGAGTTTGTTGATTGATCTCAACATCTAATGCCTCCATCCTTCGATCACTTCTCGCTAACTCAGCCAGATTTGATCATGGATCTCAATTTTAAATACCTAAATTGGACTTGAATTCCACCTAAAATGCATCGAGAAGGAAAATTATTTTTATTTTTACAAATTTTGACAACTCTCAAAATTATGACAATAAATGACCTTGACGACACGACATTGACATTGACTACCATGACTCAAACTATTGTTTGAATTTTGAAAATAACAATTTACATGGATGTACAATAAATATATCGACACTGAATAATTATGATGACTAACACATCTAGACAATATCAACAGGACGATACTACTAGACTAATATGGATACTACTTATTTTTAACTCTTAAAAAATAGGTTTTGACTAAGAAGATAAGACAAATTTATTATATAAATGAGACTTTATTGTAGACACTTTGTGGATTTAATAAAACTTGACATAGATTTAACAAAATAACAAAACCACTAATATATATAATCCAACTATTTTTACTCTAACTTTATGACAAGTAGACATAATAAACAAACTTATTAGAATTTAAAACAAACATCAATATCCCAAAAAAAAAAAGTAATAACTAATACCTAAACATTCTAAACTACATGACATGAACTACAAAAAAACCTAATTACGCTGGAGGCATGGCTACTACCTGTAGTAGATCTCCAACGACAACGCTTTTACTTGAGCAGCTTCGACCTACCTATCATCATCAATTGCCCACTGTCTCCCCGTCCGGTGCAGAACATCACCAAAGCATAAGCTTAAGTTGCTTGTCACCGGGTATGCATCGTCTTCTGTTGCCACGTAGCTCTGGTGCTGTTGAAGGCTCGGGTTCTCGCTTTGATAAACCCTAATTTGACCAAACAATATATGCAAAAGGGTTGAGTGGAAGTTTAAGCGGCCAGGAGCTAAGTCGTTTCACCGCTGAACAAAGGCAGACCATCATGAAGCTGAGAGGAACTATGGAAGGATCGGTCGTCTGAGCCACCACTAAACCGAGCACATAATCCAGATGGTAGAGCGGTCGAGCAGAGTTAAAATAGCTAGGAGCTAAAGATGGGCCACCAGTTTGTTGTCGATCACCCACAGTCCAGTGCCAAGAAAAATAGCAGAGAGGTCAAGATTCAACAAATCCACACACAAACTGAAAGGAATAGTGTGTAGGAACAAAGGACAAGAAGGCCGAATAACACACCCAATGCCTGCATCATCCGTGGTCACTAAGATACAAATTCATATTGTTAGGATTTTTCTGAAGGTCCTGAATCATCTTGACGAAGTCCGGTTGTTGCAGATATAATCTTGTTTTTGGGTCCGCTGTTAGTTTCGCCCACAACTCGGTCCTTGAAATATATTTCCAAATGGTGATGCTGTAGGCCGACTTCGACTTGCTGCCTGTGCATCAGCAAGGCCTGATTTTAATCCTTTATTAGTAGGATCAAGCTCCAAGCCTTTTTTGTATGCGGAAATTGCTTCATCATATTTTCCAAGGCCAACATATGCTGCACCGAGTCTGCTGTAACCCTTAGACCAATCAGCCTTAATTTCAACAGTTTGTTTTTGCATCCTGAAGGCATTTTGCATAGGGGGTTAAGCAACTATCTTCCCCTGCAGATTTGGCAGCTCTATTTCGAACCCTCTGCCCCAATACAATATGCTTTAGATGAATTTAATCTTGAGATTGGTATTCAATTCTTTGTGTTTTCTATTCAATCCTCTGTAATTTCTGGTGATTGCTCATCACTAGATGCCTTAGAACCTTGTCCAAAACCGTGCGTTGTATGTATTTTACTAATTAGGGTTTTTATGTCTTGGTTCATACAGTGTGGAATGAACAGGTCACCCAGTGGTGGCTTTATTGTCTTCACGAATGGCTCCTTGAGAATCCAAAACATACTGAGCATTAGCAAGCAGGCCTAAGTTCAAACAATTAGGCCTCGTCTCTCAAACCAAAGCCTTCTATCAGGACAACCATTGGAATGATGTGGATGGGTATTGTGAAGTCATTTTCAGCCGGTAAAGGTGGGGGAGGGGCTACAGACATTTGGTATCACATTTCCAAGTTCCCCCAGTGCTTGAGCCTGGCCATTGATCTTGTGCCTACTCTTAAGAAGAATTATGGTATTGGGTTTGAAAAGGCAGAAAAGATAGGATTTGGGCTGCTTCCAAGTCCAGAAGATTTAGTTGTTGATGGAGAAAAGAAGTCATTTTTTACTGGTTGTGGGGATGGCTGGATCAAGCGGGTTTGGATTCATGGGAAAGGTGATAAACAACGAGTGGAGAATTGGGCATTTGTTGGTGGACGAACTTTGGGTGTGGCTCTTGGTCCTAATCAGGAGCTCATTGTGTGTGAACTTACCCAGGTAATTTTTTTCCATGTATGTAATTATGTGTTATAAGTTCTAAGGGTCATCTACTTTCATAAATTTGATGTAAGTTTATATGGAATCATTAGTTTGTTTTGTTCAAAAGTTTTGGATTGAATACTATGTTCTTAAAATGAACTGTGTTAGGGCTTGCTGAATGTGACGAAAGACAAAGTGGAGGTCTTGTGCAGTGAAGCAGGAGGGTCAAAATTCAAGTATGTGAAATGATTTTTCCCTTTGTATTTGAAATTTCACTGCATTTGATGCTCTGAGGATGACTTTATTTGAGTTGAAGAGCTTTTAGTGGTTTGTAGTTAAAAGTGAATTCAATGGGAGCTTCATCATGACTGGTTCATAAGGTGCAATATTTACTAAAGGTTTTGCAGATGGGGTAGAGTAAAGTAAGTAGATTTTGATTGTGGGAGGAACTCCAAGGTTAAACGCACATGAAGTAGAGTAATTTTGGTATGAGTGACCTCTGGGGAAAGCCCTCGTATTAATTCACCCCTATGATCTTCACCCGAGATGTATTGAATGCCAATTGCATCATTCATACTTGTGAGAGTGACTGCTACTCATGAAACATGGGTCAATGTGGGAATCATCTCACTTAATTTGATGGAGGCCAAGATGATCAAGTCAAGCCTTCTTTCCTTAAACAGAGGAATGAGTTATTGATAGGATTTTAGAGCCCAAAGTCAGAAGGTCACTATCACAGGGCAGAGTTATAGGGGTTTCAAAGTATTAAGCTCTCCAAACATACTCTCAGGCTTATATTACATTCCCTCTCAAAAATTCTGATGGAGGCCTATATGATGACAACCAGGTTTCAATGCTACAGTTTCCAAAATCACATTTTGTAACCCTAACCACATGTTTACTAAGAACAAGACAGAGCATGAGAGATTTAAGAACCAGTGACTCTTCAAGAATATACAAAGGATCCTACAGTTACTGCCTCGTTCCAAGACATACATCCACAAATACAACTTGTAGTCATCTAGATATCAGGGGAACATGTAAGAATGTTGTACAGACCTGTATCAGCACAAGAAATCCATAGGATTATATGATAGTCAAGGCAGAATATGGGGGTTGTCGTAAATATTGACAAACCAATAATATACCGAGGTTCCTACCAAATTCTACATGCCTCCATACGTACAGGAAACCTCTAACAAGCTATTAGCATCTCGATATATCAAGAAACATATGAAAGCTCACTACAGTCTTGAAAATCCCTAGAAAATACAGAGTTTCATAAGATTTGAGGAATAACGACTGAACAAAGGAGAAATTATAATGTCAAGAAATTTGTCTTCATCTTTATTAAATCCCTGACACCCTCATACCATTCGTCGGGAGCTCAAGAATACAAGAATCAAATGCAAAACCCTATTTTCTGGGTTCTTCTCAGAACTGAGACAACATATCTCAAGAATCATATGACATAGAATCTTATTGGACCAATTGAGGTCCTAGACCTAAGAAAACCAAAATTTGAGCATATTTTCATAAGGATGCCCCTGCATCATAATTTGATCTACTACGAAAACATTACCTGTATAACGTGGGCATTCTGTCAACTTTGATTATAATACATCCTAATACTCATTCAACATGAGTTCTCATTATGTGAGCCAGATGCAAGGAAAGAAGAATTTGCCTGAATAGTATTCTCTATAGTCAAATTTAACATAAAGTGTAGTCCCAACTATGTTACTAGAAATGAGAAAGATGAAGCATGATGAAACGACAATGCAAGAAACAAATTACAAACTATTTTCCATTTGTGAACATATGTTCTGAATTTTAGATGTGATAATACATAAAACATAATATTTGCTCATGAAATCTAATCTATTTAGAATGTTTTGAAGGGCTAGAGCAAAGAAGAATGACATAGAATCTTATTGGACCAATAGCTGGGACTACACTTTATGTTAGATTTGACTATAGAGAATACTATTCAGACAAATTCATCTTGCCTTGCATCTGGTTCACATAATGAGAAAGATGAAACAGGAGAAGCAATAACATGTTCTCCAGACCAGAGAGAAGACCTCTTCTATGGAGTACTTGGGGGACTTGGTCAATATGGAATCATTACCAAAGCCAGAATAATGCTGCAGAAGGCTCCTGACATGGTATGCTCACCAATTATACAACATGGCTGAATAGTAGTAGTGGAATCAGGTCCCCCTTTCTTTTTTGTTTCTGTGCTGGACTGGATTACAAAGTGACATGTTGCATCTGCACTGCATCTGCCAATATTTATTGCTATTTGAGTTTCTTGTCTGCCAATTTTTCATGTCTTGAAGTGGGTACCTACATCAGAAACTCTATTTGCTTTTCTGCTTCATAATTTTTGTCATCCTTAATTGTTTTTCCTTAAAGCTTATTCCTATGGTCTGATTTGATTTGGTTTGCAGGTAAGGTGGATCAGAGTTGTATATGCTGATTTTGAAGATTTCAGAGCTGATCAGGAGATGTTGATAAGCTTACCAGAGGTAAAATCTTTTGATTATGTGGAAGGATTTGTGCGTTGGCTAACAATAATGATCCAATTAATGGTTGGCCTTCTGTACCACTGTCCCTCACCTCCTCATTTGACACAAAGCTTATACCTGATACTGCTGGCCCAATGTTATATTGCCTGGAAGTTTCCCTTCATTATGACCATGACACAGATTTCATGGCCCTCAATAAGGTCAGATTTCCTACTAATAATACATCATTACCATAATTTCATGAAGAAATATGTTATTTGGGTAATGATCACAAAAAGAATTATAACCCAATTATAGTTACACTACTTTGCAAAGAAATCATGGAACTTTTTCATATATGTGCAGAGAATGGAGAGCATAAGCTGATTGCAATCAGTTGGGATGCATCCAAAATACTACCTAGAAGCAATGCATTGGGGACCTTAAAACAAACATTCCACTTGTTGTCGTGGCCTGCCAACTAGACCTATTGGTTCTCTTTTCTTGGCTCAAATGCATAAATTAAGTGGGAAAATGATATAAATTTGGTGGAAAGGGACTTGGATGGCATTAGACCCACAATTGATCATTTTGTGTGGATGGTTGACCTCCTTGGCCGTGCTGGCTATCTTGAGGAAACTTTAAACTTTATCATCAAAATGTCGATTAAACCTGTGTTGGTTGTCTGGACATCTTTGCTTAGTGCCTGTACAACACATAAGAATATAGGTTTAGGACCATATACAACAACTCTTCTTTTTGAGATGGATCGTAAAAATGCTTCAACTTATGTTCTTTTTGTCTAACATCTATGCAGATGTGGGAAGGCGAGATGAGGTTCAAATGGTAAGGAGATTGATGAAAGATAGAAGACTAAGAAAGATACCTGGATGTAGTTGGATTGAAGGCCATAAGAGGGTACATGCTTTTTGTGTTGGAGACAGATCACACCCATAGACATGATATCTATGCAAAGTTGGAGAAATTGTGTTGGGAAATGAAGGCAACAGGTATTTTGTAGATTCAAGACATGTATTGAATGATGTGGAGGAGGAGGAAAAAAATTATTCCTCTGCCACCATAGTGAGAAGTTGGCAATTGCATTTGGATTGTTAAACACGCCCCCTAGAACAACTATAAGAGTTGTCAAGAACCTTCGCGTATGTGTTGAGTGCCACACTGCAACCAAGTTTATCTCCAAGATTGTTGCAAGACAAATTGTTGTGAGAGATGCAATTCGGTTCCATCATTTTAACCAAGGAAAATGTTCTTGTGGAGATTATTGGTGATGTTAAATGAAGCAATCTGTAAACACAGGCTTGCACTATAACAAGGTGCACCATGTCAGATCTGCAGAGATTATTGGGGATGCTAAGTGAAGCAATCTGAAAACATAGGCTTGCACTATAACAATGTGCACTTTGTCAGACCTGCAGTGATAAAGAAGGGACCAGGTTCAATTTCAAGTTTCTAAATAATTTTATTTTCCAAGTGTTTGGAGATCTAGACCATGATGTTTACTTCTTAAAATCAGATGTATAGTATGCAATTAGCATTACTGCCTCTACCATGGACGTGTCATAACATTGAATTGTTTTTAGGATACCTGCATATATGTGCTATAAAAAGCTGAAGGAAAAGGTGGAGAATGGGATTAAACAGATGGAGAGGGAAAAATGACTGGCTAACAGGAAATGTGAGACGAGATCCAATGCTTGCAGATGATTCTCTCCCATTTCTTAATAATTATTTACTCCCACCTTTGTCATTTTATCTGGTGCCTATCGTCTGGATTAATTGTATCACTTTGTGCCTATGTAATGTCAGCGATTTGAGATTGAATTATACATACCAGATCATACAAATTTATATGTGTTGTTGTGGATTTTCAATTTTCTCATGTATGGTTAGAGATTTCTTTATGTTGCCAGGAAAACTTGCATAACTTGCTTTATAGATTGATGTTACAAAGAAGATAATATAATTTATATGCGTGAATGTAAAATTACAATATATATTGCACTGTAATTATATGTGTGTGTGTGTGTGGGTGGGGGTAAATCCAATTAAATATCAGTCCATATTATTATAAAATGCATGCACTTAGTTTCCCTTTGAAGTTAGGTGAATAGGAATGTTACACAGTGTACCTATGTGAGAGAGGGTTCATACATTTTTGTCATTGCTCATAATACAAAAAAAGGCACCAGATTTGTAAAAAGGATACTATTTCTCTTTTCCCCCCTCCGAGAAGAATCCCAATCATAATTTGTTTTGGATTTCTGATGGACCATTGATATTCACCTCCTCAGGCTTAACTAATAAGCTTGATAATTAAAGCCTTTTCCTTCAATTTCTCGATTTACCACTTGTATTTTTAATAATGTTTCTTCTTCCCAGGATTTTGTCACATGTACTTGAGCCATGACAGCAGCCACCTTTTAGTCTACAAGCCTGCTCAGGGAATTGAAATCAAATTGAGAGAGTGAGATTTCTGAATTAAAAAGTGAAGCAACAATATTTTCTCTTCTAGAGAGATGAAAACTGAAACTCTTTTCTGCCAACTGACCCACTCACGGCGTACCATCTCAATGATATTGAATCAAAAGGGAACTCTGATTTAGTAGACTGAAAATTTTTTCCCACCTTGTTCAAAGCATTTACAGCTGACAGCTTACTCTAAATGCAAATTCCAAAGGGCAACATAGTGCCAAGTACAAAGGCTGTAACAATTTTCAGGTCAGAGACCTTTACACTTGATGTTTTATATGTTGATCCATCTAAGGTTCTATTTAAATATGTATAATGTCTCGTGTAACACTATTAAATATTATTTGTGGCTGAAGGTTTCCTGGTTCTTTGAGCATTTGTATGTTAAGATTATTCAGAAGTCAAAAAATTGAAGATTCAAGGAAACATGCATTTAGAAATTCTACACTTGTCTTTTGCAGATTGGACAACATTCTTCTATTTCTGCAGATGATTGAAGAAGACGAAGTGGAAGTCACTGTTACAACTGCGAAAAGAGAATGTTAAAGAAGAAAAAGGGACTATTGCGATGGAGACAAATGATGGTCAAAGAAATGGTGTACCTAAAGTTGGTGAAAATGTTGACGTTAATATGCAGGAGACCAAAAATTCTTTTGAACATTCATCAACAGGGACTACTTCTGAGAATGGAGCTTCAGAGATGGAGGATAAGACTACCCAGATGGAGACTGAAGCTAAGGTGTGCTCTTTAATGTTATGCATGTTTGTGTCTTTCTTCGTGTTTTCACACAATTAATCTTTACACAGATAAATACATTGAATAAAAGTTAAATTGTTCAAACCTATTAATCATTGGATAACATCACACAGTATTAAAGAAGGAAAGAATGTTTGCTTCAGTCACTAACCACCTCCTGGTTCCACATAGAATCAATTTGTATTTTGTTTGGCCTATTTGCCACATGGAATTTGTCTGGGCTTCATTTGATCGAACAATCCTCCATGGGCCCAAAATAATTCAGGTACCATTCACAATATTGTGAACTATGTTCCATGTCAACCACGTCAAAAAGAGCTTATTTAATCTATGTCTTAGAGAAGATCTAAACACCATATACTAAACAATCTCTACCTTCACAGAAACAATAAAATATGAACCTAAAAATGCCTTACAAGCCCGATTTGGCTAAACCTCATAGGCTTTTGTGAAGGTTCTCAAAAATATCTTAATGCACTGCAATTCTCTTTTAATTGATACAAGTTGGAGATAACCACTCTATAGTCACAATTTCATTACCAATATCAAATCTGCATATGCAAACAATATCGAAATTAGCTAGCAAACAACAACTAAAAATTCCATGATGCATAACTTAAGGACATAACAACACAAAAAATCTATTGCCTTGTAAGAAACAACTAGGCTAATTAGCAAGTAAATGACACAGGCCAACAAAAAATGAAAAATAATCAAAACACTGATTTCTACCTCAAAGCATGGATTGCCCTTATCAGTTTACACAAACATATCTACCACCCCAGAATACATGCAAGATAACACATTCTCCATAGAAACCTGATGCTCATAAGAGAAAAATGGTAACATCCCCTTCCCCAAATCGTCATTTCAAAATGAAAACTGAAACTCTTTTCCGCCAACTGTCCCACTCACGGCATAATCTTGCTCCACTTGGAGTGACCACTAGTTATATTATTTCTACCGCAACAAACATAAGGATGAGTATCGTTGTTGGAGGGTTTTCTGACTGAAGGAAGTCTACACTTAGCATAGACTACAAATACCTTGAAAGATGCTTTGTTTTCCTCTTTACGTTGTAGTTTCCTATGTTGAAGCTTTGCTATATTATCTCCGATTAGGAAGCATTCGATCAACTCGTAAGAGACACCATTACAGTAGAGATGAGCCATGAGATATTTGAGGGATCTCAGGTTATAGATGTCGAAAGACTTAGATCATGCATAAAATAATGTTGAATTCGGTGGTAGGAGAGATCACTGGTGGTAGTATATGAAGTAAAATAGATCCCAACAGATTAAATTTTATGGTTGGAAGTTTCAAATTTTTCGGCCACATACATTTAAATCGAGACCATCACACTAAACTCTTGGTTCTTTAAACATACAAAGACAATGCAATTGAGGTACATCAATAAGAAATCACATCCTCTTTTCACGGATCTGATCGCTGAGCATAAACTGCCAAAAAATGGCATAAAAATCTCAGTAAATCTTTTCATGAAGGCTCCAATTCTCATAGATTCATAGTGATAATTGACGCATGGGTTAGAGGTGTCGAGATGTTTTTCTCAATCCTTTCATATCACTAGTTTGTTGAGTATATCTTGTTGAGTATTTTTCACCAAATCCAATGGAAAATTATGAGATGAAGATAGATGCAAAACGTAGCCTTCATCCAATGTTAATTTCATGAACAATTATTGAGAGGAGGTGGATTGAAGGGCATAACAGAGAGTAGACCAAAATTAATGGCGATGCACTTTCAATATACACAAGAGAGAACAAAAAATTTCTCATTCAAAGACAATGACAATAGAGAATATTGATTGTCCATGCAAAACAAATTATTCCTCCATTACTGATTTGTAGACACAAAATCATGCACTTTAACTAATTATCTAGTCTCGATCACATATTACTATGCATATGGTTATTAAGTAAGAAAGTACTAATTAACCCATGTCTTTGGCCACCTTTATTTTCTTTATTCTTATGATCTTAGTCTTGCACTCTTACTTGTTTAGTATGTCTTTACACCTTTCGCATTTTTCATTCGAGACACTAACGCCCAAATTTAGGACGTCAAAGGCCAAGGCACCCCATCCCCTCCGGGTGCCCTTGTCCTCTTTAAACTTTGGTCAAATTTTTGGGTCCTTTCTATCCATTTGAGCATCTTATATTTTTGGTTGTCAGCCTTTTTGGGGTTAACTATGAAATTCAAGTGAATGAATCATATAAATATAAAATTATGTGATCATAATAAAGGACCAAGCATTAAGCATCTACTATCTCCACCTAAGGTTACGTCCATCAAAGGAATATATAGCTCCATTTAGATCCATCTAGCTCCATCACAAGGGACAAAGACTGGTTCATTTGCATCACACTTCATAGGAGGGGAGTTTATTATTTCCACGCACACATTATTTACATTCTACATCTAGTTACTTGCTCGCTACTTCAAGTGTGACACGCACAAGAGCAACCTAGGGCACAATTCCACACACACACATAGAACTACATTGGGTTTGAGATGTAGTGCATCGTTCAATTGTAATTCCACCATTTCGTAGTGAGGATAGTCCAAACCCTCATTTTACATCTTACTTTTTAGGATTTGATGTCTATTTGAGGGTTTTTAGGTGCTTTCTTCATTGCGGAGTTTACGGTGACCTCGGAGATCTCACGAGTTATACGAGTGTAATAAAAGGTGAACAAGTATGAACATCTTATGATACCTCAAAGGAGGTTTTCTAAGCATCTACGCAGACTAGGGCACCTAAAATCTAGACCAGGCACCCACGGGTTCCCTATCCTTCTTGAGTTCCCAGTCTAGTTGAATCATCCGGATCTACATTTTTGTAGGATTTTGTGCAGCATTCCTCCATCTTTGTTCAGTCGGTCTCCACTATGACACAATCTAACAACCTCTTTGAATCAACTAAGGATCTTCTAACCCTCTTTGTAATTAGGGTTTCATATTTTCATTTCTTAGTCACTTGGGTATTATTTCAAAGTATTCATTTATTTACTGCAAACTTGCATTAGATTAGGCTATTATTTTACATTTTAGCATAATAATTTTGGTGAACCCCATTCATGATCGGTCATTCAGATCCTTCTCTAGCACATCATATTTTATATCATGGATCCTATAATTCTTCAAATTTCTTTGTCTTATTTACTTAATATGCATCCCAATTTCCAAGTTGTTATGCAAAAACCCTAGAAACCATTCATCTCCTTAGAGATATGCTACAACATCAATTGAGTGCTATTTTCAATCATTTATCTAATGACCTAAGTATTTGTGATCCTCCATCTAATCAACCCATGTTGGAATCAATTAAAAATTTTCATTATTTATTTCAAGATAAATTTTAGGCTATGGAATCCACCATTACATCTCTTAAATCTAAAATCAAACAGACTTAAGGATGTTACTCAAGCTCATGTATGTTCTCCTTCTACATACCATCTACATTTTATGTATTCTTCATGTGCTTATATTAGTGGGCCTTAAGTCTTGTCGCTCACCTTTGATCGCAATACTAATAAATATGACATTCTTACTAATCTATTGATTCATTAATTGGTAACTTTAGTGCCTACTCAAGGCTATCCTCCTTACTGACTTGCTAAATATCAAGGTCATCCATTTTGTAATTATCATCGAATCAATGGACATAATGATAATTACTGTTATGATTTATGATGAAGGATCAATCATTTTCAGTGTCAAGGATTTATCTCATTCATTGCACAATATTTTTTTACATGGCCATCTATAATTGTTACATCCCAACGGGTTCCTAAAGTTGATTCATCCATGTCTAATAAACACCATGCCATCACCTTTCATGTTCCTTCTCCAGAAAATCAAGTGTCGCCTAAGCAACCTCCATTAAGAATAAGTCCAACACCCCCTCTTACTAAGTCATCTACAACATTAAAAATTCTGAATACGCAACCGCCTCTCAAAATTAGTCTATCTTCTTCTCCTATCAAGTCATTTGCAACATCATCAATCCCACCTAAGTTACCACCATTCAAGATTCCTCCCCATCCTTCTCCACTTCCATTTCAAATTCATTTTTAAAATCAAACTCCTATTGATAGACAAGACAAATTTCTACCATCATCGCATGGTCTTGTTGTTCCTTTTTCCACACATGCTTCCACCGCTTCACACAAACTTGGTCTTTGGTATGTGACTCTCGTCACCTTACCTCCCTATGACACACTCTTGTGCTATAGTTCACACTTGACTATTGAGGGCATACTATACACATGAACCTCACACACTGCATAGTAGACACTACATGTTACACATCCTCACACATTCTACACCTTTGTACATACACATTATTTTTCTCTTACATCTATTATGCATCATTTACATTTTGTGCTTTATACATCTATACATCATACACATTCTACACCCTACACTATTATACATTTTACATCACATGCACTTTTCACTTCCACACTTATATAATATACACATCTTAAATTAGATACTACACATCCACATTACACACTTTACACATCGTAGACCTATGAAATTTTCTCATCATGACATCTACTATACATATTACACATCCTACTCATCTACTTATACACGCTTGCACTCACTACCATATGACACACTTTAGTCCCTCGGTCCATACTCAACTGCTTGAGGGTATACAAATCAAATGGACCTCATCGCATTCACACATTCAACCATTCAACCTTTTTCTCATGCAACACTCCTAGGCTAGTTATATACATTTTAGGATACATCATCACTTCCTCTAACATCATCTAGTGATATACGCTTTAGGCTACATCATCACTTCCTCTAGCATCATCTAGTGATATACGCTTTAGGCTACATCATCACTTCTTCCATTATCTTGTTGTGATATACACTTTAGGCTAAATCATCACACATTCTCACACCTCATCTCTATGTCGCATATCATCATTACACATTCATCACATCACATTACACACAACATATAGTTCGACCATTTCCCAATGACGCACTCTCATTTACGGTTCATTCTTGACTATTGAGGGGGCATAAATAAATGAACCTCACTGCATACAATTCCATTCACTCGAGGGCATGTGGCTCCTATCATTCACTTTGTATTCCATTCCATCCATCCATATCATACTACATATCTTGGTTGTATTTACTCTTGCTTGCATTTATTTGTACATGTTCACTTTATTACACATGCTAGATAGATATATTGTATTTCATTATCTTTATCATACACACATGTGTGTTCACTTGTTTCTAGTTGTGATCACAGATTATATAGGTCCATTACACACAACATGGATGCTTGGCACAATACCTAGTACCAATCCCATAGCGGCTCCTTGGGGCATCCACGTTTGTACACTACTAGGTGTTATTGCTTCATTTTGTTCCATAACACACTACTTTATCAAATTATACACATTTTGACATATTTTTTATCTTTCTAACATGTTAACGAGTGCTTCATGTGTAGTATTTATTTTACAGGACTATTTACCACCATGGTTATCTATTATATTGTTTGTACTTGCTTGTCATTATATGTCATTGTTTGGGGCTTTTCCCTTTGTCTTGTGTGCACACTTGTATGCCTTTGGCTTCATTGGCCTTGATTGTCTTGTGACATCGTGAGTGATGTCCCATGTTTGTAACCCACTTTTCGTAGTCTACATTGTATTCTTGTGTGTTTACTTGCATCTTAGCATATACATTGTCTACTTAGCTTACATGTTGTCTTTTACATGAGTGTTTGTATTTGCTTGTACTAACACTTATTTTCCTAGCCACTTGTTTGTGTGTGCCTTGGTTTCTACCAAGAAAATTCCCTTCCCCTGTAGGGAACAATTCAATACAATGGTTGGTCCTCTTTTTGGGCCACGTATGCCTTTTGTGATGTCACATGCACCCCAAACAATGGGGCATCATATGGGTGAATCAGTCACCCCATAAAGAGTCACACATAGCACAAGATCGGTAACAGAGTTTCAATTTTGGATGGGGATCATAATCAAACTTAGGTCCTTAGTACACATCGACCTTCCCCGAGTGTCGATAGGAGAAATATAGTGGTCTTTCTTATGGTTCCAGTAATTGGGGAAAATTACACGGTTCTCGACATGCCACAAAGGATTTTGATAGGACATGGATTCCTTTAACACTTTGGGAATTTACAGTGTATTTTATAGGGAAGAGAGTCCTTAACACAGTACACACCATCTGTAGTGGTGTTTTATAAACAGAGAGGTAGTTAAAGGTTAGAGGACGACACCGGAAAGTTTATGCCTACACTTCTTCCATTACATTGGCGTAAGATCTCTCAAAAACTCGTGCATATTGACATCATTTACAAGATACTTTCTACATTTTTTTCTCATCACGAATCAGTGCACATGTTCCTTTTTCACATTTTCAACATTTTTACATACTTCTTTACATGCTTCTAATACATATACATGTGTATTTGACTACTTGATTGTATTCTCTTTTGCACGTCCGTCCGTATGGGAAGCAGGTAGTCAAAACCAACAAGTACAACACCACATTCACACACGTGTTTCTACCCTAGGTTCATTTTCATCACCTTTTACACTTTTTCATCTTTAGTCTCCACGCTCCATTTTTTATCACTCCATGCTTTGTCAGTCCCTCGGCACAATTTCTTAAAACAATCTACATGGATATTGAGAATGTATCTCTATCTACTTTATGTTACCAATCTTTCTTCTCACTAACATAAAGTGGGGAAAATGTAGACACAAAATCATGCACTTTGGGTAATTATCTAGTCTTGATCACATACTATTATTCATATGGTTTCTAAGTAAGAAAAGTACTAATTAACCCATGTCTTTGAACACCTTTCTTTGCTTTATGATTCTACTCTTAGTCTTACACTCTTACTTTCTCATTTTTATTCACGCCTTTTGGCATTTGTCATTCGAGACACTAGAACCTATCCAGGACATCATCATTAGGCACCCTTTTCCTCTTTGTATTTTGGTCACACTTTTTGGGTCCTTTCTAGCCATTTGAGCATCTTATCTTTTTGGTACTTGATCATTTTGGGGTTAAATACAAAATTCAAGTAAAGGAACTATATAACTATAAATTTATGTGATCATAATAAGGGACCAAGAACTAAACATCTACTATCTCCACCTAAGGCTACATCCATCAAAGGCATTTATAGCTCCATTTACATCCATCTAGCTCCATCACAAGGGAAAAGGTTGGTTCATCTACATCACACTTCATAAGAGGGGAGTCTATTATTTCCACGCACACATTATTTACATGCTAAATCTAGTCACTTGCTCGCTACTTCAAGTGTGACACACACAAGAGAAACCTAGGGAAAAATTCCACAGACACACATAGAACTACATTAGGTATGAGATGTAGTGCATATCTTAGTTGTAATTCCACCATTGTGGTGGTGAGGATAGTCCAAAGCCTCATTTTACATCTTACATTTTTAGGATTTGATTTCTATTTGAGGGTTTTGCAGGTGATTTCTTCATTACATGTTTACAAAGTGACCTTGGGATCTTACATCGATATACATGTAACAAAAGGAAAAAAAAGTTTGCACCTATTGCATCATCTTAGAGGATATTTTTGAGCATCTACACATACCGGGGCACCTAGAATATAGACCGGGGTTCCCACAGTTCCCCTATCCTTCTCTAGGCACTCTAGTCCAATCGAATCAACTAGATCTATAGTTTTCCAGAATTTTATGACAGAGTCCTCCATCTTTGTTCACCCGGTCTCCATTGTAACACGGTCCAACAACCTCTTGAATCAGCTAAGGCTCTTCTAACCCTCTTTGTAATTAGGGTTTCATATATATTTTTATTATTGGTAAATAGTTTTTTGAAAGGGACTATACCCTTGTGAACAAAAGAGGGCCTAGAAGCCAGAATAGGAATGAGAATCATTACAAAAAGGATCAAGATCCATATGAGACATAGAAACCCAATGTAACCAAAGAGAAGTTACCCCAAAACAACAAACCAGTTCAAACACTGCAGAAGAGCAGCCAAAAATAACAAACAGACAACAAAAATTATGAAGGATTTACAACAGAACATCCACAATTACTTCTTGGCGGATTTGTCGATTCTGGATTTGATATTCTGCCAAGAGGTGAACATAGCCAATGTCATCATATGAGTAGAGTCAGTAACATCCAGCTGTTCAATGGTTTGTTTGCTTTCCTTTTATGTGCCCCAAAGAGTTGCTGGAATTCACTGAGATTAGAGACGCTGCGGACATGTTGCTCAATAAATTCTTCAATTGCACTAAAAATAGCCATATTATGGTCATGGCGAGTCTTGGCTTTCCCTAGACGGTTGTCCAAGGAGTTCAATTTTTTATAGATGTCTTCAACCTGTTTATTATCAATATCAATCTCCTCTTCCTTCTTCCTCTTACCTTTTTGCTTTGCCAAGTTTTTAACCTCTTCTTTCAACAGCAACATGTCAACTTCTAAGGCTTCCAGCCTTTTTGTGGAGTTCTCAATGTGTGCCTCCTAAGAACCAGTACTTCTAATATGCAAGAGGTTATGAGAAATTTCCAAGTCCTGAGGTGCATTCCCGAAATAGGGGTATCAAGGTTCAGTCTTTTAGAAGACCTAGTAATCAGGTTGGGCCGAAGTGGAAGCTAAGTGGGTGGGAGAAAGGTGGGGGGTGATTGAGGGAGCAAGATGAGAAGGAGGGAAGAGGGGTGACATCGGCGGTGATGGGGAGAGAAGGAGAAGAGATGGGGGTAGCGGCAATGGTGCTGGGAAGAGGAGGAACAGATACGGGGAGGAGGGGATGCCGGGAGACCTAAGAAGACAAAGCTTATGCAACAAGAAGATGAGACCCTGATGTAGAGGGACCGCACGTGCATGCTTTTGAAACTCCAAAATGGAGCACTCAAGAGAATTAAGCTAGATAATGAGGGAAGCATACCGTGAAACTCCTGCGGAAGTGATTGAGGAACACAAGATGCTTTGAGGGCACAATGACGAATCTCCCCTCCAAAGAGATATAACGCACCATCATATGGGTGACCTCGTCAAAAGGCGGAGGGATGGAGTTGACCTGTAGACCCACCATGATGAAGACCAGTTTCTCATTACCCTCAACAAATTTCCTCTCCTCCGCACCTCTGTCAATCCTTTTATTAAAGAAGTGGTACCCATCCATGTCAAGGCTAATTGCTTCTGCAATTAACTCTTCATTGATCGAGATCTTTTGTCCTCCATATTCCACTATGCGATCCTTCCAATCCTTCACAAAATGCATGGAAATACTTTGGTCGTGACCCTGAATCTTCTCCATAAAATTAGTGATACCTCCCTGGCTGAGAAGATTCCAAATCTCTTCATTATTTTTCCATTCAGGGTCCGCACTGGGTTCAATCTGACAAGGGGCACCTCCCATTATCACCGTGCGTAAGTGTTTGCAAATAAAATTTTCAAAATCCCTGTGAGGAGTTCTATAGCCAGCCAGTTATCAGTCTACCTTTCTCTATTATTTTCCACACGATGTGAATGATGACTAGGGTAGCCGTTGAGCATCCCATGGATGCCGAGAGCGAGAGAGCTGCTGCTATGTACCTGAGAAAACCCGCATGTGTGAACTTCAGTCCCCTTAGAAACCCACTCCAGATCATCATCATCTTTATTACTAACTTGAGAATCCGTAAAGCCCTATTTAAAAGCTGTTGAAAGCACAATATTTCCCACATGTGTGGCTTTAATCTTCATATATATCCACTTTAAGTTCTCATTATACGTTCCACAACCTTGATTTGCCCGTCAAGATTTGCTTGAGTGTTGTTTTAATATCAGCACATGTGGGAGTCTTATTTTTGAAGTCCCACTCCAAATGCTCATTTCTCTTACCCTGAATTTGTATGCTCATAAGTGTCTGCTTGTATGCTGCTTTGAAGTTGTTCAGGAATGTGATCTTTCTTATCCCAAATAATGTGATTAACATTTATGCCATAATTAGCCAAAGCATCTGCCACCTTGTTACCCTCCTGGTAAGTATGCTTGATCCGGATGTTATTAAAGGTTTGAAAAATACTTATGGATTCCAAGATGAAGTCCTTGATGTTCCAACTTGGAGGTGAACACTGATTAAGATGATTAATGATATTCAACGAGTCCCCTTCTAGAATGAGGTTTTGAATATTATGAGTCTGAGCAATTCTAAGGCCCCATAAAGCGGATAATGCTTCAGCAAAATGATTAGTTTGAATTCCCATTTTTCCAACATACAAGCAATCAAACTACCTTTATGATCCTGGATCACTCCTCCCCCTTGTAATTCCAGGGTTACCCTTAGAGGCCCCATCAAAGTTCAACTTATACCAGTTAAGATCAGGAGGATGCCAATGTATCAAAGATCTATCAATGCTATTACTGAGAATTATTTCGGATATTGTCAGCTCCAATCTGCCATTGGGACAAGATATGCTCTTCATTTTCTGGATAACTCTTGTTCTTGGGGGGTTTAAATCTAGCAATATTTTCTTTAATAGCATTAGAAATTTTCCCAATACTGAGCTTAAAATTCAGTTTATTATTTCTAAAGATAATATCATTTCTATCTTTCCATATCCTCCAAATAACATGAGGTATTACCAAATTCCAGAGCCTTCTAACAACACAATGTTTATAGGGTGGGCTCCATTGGGTCCAGAGCTGACTGAAATCCTTCGGAACCACCCAAATAGCTTTAAAATTAGAGAGGGAAAAACTCCATATTCTAGTAGCATAATCACAATGGATAAACAAATGACTGATATCCTCAGAGTCTTTTTTACAAAGATGACATCTATTAGGCATTATGAAACCTTTTCTTATCAGGTTGTTAGTTGTGAGAATTCTACCTCTGAGAGCCAGCCAAAAGAAAAAGTTAATTTTAGGAGTTAGCTCAGTCATCCAAATTCTACTCCATTTAAACTCAGTTTGACTATTGTCGAAGAAAGTATTGTAACCTATTTTGACAGAGTAGTCCCCATCAATAGAATTGTTCCAGACCAATTCATCCTTAACATCCAGCTGACTTAAGGGGATAAGGTCCAACTGTTCTTGCAGGGAGGAAATATTTTGGATCAGATCATCTCTATCCATAGAAAGTTTTTTCCATTTCTTTTTGTTTCCATTTCTTTCAATATAATCCTTGATTCTAGTGCCATACTTGTTTTCAAGACTATCTTTAACCACACCAAATCTGTCCATAAGGCTGCCATTAAACCAATTATCATCCCAGAATTTTATATCACAGCCATCTCCCACTTTCCATTTACTGCCTTGTTTAATGAAATTTTTGCTCTTCACTAAATTATTCCAAAAAATGGAACCATAGGGAAGGTGTTCATCTTGAAGAAAAGAAAATATTGCTTGTTGATTAAGGTATTTAGCCTTAATTAATTCTATCCAGGGTTGCTTCTCAGAAAGCATTCTCCAACCCATTTTCGCAATGAGAGCTTCATTCATTTTCTTGATGTCTTTTATGCCCAGTCCTCCTAAAGATTTTGGAGTACAAACCTTATCCCAAGAAACTAAGTGATATTTAAACTTCTCCTCCATGCCCTGCCATAAGAAGTTTTTGAATCCTCTCAATTCTTTCTCTGAAGGTAGAAGGGATCTTATAAAGAGACATGATATAGATAGGCAGATTTTGAAGCGTGCTTTTTATGAGTAGGCACTTACCAGCACTAGAAAGAATGGCTCCTTTCCATCCAGCCATTTTTTTTTGAAATCTCACCAATAGATCATCCCACACCTTGTTAGAAACTTTTTTAGTGCCAAGAGGGAGTCCTAAGTAAGTGGTTGGAAGCGCACTTATTTTACAACCCAGAATTTTAGCAATTTTAAGTTGTCTTTCCTCAGGAGTGTTGAAGAAGAAAATGGAGCTTTTATCATAATTGATCTCTTGCCCAGAAGCAGATTCGTAAAGTTGCAGAATAGCCTTGGTGGCCTTAGCTTCAATGATGGAAGCCAATAAAAGGAGGATTGTATCATCCACAAATTGCTGATGAGAAGTTGCTTGGCTAATGGAAGTGGGCTTTGAGCCTTTCAACAAGACCGTCAATGACTGCTTTACCAATTGTTCTACTAAGATTGTTTGCCATAAGAATGAAGAGCAGGGGGAGATGGGGTCCCCTTGCCTTAGTCCTCTATTGCTTGTGAAAAATCCCACTGGCTCACCATTAACCACTACTGAGAATCTGACCGTAGAGATGCAAGCCTTAATAATTTTTCTGAATTTGGCCGGAAAACCAAATTTAATTAAGACTTTGTCAAGAAAAACCCAAGAGACCTTGTCAAAGGCTTTATTCATATCAAGCTTAAGGACCATATTTGCTTTTTTATTATTCTCCATAGAGTGTATGGTCTCATGAACCATAATCACTCCATCTTGGATAATCCTGCCTTTAATGAATCCACTCTGCTACCTTGAGATTAAATCATTCATAATGAATTGAAGCCTGGTAGCAATGATTTTGGTAAAAATTCTATAGATAACATTCACAAGGCTGATGGGTGAAGTCTTTAAGTCTTTAGCATCCATTTTTTTTGGAGCAAGCACAATGTGGGTGTTATTCAGCTCTTTCAAAAGATCCCCAGTTCTATAGAATTCATTCACCGCTCTGAGAAGATCATCCGAACATATTTCCCAAAATTTCTAGAAAAAGTTAATGGAAAAACCATCGGACTGGAGCCTTGTTGCCTTCTAAAGTAAACACAATTTTTGCAGTTCTTCAAGTGTGTCACTTTAGTGATTTCTTTATATCTCTATTCCTCAATTTTGTCTTGGGGAATAGCCTCTAGCATGAAAGAAATTGCCTCATCATTAATTATATTCCTCTCATTAAGAAGTTTTTTATAGAAATTTAGAGCTTCTTCTTTGATGTTGTTGGGATCTTTTATAACATTGTCATTACTTTTAGCCACTTCCATGATCCTATTACAAGCTTTGTGCTTCAAAGTGGTCATATGGAAAAACTTCGTATTCCTATCTCCTTCATTTAGCCAGATAGCCCTAGATTTTAGTCTCCATAAGGATTCTTCTCTGCTGCAAATCGTATGTAGTTCTGAGAGAATATTCTTTTCCTCAGTTTGGTCTTCACCAGATCTCCCCATTGTATTCATTTTGATTTCCAGATCTTGGAGATTTTGTTTTAACTTTTTTTTCAAACACATTGCCAAAAACTCTTTTATTCCAGATTTTAACTTGTTTTTTAACATTTTTGAGCTTTTGAATCAATCTAAATTGAGTAGTGCCTTCACCATTCCAAACCCACCACTCTTTAATTTTTTGTAGATGTCATCATGCTCCATCCACATCTTTTCAAATTTGAATGAGCTTCGATGGGCTTAGTCCAATTGAGAAGATTTAAAGCAATCGGATTGTGGTCCGATCCAATTCAGGCGGGAAGAGAGGTGGAAGTCTTGACTGAGAATCTAGCTAGCAAAAATCAGGGCTCTATCCAGTCTAACTTGGATAAGATCTTTTCCCAACCTTCTGTTGTTCCAAGTGTATTTATTCCCATGGAGATCCACATCCAAGAGATTAAGTTCAGCAATAAAATCAACAAATTCCTCCATACCTATGGAAAAGCTAGAGATACCTCCATATTTTTCACCTGGGTTTAGAGGAGAATTAAAGTCACCCATGATAAGCCAGTTAGATGTACTATGTTGGTTTCTAAAGATCTTAAGATCAGTCCATAGTTTACGTCTCCCACTAACCGTATTAGGGGCATAGATATTAGAAAGGATCCATTCACCATTGTTCTCAATAGCATGAAATTTAATAGCAAGATGATTAGTGCTAGCATTAAGAACCATACCAGTACAATGTCTTTTATCCCAAAGAGTAGCCAGACCTCCAGAGGCTCCCTGAGAGTCCACCGCAGCCATTTTAGAGTTTTCCTAAAAATCTTTTTACTAATTTCAAGGATCTTAGCTTTCATCTTAGTTTCCTGCAAAATCAAAATACTAGGACTACTAGAATCTCGTAACTCCTTAATGATTCTCTGTTTGGAGTTTCCATTTAGACCTCAGATGTTCCAAGAGATAATCTTCATTTAATAGGATTGGGAGTTGGGATTTCCTGATGGCTCAATTGACGTTGAATGCCATCTGCAATGTCTTTCTCTATTCTCTTAGATCTAAGAGTCTTTTTTGAGGGCCTTCCTCTTTTAGAACTACTTCCAAAATCTACTAGTCTTCTAGCAGAAGATCTAGTAGTTCTAGATGTTGAATTTTCCCAGTTGTCCATTTTCTTTTTCTTTTCATTGTAGAGCGATTCTGGGATCATTTCAAATCCTTTCATTCTCTTTTTTGAGATGACCTCTATGAATCCAGAATTTAGCTCCTCATCTTCCTTGAATGGTGTTACTTCTCCCTCTTCTTGCTCTCTCTGATTCCTATCAATAGAGTGTGGATCTGTTGAACTGTTGCTGAAGCAAGGAGGTATAATGCGATCTATTGCTGAAGCAAGGAGGTATATCTGTAGAGATTTTACTTTCGCCCCTTGGAGTGTTTTTCTGCAATGTTTCTTCTGAACCCATGTTATCCTTTTCCAATATTTCCTCAATGATGCACAGAGTGTTATCTATCTCAGTTTCCTTATTTTCATCCAAAGTCTGAGATGGATCATTAGGGATGATATTTATCTTTACAGTTCCTTCTTGTTCATCCACCTCCAAAGTCACCTTTACAGGATTTTCTAAGCCCTCTTTGATTCTGATTGGTGCTCCATGCAAAGCTACCGCTGGGGTTTTTGGACACCAAACCAGATGTTTCCTTATTGGAGTTCTAAACCCCTTTTTTTCCTTTTTATTGTAGTTCAACTCAGTCTGGTTAGGGGATTTTTCTTCTCTCCAGCTTTCAATGTCAAGAACCCTGCATTCCTTTATCAATTCTAAATCACCCTCAGGTTGTTCTTTCTTTTTGTGTTTGTCCTCCTCTGAGGAGATCTCCTTATTGGGACATTTTTTGGTGAAGTTTCCTATGCGATGACATTGCTTACACCTTAAATGAAATGTTTCAAATTTGATTTTTTGAATCCACATTCCATACTTAGATTTCAAGATGATGTGCTCTGGTAACTCCTGCTCCATTTCAGAAGAAATGCAGAATCGAGAAAAAGCAAGTCTAGATCTATTTCTCATGGGCCCATCCAGCCCGATCGGAGTACCTAAGGATTTAGCAATGTTTAGCAAAATTTCATCATCCCAAAATTGCAATGGTAGCCCAGGGAGTCTACACCAGATTGGAATGGTGTTTATATTTTCAATGTTAGGGTCAAACCCTGGATACCATTTTTTCAAAAAGAGGCCCATATTACCCAGCCACCACGGTCCTCCCAGAAGCACCGATTCCAAATCAGTATCTTGATTAATTTTTCCAGAAAAAACCCCGTGGCATGATGGTAATACTCAGATCCCCCTTAGGTTTCCACTTTCTAAGAGCCCATTTTCTAATAAAATCAATATTAGGTCTAGAGCCTAGAAACTTACCAACAAGGGAAAGATTTGCTTTTCTCAAAGCCCTATTAATGCATCCATCTGGGACCATTAGATAGGTAGCACCTTCATTGTCCTTTTCCCATGTGAACTGCCCTCTTTCAGAAGACTGTGGACCCCATTTTTGTTAGGGTTTTGAAGAATCTTATTCCAGGCCAAAGGTGTGGATCCCAGCATGTCCGCTTTTTCAGTTTGCAACTTTTCATCCGTCTCGATTCTGGCTAGTAACCAGCCTCTCCTCAGCTATGATTGGTCTAGAATGCAGACATTTTGCAACCAAAAGCGTAGAAAGCAGACTTGAATGTACCTTCGTCACTTTCTCCATTGCTCGCTTTCTCCATTGGTGTTATATTTTCATTGCTTAGTCGCTTGGGTATTATTTTAGTATTCATTTATTTACTGCAAACTTGCATTAGATTAGGTTATTATTTTACATTTTATCATAATCATAATTATCTTTTCTCTGATACCAATGATAATGATTACGGAAGATTTAATGAGATATGTTTTTAGAGTAAAACACACAATATATTATTTTATTATGTATATGAATCATGATAATACAATGGCTATTATATAGCCATGGAGGTAGGAAAAATACCTCCTACAAAATAGGAAACAAATGACCCGTTTATAATAATATGGGTGTAACAAATTATATAGCATATATATTGTTGGTTATAACAATATATATGACTAACCATTAATGAATAATTACTGACGTAATTATTCATTTTAACAATAATAATGTAAACAATACATTATTTTTTAACAATCTCAATGATTAAATTCAAACTCAATCTAAAACATCACTCTCACTACTTGCTTCAGAAGAATACATCTCTTCCTTTGTGTAAAAATCTTCTTACCCTTCTTTTTGTGGTTAAAATTATTGAAATCCTTCTTTCCTTTACTATACTTCTGATTTTTATTTTCATGACCACCTTCATGATCATCATCACATTTCTTTTCATGCCTATGAGGACATTGTTATCCATTTTTACAACCCGTAAAATGGATAACTTAACTTAAACGAGGATCAAGAAGGTCGCGGGTAGAATGACATAAGAGCACTCGATAACATCCTTAGATGTTACGGGCGAGTAGCACTCAATATGCTACCATCTCGGTAGAATGTTTGTGGTGTTTGGTGCTAATGACTAGTAGGAAAACATGGACCCGGTAGTAGGGTCGTAAAGATGAAGCACGTTGATAGAAAAATTTTAATGCTACCGGATTAGTAGCTTTTTAATGCTACCGGCGATTACACAAATATGATAAGGAGAAGCATTCGGGAGACATCGAGGATACCTATAGAAATTATACAGATGTTACTAATCGACAATAAATTTTGCACTATTGGCTGGTAGTGGAAAAGGAAGCGTTCACGCAATGATGAAGAAAGGTGCCGTAGTAGGGAAAACATGTTACATGTCGGTTATATTTGTGCAACCGATCGAAAATAAGGTAAGTAATGGAAGGAATTCTACTAACAGGAAGGAAAATATATACTCCTTGTTAACACCAGAGCTAATTATGCAACTAGAAATGGGGAAGAAGATGCTAGTATTTGGGAGTAAAATTGTATCCATCCGGCTAAATGCAAGAACAAACCATGCATTAATGGAAGTAGTAAAAGTTTTTTCAACCACCAATTTAATGAGGTATGGCACTCATGAGTGCCCTTGCAATCAAAATACCAATTTTTATGGCTTCCCATACCTCTTTAATGGAACCCGTTTTTGGTGAGGAAATTTTGAGGATCTTCATTTATATATTGTAAAATTCACCTCATTTTGGGGGAGACATTCTATAATGTAAAGGAACTCTATCAAAATTGTTCCAAAACTTTTGTGAGTTGCAGGCCTCAAATTTTGGCATTATGCAAAGGATTCTTTCCTTGTATCAAATTTTTAATGGATTGTGCATCTTTTTGAGCAATAAAATTTGTGTTTGTGGTTTTTTTCAGCCCTCACTTGGGTTATATTGTGTTTCTTGCCTCATATTGCAACTGCAGGTATATTGTCAATGTTTAGTTCTTCTTTTAGGGTTAAAATTCATTTTGCTCCATGAAAATGGAGATTTGAATGTGGTTTTGGACCATGGAACTTCTGTCTTCCCTCTCTTACTGTGTCTTCTTCCTATTTTTGCTCACTTGGAATTTCTCCATCTCTTGTTCTTGGTGCTATCACCTCCCTTAGTTTAGGATTTACATTTTATGCATCTCCCTCTTCCCTGGTCCCTTGGAATTGATAGTTTAGGAGTAGTTTAGAATTAGAATAAGTAGAGGAACCAACATTCTCTAGAGGTTTGTGTCAATTACAAGGCTCCCACACCTTGAGACAATCCCATGTTAGTCAAAAGTAACAATCTGTAATGTGCAAATCCTAGGGTGATACTTTTTTGACATAAAAATTTTAGCACGCCTAGTGGGACAAAGAAGTCAATTCTTCCATGTTTTTCAAGATCAAATGTGTGTCATCATGAATTTCTAGCCTTTGGAGGATTTGTATTAGCATATATGAGGAATCTTAGGATCAAAATTCAATGGTTTTAGCAATACAAGTTTCTCAAATTCATGATAAGGATCCAAACTAGGTCCAAAACAAGAGAAGAAGGGATATTTGAATACTTGCAACTATCTCCAAGTAGAGGAAGAAGAGGAAGACAAGTTCAGAGATCTCCATCTCCACCAAACTAGACTCTATCAACACCTCCACCTGGTAGGCCATTTCTTCAATCCACTAGAGTTCTTAGACCAATTAGAATGGTTGCACAACCACCGCCAAATCCATTTATAAATTTCACAGGTAGCAATCCACTTGCCCTCAATGCACAAAATCCAATTCTAGTGGCAGCATTAAAGAACATTCCATTCTTTAATGGAGAAAATCATACAACCCCAATTGATCATATTCAGGATATTGCAAATGTCTATGTCATACATGATATTATTGATATGGATGTGGAAGTGAAACTTATTACTTCTTATTTCAAAGGAAAATCTCTACAATGGTTCAGAAGCTTATGGGTTTCATCAATTCATAACTGAAATGAGCTATGCATGACTTGGTCTGTGATTAGTTTAGAGAGAGGGGAGATAACTTATCTCTTTTGGAGTAGTTGACTACAATCAAAAGAGCACCAAATGAACATATGGCTGAATTCAATTTTAGATTTCAAAGGACGTGGGATAGGATTCCAATTTTCGTAAGACCAACGGTTGAAGGTTCATTTCTCTATTTCCTTAAATATCTAAATTATGATATATTTGTAATGATATAATCTATGGGAGGGATAACCTTACCAGGAGCTTATTCCATAGCCATTAGAGCTAAGAATTTCCTAATTTAAGATGGTAAACTTGTACCTAGGCCACCTATTCCTATTTATCCGAAATGGGGAATCCTAGTTCTAGTCAAACACCTACATTATCCCCTATTCCTGCTCCTAGAAATCAAAGTTCCAATGAATCTTCCACCTCTTCTTCTAGCACCTCAACTAAACTCCAAGAGGTCATGAAATAATTACAAAACCTAGGGAATGATTTGGTGACCCTCAAGAGGCAACAAGATCAAAATTTAACCTTATCAGCCTCATTACCAACCTAATAAGCCCTCATATAGTCTAATAGACCCCCTACTCAAGCCACTAAATAGTTTCGAGGACAACCTCAATCCACTAGGCCCTTTCAACCTTATCATCCTAATGTAACTTCAACATCCAGAGCCTTGGTTCCATTCAGAACAACCTTGCACATGAATATGAATGGTGTTTCCCTTGTGGACAACCCCATAATCAAGAAGCATGTTTCAATGGTATGCTAAATCAGGCTCTAATGGTATAGAGTGTTGGTATTGCACAAGAAACAAATGAAGAAGGAAAATAGTAGCAAGAAAACACACAAGAGGCACCCCAAAATGATACTTCATTAGTAAACTGGAAAACAAAGGATTTTTGTGGAGTTAATCAGCCTCTTTTTCAGGGTGTAACAACTAACACAAGGGCTAGGAAGAGGGCTATGGTTGAAGAGCAGTCATCATATTCAAATTTTCTTAGCCTTCTATCACACTTCAAGGAGTTAACAACTCAAGTGCAGTCCCAAATCCACATAATCAACCCAAAACACCAATTGTATCAGCTCACGACAAGAGAAAGTAATGTCAAGCAAAGGGAAACATAAGGACATTCCATCTCCATTCAAAATCATTATTCAGATGAAGAAAATAAATGTAATCATATCTATGTGGGAATATTTGATGATTTCGAGACAAAGGGATCTATTGCAGGCTATCATGGCCAACTTATCATTTCTAAATGAGTCATCCAAAAATTGGGAAAAGGTGCTCACCAATGCAACTCAACAAGATGGAGGTCAACTAGGTAGAAATATGAAACCTCCTCTATTTTATGTATCTCTAATCATTGGAAACAACCTAATACACAACTGCATGATTGACTCGAGGGAAAGTAGCTCAGTGATGCCTAAAAAAATAATAGATCAGTTGGGTCTAAAATATGAACTTGTCTCAAAATGAGTGGTATAATTAGATGGGATAGTCTGGGGAAAGTTGAGATCATCAAGAATCTAAATCTAACGTACATGCATACCCAAATGTCACAATCCAACAAGACATATCAGTCATTTATTTACCACCACTCTTTGCTTTGTGTTTGTCAAGGGATTTCATGGATAAAATTGGTGGGTACCTATTAGCTGATTGGTCCCATTTGCTCTTCAGAACAAGGTATGGAGCTAAAGATACAATTATATCTAAGCCAATTACAAATTACCACATTGAGTCTTACATGTAAAGCCCAATCAATGCCAAGTGAATATTACTCAAGCACTCAAGAAGCATAAACTAAGGTTAGAGGCATTTGGGATTTAACACTTGATGAGTGGGCTCATAAAAGACATGTCTATGATCCATACAAAGAGATGGAGAACTTGATTTAGGAATCTATTGTCTACATGAATAAAATCCATCTCTTCCTAGTATCACCAAACCAAATGGTGGAGATGAAAATGAAGTTTGGTAGTTGTTTTTATGGTTCAAGGAACAAGAAAGGTGTAGGAAGGAGGGGCAATGCTTGTTTCACCCCAAGGTAACAAGTATTATTCAAATTTCAGGTTTCAATTCAGTTTTTGAATAACGCATCTGAATATGAAGCATTAATCCATGGACTACACTGGGAAAGGAAGAGAGGTATCAATAATTTACAAGTTTTTGGGGATAGTGAGCTGGTTGTAAATCAGATTATATGGCTTAATGCTGCTAAGAATGATCTTGTAAGGAGCTAAAAGAATAGGGTATGTGATCTTATCAAGTAATTTTAAGGTTTTAAATTGATTCAATTCCAAGGAAGAAGAATGAGATTGTGAACAAACTTGCATCAATTGGGGCATCATTTTATGTTGTTAAGAGTATCAAGAAAGACCAAATTCAGCCTCATATCAAAATGATGGTGAGACCATCTATTCCAAAAAATAATACAAGTTGGAAAGTGTTTGAAAGTGACAAGCATATCATCAAATTCCTTTAGGAAGAAGATGATTTCTCTTCCAAGAATAGAGACAAATTGGAAAGACAATATGGGAACCAAATTGTGCAACTCAAGACAAACAAACTCCTAAAGGGTCTAGTGACCTTAGAATCCATATTCAATCCAAATGACTAGTTCATGAAGGAGAAATCAAACATAGTGGTCTACGGTGATGATGCAAAACCTATCTCAGTAGTTAAGGAAAATCTCTTCAGATTGACAAGGTAAGTACTCCTCAAGAGAAACATGATTATGTATAGGTTTTCCATGAGTTTGTTGATGTCTTTGCATGGATTCATGAGGACCTTAGAGGTTTTGATCCTACCTTAGCTAAGCATACCATTGAGTTGGATCCGTGTAGCTGCTAGTTAGACAGAAGAAAAGGACCGTGAATCCTCATATTGAGCCTCTCATGAAGAAGGAACTAAGCAAGATCATAGAGGCAAGTATCATATTTCTAATCAAGAAATTATCATGGGTAGATAATCTAGTTCGGTATGAAATAAGAATGGGGAGATCAAGATGTGTGTGGAATTTAGAGATATAAAAAGGGCTTCCTTGAAGGACCATTACCCACTTCCCTCTATGGAACAAATTTTGCAAATGGTGGTAGGTTCATGAAGGTTTTTCTTCTTGATGGGTATTTGAGGTATAACCAGATTATGGTGAAAGAAGAGGACCAATTCAAAAATTGTTTTCACAACAAAGTGGGGATCATACGCTTATAGGAAGATTCCATTTGGCTTGTCAAATGATGGAGAAACTTTCAAAGTGCCATGGATATGGAATTCCAAGGGTTAATCAACAAAATTTTCCTATGTATCTTGATGATATTATGGTATTCTCCAAATATGTAGCTAATCACCTCCTTCATCTCAAGCAAGTCTTTGAAAGATGCAGGGAGTTTGGAGTTTCTCTTAATCCCAAGAAATGTATCTTCTTGGCTCATGAAGGTAAGCTCTTATACCATATTGTTTCTAAAGATGGATTAACGTATTGATCTTGAGAGGGTTAGTGCCATTATGGCACTACCATTTCCTAGTCATAAAAAGTCTCTCCAAAGTTTCTTGGGGAGAATTAACTTTGTTAGAAGATTTGTTCCAATTTTTTTGAAGCTTGTCAAACCATTGACATTAATATTAAAGAAAATCATGGCCTCCAAGTGGACTACTAAAGGTAAAGAGAGCTTTGAATTTATAAAGCAGGTCATTGCACTAGCTTCTACACTCATAAATCTAGATTTTTCAAAGGACTTCGCTCTATATGCCTTTGGTGGTACATAAAAAAAAATCTTTGCCATACTAATGCAACAAAATCAAGAAGGACTAGAACATCCTATTGCATTCTTCATCCAAGGACTTGAGGATTATGAGGTAAGGTATTATTTCATTAAGAAACATGTCCTTGGTGTGATAATAAGTTTAAAGAAATTCAGGGCATCTAGTGTAAAATAACAAAATTCGTCTCTACTAGTTGTACATGCCAATGTAAAATAATTTCTTTTAAATAAGGACATTAATGAAAAAAGATTTGGTTTGATAACAAAGTCATGGAATATGACATTGATATTAAGGTAACTAAGCTAACTAGGGGTAAGGGTCTTTATGAACATTTGTCTTCAAATGTGCACGGGAGTCAAAAATGGAGTTTTTTTGGTGTTACAAGATGATCAAATACAAGCGGTAGATGTGTGCCCACTCCTTATTGGACTCGAGATATAGTACACTTACTTTATACAAGTAAAAGCACTCAAGGTTTGAATAAGGCCAAGAGAAGGTATTTCAAGTTGTAAGTTATACCATATGTGCTTGTAGATAATATTTTATTTAAAAGGGGTGTGAATGGTGTCATCCTAAGATGCATCAAAACAAATCAGATAGAGAGGGTATTACATGAGTTTCATGATGGAGAAATAGGTGGCCACTTTTCCCCAAAAGAAATAACTCTTATAATCATGAAAGTTGGTTATTACTGGCCTAATATTTTTAATGATTGTCACTCATGGATCAAGAAATGCAAGTGCACCTTCTTCACAAGAAAAGAGATTCTAGAATCCCTCCCATTACACCCCATCTCGTAAATGAACCATTCATGCAATGGGGTTTAGAATTTATTAGGGTGATCAACCCAAATTCCAGCCTAGGTCACAAATGGATCCTCATAGCCACAGACTACTTCACCAAGTGGATAGAGGCAATTGCACTCAAAGAAGCAAATGAAACTAGCATTCTGGATTTTTATGAAGGTATTGTGACAAGGTTTGGTGTCCCTTCCACTATAATATCAGATAATGCCTTGGATTTTCTTGGGACAAAGATATCTGATTGGGTTGTTAGGAATAACATCTATTTGAGCACATCTTCTAATTATTACCCTCAAGGTAATGGCCAAGATGAGTCCACCAATAATAACTTGCTAAAGATTATAAGGAGAAATCTAGATGAGAACCAGAGGACTTGGCATACCAAATTGAAATCATCCTTGTGGGCTGATAGAATCACTCCTAAGAAGTCAATTGGTTATTCTCCTTTCAGGTTGGTCTATGGCAGGGAAGCAAGGCTAAATATCCCTAGAGTTACCAGATTTGGAGCTTATCAAACAACTAGAGTTGTTTGAGTTTGAAGCCATGGAAGTTAGGTATGTAGAGCTCATGGAAGCTGGAGGATTTGAGAAAGCAGGCCATGAAAACAATGGATAAAGACCAAGCTCAAATCAAGATGATATTTGTGAAAGGTAAAAAAACCTTCTAAGAGGGATATTTGGTACTGAATTGGGATGATCGATGGGGAAAACTAGGTAAGCATTCCAAATTTGATGTTGTGGAGTGGTCCTTACATGATCTCGGGGTGTAAGAGTAACAATGTTTTCTAGGTTTTTAAGTTAGATGGAGAAGAACTACAAATTCCAGTTAATGGAATCCATCTCAAGCATTGTTACTAAAGTAAACTTTGACCCGTGTTCATATTATTTTATATTTCAATCCCTCCAAGTGTTGTAGCACATTTCTCTATTGTAGTGTAAGGTTGATTTTGTAATAATTTCTTGTGTACTCTCTACATGTCCCATTTGGAACATGTATGATTTTTTACTCTTTATACATAGTTGTTTGTTGTTTTTGTAGCACTTTCCAGTTTTAGGTAGGGTCTTGTGATGAGAACAATCAGTTTTCAACCCAAGGGTTTTAAGTAATGACATGCCCCATCAATATTTCATAGGTTTTATGGGTGAGTTCTCGGGTGTCAGATAAGTTTTAGCAATCAAAATGACTCCATGCCTAATGGATCCTCTAAAGTCATTGGTCTTTCAAATCTAGCAAGTAGATCATCCCACGAGTCACCAATTGTTATCCATTTTTACACCCCTACAAAATGTATAACTTAATAGGTCTATGCATCGACACTTGATGGGTGCAATGTATTGTAATTTACGGGATAGCCCGTGGGTTGGCTCACCAAGTTGGTCTCCATGTGCGGTGAGCTAGTGACCAACGACGAAGGGCCGAGTTGGTTTTTATGGGCGAGTTATTTTTTAGCAAGCTTGGCAAGTTATGAAAATTAAGAGTTTTAATACCCACCGGTAGAAGGAATAGGAAAGTCGTAGGAAGAATGACGCAAGAGCTTCATTAGCATCCTTAGATACTACCGGTCGAAGTAGCACTCAAAATGTTACAAGTCAGTAGCATGTACGGATGCTACCGGCCAGTAGCACTCAAAATGCTACTGGTCGGTAGCATCTGTACATGCTACTAGCCAGTAGCATGTATAGATGCTACCAATCGTTAACATATATAGTGTTACTTGGCTAGTAACATGGGGGCCGATAGTAGGACAACCTTAGAGTTGAAGTGCGTCGGTAGTAGAATTTTGATACTACTGGTCGGTTACACAAAGGTGATAAGGAGAAGTAGTCGGGTGACACCGAGGGTGCCATTAGAAGTTGTATAGATTTTTCTAGCTAACAATAGATTTTTCACTATCATCCAGTAGTGGGAAATGAAGCGTTCGTGTCATGATGAAGCAAGGTGTCGGTAGCAGGGAAAACATGTTACCGGTCGGTTGCATTTATGTATTTAGTCGATAGCAAGGTAAGTAATGGAAGAAATGCTACAGACAGACAAGAAAACATATACTTCGACCAAAACCAGAGATAATTATGCAACCTTTCATGAGGAAGAAGATGCTAGCATCTGGGAGTAATATTTAATGTAGCTGGCTAAATGCAAGGACAAGCTAGGCATTAATGGAAGTAGTAAATTTTTTTCAACCACTAGTTTAATGAGGTATGGCACCCATGAGTGCCCCTATAATAAAAGTACCAATTTTTATGGCTTCCCATACCTCTTTAATGGAATATTTTGGTTGGTGAGGTAATTTTGAGGATCTTCATCTATATATTGTAAAATTCACCTCATTTTTGGGGAGACATTCTGTAATGTAAAGGAACTCTGTCAAAATTGTTCTAGAACTTTTGTGAGTTGCAAGCCTCAAATTTTGGCATTCTGCAAAGGATTATTTCCTTGTATCAACTTTGTAATGGATTGTGCATCTTTCTGAGCAATAAAATTTGTGTTTTGGCTATTTTCTGCCCTAACTTGGGTTATATTGTGTTTCTTGCCTCCTATTGCAACCGTAGGTATACTGTGCATAATGTTTTCTTCTTATAGGATTAAAATTCATTGTGTTCCATGAAAATGGAGATTTGAATGTGGTTTTATCTTGTGGTACTTATGTATGTCCTCTCCTACTATGTATTCTTCCTATTTTCACTCATTTGGAATTCTCCATCTCTTGTTCTTGGTGTTATTGTATCCCTTAGTTTAGGATTTACATTTTATACATATCCCTCTTCCTTGGTCCTTGGAATTGATAGTTTAGGAGTAGTTTAACATTAGGAATAAGTAGGGGAAAAAACCTTCTCTAGAGGTTTGTCTCAATTTCAAGACTCCACACCTTGAGACAGTCCCATGTTAGTCAAAAGTAGGGATTTGTAATGTGCAAATCCTAGGTACTACTTTTTTGACATAACAAACACTTAGTAGAAAAGTGACCTATTTTGCCACAATAAAAAAATTTAAAAGGAAGTTTACATTTGTACTTACCAGATCTGAAATTTTGTCTTCTAGCAACTATGACAAATAACTCATAATCAACATCATCAACCATAGTCTTCTTTTCCTTTTTTTCTTCTCATCCTTGAAATATATCTCTTTCTTAGTTGGTTTGGAGTCAACAACCATCATCTCATAGGCAGTCAAAGTCCCATGCAATTCATCCATTTTCAATAGAGTTAAATCTTTGGCTTCTTCTATAGCAAACACTTTGGAATCAAATTTAGGAGTTAGAGATCTGAAAACCTTTTGATCAAAAACTTCTTCCTTCACATATTCACCTAACCCTTTCATGGTTTTAATAACTTTGTCAACCCTAAGTAAATATGCAGCAATAGACTCGTCATCATTCATTTTTAGTCCTTTAAACTTATTGTAATGAAATTACTTGTATAATTCAGATCATGAGCAGAAATATAACACCAAATAACACAATATTCTAGAATAATGATCTCAATATGCAATTAGAATAGCTTTGCCACTTCGAGGGGGCAACCTCCAAACCATACAATAAGACTCAAATGCTCCAAATGATGATGAAATACTACCTAAAATCCCCTATATATACTATTCATATGTTATGGCCAACACCAAGGCCGACCTACTAAGCATGAGAAAGTATAAATGATATAATAAAATGATATGGTAAGCCACAAGTTGGCTACTCATATCCTAATACAAGTAATAGGTTAAGGGCATAGCATGCCCTTCCCCTTCAAAGTAACATTGTCCCCAATGTTGAGAAGCTCTCGGTGGAAGTGCAGCGGGAATGTCATATCTTCCCATGTTGCATCTTCATTGTCCATATTCTTCCACTCGGTGTACTCAGTAATAACCCGTGTCCTCAATCTTTTAGTGTGTGTTTGAAGGATGCATTCAGGTTCCAAGATGACTCTCCCCTCCTCATCAAGCTCAGGTAACATTGTTTGGGCTGATACTCTCTGTCCAATTACTTTCTTCAGGAAAGAAACATGAAAGACTGGATGTATTTTGGTTGATTGTGGAATTTCTAATTTGTATGCTACAATACCAATCTTTTGCAATACTTGATAGGGGCCATAATAATTTAGTGAAAGTTTTTATCCTTTTGTTGTTGTTTCAAAGACATTTTCTTATATGGTTGTAACCACACAAAAACCCAATCATTGACTTCAAAATGCCTTTCTGTGTGATGTTGATAAGCATGTTGCTTCATGCGGTTTTGTGCCATGACCAAGTTCTCCTTGAGACTAGAGAGGACCTCTTGTTGATACTGAATGTGTTCTTCTACTGCTCTAACCCGTGGTTGTCCTCTCAATGATGATGTGATGGATGGTGGATGGTACCCATAGAGTGCCAAAAAGTAGACATTTTAGATGAAGTATGGAAGGAAGTGTTATACCACCATTCTACAAGTGGCAACCATTGGACCCATCTTGCTTATTTATCTCGATTTAAAAGCAACGGAGATATCCCTCCAAACACTTATTTACAACTTTTGTTTTCCCATCAGATTGGGGATGATAAGAAGAGCTACGAGCTAACTGAGTACCCAAACATGAGAATAAATCAGTCCAAAATTACTAGTAAATATAAGGTCTCGATCACTTACTATAATCTTCGGTGTCCCATGAAGCTTCTAAACTGTGTCCATGAAGGTTGTTGCTACCATGCTTGTAGAAAATGGGTGTGCTAAGGCACAAAAATGAGCATATTTGGTGAGTCTATCCACCACAACCATGATGACATTTTTCCTTTAGATTTAGGAAATCTTGTGATAAAGTCCATGGAAACCTCTTCCCACCACTGGCTAGGAATAGATAGAGGTTGTAGAAGACCCGGGGATCGAACTGTTTTACCCTTATTTTCTTTGACAAACCAGGGAATTTTGCCACAAATTTTGGACATCCCCTTTGAGACCTTCCCAAAAGAAATCTTTTTGACTCGATGATAAGTCTTCAAGAATCCAGAGTGCCCCCTATTGGAGAAGAGTGAAGCTCAGATAGAATCATATTTTTAAAAGTGGAGTTCTTACATAGGTATAATCTATCTTTATACCATAAAGCATCCCCTTTCAATACAAATTTTTTAGACATACTTGGATCATTCTAGAGATGATGAATGAGGTTTTGTGTGGTTGGGTCATTTCTCCATTCGGACCTTGCCTCATCTATCCAATCTTCCTATAATATGGATATGGCACATAACAAGGCTACAGTTGATTCATCTTTCCGTGACAAAGCATCCGTAACTACATTCTCCTTCCATTTCTTATAGATAATATCAAAATCATATCCCAACATCTTGGAGACCCATTTTTGTTGTTCTTTAGATGATAAATGCTGCTCTAAGAAGTATTTTAGACTATCATGATCTGTCTTCACTTTAAAGTGTCTTCCTATGAGATATGGTCTCCATTACTTTACTGCATGAAGTATGGCTAGCATTTCCTTTTCATAAGTCAGCTTAGAAAGATTCTTACCTTTGAATTGACGGCTCAAAAAGGAAATAGGATGGCCTTCTTGCATGAGAACTACCCCCATACCCACCCCTGATGCATCACATTCAACAATGAATGTTTTGGAAAAATCTGGAGTAGCCAAGATTGGAGTGGTGCACATGGCCTCCTTTAGTTTCTCAAATGCTTTGGTTGCATCCTCACTCCAATGGAAGGAGTCCTTCTTTAATAAAGTTGTGAGAGGTGTAGATATGCTTCCATAATGCCTTACGAATCTTCGGTAATAACCTGTAAGCCCCAAAAATCCTCGTAGATTCTTTAGGGTTTTTGGAACCTTCCACTCCATCATGGCTTTGATCTTATTAGGATCCACTTTAACCCCTTCATGAGAGACAATGTGACCCAAATATTCAACCTCCTTGAGTCCAAAAGAACACTTAGAGGGATTTGCATAAAGTTGATGTTGCTCAAGGGTTTCCAAAACCTTATTTACATGATGCAAATGTTCCTCCCATGTTTTGCTATAAATTAATATATCATCAAAAAACACTAAGACAAACTTCCGTAGGAATGACTTAAAAATAGAATTCATCAAACTTTGAAATGTAGAAGGTGCATTTATGAGTCCAAAAGGCATTACCGGGAATTCATAATGGCCTTCATGTGTCTAAAAGGTAGTTTTATGAACATCCTCATCCTTGATTCTGATTTGGTGGTATCCCAAATGAAGATCAAGCTTTGTAAAATAAACAGCACCATGCAACTCATCAAGCAAATAATCAATTACAAGAATAGGAAACTTATCTTTGATTGTGTACTTATTAAGTTCCCTATAATTAGGACACATGCGCCACATGTCATCTTTCTTCCTTACCATCACTATTGGAGAAGAATAAGCACTCTGACTATAATGGATAACTCCTGCTTCCAACATCTCTTGTACAATCTTTTCAATTTCACTCTTTTGCACATATGGGTACCTATAAGGTCTAATGTTAGGTGGTTGACTTCCTGGTAATAACTGAATAGCATGATCATGATCTCTCTTTGGAGGTAAGCCCTTTGGTATATTTTCAAATACAACAGAGTGTGCATCCAACACGCTGCTTGTTTGCATATCGATGGTATAATTTCCCTAGAATGATGAGCCTCCAATGAAAATAGTTGTGCCATAAATCCATCTACACCCTTTTTTAGCATTTTGTGCATCTGATGAGAACTTACTATTTGTGGATACTTTGCTCTTAAGCCTCTTAGCTTAAAAGTCCTTCCTTCAGAGTGAAATCACATGAACAAGTCTTGGAAGTTCATCTCAATGGTTCCCAAAGTGGTAAGCCATTAAATCCCTAATAGAATGTCTTCTCCTCCCATAGAAATGGCATACATGGGACTATTTAGTATGTAATCTCCCATGGCAAGCTTAATGCTATGGCATTTTCTAGAACAAGTAACAAGTACCTCCATCAGCAATCATTACTTGACATTCAAAAGTTGGATAAATGAAGCAGTTTAGGTGCACTGCTAACTTATGATTGATAAAGTTGTGAGTACTTCATGAATCAATCAACACTATGACCCTCTATTTTTTAGGAATCCAACCACCTTTAGGGTTTGGGGGGTGCTAATACCTAAAATTTCATGGCATGATATTGTTGGCTGAGGATCTCCTGACTCCTCCTCTAGCTCAACCAAGACCTCGAATCTGAATCTTCATCCTTCTCTTCATCTTCACTAGGCCCATCAATGTAGAACAACTTCTTTTCAACACATTTATGTCCGAGTCCAAATTTACTGTCATAGTTAAAACATAAACCTTTTTCTCTTTTTTCTTCAATTTGTTGAGGTGTCAATCTAATTGGTCGAGGGAGTGTTGGGGCCAAGGTGTTGCGATCTTTGGTATAAGTGAAATGTTGTCTCCTACTTGAAACAAATTTCTCCTCTACCCTTCTTGCCATAATCATCGAATCAGAAACCTTATGAGGATTAAACATACGCACCTCATGCTTAATTTGATCCTTAAGACCCCTGAGAAAGAGGTTATTTAGATTCTCTTCAGTAATATTTTCCACCAGTAGAGAAAGGTTTTGGAAGTGATGAATGTAATCCTTAATAGATCATATCTGTCTCAATTTTGCTAATTGGCTGAAGTAATTATCTAACACACTAGAACTATAGTGTAATTGTAAATCTTCGGTGAACACTATCCATGTAACATTGAGACCACTCTTCTGCCTTTAAGTACATAACCATCGATACCAGATGAATTGGTCAGGTTTGAGATACAAAGATGTCATGGTCACCTTTTGTCCTAGTGGAATTTGATGTAGTTCAAAAAAATTATCCATTTGGTTGATCTAATTGAGTGGATCCTTTCCATCAAACTTACGCATCTCCACTTTTGGAAACATAGTACGGGCTTGCAGAGTGCTCGTATTTGGATTGTGCACACTCGAAGATCCACTCTGGCTCATGTGTCTATTATGTTGACCTGAGGATCCACCTTGATTGACATAAGTATGATTACCCATCATATACGTACTGAAGTTTTGCATGAAATCCTCCAATATTTTTCCAATCCTATCCACATCTTCTTTGTTGGCCACTTGAGATTCGAGGTCTCTCAAGTTAAACTCAAGTTGGCTTACTTTGTGGTATGTCGAAGTAAACCCTAACCCTGAGGAATCTGTAGTTATATCTTCTGTCTCCAACTCCTCAACTACTATCTCATCCTTTTCTAGTGTTTTACCCGGAGTGATGGGATTCTTTTTTCCTCTTGTGGAAGGCCCCGCCATGATGCCCCAAAATAGTAGGATGTAGGGATCACAGTCAAATTTTAGGGTTTCATATTTCAATATGAATTCGGCCAAATATAAAAAAACTTAAAGAACAAACCCCAAAAAATTTTTTTTTCTTTCCGAAAATGTAACGAATTTGAAAAAATTCCACAATTTGCACCCTAGGGAGCGATTTTATGAAAAACCTAAATTTGTAATAACTTTTGCAAAATAGATCAAAAAATTCTAAAATTTTCAGGAACCTTACTTGATATTTTTTTCAACTCTTGTAAAAATATCTCGACCAATTTCGCTTTGGTTCGCAATATATGGCGGAAACAAAAAATTAGGGGTTTTGCCCTAATTTTGGCCCAAATCACAGCTCTGATACCACTTGTAATGAAATTACTTGTATAATTTAGATCATGAGCAAAAATATAACACCAAATAACACAATATTCCAAAATAATGATCTCAATATGCAATTAGAATAGCTTCGCCACTTCGAGGGGGTAACCTCCAAACCATACAATAAGACTCAAATGCTACAAATGATGATGAACTACTACCTAAAATCCCCTATATATACTATTCATATGTCATGGCCAACACCAAGGCCAACCTACTATAAGCATGAGAAAGTATAAATGATATAATAAAATGATATGGTAAGCCACAAGTCGGTTACTCATATCCTAATACAAGCAAATAGGTTAAGGGCGTAACACTTATTTATGAAAGTTTGAAGCTTGGATATTCTTACCTTGGAGTATCCTTCATACAAGACCTGAAGTTTCTCCCACATAACTTTAGTTGATTGGAAATGCATCACCTTCATAAGCTCATATTCACCTAGACCACACATGATAACATTCATAGCCTTTGAATTATCACTACATAGCTTCTTGTTTGCATTACTAGTTGGTGGAGTAGCAAGAGTAGTATAACCATCCTCCACATATTTCCAAATATCAAACCATAGGGACATGATATGAGTCCTCATCCTCATACTCCAAAAATCATAGTTCACTCCATCAAACAATGGTTCCTTGCTAGTAGAAGAACCACTCTGTTGACTCGCCATTTTTGTGCTTCAAGGATCTCCTTTCAAGTGATCAAACTTATCTAAAAGGACTGCTCTGATACCAATTGTTGGAAGCACAATGGACTGGGGGTGAATGAGTCCTTTAAACTTTAATAATATAGATTTACTTAAATCATAAACCATGCAACCATTAATGTGTGCACAACATCATATAACATACATTCAAATAACCATAACCCTAAGAAAGAACACCACAACATAAGATATAAGTGGGAAATCCTCAAGGGGAGAAAACCAACTAAAGTAAAACTTTATTATATTTTTTTTCAAATTTAGCTGAACATCAACTCAACAAGGAGCACCAACCCCTAGTTTAGTGAAACATCAACTCCACAAGGAGAGTAAAACCCCCTCATATGATCAAGCACCCACTCAACCACATTTTAATGAAGATATATGATGTTTTGTTTCTACAACATCTAATGGAGATCACAACTTCAGCTGACAATCTTCAAACCCTCATTTACCTATTGTGTTCTTTCTCTTTCTTTATACATTTTTCTTGGCTTCAAAACATTGCACACATGATATCTATTACTCCTAAACCTTTTTATCCCTCTATCATCTCTAAAACAATGTCTTCATACCTGTAACACACTCTCTCTTAGGTCTTTCTTTTTCACTCTCACTTAACTAGTGCAAATTTGAATTCAAAGTTCACTTTTATATGCTGCACTGCAAGTCATAAACATAAAGGATTTTCAGTAATACATCATTATTTCAACAAAAAAATTAACAAATACCAACACATTCATAAAAATATTCATATTGGGCCCATGTATGTCAATCATGCCCAAATGCACCAAACTAGCACAAAACAAGCTCAAAACCCCATCACTGGATGAGGTAAAACCACAAATATCATAACCATTATTATTAAAGCTCCATAATTCATCACACATGTAAAATATGGCATAAAAATATTATACATGGATGTTAATTATCCTGCACCAATCAAAATTATCATAACACGCTCGAGAAGGCTCATATCCTTCACCAAACAGTTGTTTCTAGGACCATGTCTTAACCTTTGGGCCTTAAGACCACCCAATTACAACTCAAATATGACATGTAACCAATAATTGAAACCCCTAGACCTGTAGATAACATCCATGCTTCTATAGATCACGAAACAACCATACATGCAAATCACACTCACTTTCCTCTTCACTAAACCGAGTTACCCAAACAATCTATTTTACAAACTCAACTAGTTTTCACCCTTTCTTCCACTTGCAAGAACTCAAAATTCATTCACTAGTAAAAAAAATTCACCCCCTTCACTCTCAAACTCATCAAACATCAAACAATCCATCGGATGCCTCTTCTACCGCAATCTTTCAAAGCAAAAGCAATCATGTCCGAGAAACAACAAAACTTCTTTCTCTACAAATCAAGTTGAATGACCCATAAAATATCATCATCATGAGACAAACATTATACCACTATAAATACATATAAATCTTCTTTACATAACATCTTACATTTTCTTGAAATCTAAATGGAAGGCCTTGGACTAAGTCCATCTCTCGAAAAATTGCCCGAAAGCGCCCTTTAAAACTACCTTAAGACTAGTCTTCATAAATATGGCACACTTTACCATTCAGAGGAACCACAATTATCTGAAATCATAATGGAAATAACTTATAACTACCATAATAAAATTAATCTCAATTTATTTTGCAAATCCTTTGTACAACCTGTTCCTTAAACCGAACTTCTTGAAACTTACATTTTTAAGTGAGGTCCACTCATCACCACATGCTCTATCATACATTTCTAAAAATATGGAGGAGTATTATACAACATAAAATCATCATAATAGAACAATAAATAAATTCTATGAACTTATGATCAATATCCCCTACCACTTTTGAGGTTGGGCTTCAAGCACATAAAAATTTGTTTACCTTCTTAACATTTGTTCATAAAAACCTAATGATGAAATGAACTCATTATTTTTTGAAACCTTATTAAATAAATTTAAAATCATCACTAATATATAAAAGGTCCCATTAAAATCACACAATTCATGGTGAGCATCAGAAGGTGCAATTCGAGCTAGAAAACACACTCTTCTTGACCTTATTTCACTAAAAATAATATAACTTGCAAAATATTTTTTAGAATGACTCCAAAAAAATTTCACACCTATGGGAAACCCCTGTTCACCATCTCCAATCATAATCATAGCTCAAATATATCTCCATATTTTCATCCCATCTCATTTCATGACTAGCCCTTGGGGTTTTACATGGTTTAGGCTAGGGTCAACTAAACCAACACTATAAATCATCATGAAACCTCTCCATAAGGACCTAAAATATCTGGAAGAGTATTTATTACATACTTTCATGTCTACATGAGCTCACATGGTTCTACAACTCATCCTCATGCCTCTAAGCACCTAGACTGGGTCTAGATGTACACCGAAATGGGTCTTCAACCTATACCTACACACTGAAAATCATGTGAGTACCTAAAAACTATCTAAACATGCTCTTCATTCCACTACTAATCTCCTAAAACCATGAAGCCACTCAAACCATCATGCACCATCACCTAGACTAGTTAGGTCACTTGATTAGGTTTGCAAGCGAAGCCAATCTTACTAAATCACCTCATGTCATCATGAAACCATCTGAATCACCATGTCACCATCATACTTAGCATGATATGATACTTCTCCATCACCCTATTTTTTGTTAATGGGATTTTAAATCAATGACAACACCTAGAACTCAACATGTCAACATTTCCGTAATTAAATATTTGTGCATGTTTAATTAAAATAATTAATATTTAGAACAACACTTTATCTCCCTTCCTTACCATATAACAACCACTAAATCTCCATGAAAAGTGGTAAATTCCATATGCATGAAACCATAGACAATAATATAATGAACATTATATTATATTAATTTAACAATCATGTCATGGTTGACTTATACATAGACCATTCCATGATAATGACAAAGTCAGTGAGATTCATAACAAATATTTATAATGTCAATCAACCATCATCCACACACAAGAGAATATAACACACAAACATGGTCCATTTATCTTGTTATGTTTTCTAACTTATATCCATAAGTCTAATAAACTACTAATAAATGAATAAACCTTCATTTATAACATTGTATTAATAACGATGTAAGGTGCTCAAAGTTGTCTTTGGTGGAGTTTAGCCACATCGACGTAATATGCTCATCATCTATCGATATCAAATGAATAAATGAAAAACAAATCAAAACATAAAGAATTCACACATCACACAAGTAACTAAGTGATACCCAATCTCGTGGTGTGTTTGTCGGTTCTCAAATTACCTTCGATGTTTTAATTGCAATACCTCAATCTAATAGCCTCACTCGATGATGCCCCCTTCAACATTTCAAAGAGGTGTACTGCGCTGCCGCATCCACATCATGTGACCAAACGGTAGTTAGTCCAAATCATTAAAATCCAACATAATGATAATAAGCATGCTAATTTTCACATTTGAAAATGATCATAACAAATAATTATCCAATTTAAGAATACCATTTTAATCATCATGATTAAACAAGTATTAATTTTTAAATCCAAATAAGAGGGATGTGACATCCTTCCCTTCCCAAAAAATTCATTGTCTCGATGAATACATCCAAATACAATACAACTATAACTAATTGTAAAAACTTGCATTCTTTTCCCATTTTTATATTTTTTCATATTTCAAAATTCTTTAAATGCATAATAAAATTTGCAGTAACTACTTATTTTCATGTAATTTCAAAATAACAATGTAATAAATTGGATTTATAACAATATTTTGTTGAATAAAACCTCTATTCCTTTCATAATTTATCACAAGTAATATAGAAAGTTTAGTTTCAAGTTTAAACTTAACATAATTAAATTATTTTTATTCTAAACATACTATTGTAATGTATGCAAATGAATCAAATTAGTATTTCTATCTTAAATCAGCAAGTATTATATGGATTTCAAATGGCCATTTATTACAGTCATAAAATATCATTTTTTCACTCAAATAAATGTAGGAAAACAATACTAAGTTCCTCTAAGTTTTCTCAAGTGGCTTTCTTCATTATATTGGTTCTATAAATGTTAAAAAGATTAGTGAAAAAAATGTGAGAAACCAAAGAAACTTGCTTCCCTAATCTAATCTTCTCAACAATACCTCATATTGAGCTAGATGGAAGGGAGAAAGAAATGTAATACCTTCACTTACAAATGAAGAACTCCCTTGATGCTTTGGATGTGCTCTTGATGGTGGATTGGATGTTCTTGCTTCAGATTTTGGAGACACTTGGGCAACACCTCCCCTTGATTGTGCTTGGACTACTTTCTTTGAAGGATGAAGGATTGAATTTATTGTAGGATGATGAATTGATTGGATGATTGAAGATAAAATGGATGATCGAGGAAACAAATTGGCGAGACCTTTGTTATGGATTTGCAACATGGCTCTCATGGATGAGTAGATCTAGATTTATAGCTAAGGAGTGGAGGATTCAATGGCTAAGATGAAGCCAAGTTGGATTTGGATCAAGGGTGGAGAATGCATGTGAGGATTAGAGGATTCTAGAGTGGAAGACTCTAAAATTTGAATTCAAAATTCATGGAGGGAAGAAGCTTCTATTGAATTAAAAATTCAATAGAAGGAGAAAGTTAGAGAGGCTTCTAGAAATATAAGCCTCTAGATTTAGAGGTGTGAGGATGTGATTAGGATTAGAATTAGATTAGGTTAATAAATGATGATTAGGGGTGAGGTTACATGGAAAGGATAGGTGTAGGGATGTGTAGAGTAGGTGGGTAGGTAGATGTAGGAATATTAAATTCCTATAAAATGTTAATGAAGGATTAAAATAGGATAATATGATATAATAATGAAATAAAAGTGATTAATGATAAGATGGGATATAATGATGGATTAAAAGGATTTGGGATAATATTAAATAATGATAAAGAAATGATAAAAGGTAAATATGATAAAGGGATTAATAATAATTAATCTCATAATTAATTATTATATGTATAGTGATGATGTTGTTTATGGGTAATTGATCATTTTGACACGTTATATGTCTATAGGTCACATCACCTTGCATTGTGTTACTTCATGCTTACGCAAGTTAAGCGTTCATGTGTCCAATATTCTAATTGGTTCTACGATCACCACTCCTGGGTCCTGAACCTACAGAGATTTCCAATCTAGCACATGAGTCAAATATCCTACATATTTCTTGAGCAATGATATATGAAATACATTATGTAACTAAGACAATGTTGGAGGTAAGGCCAACCTATAAGCCACTAGGTTTATTTCCTCTAGAAATTTAAAAGGTCCAACATATTTAGGTGTTAACTTAGCATATTTCCCAAATTTAATGGAACTCTTATTTGGTTTAACTTGAAGAAAAACCTTGTCCCCAATGGAGAATTTCCTTTCAATTCACTTCTTGTTAGCATAACTCTTTTTCTATCAATGGCTTCCTTGAGCCTCTTCCTAATTAACTTAACCTGATTTTCCATTTCCAATAACATATCGGGTCCTACTACCTCTCTATCCTCTACCTTATCCCAATTGATTGGTGTCTTACACCTTCCATAAAGAGCCTCAAATGGTGCCATTTTCAAAGTAGAGTGGTACATATTATTATATGTAAATTCTACCAAAGGAAGATAATATTCCCACTTGTATTGTTGATCCATGTAATACATCATAAGCATATCCTTAGGTACCTGATTGGCCCTCTAATTCTATCCATAAATCTCCACGTGGTAAGTGGAACTAAATTTCAACTTCGTTCCTAAGGATGCATAAAGCATCTAGAAAAATCTAAATGTCATATGGGTATCTCTATCTCGATATTATTTTCTCTGTTATATCATGTAATCTGAATATTTCATGCACAAATATATTTTCGAGAGTAGGTGATTCATCCTTCAAATTCCCAAGTATAAAGTGGGATACCTTGGTCAACTTATCCACCACGACCAAAATCATATCATGCTTATTCCTGGACATAGGAAATCCCTGCACAAAGTCCATACTAATCACTTGTCACTTCCATAGTGGTATATCATGTGGATATAATAATCCTTCTAGATGCACATGTTTGGTCTTAACCCATTGGCACTCCAAAAATTTATATGTACTCTATTATATCCTTTTTCGACCATTTCATAAGTAGAGATATTTCAAATTAGCATGCATCTTAGTCACTCCTAGATGTCCAAAATATGGAGCATTATGAAACTCCTCAAGAAATTTCTCTCTCAATTCCCCTTCCTTCGGCATATACATTTTTCTCAAATAACGAAGCAATCCATCCTCCTCAAAAGTGTATCCATCATACCTATGATCTAGAGGATTTTCTTCTAGTGCCTCCTTGACTTGTAGATAAAACTAATCCACCAAAAACTACTTGAGAACTACTTCCCTAAAATTTGATCTAAGAGTGATCAAAGTGGCAAGATACCTATGGTGGCTAAGGGAATCAACCACCCTATTCTCTTTTCCTTTGATATAGCCAATATCAAAATCATATTTAGCAAGGAATTCCAGCCATCTTCGTTGCCTAACATTTAGGTTTTCTTGAGTGAAAATATATTTCAACCCCAAATGATCAGTCTTTAGTTCAAAGGGTTTACCCAAGATAAAATTCCTCCATACTTACAAAACATGGACTATGGAAACTAATTCCAAATCATGTGAAGCATAGTTCTTCTCATGAGGTTTGAGTTTGCAGGATTCATAGGCAACAACTTGCCCATCTTGTATGAGTACTCCACCATAACCATCCCTAGGTGAATTTTTCCCTACTGTGAAACTGTCATTGGGATCAGGAATCCTAATAATTGGTGTCGATGTCAACCTATCCTTTAGCACTTGGAAATCCTACTCACATTTTTTGGTCTACTCAAATTTCTTACTCTTTTCTGCAAAGGAATTGATAAGATTGGCAATCTTGGAGAATCCAAGTACATATTTCCTTTAGTACCCCACTAATCCCATGAAGCTTATTACTTTGTGAACATTATTTGGTTTCAATATTTCCATAATGGCCTTAATATTTATTGGATCAACTATTAATCTATCATCTGAGATGATATGAACCAAATATTATACTTCCTTCATGAGGAAATTACATTTTGAAAACTTTGCATAAAGCTTGTGTTGTCACAAATCATTCCAAAACCAAGTTCAAATGTTGAATATGTTCTTCCTCATTCCGAGAATATATCAAAATATCATTGAGGAAAATAAGAACAAACTTGTCAAGATAATCATGAAACACACTATTCATTAAATTCATGAAAGCAAAAGTGCATTGGTCAACCCAAAAGGAAAAACCGTGAACTCATAGTGTTCATACTAGGTTTTGAAATCCATTTTATGAATATATTCTTCCTTGATTCTAAGTTGATGATAACCTACCCAAATATCTATCTTTGAGAATATCATGGCCCCTCTCATTTGGTCAAAAATATCATCAATACGGGGAATGGGTACCTATTCTTGATTGTAGCTTTATTTAGCAACCTATAATCCACACATAACCTTAGAGTACCATCCTTCTTCATAAATATTATAGGTGCTCCCTAAGGAGAAACACTAAGACATATTAACCTTTTTCCATCAATGCATGCAACTGAGCCTTGAGATCCATTAGCTTAGTAACATTCATCCTATACGGTTCCTTTGAAACGGGTTCTAATTCAGGTAATATGTCAATAGAGAAATCAAATTCCTTTTTAGTGGTATCCCAGGTAAATCTCAAGAAATACATCTTGATAATCCCATAAAAATGGATATTCATCCATCATGGGATCTTTTTCCTCCACCATGTCTGAAATATTTACAGCATAAAGAGTACACCCCTTTTTCTTAGCCTTCTTGAGATGCATAAGCTGATATCCATCTTAGACTAATCTTTCTCTTAATTCCTATCATTACTAATAACCATTATCATCCACACATTCTATTATGTTGGTGAAGCAATCAACCTTGGCCCTATGTTGAGCTAACCAACTTACACCTAGGATAACATCATATGATCCTAAGGGTGCTACATATAAGTTTACCTCAGTAGTGAATTCAGGTAGCTTCAGTTCTGCCTCAAAGAGACATTGTTTTACCCTAAACTCAACCTTATTTCCATATTGAACAATCCATGAGTTTTCCATATATCCTACTCTCCTAAGTAGTTTAGATAATAATATTTTAGAAACAAAATATTATGTAGCACCAGATATTATCAAAATAGTTATAAGAAAATCAAATAACATACCCAAAGCTTCTACTGGCATAGCCGATGTTATGTCTAGTGATTATTTGGTTTTTCATGTATCCTCTACTAAAAATCTTATCTCTAATTAGGAAGGGTTCTTCATTATTGGAAATTTCCCTGAGTTTTCCTTGGACAATTATTGGCATAGTGGTCACCTCCATAAGTAAAGCATCCATCAATCGAACCTTTTCTCTCTATTTTATTTTCCTTGAAGCCATTGTTGGCATTCCCTTTATTGAAATTATTTCCCGGTTATTTACCTAGAACCTTTTGGTAACTGGTTTTCCCTTCTTGTTATCCTTTTTCCACCAAGGCTTCTTGATGTCTAAAGGGAGTGCAGATGAGAAATTTATTTTCTTCTTTTCTTCTCGTAAAACTATTGTTGTTTAAATTTTTTTCTTGTTTGATTTCCTTTTCAAACACTGCATCCATAGTGGTGGGTCCATGCACATCTACTTCTCCACCAATGGTGGGATTTAGTCCCAGAATGAATTTTTAATTTTGAATTTCTCATCCTTCTGGTATTGGGGTACATATTTGAGAAGATAGGTGAAATTCTCCCAATATTCAGTCATTTACATCTCTCCCTGATGCAAACCTTGAAACTTTATCATCTTTTAATCATAAAATAGTTGGTGAAAAATCCCCTTAAACTATTCCCATGATATGGTAGCTACATCAATGTCAAGATCCATCTTCTTATTTTCCCACCATGACGAAGCTTCTCTAGATAACTGATAAGCTCCCCACAATGCCTTTGTTTCCACGAGATAAATCCCTTATCTCAAAGTACTTCTCCATCTCACTGATACAAGACTCGGAATCATCTCTTAGGGTAGTTCCATAAAATTTAGGAGGAATATTCCTCTTTATAATCCCATCTCTTAGGGTGGTTCCATAAAATTTAGGAGGACTAATCCTCTTTATATCCCTTGAAAGCTCTGCATCCATTTGAGCCTTCTTGGCTTTTTTCCTTTCTTCTTCCTCTTCTTCTTCATTCTCAAAACCCTTTTGGTCCTCACCACCTTTCCTTTCCTCCTTAGGTTATTTTTAATTTTTTTCTCTAAGGTGGTGATGCGATCATGTGCCTCATTGAGGGCAACCAGTATTTGATCCAATTTGTCTTGTTAGTCTCTTCGACATCACTATATCACATATCAACATACATTCTTGTGCGAGCCATTATACTTATTAGCATTAGGAAATCTATTAGTGTAATGAACGTATGGGTCTGAGTGTAGAGAACCTAGTAAAAGGTCACTCTAATACCCAAATGTAATTACCCTTCGTTAACACAAGCTAAAAGTGGATTTTTTTTCTTTAAATATTATTAGATAAATTAGAAATAATTATGCATATAATTAATTATTAAAAAATACCTCTAAATAATTAGAGGTTCAAAACATCCTTTCGTTACCATATTTCCAAATGTCAAACAAGATTTGATCAATTAAATGTCATTTAAACTTTATACATTGTTTCCCATAATTTTTCATACAAAAGTATGATCAACAATCATTTCATAATACAATGATTAATATCATATTTAATTCATATTCTATATCAAATGCATGAGATAAAAATCATGTCACTATCCAAGTACATATATCTTAGTATAAGTAAAATATTATCAAATCACTAGAAGTTCTTGTGTACATGTATCTCTTTTGTGTAATTTTTTAAAGGGAAAGCATCATTAGAGTGTTTTTCGCCTAACCACAGAACCTTTCAGTTACCCTGCACACCTCTTGTAATAAATAAGGGCCCGACCCTTCATGAGGAAAGAAGATAAAGATATTCAACTATAAACAAAGAATAGTAATTGAGAACCATGTGTAATATACCCAAATTCTAAAAATACAACCCATCATAAGATCATGACAACCAATACCATCATATGATTCATGACTAGTACAAAATAAGGATAAGTGAATTGAAAATGCATACAACTAGATACATTACTTTGGCCAAATTTTTCCAGCTATGTTAATGCAAGCTAATCTTATAGTTTTCACAAACAAATAAGATTTGTCATCCTTCACAACACAACTATCTCGTACACCACTTCCATAATAAACAATCCTCATCAAGAGGCAATTCATTCCAATATTTAAAGAAATTTTTTTATTTAAATAATCAAAGATTAAAACCATTTATTCCCAATTTTTAAATCCATTCATTCCCAGATTATATAATCATAAAGAAAAATAACCCACATGAGCATATGAATGTATGCTTGTGTGGATTCCATAATGATCAAAATAACACTATTCCTTCTCATCTAATGCACAAAATAACATTATTCTCTAGATTTTATTGCAACCAAGTATATGAATCTATTAGCACAAAACATAACCAAAACATGACTCACTCAATACACGACTCACTCAACCAATACAAGACTCACACATTCAACACAAAACTCTCTCTAACTGAAGTTATAGACCTCCAAATGAGAAACTGAGAGAGGTTTTTGTTCCTCTTATTACTATGAGGAAAACCCTCTCTCCATTTTTATCCAAAAATAATAATTGAGGAGATATATTCATTTGTAGTTTCAACATAATAAGGTATAAGAAAAGTAAATAAGACAAAATAACACAGGTTCAATAGAATTGCGATATCTCCCTCATTTCTAAATGAAAATAATAATTTCAAAATTTTATAGAAAGCTTACAACAAGGAGCACAAAATTAAGAAATAATTTGAAAATATTCTTCAAATTGAATGCATAGTTGTGATCAAAAATTAGGGATGCACCAAACAACCATCACTTATCTACTATTTTCCAAAAATCCTTCATATGTTGTTTCATATTTCACTAAAGTTCTAATGCTTTTAATGTGATTTAAGAAGGATGAGACTTATGTTATCACACTTGTGGCTTCTCTATGAGTGTGATAATGTAAGTCACATTATAAATATGATCATATCATATTTGGGACATAATAACAACTACATCCTCATGCCCAAGCAACAAATGACAATAAACATAATATCACAAATCAATTACCGCAAGGTAAAATTCCTTTATAATCAAGAATGTGCGCTCACATAAAAAACATTAGTGTAATCGCCTATTTTACACATTCATTCTTTCTTGTTTCTTTCGAATATGTAATCTAATATGGGTTATATTTCGAATCAAATAACAAGTTTACATAAACTCAAAATAAGATAAACTAACAAAATAATGAATGTTATAAATATGTATACCTAGAAATGGGTGTATATCGAGTGTAAAACATCCTCATTAAAAAATTAGAGTCATTCATTTATAAAAATCTTGCAAATCTAAAAATAGATAAAATTGACTCCATAAAAATGTCACACATGCACATATAGTTTATACAATGTACATACCCATAATGGGTATCAAATATCAATCCAAAAGAATACATCTCATACATAATAACTACAAAAAGTGAAGACCCAGAAATGAGTCAAATCGACCCAATAAAGAAGGTATCAATTTTTATATAAATAACCAAATACACATATCCAAAAATGGGTTCCCAAATCAACCGAGAAAATGCATTTTCACACCAAGATAATGTGTGAAATGTGCAAGACCAGAAATGGCTTAAAAAAATTCAAAAAAAAAAAAATCGCATATTAAACAAAAAAATTCCTCAAAACGTAAACCTAGAAAAATGGGTGTTTAATCCATATATTTATTTTCAAAACACAGACCAAAATGGGTGAAATTTCAACCTCTTCTAAAACATTTTATACATCCAAATATAAAATAAAAATGCATACCCAAAATGGGTGAATAACCATGTATTTATTTTCTAAAAACGTAGAACCAAATGGGTGAAAACCAACAAACATTTATAATTTAAAACAATATTTTTCCTTTAAAATGCAGACCCAAACTAGCATTATTTCAACAAACAATTCCATTTTAAAATAACAATTTTTGAGAGCAAAGGAATAAGAAGAAAAACTATGCATGATAAAACACTTTCCAACTTCTTTCTACTAATCTCCTTCCAAATTTCCAATGCTCCAACCTCCAAATCCCAATAAAAATCCGTATGCACAATAAAACCGAAATCAAAATGAAATAGATCTCCTTCTAACCTGTCCTCCTCCATTCTCTCATGGAAACCCTAGTCGACTTCCTCTTTCCCCATTTTTCTTGCTCAAAACCACTTGTCTCCTTAATAAAGTCCACATTACTCTCCATTAAAAAGAAAAAAACAAATTTTCATTTATTCCCCACTTTTATATGTATTTTGTACTTAATTCAATTTCCCACATAATCAAACATTGGTGCATGTTTAATTAAAACAATTAAAATTTAAAACACTTATCCCCCTCCTTACCCTCTAAAAATTGTTAAAGCTTCATACAAAGTTATCAATTCCATATGCATGACAACCAAAACAATAATAATATGTAAATCTGTCCCATTTTGTTGCACTTTGTCTCCAAGTGTGCATTTCTCTTCTCCTTTCCTAATGAAAATACCAATATTTTTGTAATGGAGTAGGTTTATTTAGGGAGAATGAACCCACCCTTTAGGCTCATTTTTTGTATTTTATAGGCCTCACTACTCCCTTGAATGTGAATTTTTGGACACTATTTTGTGTAGTACCTAGCAATATTTAGTTCTATTAAAGGTAAATCAACCTTGCACGCATCATACCTATTACTTAATTTCATGCAAGACTATTTATTTTATGCACAACCCACCATGTATTGGTTATTCCCTTCAATGCATAATCCAATTCATTTATCCTCGTGTCTTCTTGTAGTACATGTTCTTTAAATTCAAGAAATATGGTGTCCAAATTAGAGGTTCCAAAGAATTATGAAATTCATTTTCCCTCCACTTGAACCATTCTCATAGCCTATCCTAATCTTGTGTTCTCTACACATCCAATGGTTCAAGTATGCATTTGAATCTCCACCAATTGAAGATTTTAGTTCCCATGGAATGTGACTTATTTATTGGTCTGAGTATAGTCTTGGTCATTTTGTACAAACATGTGTGTGTGCTTGTTATTTCATATTTCATACGAGACCTAATATTATACGAGAAAATATTCTTCTACAAATAGATTCTCGCATTGCAAAATGATGTGAATATCTCGATTTATTTAATCCTCTAATTTTTTGTTCCTTCCTCGATATAGGGGATTTTGATTTTTGTGATGCTCCACCTAAAACCAACTTTCAATATCATGTGCATATGGAGGCATGTGTTGCTTAAGAATAGTATATGGCTTTTGTTCGAGTCTTGTTCATTGGTATGATAATGACATAATCATCCAAGACCACTTCCATATGATTTTTCATTGTATTAATTATCATATTACCATCAAATGTCCATTATTTTCCAATCAACGTTGGATATTGCATCTCCTTGGTCTTCATATCAATGAATTCAAAATATCCTTTTAAACTTAAGTCCCCTACCTAAATTTATACATCCTCTAATCATCTAGTTGGATCCACTCTCCCATAGTACCGTGAGAATGAGGATAGTATGGTTATAATCTAAATTCATAGCTCCCATGGCTTCCTAGGAAGATCTTAGAATCATGTTAATAGTACTTCAAAAATCAAATACCACATCTCTTATTTCATAGCCTCCTAGAATTATGTTTAGTCTAGTATCCACATCCTAATGTTTATTTTCCTTAACATACTAGATAGGCTTTTATAATGTTTTTCCATTGGTTGTGTTTTCTAATAGTTTATTAAGAAAATTATGTATGTTATGTGAGATGTTATCATTGTAAATAACATTTACTATTTTAGGATATCTTTTAACTTAACAATTACTCCTTATTGATTCAAAATTTTCATCACCTAGCCATATATATGTGATTTTGCTTCCCTGGTATTATGTTTTGTTTGGAAATTGGTAAAATGTTGAGGGTATTGAAAGGACCCATGTCCTTTAACAAAAGGACCATAAGGTTAGATATTACACTTAAAAATATCAGTAGAAAATTTTAGAAACTAAAAAGTACCAAAATATAAAAAATACAAAACCCCACACAAGGGTTAAGTATTTATCATATTCTTCAGCACTTCAATAGCCTCAGAGATAGAAACATTTAAATACTTGTTGGCTAATGTCTCTTCCAAATTATTGAGTTCCTTACAACCCTTTTACATATATTCCCAATTCTTTTCAATATTAGCCTTCCAATTGTTAATGACAATGAAGGATCTTTATATTTTTCAAGAACACTTATGATAATTACAGCGATTAATCTGTGTCCATGAAGTATCCATAACATTAGCATTAGCTTCATCCATAACAGACTTCATCATCTTCATCAACAACAGTTTCATTAACTTCCTCAAGAACAATTTCATCATCTTCAACAATCTCATGAAATTGATATTCATTTTATCATCCACAAGGTTGATAGGAGAATTTGAGTAAGACGCGGAGAGTCAAGCAAAAATTTAGGGATGTCACACTCCATTCCCATAGTAGAAGACAAAAAAAATATGATGGGAGATGACTGAATATTCATCACCAAGAGAGAGGTATTAGGGCATGGGGAAGTGGAAAGGTGCGGGAAGCGGGAGGAGTCGAGGTGGAAACACAATGGCCCATGACCACTACCTTTTAATCAGATCAAGGAAGGAGATGAAGGAGATGATGGAGGTGATGGGAGGAAGAGGGGACATGAGGAAAAGTAGGGGAAGCAAGGGAAGAGTCGACAATGGGGAAAGTGGATTAAAACTTCAAGGGAAGCAACATGTTTAAACAACAAATAGAGCAATCCTTGATGAAGGAGAGGTCCTTCACCAACACGAGCTTGTTTTATAGACAAATCCAAAGATTGAAATAGAAATTTCACCAGATTTACCTTAATGACATTGTGAAAGTGAGCTAAAAGGAAGATTTGGGGTCTAAAAATCAATTTATATCTCCCTTTGAGTGTAAAATAACACATAATCTACTCGACAACTCTATCCCATGGATCGGGTAGAGAAGCCCTTTCGTTGTAGCCAAACTGGTATATGCGGAGTCATTCCTTCTTTTTAAGAATTCCCCCATCTCTATTTTAAGTGACCTCTTAAAGTAGATATCCCCAACTACAAGAAGGTGTTAGGAAATAAGAGATAAAATATGCGGAATAATCCCTTACAGAATCGCACACAAGTAAAAACTAATATGCGAAAATATTATAGATCTCGAATAAAAGTGCAAAATAAATAACATAACACGAGAGAGACTAGATTTAACATGGTTCACCCAATTTGGGCTACGTCCACAAAGAATCACTTGCTTAGATTTTATTACAAGCCTCCACTCTCTCAATACAATACCCAAATCCGTTTGGAGCTATGCTCAACAAACTCTATAAATTCACACCCAAATTCAAACACACATATGCAATACATTTGTTTTCTATGTATCATATGCATAAGACCATATAAATAGACAATTTCTTAAAGTAGTTTGATACAAAATTGTGGGTATCAAAACCATGGGCAAAAAACTGTGGGTATCAAAATAATGGGCAAAAAACCGTGGGTATCAAAACAATGGGTATTAAAACCATGGGCCCAAAAACAGCCCATAACGGTTACCCATTACCCATGGGTTAATAAACCACCCATGAAAATTTTCTTGAGGGCTTCACCCCGAACCCCTAACCCACTCACCGTGAGCGGGACCGCCGTAAAAATACCCGAGTGTAACACATAGAAGGTGTACCACACTCTAACATGAAAATAGGCTCCACAAACGTAACAATCTTTCACTTGGAGATTGATTTCCATGAGAAAGCTTCTCAACCATTCACTTTCATCCGTGAAGGCCAACCAAAGCTAAACATAGCTTTATTTTATCCCTTGTGACCACCTTGGTCATCATGTCTACAGGATTCTGACTGGTATGAATCTTCTCCAACTTCAACTTATCTTCCTCCAAAGCTATCTTGATGAAGTGATATCTCAACTATATATGCTTCATCCTAGAGTGGAAAGCAGAGTTCTTAGCTAGGTGTATAGCACTCTGACTATCACTATGCAGCTTACATTCCTCTTGCTTATGCCCCAACTCCTCAAGCAATTGTTGTAACCAAATCATCTCTTTGCTTGCCTCTATGGCAGCAACATACTCAACCTCCGTGGTTGACAAAGCCACCAGCTTCTGTAGTCGTGAAATCCAACTCACTGTTGTCCCACCTACAGTGTAAATATAACTTGTTTCTATATATCGAGGTAAATTATTCTTTTATGTTTCCATGCCCTTATGGCTCATATGTGAGCCTATATTGCCATAATGTTGTATCTACATCCGAAGCCACAAGATTACAATCATTAGTACTATTAGTGGATAAATACAAGGTTCCAACCTTCTTACCTCTTGCCACCACAAGAGCACCCTTGGTAACCTTCAAGAATCAGCTATAAATATCACAATAAAACCATCACTTCCCAATTTGCCCCGCTGATATCAAATTTCTCCTTAATGAAGGCACATGTCCGACATCCTTCAATAGCCATGTATTCTCATTCTACATCTTAACTGAATAGAACCTTTTCCAACTATACTAAAGACTCATCATCACCAAGAAAAACATGCCCAAAATCCCCTTGAATATAATCAACAAAATAATGCCCATGTGGAGTAGCATGAAAAAAGAAGCCCCGAATCTAAAACCCAAGATTGAGTAATATTGTGTAAAGAAAGAATCAAAGCATCTGGCATACATTACCCGATGCCACATTTGCCTCCTTGTTTTCTTTGTTGTTTCTTCTTGTCCCGAAGCTCCCAACAATCCTTCTTTGCATGCCTAGACTTTCCACAGTTCCAACATACAATCTTGCTTTTGGATTTTGACCTTTCCCAATCCTTTGTTTTCCACGGTTTCCTCTATTCTTTGTCTCCCTCTAGTTTCCACTTTGTCAAAGCATTCCCTAAAGTAGAAGATTCACCGGATATTTTTCTTCACATTTCCTCACTTAGAATCACCCTACAACATCCTCAAACTTCAACTTCGATTTATTTGGAACCAAGTTGCTTACCGCCATTACTGAGCTATTCTAACTTTCAAGTAAAGAGCATAGAATTAATAAAGCCCTAACATCTTCATCAAATTCTATCAGAATGAAGCTAGCATATTCACAACCGTATTGAAATCATTTAAATGATCTACTACTGAAACATTCTCAGACATCTTCATATTAAACAACTTTTTCATTAAAAATATCTTATTAGAGGCAGAGGGTTTTTCATACAACTTCCCTAATGCATCCATCAGTTCTTTTGTAGTCTTTTCCTTTGAAACATTAAATAATACCAAAGATGCAAGACATAGCCGGATCATTCCAAGTGCCTTCCGATCCAAAAAATCCCATTCCGCATCTGTCATACTTGAGGGTTCATTCACCTTCTCAGACAACGGAGTATAAAGATCCTTCTGATAAAGGTAATCTTCCAAAGACTAAAATTCTACCCATTGAATTTATCAACCCTAGATCTTCCATCATCTGCCATAGCTCCCACTCAAGATAAAACTTTCCTGCGATTCAACACTTCAGCAAACCAAACCAAGCTCTGATACCAATTTTTAGGAAATAAGAGAAAATATGCGGAATAATCCCTTACAGAATCACAACAGTAGAAACTAATATGCAAAAAATATTACAGATCTCAAATAAAAGTGTAGAATAAATAACACAACATAGAGAGACAAGATTTAACATGGTTCACCCAATTTGGGCTACGTCCACCAAGAATCACTTGCTCAGATTTTATTACAAGCCTCCACTCTCTCAATACAATACCCAAATCTGTTTGGAGCTATGCTCAAAAAACTCTACAAAATTCACACCCGAATTCAAAACACATCTGCAATACATTTTCTTGTCTATGTATCATATGCATAAGACCATATAAATAGACAATTTCTTAAGTAGTTTGATACAAAACCATGGGTATCAAAACCATGGGCAAAAAAATATGGGTATCAAAACAATGGGCAAAAAACCATGGGTATTAAAATAATGGGTACTTGAAAAACCATGGGGAAACAACCCATAATGGTTACCCATTACCCATGGGTTGATAAACCACCCATGAAAATTTGCTTCGGGGCTTTGGCCCGAACCCCCTAACCCGCTCACCGGTGAGTGGAGACTACCAGTAAAAATACCCGAGTGTAACACATAAAAGGTGTACCACACTCTAACATGAAAATAGGCTCCACAAACATAACAAAAGGCTTGTAGTAGTGGCAATGGATTCAATTTTGATTTCAAACTTAGTCGACCCACTTTTACTTTTCCTTTCTTCCATGTCACTAGAATGCTACTAGAGACAATGAAAGAATTCCCATAGAGACGTTCAATAAAAGGAGTAACCCATTTTTATTACAATAAATTCTAGACATCAAGATCCTTTCACAAATTTACATAGCTAACAAGTTCAACTCTACAAAATAGGGTTCACTTTAAGACCCCCAAAAAAATCATTATAGAAATGTTGGTGAATCTCTCGAAACAAGCTTTCGGAAAATGGAGAAAATCTAAAAATTGGATTCACGGAAAAAATTTACAGTTGCATGATTGAGATGAAAATGACATGTGTAAATCTAGACGGGTGTTTATACGCATAGGGAGGTAATCGTATGAAAATAAGATAGGTAGTTGAACACATATATGCAGTCATGTGATTGCATATGTAATCGGGTGTATGCATGTATTGCCACGGTTGCATATGTAAATGCATAGTTGCATTTGTGTTTTTTGTAGTCGATCTGTTGCATATGCAACCACATGGCTGTAGATGTCTTTGTAGAAACCTAGTTGCATATGTGACCACACAACTACAAGGCATGCATGCGGTTGGATGGTTGTATGTGTAACTTTGTTGGTCCGATTGTATCCCTTTCTACCGCCACGTTTCCTGTAAATCCTAGGGTATATATGGGGTCCTCAGCCCAAGAGATCATTTGATTTCATTATGGATCTTGAGTCATCACTCTAGCCTTCAAGTCTCCAAAATCCACTCAAGTTTTACGCTACAGAAATCCATAATCTAAATCTAACATCCTTCTAGGCTACTCCAAGGGACAAATTCCAATTCACAAATGGATTTTGGTTCCCATTCCTCCTCCCATGCTCATTCTCATCCATCCTCGCAATCTCATTCCCAAGCCTAGGGTTACAAAAACCCAAAACATAGTTTAAAAACCTTATGTGCCCCCAAATTTTCACATTTCTCACAAAAGGACACATTCATTGATTGGGTTGAGAAATGTTGCTTTCAAGGGATAATTTACATGCCCCAATATGAAACAGACAATGGTTTAGTGCAATTTATTTTATCCAATTTTGACAAGTCGAATTATGTCTTCAAAGTGAATCTTCCATCACGATCATTTTATTTTAGGACATCTCCATAAGATATCTATCGCTTAATGAGGATTTCATAAAAAAATGCAAACCCTGTGACAACAAAAGCACTTAGACACGGACAAAAAAAATATCCGGATTCCCACTTCGGTGTAAGGTTGAAGGTAGCAATCTATTTTTGAAGTAGTCTTTTAATTTCAAAATATTAATAACCTCATAACATGAATAATGAATTTTCCTTTTCTCAATGGCATGTGTAGGTATTGCAAACACCTCTAAATCAAGACGTGGCTTAACTGTGCAAGTTATTCAAAATGATTTTTGTTGGCTATGCTCAATTTTTTTAGGTTAGGATAGTCTTATAGGGTAGACAATCAGACATACCATATTGGGATCTTGTTTATATGCTTTGTTCCCTAAGTTGCCAAAATTTTGACTAGTGTACAAATATATCCAACATGATACGACAAGATTTAACACACACTATTTGTAATGATGGTGCAACATTGTCATGTTGTAATTATGTACTTGCATTATATCATGAAGCGTATTATAATTTGAACTCTGATGCTAATATTCCTACTACACTTGATCAAAGAATGAACGTAAACTTCCTTTCTATTGATGAGCAATATGTAAGTCTAAAGTTTCAATTTGTACAACAAATTTTCATTAATTTATTTGTAAATTTCAACTAATTTTCAATTTTCTTTCAGAAGAGAAGACTTGCATTGAATGCAAGAAGACAAGTTACACTAAGAGGTCATCAAACACCTGAGGATAGTGTAGATTCTTACCAGGATGCACAACTATCTCCAACTGTAGGTTCAAGACAACAAAAACGCATGAGGAATTCTCTTACACTTGCTCAATTACAAGCGCTAGAAGCAACTGCATCAATTATTCTAGGTATTAATACTAGGGTCCAGTATGTAATTGTATAGTCAAAATTCAAGACTCAAGCTATGATTCATGAAATAATGTAACATATATTATTTAATTTTTTATTAATCAATTATGATATTATCGACTATTGGTAATTTTAAACATTACAACATATTTGTAAATTCGCTGATAGTTATAAATATTCCCAACAACATGTTAAACATATGTGCTTCACAATGAATCAGCCACTGATAGTGGAAGAAACTTCTACCCCTACTCCTAGACATACCCAACATGGTAAGTATAACTGTATAAAATACATTTTTAATCAGTTACAATTTTAACTTTTCTTCTAAATTTCCTAAATATTGAATTCTTGTGTTTTCAAATTGACATTTTGTAGTTCCTTCTCCTAAGACAACAAATATTCCACCACCACTGCCTTAAAGATAGGTTCAGACAAGGGGAAAAATAATATCTTTTCTAGCTACTAGTGGCAACATAGTTCATTTGACATGATCTTAGTTTCCAAATTTCTCCTTGAGTGGTCTCCCAAGTGCAATGGGCACCACCATTTTGAATAAAATTGATCTTGATGATGATTTCTTGGGTATTGAGAGTGGTATTGGTGATCCAACTACCTTCAATCCCCATAATCTTATTCAGGAGAGACCACGTAAACCTGTTGTTTTACATCTTGATTCACCTATTTCGCATGACACGTCCTCTCCTCCTCCCTGCAGTACCACAGACTGCAAATCAATTAACATCTTTTCCTTTGAATAATTTGTTGGTAGATAATTGTTATGCTAATATGAATGAAGTTATTTTTCTTGATATACAAACATTGAAAACTTGGGAATTACGGGCAAAAATTTGATGAAGGAAATAAATATTCGTTTTCACAACCATTCCCAAAGAAATTCATTATTTGCTTCAGTTCAAAATGAGCCAGGAAAGATTGATATATTGGTGAATAAGGTTGTTTCAGGAACCATAACAATAGACAATGGCTATAATGATAATGTTTTGGATGTTATGTTGAACATGTTAGAAAATTTAAATGGTGAAGCCCAAGCTTACTACAACCAATGGGCTAGAGATAAAAACCTTGTTCTGATTGCAAATGCGGAAAAAGATAAAGCTATCGTAAGTTTTACTTTTCTTTCTTTGCATTGAAATTTTAGTTTTACATATTTAGATTTGTAACTAATAATTTTTTCCAAACGCAGTCAAAATATGAAAATTTGAAGAATGAAGCACAAGTCTTAGATCTTCATATGAAGATTGCACAAAAAAGCTTAATGTTGTTGTTTCACTAAAAGAAAAACTTGTGCTCCAAAATAAACAGAATAATACATTGAAGAAAATTATCAAGGAGCATAACATGGATCCAAATATTTTGTTCAAGCGAAACTTGATGCAGATCCCCATTTACTATCAGCAGATGATGCGCAACAAAACAAGATATTGAAAATCTTGCTAGTATCAATGTCATGCAACTTTGGATCTAGTGAAATCAGGAGTACTTCATGATGAAAAAGTCCTGAGAGTGAGGGAACATCATAGATAATAGATTGAGATAGAACTTTGTTATAATTTATGACTTTGTATTTTGTTATATTATACGACTCTATGAGTCTATAATACTTTCTACTGAGACGTTTTATGAAGTTTTTGAAAAAATATGAATCAATACTGTTATTAATTATATTAATATTTTCATTGCATCTTTCACTTTGGTGTTTTATTTTTCATGTAATTTGTAAAGTATAATTTATATGTTTTCTATTCGAAATTATTGTTTTTAGTATCTTGTTATTGCATTGTATACAAAAATTAAAAGGAAATATGAATAAAAATATTGAAATCATTTATTCAAGAAATTTGTACCAATTTCATATGAAGTTTATAGATATGAGTATATAAATTTGCATCTTTGGTGTTTTGTTTTCACAATGCAAACTGAAACAATGTATCTTATTGTTGGATTGTATACAAAAATTAAAAGGAATTAAGATATTGGAATCATTTATGCAAAAAATTTGTATCAATTTGATATGAACATTGAAGTTTATATATAGGACTATTTAAATTTGCATGTTTGGTGTTTCATTTTTCACAACACAAAATGAAACAAATTACAATGTAATTTGTAAAGTATAATATATATGTTTTGTATTCGTAATTAATGTTTTCGTATCTTATTATTGCATTAATGCATTGTATACAAAAATTAAAAGGATTCAATAAAAATATAGAAATCATTAATTCAAAAAATATGTAGCAATTTCAAATGAAGTTTATAGATAGGATTCAAGTGTTACCAAGGTTCAAGTGTGGAGCCTAAAAATATGGCAGTTGAAACAATTTTCAAGCATTTTCCTTAGAGACATTTGCATCTGCAGTGTCAGACTCAATAGAGCATCCACCTCCTAGTTCAGAACTAAGATCATCTTCATTTTTTGTTGTGTTAGTGACTCCTCTTATATCAACAAGTGAAGTCCAAGTCACAATCACCCTTTCATAAGGAAATGCATCGAATGGATAATGTGAAACATATAATCTTAAACATGTCTCCAAATTTTTATCCAACTGTTTCAAAGCTTTGATTTCACAAAAGATAGTGCACTAAAAAAACATTCATCTTCTACTGATCCCAAAATCATTGTTTGGAAAATCTCATATAGACGGAAATATTCACTAAGACTTTCTTGTAGGATGTTGCTTGGATTCAATTTTTTCCATAGCCTTGTTATAGCTCCATTTTCTGTTGGATTGTCTAGGTGTCGATATTGATCCATCATTATAGTTCTAAAATGTGATGACTGAGTTTTTAGTAAATTTTTTTAAACATACCTTTAATCTCAACACCATTTATCTGTACATTCCTACTAAAATGCTTTACTAGAACAAACATATGCTTGTGAAATAATTCACCTACAAATTGTTTTTATTACCATCAAAGACGTTCCAAAATATGGGATTCACTACTCCCATAGCCTCTAAAAGATCATCCTTTTAAAACAATCAAAAATTTCTGAAGATAAACTTTGTGAAATATTTCTCAATTTCATCCTTGTATCATAAATAACATTCTAAAATAAGATGCGTGTAATAGGAACTTCTTCAATTTCTGCTCCAACCAAATAAACTCTTTGCTGAAATGTATGCATTAGAATTTCCTTCTCATTAACAACTATACAAAGATAATCCTTAATATTGAATTTCATATAGAAATTAGGATCTTTGATGTTTGTTAACATTTTCCAGTTCTCAAATACGTAACCCTTTACAACTCTCTTAGGATGGGTACAACTTATCTAGAGTTTGATAAACATGTTTCCTCAACCGTATGAAATCAACAATATATATTGACCTCTCTTGAGCATGTTTACTCAAACAATTGATTTCCCTTAACATGGGGAGAATTCCACTTAAAGTCAATAATGTTTCCAAATATGTTAAATGGTACAACATATATTTTTCCTTGTCAACTTCTCTACAATATTTGTACATAAAACCAGCCAACGATGGATATTCTTGAAAAATTTATGCATGCAGGTTCATACATAGAAATCCACCTTGTATCTACATATTTAAGTAGTTTTTACCATCAGTCACACCAATTGAAAATTTATGAAACTCAAGGAATCTCTTGGGACTACAAGAAATATATGCATCAAGGTCATAGATCAGCTCTTCTACTTTTGCAATAGTGTCAAATGTGCTAACTATTTTGTATGAAAGATTCATTATGTGCACCATGCAATGGATTGGAATCATGTATGGTGAAACAGAGGTTTGTAGTCAAATGCATAGACCATTTTTGTTCCCTTGCATGACTGATGCACCATCCGTACCAACACACACCAATTTAGTGGCAATACTATAATCATCCATTCCCGCTATAGTTCTCAAACTTGAAATAACCAGCTTGTAAATGTTCTCTGCATTGCAGTTTTCTGTCATTTTATGTACTATCAATAAATGAGGTATCCTTTGATGGTTCTCAAAAGTATAAATATGAATGCAAATCCACATTGTGTTGTCAACAACTATGACCTCATCAATAGACAGTGACAAAAAGTTTGTATTTTTTACTTTTTCTTTCAAATCCTCCTTCTCAATCATTGCTAGACATTTGGCAATTTCCCAAGCACTATTGTCTAACCAATGGGATTGTGGAAGATTAGGAAATCCATTAAGTTGAAATAAAACTTTATAATCCTGAAAATCAGAAATAGGTCTACCCTTTTTCAGAATATGGTAGATAGTTGTGAACTGTATATTTTTAGCTCGCAGATTAGTCTGAACAAATTTTCTGTAATAGTTCCTCCTTTCTCAACAAGATTTTCTAGGCATTTCTTTTCAGTATCATATTCTTCTGCATATCCGACATGCATACATTATTTTGCATTTTTCCATCTCTGTGTTCATTTTATTTTACCATCTATTTGTTTAAATGAACTCATATACTTTACCACAATGTTTCTCTATTGTGTCAAGTTTGAGTTACATTTTTTATCCTTTCCTAGTTTCCAACTACAAATAGTACATTTACATTTAGTTGGAATATCAATACCTTTTTTAGATGTACTAGTTCAATGAATGGAAACTTTACAGCCCATTCAAACTTAAAAGTCCTGCCAATGGTCCATGTCTTTCTCTTTCTTCTCACATATTTTTGGGTTGCATTATCACCTGCAATAGTACAATCACACTCTGTTTGAATATGTTTATTTTGTTGAATGTCATCAACATCAATGGGATTGTTGTCTATTCTCTTCCTTTTCAAAGAATTGTTAATGAGAGTAGGGATTCCAGCTGAAGGTGGTTGACTAGAAATTTCCTCTCTTTGTTCCATTTCGTAATTGGGAATGTCCTCAAGGGGAGGCATATCTTTAGCTTGTTGCATATCTTCTGCTTGTGGAGGCACATAATGAGGATTGTCCTCAAGAGGAGGCATGTCATCATTAGTGGGATATTGTGCATCTACAAGGAAGTGGATTTTTAAATTTGTATTATTAAGTATATTATTGATTTTTTTAATTTGAAAATAAATAAGGCTTAATTATGTAGTTTGTACAATACTTGTATTTAGTGTGTATGGTGGTTGCACTTGCATCTCGATTCTTCCTGATCTCTTTTTGTGGCTGGCTAAAATATGTGAAAATATTTCTTTTTTTTATTTTCCTTCCACATTGCAAGCATTGGAGGATCCCTTACGAGGCATTGTCACATGGAGGAAAACAAGGTATCGGGCATCAAGAAGGATGCTTTTAGGTGTAGAAGGATGCTTTCGGGTAACTGGAAGGATGTTTTTGGGTGGTTGGAAGGATGTTATTGGGAGGCTGCAGAATACGAGGCATGAGGTTACAAGTTCAAAATGTAGTTAGGCGTCTAGAACCCTATTTTCATGCGGCTGCAAAAACATTCGGGAAAATGCAAGTGCAAATGTTATCAGAAACCGCAAGTACAAAATGCTATCAGTGGATAGAACTATGTAGTTGGGAAACTACAAAAAAAAGTATGCAATCACGCATCTCAATGAACCAGGGTGACTAGGTCTCATTTCTATCCTATGTTATTGTTATTTTCAAAAGAATAGATCTCTATGCTCGAGATCTATACTATATCTATAATACCATATGTAACCTAAACTGGTATAGTGTAGCGAATATATGTATTTTTATGGAATTTTTTATAAACACTAGGAGAGTTGACCTATTAAATGAACTAGTTACCATAAATTTAAGGTAAAATGTTAGTCCAAACAACTTTTAAAATTCGCTAAATCCAAATTTCAAAAATCTAAATATTCATGAATTAGTGAAGAATCACCACTAAATTTTTCCCCGCTGCGAAGGAGCCACCCATTTCAACCGTAAGAACAATGTTAAGTGATAAAAACATAATAACTAGGATATTTTTAAATAGATCCTTAACTTTTCCCGTCTCGTCCCTCACACTTACCAAAAAAAATCGACAGGGAATCATCATTATTGACGATCGTGTTAGAGTGAATTATGAGTAAGATCTCCTCCTCCCATGCATGAACTTCATCATAGTGATAAGTCATAATAATATGGAAATAAACACAATCACAAACCATAGGGCGGGTAGACAAGGTCATTGATAATACGACACACCAAATAAAACAATAATAGATAAAATTGTCTTAAGAAATAACACTCTAAGAATCTTTAGGGTGATCATTAGCTACCACTGAGAGAAGGTCTCTAGGAAAATTCCCAATCCACACCTATTTTTTTAGTTGAAACCCCAAGTTAGCCAAAAAATCAACCACTTTTTTCCTTTCCTATATGTGTGTTGAAATAGAATGTTTTGAAAACGAGATTGCAGATTGTGAGTGTCAGAATTATATTACTTTTAGTCCAAACTTCTTGTAATCGTAAGAATTAAGAATGCAAACCAAGTTGTGGGAATAACTTTCTACAATGAGATTTACCAGATCCAAATCTAAGTGCCAACTCCAGACCTTTGAGAATATCTAGTGCTTTTGCTCTATGGTTAGTCCCAGTACCAAAGTTGACAGTAGTAGTTGTCGGCGGTTGTCTTATATCGTTTCTAATGATAGCTCCACTTCCTAAAGCCCCTCAAAGTTGCCTTTTTCAACACCATATGTATCAAATTTAATCCATCCAATTGGAGGAGGGGACCAAGAGGTATTAGCTCTAGCTGTAGTAGAATGGGATGGTTGTAAGGGGATCTGAAGTTTCTTATACCAAGGTTCCTTCAAATTTAGAGTGATTTTTTGCTTATATTACTTCTAGATGGAGCATTTTAAATTTTCCTGTAATCCAAAAACCATAGTTGATAAAATATGAAGGAGATCTTGTGACTGGTCCTTGAAAATTATTTTATTCCTCTCTTTCCAAATATTCCAAAAAGTATGTGTCAGAAGGAGTTTCCAAGCAAGGGCTGAAACTAGATGTCTAAAGGGGGTTTCCATTGAAGAATGGCTTAGAAATAGAGGAAGGAAACACCCACAAGACCCCAAAACTGTTTAACAAGAGACTCCACAGAGAATGAGAAAAAGGACAATGTAAAAGTAGGTGGGCAAATGATTCAAAATCACTTAGACAGAGAACACGCTTGGTAGGTAAAGAATAACCTCTACGTTTAAGATTCTCACCTAAGAGGAACAAATTTTGAAAATCCAACCAAGTATAAAAGCCAATTTTAGGAATAATCTAAGGAATCCATCTATTTTTCAAAGGAGGACCTCTGAACATTGTGGAAGGAGAGATAAGTAGTATTAACTGAGAAAAATCCCAAATGTGAAAGAGGCCATATGCGAACATATCCCTCTTGAGTGAATTGGATGTAATGTGAAGAAAGAAGAAGCTTAAGCTTTTCCATACGTTGTAGTTGGTGGGGCTGCCACCATCCTAAAATGGTAAAAGAGAACATGGAAGATGATTAGATATGTCAATGTAACCATTAATTGTTCATCCACATAGCCTAGTGAGGTGATGTCTGATGGGGTCCCAAAATGGATCAGAAGAAAGGGGCTTCTCCTCGATCCACAAATATTTCCATAAATCTATCTGTATTCCATTACCTAACATCCATTTAGTACCATATTGCAGTAGGGCCTGAGTGTTGAATATGGAGTTCTAAATCACTGAGCCACTTGGGATATCCACAACAAAGAAATCTTCCCGTGGAGAAAGATATTTATATATCAATATATGCATCCATGAAGATTTTCCTTTAGTAGTAAACAACCAAACCCAATTTAGATAACATATTTGAATGCATCTCAAATAATCTACATAATCCAAGACTTCCAATAGTAGTAGGCTTACTGAGACCATATTTTATGGAACCGGATGAATCCTTTATCGCTCTTCAACTCAGCCCATAGAAATTGTTTTTGAATTTTTCAATAATAGAAGCAACCGAAGATGACATTTTAAGCAATGACATAAAGTATATGGGGAGGATTTGAAAATGGTTTTTACCACTTGCACCTTACTAACTTGACTTAGGATAGCACCTTTCCGGACAACAAGTTTCTTCTTATATCTATCAAGTAACGGATCCCAAAGATATTTAAGTTATCTAGCTTTTAAAAGGGGGAGCCCTAAATAAGAAGATGTCATATCCATGATGCTACATCCAAAGATAGTTGTAATCTTTCTTTGTGTTCTTGGGGCTATTTATGAAAGAAATGTTGCTCTTAGTAAAATTTAAAGTTTTTTAGAAGCGAGGTTGGTAGCAGTCCAATATTATTTTCAAAAATAATTCCTCCACCACTAAAGCAACGAACCTAATAACAAAGTATCATCTCATGCGGATTGACTATGAGTAGCTATAGGAACCTTGGACGTGATTGTAATACCCATAATTCTATCATATATTTTAGCTACAACCAATTCTCTACTAAGTGTGTCACCATTGAGAATAAACAAGAAAGGTGATAAAGGATCCGAAAATCAAATAGAGACCTTCTTCTACACCTAACCTCCCGAGGTCGTGCCGCGACAGATGCTAGTGTTGAAATGCGGGTGACTAGATGATAGCCATAGCAAGATGGATAGTGATCGGATGTATGTGGGATGAATGAAAATGGTATCAACACAACATGATATCCTCGTCCCATAGTATTGGTATCTATCAGTCAAGCACATAGAATGCCTCTCTAATGTGGTGGTTCGATGGATGGTTCGAAAAGAATTGCAATGTGGAGGTTCCAATCGATGTCAAGATCCATGTAGATTCTCACTAGTGGTTGTGGGATGCATAGAATATAGATACTATGACCTTCGGGTGACTTGTGCGATGCCCAGACAGAGTCATGCAAATGTGTGGTCCCTAGGGTCGGTTGGTGAGAGCATTCCAATATGTGAGGGTTGGTTCAACTTCCTCATTTAGAGTACTCAATTGTGATATAATATTGGGTGGTAATGGTGATGTGTGGATAACCAATGTGTGTAGACTCATGTCTATATTAATGAAGGATTCTAGCATGTTTGGTTATGAAACTCTTGGTTCGTTACCATATGCTCTTGTTTTCTGCGATCCTTCTATATTCTTGTGGTATGAACTATTCGCAATGTCAATCGGGTAGTCTACGCTCGGGGGAGTTCCAATAGTCATATGCTTTATTGGTGCTACGTTTAACACCAACAATTGTTCTATCTTTCGTGAATATGTTACAGGGGATCTACCAACTTACATGTGTAATCTTGTGTCTATGTCTATAAATAGCTCACTTGAATTTATTTTTGAATCTAAGGGATCACATACATACATTTTTTGTTGTTGAGGGTCATTAATGGTCATACGGAAGTTTCTAGCATCTATTTGAATGAAAAAAATGAATTTAGCAAGCAAATTAAATCTAAACTATCTTTTTGTATTTTCTTGAATATAAACGAATGAAACAAATGCACAACTAATCTAGCAAATGAAAAAAATTGTTCATTTTTTTGTGGTTTTGAATAGAAATATTTAATCTAACTAAATTAAATCTAAAAATTAATTACCGGATGTAGATAATTCCCTGTACAATTTGTATGAATCTAGACTAAAACAATTAATCAATTGAATTCCTTTTAAAACTAGCTTCCAAGCCTTGTCTCAAAGGTAAAGAATAGATCACTGCTTGAAAAAAGCTACTATCCTCCACAACTTCCCGAAAAATCTTAGAAAGACCAACTCTATTCTAATCTAATCTATTAATTTTCTTAGAACTAAAATAATCTAATGATTTGACTACTCTATTTGATATGATTTTTAACAACAATGAACTAAAAGAATGAAAGCAAACAAATGGAAAACCCAACCTAGAATTCAAGGATGAAAATGAATCCCGGCTAGATTGATGACTTGTTCACCTTAGTATGATATTTTCATCTTTGCGTGCTCACATGAGTCCAAAAGAATTGGGAGTACAAGAGCAGCAGTAGGAGAAGGTGCTTGTACAATGGTAGTTTGGAGGTAAACTAAACGTAATGCAAGTAGGAGAGGGATGGCACAAGTGAGCAGATCTTGTCTATACAATTTCGAGCAAGATTGTTATAGAAATATAGTACAACACATACTATCAATTCTCGGCCTAGAAATTTTTCAACCAAAATTCATAGAGAAAATTCTCAAGGAGTGAAAATCCATAACAAGAATTCTCAAAGACAGTCTAGAGTAAAAATTTGCACCACTTTGGTTGGATAATAGCATTGTATTTATTAGATTTTGGTTGAGAGATCACAAGTCCAAATTTTACACTTCCATCATATTATAAGAAGAATTACCATTATAATATGGTTGGTCTTTAAAAAGCTTAAATGGATGGGAAACACACATACAATTTGAAATTACACGTCTCAAAAGTGTGTGGGAATTTTTTGGAAAAAGTGAACACGGGACATTTGCCTAGTATAGGGTGGTGGTTTCGGGAATGTCACCTGTCTGGGTGGTGGTTTAGAAATCACCACCCGAGGTAGGCGGCAATCTTGGCACTAAAGGCTAAACCATAAGGGAAATGAAGACGAAAAGCTAGGAAAAACATGTACAAGTTAAATATGACATACTATGCTACAAATATACACTTTGAGTAGTTTTTGGAACTCAAATCACCTTGTGAAAGATCTAAATCATCATTGGGTACTATTATAACCACTTTCGATAATATAGCACATATAATTTTGGGTGTGTACATATCTCCCCCTTAGAGAAGTGTTTTAGCCATGAAAATGCGTAAAATGTGAAGTCTAGGTATGGCATTCCCAAAATGGGGAGTTTAAAAGTTATACCGACACATTCATGTGTCGAAATGTCTCTGTCTAGAATCCTGCTACCTATAAAATGAAGAGAAAACTCAAGTGCAGATAGATAAAATATCAAAAAAATAAACACTAAATTAAAACAATAAGAGGACTTACCATTTATGCGGGAATAAAAACTTACCTCTGCCGGCGCTCTAACCCTTCGAACACATGCACTCAAAATGAAGTTATAACAACTTATATATATATATATATATATATATAAACTATCAAAACAAATTCATTTTTGTATTAACTTTGTGTGTTTTGAGCTTTGTGATTTTTGAGCTTTGCGCCCACAAAAGCGACTGTTACGAGATTGTGATCATGCCTCCATGAGCGGGAGATTGAACCACGCATTCCCATGTTGGTTATTCTTACTTGTTTGTTTATAAACCTAAAATGTTAAAATGTTAAAATATTTACCTAGGGGGTTATTTTCAAATTTTCTTGTGTTAAATTAGTCTTTATGGAGGGCACCTATAAGGTGGTCTTTTATTTTTCCTAAAATGGTGTATTTTTTATTTTTTAGTGTTTTAGGGATTCCTATCTCGTACGTCAATTGCTCAGGACCACCACCTGCGTAGGGCGGGGGTCGACAACCGCCACCTTAACAGGTAGTGGTTTTTGAACTGTTGCCTTATCATGGCAAGTGGTTCTTGTGAGAATGCCCAAAACTCATGTAAATTTAGGATTTTTTTGGATTTTTGATGTTTCATCATGTTTTTGATGAGCTTTTTTATTAAAATATGTCAATAACTTGCTCTTTTTCTATGTTTTGGTGGATGCAGAAGAAGGAAGAGTATATCTTTTGGAGTTGTGAGAGGCAGTGTGCTTGGTTCCCAAAGATCTTGGATCAGTTGACTCATGATGAGACTGATACTCTTTAGAGAGCGGGCATATGGAGGATTACATGGGTGCCCCATGTTACTCATGCCAGTCACATACTATGTGACATGTTCTCTTATTGGGATGCAGACCAGAATACCTTCTAATTATCAGTGTTAGGGGTGAGTGGATGATCACCCTAGAGGATTTGTATCGTATTCTTGGGGGTCTGATACTTTGGAAGATGGTTGACTCTAGAGACAGCAAGATCTAGAGCCACGATGACTCTATGGGCCACCTACATGGGGGATATCTCCTTTGGTTAGAATAAGTGGATTAAGATTGATCCATTCCTACTACTCCCATCCCTATTATCCGTAAGGCCATCATGGGTATCTTGGCCTCACGGTTGATTAAGGACAAGGGAGGTGATACACTACTCTATTGTTAGGCTCCCATCATTACAGATTGAGGCATATGGTTGTATCTATGCCTAGGGAGTAGATATACTTAGGATTACTTATCATGACATGTATCAGATTGTTATATTATAGGGACCATCTTTTAGCCACCCCACATTGGTTATGAGTTGGGTGTATGAGTGAATCATCTCATATAGGAGGGGAGTGTTAGTACATGATCCAAGGGCCGTTAGGGCTGCTAGATGGACAACAATGATAGTTCTCAGGATACCACGTCAGCGAGTGGCTTCTTTGACTATAGTAGACATGGTGGCTACCCCATACTAGGACATGACAAGGTTGTGGGGATAGGATGGGACCACAGTGGTGGTTTGTTCCACTACTGGTCAGTTAGTTGACAAGATGGGGAAGCTTGAGACTCACCCATTTGGTTGAGTTCCTTGGCAGTTCAGCCTCCCTACATTGATATGCTTCCCCCAGTGGCACCTATGTATAGGATAGTGAAGGAGGCCCGAAAGGGGCCTCGCAAAGATCCAAGTTGGACAGCAGTGGTTCTTAGAGTGCCTAATGTAGTTGGGCGAGTTGTGTGTGCCTAATGGGTAGCTAGTTCCACTCCTACACTCTTACTCTGGATTGAGGCCGCACCTGCTCCTAGTGGAGATGAGGATGATCTCATAGACATAGACTCGAATATGACAAGTATATAGGGGATGATATGAAGAGGAGTCGGGTGGAGAGGATCTTTGGTGGAGAGGAGATTGATGATGAGGGGTTAGATGGTGAGGCTAGTGAGGTATCTCACGAGGAGGAGAGAGATCCGAGTGACATGATACTCAGGATGTTCTAAGAGTGGAGTGGGAGTAGGTGGCCGTAGAGGAGGAGACACTTGTCTCGAGGGCAACTCCTTAATGATGGAGAAGGGGATGACGAGTTCATGATGGGAAATTGTCTTGCCTTTGATTTTGGGGAGGCCCCGCAACCATCAACAACATTAGTCACCGATCCTACATGGATGCCTGGAGATCCAAGTATGTCAATACTCTTCTCTTAACCTTGTTAGTTTGAAATGTTAATTAGTATTTCTCTTTTTGTTTTGTTCTGTAGCTTTCTAACTCGTCATTTCTACTTGTAGTGACTACATAGGAGTGTCGAGAGCTTATTCAACGGGTGTGCATGGACACTTACTAATCCCTTTGGGAATACCCGAGCTGAGATGACTGAGGATATAAGACAACCACTTATAGCTGGCAGACACATTGATGTGTTTTCACCCATCTAGAGGGTAGAAGAGGTTATGAATTCTCTCCATACTCGGTGATTTGCATATGAGACAACTTAGAATTTTATGAGGTGGAGTCACTCTCGTAGTGAGACCATAGCAGTGGATGCCACCACAAGCACTCCAACCATTCTATGCATTCTCATCATTGTAGCCACAATAGGAGTCTTAGAAGCGATCGTGCGCCATCCCGGGGATCCCACGGATATTGAGAGGCCAAAAGGCCTTTTATTGCTTTGTTGTAATTTTTTTAGGAATTTATATTATTATTTTTTGTATATTTCTGGCTCATTGTGAGTGTTTTGACCATGCCTAGTGCATGATGGCATTGTATATAACACACGACTTATTACATATATATAGATCTCTCTTTGGTTTGGATCTTCTTTGTATTTAGAGTTTACTTGCGTCTCATGGTTTGTTTCTCATGTGTACTCTAGATGTTTTAGAATCTCGACTTTACATTATTTTCAAAATGTATGCAATGGATGACAAATCTTGAACAAAATAATTTATTTTTATTATGTTTGTGATGCTTTTATATGATGAATATGAGAGATAATGTGGTACTAAACTTTAGCTTCTTTTAGCAATATTTGTTATCTTCTTGTTTTGGTAATGTGTGATGAATATTTGATGTAATGATAGTGAGATGAGCTTTTCCCACTCTTAACTCCATGCAACTAGTAAGATATGAGGGATCAACAAGTAAGAGATATAAAGGACACAAATTATATAAGTTTATTGAATGGTAATGATGAGAAAAAGACAAGGCATTAACAAAAACCAAATTTAGAACCTACACACCTACCCTACTCAAGCTTGCTACATGTTTCAAAATGTAATTTACTTTCTAGTTTATCTAGATTTAGACCCATAGATGGCAACTTGGTCGACAAAATATGGTTTTGGGGATTTAATCTCTTTTGGAACTCGGATATCTAACTCACTATGTTATTTTAAATTACATTTTAATTTTTTTGATACACTAATATTTATTGGTTTATAGCATAGACCCCCTACACCCTATCCCACTCTACTAGTAAGAAGCATGGGCTGGTCACCAAGGGAAAGACATAGACAAGTAAGGGCACTTCTTTCCTTTCCCAAACTCATGCCACTAGTAGTAGGTGTGGGCTCAACACCAAAGGTTGGTAGGGAAAAGAAGTGTGTAAATAAAAATATTTTGTGTTTTAGCATATTTGATTTTTGGGTAAGTGCAGCAAGTTGGTGGAAAATTAAGTGGACATAAAAACCTAAAATTTAGGTACCTCGATTGTGGTTTATAAACCACGCTCGTGGTTTCTAAACCACGCTTCACGTAATTTTTTTATAGGTTTGGTGATTTCTAAACCTAAAACCGTGATTGCGGTCCTTTGAGACAAAAAAAATAAACCCGTGACTCCTCATTTTCCCCCATTTTTCCTTTCTACCGCGATTTCTCCTAGACCTTTGGCACTCGCACTTTGAATACCCCTAAAAATTACTCTTCGAACTTCTGGATCATGATAGTTTCAACCATGCCACCAATACAAAGAGGTAAGCCCTCAATTTTGATCAATTTGTTTGCATTTTAGGTTATTTTTGTGATTTTCATGGGTTTTTCAATTTTTTGTTTATGTATACAATTTTTTTGTTTTGTCAGTTGCTCGGCAAGCTTGTAATCCTACAAACCATCAAAATATTCCTCAAAACCCTCCAAACAATCCTCAAAACCCTCCAAACATTCCGCAAAACCCTCCTCCAAACATAGATCTGCCCCCTATGGCTCCTTTTGTCCCCACATGAACCAACATGAACACAAGCTAATATCATTAAAAGAATTTGAAAAAATAAAATTGTCATTGATAACCTTATTCAGACTATAATAAAAAATCATGTCACAAATTTGTCTTACATGACTTTAGCCAACACATTGCAAACATTGATTGGCAAAGTTGACTCCACAACCAACTAAATAGACAAATGGAATACCTTTAGAGGTGATTGTAGGCGGTGGTATGCAGATAAATTATCTCATGTGGCCGTAAAATACAAAAAAATGGAAAATACCACATTTGTGCATTATTTACTAACACAAGAACTAATGCCCCCCCATGCATCTACTTGCAAATGGTTCCCAATCCATTGGTGCCACGATGACCAAATCAAGAACAATTTTTGGGACCGATGGTGGATGGTTTTTTATTATCCACCATGCAACAACAATGAGGTTCCTCTCTATTTTTTTAAGAAATTATATTGCAAGTTCGTGCTTAATGAGGTCCCAAATTATTTTGACTTTTCTGATTTTTATGGGCGAGGTGGTGGCTCGCATAGAGTAGACCTAGTGCATGCGTAGGTCGACCAAGATCCCCATACCCCAAAACCCCCACTACCTTGATTATCCCTCCTACGGTGAAGGAGGTTATAAATATTGACACACTACATGCATTGAGGGAGCTCACTGACACTCTAACCTAGCATAGTGAGTAGATTGCATCTAGTGATGTTGGTGGAGGTGTCAGTTCTAGCGCACCACACCACTGTGGATCATGTGGTGCCGTATGCACTGCAGTGAGACATCATTTTCTGGATCACATGATTTCTTTTCTCTAGATGAGATGATGGTGGATGTTTTTGGAACTGGTGCAAAGGATCTTGGTCTTTCATAGGTAAATGTCAAATAAATATTATATATATATATATACAATAGTTTAATTCATGTTTGAGATTTTAATATATATGTATTTGATTGTACGTCATGTACATACATGTAAAAACTAATTTTTTATTTTATTTTAAATAGAAATAGCTGGTGAAGGAAATATCCGCGTCGACATGCTAAATTTCTACTATGTTGGGCATGTTACAAACATAAGTTTCAAGTTGTACTTAAATTTCAAATTTCATTTGATTGTGCACTTTTATTATTATAATGTTTCACCTGTACATGTACATATTAATATATGTTTGTCTTTTATACGCAGGAGCATGGCGGTTCATCATCTGCTCTAGGAGGCGAGGCTACTAGCACACCTCATGTGACTTTTACGCAGGTTGTTTTCTCTTTACACTTTGTTTCTAATTGTGGAAGTTCATGTGGATTATGCTTCGGCTCTGTTATGTGGAATTCATGTAGATTAAGATTAATTTGTACATATTTTTGTATAGCTTATGATTGTCAGAGATAGACTCCTCCGTATATGCAGCATGTGGAGATTGTTGTAGATATTGTCATAAAGATCTCGTAGATCCACTAAGCGAGGTACAATTTTTCAAATTTGTTAAATTTATTTAGAAATTATTTCTTATTACTTAAATCTACAATATCAAATTTTATACATGAAATATTTAATTTGAAATTTAATTATTTGTATGTAGCTTACCCCTCGTGAGTCTATTGTTGTCCCTGTCACATGTCAACAAAAAATTGATAGGGATCATGACATTGCGGTAAGATTTCACATGCATTTTAACTAAATTCTAAGTTTCTAAATTTTGAATGTATTTTAAAAATTTGGGTGTTAAAAACTTGTTGTTTATGGATGTGCAGAGTTAGGTGTAGGATTGCTTAGAGACGCCTAGGACAACACAGATGAAATCAGTAGTGACATCTCCCTCCACTACATCCCCAGGTCATGGACATGCTACTTCTAGCAAGACGAAGAGAGGGAAGATGTTTCATGATTAGATTCATAGGACCTGGATGTACATAGATATATATATGGGCCAGCTGGTCCTAGTTCATGATTCTTCATAGGACATTGTATATATAGCCTTATGCGACCACATGTGGTCCTATATGTATGACACACTTAGTTCGAGATGTACACATGTTATGAACTTATATTTTTAGAGATGTGCATCCAACACACTTAGTTCGAGATGTACACATGTTATGAACTTATATTTTCAGAGACGTGCATCCAACACACTTAGTTTGATACATTATATATCCATGTGTTGGTTTTCATAACGATATTACTTCTATGTTTGATTCGAATTCATTACACATGATATCCTTCTATGTATGTATATTCTATGTATATTAGTTTTATATGTATGTTTGATTTAAAATTAAAAAACTATGGTGCAACATATATGAATATAATGTTACAATGTGGTGTAACATTGCATGGTAAAATTGTTAAGAAATTAAGGAAGCATTGTATTCCTCCATCAACATGGGCAACTTATCAGTTTCCTCTTAAGTCATAAAAAATATTCCATACCTTGAATCTTGAAATAAGATGTCTTCCCTTGGATCATTTGGTTTTTGAACCGTGTATTTAATTTTATTTATGCGAAGGATATTATTCATTTTACCATTGATGAATATGGTGGTGTATGAGCAATCCATATTTATATCCCCACCAATATCGTGATAGAAACTTTGGCTCAACAATATACCTTATGTAGCTAGCATGTCTTTCACAAGTATTTCCATCTTGATTTTCTTGTCAGGGAAGTCTATAAATTCTACTTGAGAATATTTCACCTACCCAAAAAGAGGTAATTATTTTATTTTCATGTAGTAACAATGGCCAATAGCAGGGCTGAGAGTAATACCAATAGAGTTAGCAAATTTTATAAGCATGACATTGTTAGAGGCGCCAAAGTCAATAATGTAATTATTCAATTTATACCCATTGACCAACAAGGAAAGATAGAAAGGTTCTTATTTCCTAAAAGAGGAGGATTTTAAGGAAAGAAGGTTCTAGGAATGAGTGGTTCTAGGAGTGGGAAGTAATTCTTTAGTGTTGGTAGGATTCTTGGAACTTGTATTTTTACTACTTCTTTTGATAAAATAGACGAGTTTATCAAAATGCTTGGGGTGTTTTTATGTACTCATATTTAGATATTTAAATTTTATCTTTCTTGGTCATTAATGTAAAAATATGAGGAAGTGGTAGGCACATTAGGAACTGTGGAATCCTTGACATGAGTAGGATTTTCACTCTTAGGAATAATTGAAATAGAAATCGATTTGACAAGAGGAGGTGCAAGAGACTTACTCAAAGAGGTAGATGGAGTCTTGGCTAAAGTAGTATTAGGATTCTTCTTAGATGACCCCATAGAAGTAGGAAATGATGTTCCTCTTTTTTTTCTATCGATTCACCATTTGAGGATTAAAGTGTTTTGCTTGGGAAGTAGAAGAAGAGGCTTATTTATTTATTTATGAGTGGGTGAACACTAAACAAGAGTAACTATTCATATCATCTATGGATTATTCAGGATCTTTGTTGGGTGAGTATTCACAATAACCAATAATTGCATAACCATCTTCTTCTTCTCTTTCAATTTATGATTCAAAAATTTCTTGAAAAAGTTGTAATTGTTGAAAAATTTGTAATTGTTGAAAACTTTGTAATTTTTGAAAAAGTTGTAATTGTTGAAAAAATTGTAATTTTTGAAAAAGTTGTAATTGTTGAAAAAGTTAAAAATTTGTAATTGTTGAAAAAGTTGTAATTGTTGAAAAAGTTGAAAAAGTTGTTGAAAACAGAATGAGTTTGTTGAAGAGGAACCTATTGCAAAGGAGAAGAATCTACAACTTTCTTCTTTTTCTTGTTCTTGTTCTTTTTCTTCTTTTTCTATTTCTGAGAAGAATCTGTGACTTTTTCAACAATTACAACTTTTTCAACAATTATGACTCCATGGCACCTAAGGATGTCTCGTTCAATCCTACACCTCGGCGTAGGGACCCTCTGCTGTAATATCATGTCTCGGTTTTTTCCTTCTCCAATCGGTGCTCTCACTGCCCTATTGTTTGCAAACGTGCCAAATAATGTAGTTTGAGACAGTATAAGGCTGTCAAATGGTATATTTTGCAAACGGTGGGTCGTGGCACAAACTGATTGTGCTAACACATCCAAGTGGCTAGGTGAACGCTAGAGGAGGCATTGTTTTGGTGCGTGACAACGTCGTTGCTTCCAAGCTACTTCGTTTGGGCATAGTCCCTTAAGATCCCTGAGACCAAAAAATTGTTCAACTTCGATGGGTGACTAAGCAGACTCTCGTGGCACCTAAGGACATCTCGTTCAATCCTAAAATTAGCGTAGGGACCCTCTGCAATAGCTTTGTCTTAGCTTTTTTCCGTCTCAATTGGTGCTCTCACTTTACCCTATTGTTTGCAAACGTGCCAAATAGTGTAGTTTGAGACAATGTAAGGATGTCAAATGATATATTTTGCAAACGGTGGATCATGGCACCAAGCAGACTATCTTTGACACATCTAGTGGCTAGGTGAACGCTAGAGGAGGCATCATTTCGGTAGTGTGTGACAACGTCGTTGCTTCGGGCTACCTCATTCGAGCGTAGTCCCTTAAGAGCCCTGAGACCAAAAAAATTATTCAACTTCGACGGGTGGCTACGTGCGCACTGCTCGGTAGAACCTAGAGACATCTCATATGATCCTAAACCTTAGGGTAGGTACCCTCTACAATAGCATGTCTCAGCTTGTTTTTTTCCTTCTCAATCGGTGCTCTCCGCCCTATTATTTGCAAACGCGCCAAATAGTGTAGTTTGAGATAGTGTAAGGATGTCAAACGGTATATTTTACAAACGGTGGGTCATGACTTTGAACTGACTACGTGGTGACATGTCTAGGTGGCCAAGTGAACACTAGAGGAAGTGTCATTTTAGTGTGCGACAACGTCGTTGCTTTGGGATACTTCATTCGGGCATAGTCCCTTAAGAGCCACGAGACCAAAAAGTTCTTCAACTTCGACGGGTTACTACCCGGACTCCGTGACACTTAAGGGTGTCCCGTTTGATCCTACACATTGGCATAAGGACCCTACGTAATAGACTGTCTCAATTTTTCCTTCTCAAATGGTGGTGCTCTCTACTCTATTGTTTGCAAACGCATCAAATAGTGTAGTTTGAGACAGTGTAAGGATGTCAAACAGTGTATTTTGCAAATGGTGGGTTATGGTAGAAACTAAGCGGTGCCGAGAAATGTCCAAGTGGGCATGTGAATACTAGAGGAGGTCGTTTTGGTGCGCGACAATGTCGTTGCTTCGAGCTACCTCGTTCAGGCGTAGTCCCTTAAAAGCCTTGAGACAAAAAAATCAACTTTGACGGGTGACTACGTGCACTCCATGGCACCTAAGGATGTATCATTTGATCTTACAACTTGGCGTAAGGACCCTCTACAATATCCTATCTTGGTTTTTTCCTTCTCCAATCGGTGCTCTTGCTGCCCTATTGTTTGCAAACGCGTGAAATAGTGCAGTTTTAGAAAGTGTAAGGTTGTCTAACGGTATATTTTGCAAACGGTGGGTTGTGGTAGTGAACCGACTATGCCAACACATCCGGGTGGCTAGTTAAATGCTAGAGGAGGTGTTTTTTAATGCGTGACAACATCGTTGATTTCATGCCGGGCTACCCTCGTTTGGGCTTAGTCCCTTAAGAGCCCTGAGACCAAAAAATTGTTCAACTTTGATGGTGATTATGCACACTCTGTGGCACCTAAGGATGTCTTGTTTGATCCTACACCTTAGCATATGGACCCTTTGCAATATCCCGTCTTTGTTTTTCCTTCTCTAATTGGTGCTCTGTTGCCCTATTGTTTTATGGCTTGCGCTAAATAGTGTAGTTAAGGCAGTGTAAGGATGTCAAATGGTATATTTTGCAAATGGTGGGTCGTGGCACAAAACTAACTATGCCAACACATCCAGGAGGCCAGGTGAACACTAGAGGAGGCATAATTTTGGTGCGAGACAACATCGTTGCCTCAGGATACCTCGTTTAGGCGTAGTCCTTGAGAGCCCGAGACATTAATAAAGGAAAAAAAAATTGTTCATCTTTGACGGGTGACTACGCACGCACTCGTGGCACCTAGAGATGTCTCGTTTGATCCTACACCTCAGCGTAGGGACCCTCTACAATATCCTATCTCAGTTTTTTCCTTTTCCAATCGGTGATCTCATTGCCCTATTGTTTGCAAATGCACAGAATAGTGCAGTTTGAGCCAGTGTAAGGCTATCAAACGATATATTTTCCAAACAATGGGTCGTGGAACCAAACTGACTACGCCAAAATGTCCAGTGGCCAAGTAAATGCTAGAGGAGGTGTCGTTTTGGTGTGCGACAATGTCATTGCTTCCGTCTACCTCGTTCGGGCGTAGTCCCTTAAGAGCCCTGAGACCAAAAAATCATTCAACTTTGATGGGTGGCTACGCACACTTCGTGGCACCTAGAGACATCTCATCTAATCCTAAACCTTGGCATAAGGACCCTCTATAATATCATGTCTCAGTTTTTTCCTTCTCCAATTGGTGCTCTCGCTGCCCTATTATTTGCAAACGTGCCAAATAGTGTAGTTTGAGATTGTGTAAGGATGTCAAATGATATATTTTGCAAACGGTGGGTCGTGTGCGGGAATCAACCGACTATGCCGACATGTCCAGGTGGCCAGGTGAATGTAAGAGGAGGTTTCATTTTCATCGTGTGACAACGTCATTGCTTAAGGCTACATCGTTCGGGCATAGTCCCGTAAGAGCCCGAGACCAAAAAATCGTTCAACTTCGACGGGTGACTACCTGCAGGACAGAAGTGGCACCTAAGGATGTCTTTTTGATCCTACACATCAATGTAGGGACCCTTTCTGCAATAGCCTATCTTGGTTTTTTCCTTCTCTAATTGGTGATCTCACGCTCAAAATTTTCCTCCCTATTGTTTACAAACGTGCCAAATAGTGTAGTTTGAGACAGTGTAAGGATGTCAAACGGTATAATTTGCAGAAGCGGTGGATCGTGGTAGAGGAATATTATATTGTTGCACCTACATGTCTAAGTGGCCAGTGAACACTAGAGGAGGCATTCTCTTGATGTGCGACAACGTCGTTTCTTCCAGGCTACCTCGTTCGGGCGTAGTCTCTTAAGAGCCCTGTGAGAAATAAAAAAATTGTTCAACTTTGACAGTGTGAAATATGTGCACTCGGTGGCACCTAAGGATGTCTTGTTTTATCCTACACCTTAGCGTAGGGACCCTCTACAATATCATATCTCATTTTTTTCCTTCTCCAATCAATGCTCTCACTACCCTATTGTTTTTGCAAACATGCGAGAATAGTGCGGTTTGAGCCAATGTAAGGTTGTCAAATGGTATATTTTACAAATGGTGGGTCCAGGCACCAAACTAAATATGCCAACACATCTCGAGTGGCAGGTTAATGCTAGATTAGGCATAATTTTGGTGCACGATAACGTCGTTGCTTCCAGTGCTGCCTCATTGGGCGTAGTCCCTTAAGATCCCTGAGACCAAAAAATTGTTCAACTTTGATGGGTGGCTACACACACTCAGTGGCACCTAGAGACATCTTGTCTAATCTTAAACCTTGGCGTAGGGACCCTCTACAGTAGTATGTCTCAGTTTTTTCCTTCTCTAATCGGTGCTCTCATTGCCCTATTATTTGCAAACATGCCAAATAGTGTAATTTGAGACAATGTAAGGATGTCAACCAATATATTTTGTAAATGGTGGGTCGTGGCATGGAACCAACTATGCCGAACACATCCGGGTGCCAAGTGAATGCTAAAGGAGGTTTCATTTCGATGTGCGACAACGTTTTTGCTTCCAGGGCTACCTCATTTGGGCGTAGTCCCTTAAGATCCCTAAGACCAAAAAATCATTCAACTTCGACGGTGACTACGTGCACTCCATGGCACCTAGAGACATCTCATCTAATCCTAAACCTCAGTGTAGGGACCCTCTACAATAGCATGTCTCAGTTTTTTCCTTCTCCAATTAGTGCTCTCACTACCCTATTGTTTGCAAACATGTGGAATAGTGCAGTTTGAGCCAATGTAAGGCTATCAAATGGTATATTTTACAAACGGTGGGTTGTGGCACCAAACCGACTATGCACACGCATAGCGATGGTCTTGTAAACACTTGGGAGGTGTCATTTCAATTCTCTAACCTTCGGGTCCTTCTAGGCTACCTCCTCCTGAGCCAAGAACCCCCCTCCACAAGTATATAAATCGTTATTAATTACTTCTCTTTTCTTGTAAAAATGAAAGCTTCTCTTAGCTTCAAGAAATTAAAATTCTCTACTAATAGTGCCAACCACGTGAAGGTGGAAGCTTTTATGGCACCACAAACCTGCACATAAAAGTGTTAATTGCTTCTCTTTTCTTGTAAAACAATGAAATCTTCTCTTAGCTTCAAGAATTTAAAATTCTCTACTAATAGTGCCAACCACGTGAAGGTGGAAGCTCTCTAATTGGTGCTCTCACTAGCCTATTATTTGTAAACGCGCCAAATAGTGTAGTTTGAGATAGTGTAAGGATCTCAAACGATATAATTTGTAAACAGTGGGTCGTGGCAACGAACCAAATGCACCTACATGTCTGGGTGGCTAGGTGAACACTAGAGGAGGTGTTGTTTTAGTGCACGACAACGTCATTGCTTCTGGGCTACCTCGTTCGGGCGTAGTCCCTTAAGAGCCTTGCGACCAAAAAATTGTTCAACTTTGATGGGTGACTATGTGCACTCCGTGGCACCTAAGGATGTCTCGTTTGATCCTACACCTCAGCGTAGGGACCCTCTACAATATCATATCTCAATTTTTTTCCTTCTCCAATCAATGCTCTCGTTACCCTATTGTTTGCAAACATGCATAATAGTGCAGTTTGAGCCAATATAAGGTTGTCAAATGGTATATTTTGCAAATGGTGGGTCATGGCACTGAATCGAATATGCCGGACACATCTAAGTGGCTAGGTTAATGCTAGAGTATGCATCATTTTGGTGTGCGATAACATCGTTGCTTCAAGTGCCTCATTTGGGTGTAGTCCCTTAAGAGCCCTGAGACCAAAAATTATTCAACTTCGATGGGTGGCTACACACACTCCGTGGCACCTAGAGACATCTTGTCTAATCCTAAACCTCGGTGTAGGGACCCTCTACAATAGTTTGTCTTAGTTTTTTCCTTCTCTAATCGGTGCTCTCACTGCCCTATTGTTTGCAAACGCGCCAAATAGTGTAGTTTGAGATAGTGTAAGGATGTCAAATGGTATATTTTGCAAATGGTGGGTCATGGCATAGAACCAACTATGACAACACATCAGGTGGCCAAGTTAATCCTAGAGGAGGTTTCATTTCGATGTGTGACAACATCGTTGCTTCCGGGCTACCTCGTTCGGGCGTAGTCCCTTAAGAGCCCTGAGACCAAAAAATCGTTTAACTTTGACGGGTGACTACGTGCACTCCGTGACACCTAGAGATATCTCATCCGATCCTTCTCCTTGGTGTAGGGACCATCTATAATAGCCTATCTCAATTTCTTCCTTCTCAAATTAGTGCTCTACTCGCCCTATTGTTTGTAAACGTGCGAGAATAGTCTAGTTTGAGCTAGTGTAAGGTTGTCAAACAATATATTTTGCAAACAGTGGGTCGTGGCACCGAACCGACTATGCTGACATGTTCGGGTGGCCAAGTGACCACTAGAGGAAGCATCATTTTGGTGTACAACAATATTTTTGCTTTGGGCTACCTCATTCGGGCGTAGTCCCTTAAGAGCCCGAGACCAAAAAAATGTTCAACTTTGACGGGTGGCTACGTGCACTCCGTGGCACCTAGAGACATCTCGTTTAATCCTAAACCTTAGTGTAAGGACCCTCTACAATAGTTTGTCTCAGTTTTTTCCTTCTCCAATCAGTGCTCTCACTGCCCTATTGTTTGCAAACATGCAGAATAGTGCAGTTTGAGCCAATGTAAGGCTATCAAACAATATATTTTGCAAACAGTGGGTCGTAGCACCAAACTGACTATGCATATGCATATGGATGGTCTTGTAAACACTTAGGGAGGTGTTGTTTCAGTTCTCTAAGCTCCGGGTCCTTTCGGGCTACCTCCTCAGGAGCCAAGAACCCCCTCCACGAGATATATAAATCATTTTTAATTGCTTCTCTTTTCTTGTAAAACAATGAAAGCTTCTCTTAGCTTCGAGAATTTAAAATTCTCTACTAATAGTGCCAACCACGTGAAGGTGGAAGATTTTATGGCACCACTAACCTGCACATAAAAGTGTTAGTAAAATAAATTTAAGTTTCAAATCAAAACCATACTAGATACATACAAAATACACAAATTTAATAAAATATATGAACTTAAATTTATCTAACTAAAAATTTTATTATACCAAAGAAATTATATATACAAGACATGAGCATTGTAAATTCATTCCAATGAAACATCAGGATCAGATCTACTCTGAATAGCGAACATGATTGCTTCATGATCTAACTCTCGAACCTCCCAAAGAATCTTGTTATTAGGCCTTCCTCGATATCTATACAGCTGAATATTTTTCGCTAGAACTAGATGTGAATATAAGAGTATTTTTTTGTGTCTCAAAGTATTTAAACACCCAAACAGAGGATTTTTTTAATGGATACCATCAAAGCCAAGTTCCGGTAACTACCACTGACCCTGTAGGGTACTCAATATCTTCACCATCTATAACAAGAGAAGTCAACTTCTTTCTTTCCTCGATGCAACGACATAAGAAATAGTCTGTTCCTTCTTCATTGTCTTATGTTGCAATAACTGCAAACACATGTCCTACAAAAAAAAAGTTTCAACTCAAATTTAAATTGTACATATTAAAATTTCAATGGACTTAACTCAATACAAAAATTGTAAATAACCATAAATACCTTATCACACCAAAATCAAAATTTCACAAATTCCTTTTACGTTGTAACTTCATCTACAGAAACAAGTCATAATGCTTGTGGAGGTTCATAACTAGGAAGCGGAGTTAGAGGCCTACAAATCCATCCATCCACCCATTCTTGTGAATTGCACTCAGTAGTGAAAAATTGATACAAGATGCACAAAAATATGTCAAATTTCTTTTCCATGTGGCCCATGAAATAACATCTGAGCTACAAAATGAGTGCATATCACTTGGACCTAATGAGTGTCATCCTTTGGACCCAATAAATGTCATACAATACTCGTAGTTAGTAAAAAAATTCCTCTATCAACCAAAAATATATGCGAACTATGGGATTTTCTTGAGAACCTTGGGCCATGTTGTTAATACACCATTCCACTATGCTCTTTTCATCTTTCAATTTAGCACCATCTTTATACTTCAACTCTTCTCTTGCAAGAGCTCTTTTCACACATGCCCCTGCACCGTCATGCTCTCATTTTCCATGTCCAACCTCAGTGAAACTCCAAATATGTTGCACACCCATCTTGATGTGCATCCTGCTCATCCAATAAAACATTCATGCATTCTTAAACTAATACGTGTAATTATCTGACCATATATAATTTTTTTTTAAGTGGATGTCCCTATCAGACAAGTTTCCATAAAATAACTGGAAACACCCTTGCACAAATTCAGTAGAATGAGTACGATCATCACTGATATAAAAGTGGTACTCTCTTAAAAAATTTCGATCATTCTCTATACTTTCAGGAGAATGTATAAATGCTATATGCACAAAATGGCAACTTGTACTGAGTTGTAATATTATGATTGAACCTCCATTTGTGGTTGCAATGTGTAATTCTCTGTAAAATCAACCACTAAAATAATAGTACCAATAGGAAATGTGTCTTTGCATATCTTGAATTGTTCATCCAACCATCGATCTCTGTGTGTATGCCTAGCATACTCATAAACAATTTCATCCTTAAATTTTCTCATAAATTGAAAAATAGGCATATGTTCTATAACTAGCTCACACCGTTTAGACTCTTTTCCATCTTTCAACTGGTATGCAACTAATTTATATTTATCAAACTCAACTAAATTATGTCCTATTGCACCTTCAATTTGCTCATGGATGTAACTTTCCAATTTTCTTTGGATGTGGTCAACATTTTTCTTTTATCATTAAGCATGCTCATGTTCAAACTTACAATAAAAATGAGTTTGAGTCATATCTAAGAAATGCTTTGGATGTGGTTCGCGATTAGTAGAACCAAACTCTGTTTTACAACATCTCTTGTATTAGGTGAAACTCTAGTGGTATCATGCCAAAATTGAATAACAACTTCTCTTATAACATCATAATTATATTTTCCTTACGCGGTGCTCTATCGAAAATGCCCAAAAATCGGTGTTATTGAGTGATTGAAGGATATTACGTCTTTCAATTGCTTTCATTATATTTTTTTGATTAACTTGTAACATTTGACTTGTTTACATAATCAAACGTTGTTTTTTTATTGATTCACTTACAACACTAGTAACAAGTACACGATGCACAATATGACTATCCCTAGTGCATCTCTTGACACCAATAGTGTGATATGCATCATGAAGGTTTTCAACAATTGTAGAGGTTTGAGCACATATATTAGATGTTTTCAATCCTAAGGTGTTTAATGTAGGTCTCATTTTAATCAATTTCATAAAACTAACCAACAACCGACATCTTTGGGAATCGCTTAAAATTTCAAAATGATTATCCAAAATTTCAATGACTTTTCTTTTGATTTTCCATTTAGAAAGTTTGTCACACATTTGTTTCAAAATATTTTCATCAATTTCAATAAAATAATTAGGTTTCTTACGGAAAATCCTAGGTGGTGTTTTTGTCAAATTTTACTTATCTACGCTTTCAACCTGGATTTCCTTATTCACATTTTCATTATCTCCTTTAATTTCAACATTTGCTACATCACGAGTATTTAATTATTCTTCAACATGACGGTAAAAACATGTTCATCATGAGTATTTAATTCAACTTCAACATTGACAAAGTAGAAACATTATCTGGATTCTCATTGCTTACAATAGTAGGGGTTGAAGTAAAACCTCTTCTTGATTCATGAAGATTCTCGTATTCGCTCAACATTTCGAAATATGTTTTCCTCTAATTCATTTGGTGTTTTTACTTAATGACTTCCTTTTTGACTTTGTTTCTTGTCTCCCATGATGTTTTTCTTCCGGTGATAAGAAAAACATGCATAAAGTGACAAAATTTCACAATAATTTGTACAATAATGTCAAACAATAAAAATCACATGGTAATTAAAACATTGGGATGTGTGTAAATATGATTTATGAACCACGATCGTGCTTTATAAATCCCGCTCATAGTTTATAAAACATGATCATGCGGATCTTGTTTTAAAAGCCGCAATCACGGTTTGTAAACCGCGATCGTGGTTCTATCTGTATCATCAAACCCGACCCTAAGGCTTGGGAAATATTTGTTTTCCCCAACCAAAGCCATGGAAGGTCATTATGAAGTGTAAAAGGTCAAAAACTTCAAATTTGTTCTTCCATAGACTTGAACCATACTAAAAACGAAAATTTTCACAAAAATGGTGCCATCGCGTAGGGTAGATTGTTAGCTTTGTAGAAATATTGATTTTAATCTGAATAGAATAAGATAAATACCATATTATAATTTTTACTAACAATAGGTCTTTAAGACATTTTTTCCCATGAATGTTCATGTCTATGTTTAAGACTCAGTAACTTTTGTTTCACTTATCAAAATGTGATAAAACTTATACCATCCCAAGCGCATGGATAAATTATATACACGTTAAAAATATATAAATTTGATTTTGATATTATTTTATATATTTATGGTGGGAAAATGGAAAGCGCTCCATTTTCTAAATCTTTTCAGACCACCACTTTCACATAAAAATCATTAAAAAAATATTGCTCGAAAAAATACAAAATAAAATCCATCCCAAGATAGACAACTACATCTAACTTTTTACCAAATGAAAAAAAAATAACAAGATTTGGTCATCCAGATCACGGGAAAATGGACTACAATCTTATAGGTTTTTTCAAAAAAAAAACCAAGTCATATAATTTTAAGTCTTTAATATAGCTAAAATTGTCCTTTTAAAAAAAAAATAGTAGTTTAGAAACTAGATTCCGGATGGTACGATTCATATTTATATAAATTTTTCTAATTTTGAGTGCGCATATTGCTAATAATCCCTACAAGTTGAGATTTCACTATTTTTTGCAATATGACGTCCACTTATGACCCCTTTTTGTCCACCAACTTGTTGCACTTACCCATTTGCTTGATTTGAACTTTGACTCGTGACTTCGGAAGTGAGAATTTGTTTCACAATACTTAGAGTATATTTTTTCAAGGATATGTAAAAGGGAAAGATGTGACACCAAGAATCTTCTAGAACATAACGTAATTAAAAACAACTTAACCTAGTAGAAGGATATGAGTAACACCAAGTATGTAGGCCTTGGTATGGTTATTGTTAAAACCTTGTCTTAATCTAATTACGTTAATGACATGATTTGGAGATGATTGATGAAGATGGTGAAGTGTCTGATTTGATGACTTACCAATATTTTCAAAAGTTTTTAATAATTGCTTGAGAATAAGTTCCTTGATCATGAATTTCACAAGATGAATGAATAGAATGAACTAATCAAATGACAATGTAATGTAGACGAACATAGTATACAAATGGAGATGCTAATGACCTATGCATAAAATTGTTTTAGGTGTAGGGTATGATGGTTTCACCGATTCCTCACCTTCTAGTGTACACAAGAGATACACACCATTTTCGTAGTCCTTCATGACTCGGTATGGGCCTAACCACTTGGGCTTGAATTTCCTTCCTTCATCAGTCTTCTTATCAATCCAACTATCTAGTCTTAAAACAAGATCTCCACCATATATCTCACGCTCATAGACCATTTTTATTGTATTAAAGACACATTCTATTAGTATAGGATTTATGACGTTGTTTGGTGTTAAGACATAGCTTCATCAAGATTTTCAAGTTCTATAAGTCATGATTCGTGATAAGCATCTTCTTCTAGTATTCCTTGTAAATATATGTGAAGACTAGGTATCTCGACTTCAAGTGGTAAGATTGCGCTTAAACTAAAGACCATAGAAATGGGTTTGCCCCCCATCGGCATCCTCACAAAGTTCTCCTATAGGTCCACAAGGTGGATATAACTTTAAATTCCAGTTCCACTTATTCTCCTTGACTATTTTTAGGAGAATGGACTTTAATGTTTTATTTGTAGCCTCATCCTGTCCGTTTTCTTGAGGGTAATAGAGGGAGGCCATTTGATGGCTGATTTTAAACTTTTCACACAATTCACATACCTCTTAATTTTTAAAACATGTGCCATTATTGGAGATAATGACCTATGGGACACCATACCTAAAAATAATTTGGTTGAGAATGAATTTTAAAATTACAAACTGGACACGGCCAGTGAGAGGCATAGCCTCTACCCATTTTGTGAAATATTGTGTGGTTGTGATTATGAATTTATGCCCATATGTTGATGAGGGAATAAACCTTCCCTATCAAGTCTAAACCCCAAGTCGAGAAGGGCCATGGTGTAACATGGGCGTAAGGCTTATGTAGGTATATGGATCTCGTGGGAGAACTCCCGACATTTTGATACTTGTGAACGTATTCTACCACATTATGTTCTAGAGTAGGTCAAAAATAACCCATCCAATGTATTTTGCAAGTAGTGGCATGGCCACTAAAGTGGACTCCACACACCCCTCTATAGGATTCAAAGAGGATTTTCTCGAACTCCTCTTTACCGACACATCTTAGTAACATTCCATCAAAGGCTCCATGATAAATTACTTGTTCTATAATCACGTACTTAGTAATTATGATAAGTAGGCATATTATTTGCTAATATTTTCCCCTTTGGGGTACACATGGTCTACGATGAGATTGAAAATATTTATATACCATGGACACACTGGAGATGGGAGGCTTAGTTTCCACATAATATATGCATTTATTAGGAAAATATAGGTTTGTTAACTCCTCACCATCTAGTGGGTTATCTACCAACTAGTTTGCACTAATTTTTCCCTAACATATTTTTGGTTGATGAATGTCAACTCAAATTAAACCAATTAAGGTTTAGCATCCAAATTTTTGGATAAGGATCCTTGTGTGAGGAATGTCCGTAGATGTGATGTTCGACTATAACCTAGTTTCCTAGTTAAGCATATAATGCCTTAACCGCTTCATGGCGAATACTATGATGAGACATTCCTTTTCTTCTTGTGTGTAGCGTGTTTCATAGTTGAGCTAGGTTTGAGTAATGAAATAAACAATGTGTTCAAGCTTGTCATCATCTTATTGAGAGAGCATACATGCTAGTGACACGTCTATGGCCCATGAGTATAATATGAGTGGGTGAATGACTTGGGATGCATGAGTGTTGGGGGTGGAAGAAGGAATCATTTGATTGATTCAAACACCTCATTACACTCTCCCATCCAAGTTTTGCAGCAATATTTTTAGCAGATTATTAATTTTATGGATGGAAAACGTTAGATCATGTATGAATATGGATTACAATGGGCTTACCGAGGGAATACCTAATGTTGGATTCATTTGATGGTGGGACCATTTCTAGTACCACTTGTATTTTTTGGATCTACATCAATCCCTCAAGAAGAGATAATGTAACCGAGTAACTTCCCACCCGTAACACGAACACACATTTCTCAAGATTGAGGTGGCCCTATTCAATGAGATGAGAGAGGATAATGCAAAGCACCTTAAGGTGATCACATAACTTCTTGGCCTTAGCTATAAGATCATCTACATAGTAATCCATAATCTTATGGATTAGATCATGAAATATGTAGGTCATGGCACGCGTTGGTATGCGGGTGCCGGACATTTTTCAAGAAAATGGAATGACAACGTAGAGATAAGTTTCCTAGGGGTGATGAAAGTTTTATTTTCCTGATCCTCCTCAGAGATCCTTATCTGATTGTAGCTAGAGAACCCATCCATGAGTGACAACAATTCAAAACCAGTTGTTGCATCCACAATGACATCAATGGAAGGAAGTGGGAAATCATCCTTAGGACATGCTTTATTAATGTCCTAAAAGTCAATGTAGATTCGTATCTTCCCATTTTTTTGAGAACAAGAATGATATTTGAAACCCACATCGAATAGTCAACTGGTTTTATGAAACCGACTTGTAGGAGTTTTATGACTTCTTCCTTGACCATTAACGCCACGTTTGGCTTCATTGGTCTAGCCTTTTGTTTAATAAGCTTTACATTAGGTCTAGTCACCAAGTTTGGACTGCTACTTGAGGAGTGATTCATTTCATCTCTTTATAGCTAAAGGGATTTTGAGTGTTCTTTTAGTACCTTCGTATGAGTTTCAATTTCTTCGATGGTTAAGGAAGAACCTAACTTCAAGATTTTTGGGTCTTCCTCCATCCCAATATTAATTTCTATTGTTCCCTCAATCAAAGAGGCATTACCCTCTTAGAATTGAGGTGGGGTAGAGGCAGCTCTAGCTCCACTCTTCCTCTATCTTGAAAAAAATAAATGTCTTCCATAAAGGTAGGGATTATCGTGTAATCTATAAAATAAGAGGAACGTGAGGAGTAAAATAAAATCTCTTCTTATGGTGTTGAGGATGTAAATCCATGTACACGTTTTGAGGTACCCCAGATAGCCTCATTGTTATCTCGCATAGTTTAGCGTAGGAAGTTCATCTCTCGGCTTCAACATATGCTAATATTAGATTTGTCGGTATTTTATAAAACAAAGGTTTAGCGTGAATTGAAACCGTGAAGTGGTTTTCCCCTAGCCCCTCACTTGGAAAGAAATGAGAATCAAATGTGGCCATAGAATCGAAAGATGATTTTTTCTCATGGGATAGATTCAATGGAGATGAAATCAAAACCTTTGCTCAAGTCTAAAACAATAGTCTTATAGAGTTGTAGGTGTTCCTCTCTAGTTGTATATACATCTAAACCTGATTAGAAATTAGTTGTGAATCACCTAATACCCTAATATTACGAGTGCCCATCCTCTTAGAAATAATGAGACCAAGGAGGAGTGCCTCATACTCCATACTATTATTTGTACACTCAAAATTGAGCTTGAAATCAAAAGGAATAACTCTTCCATCAAGGGAGGTGAGTATCATGCCTACCCCAAGTGCGAAATGACAAAACTTTGATCCATCATAATTGAGACTCCAACATTTATTTGGGAATATATATGCTTTTTCATTATTTTTATCATCCTTTTTTAAACTTCAACCATGCAGACCTTATTAGCGAGGGGAAGGGAACCAAGCCCCAAAACACATCCCACACCCATGGAATCAAAAGGAATGAGAATAGGAAATTCATTCTCTAACAAATCAATAATCTTAGTAGTTTTTCTATTGATATCATCTCAATGATCACAACCTCATCATTGACCGTAGTAATCCCCTCAATTGTACTCAATCACTTATAATTCCATTGTAGGAACCTATTTTGATTTTGACATGGAGCATGCGGGTTTGTTTAATTGATTGGTTAAGAGGTTGAACTTTGTTTAAATGCCTCATATTTTCTTAAGGTTGGCTAGGTGAATATCGAAAGGTTTTGGGTCACCTTATGCTATGAAGACCTTCCCATGTTTAAGAATCGACTTTCCGGATTAGAGTGGAGAGAATCACCTTCATGTGGTGAATCCAGGGATGACCCAAAATCATGTTATTTTATTTCCAATCTATAATGTAAAAATCTGTAGGAATCATCTTTGGCCCAAGGTGACTGGTATTATAATGGTTCTAATCGATGTCACTTTGAGACTATCAAAACCTCTTAACATGTTCCTTGTTGAAGAACAATTGGTCTCTCTATAACCTAGTTTTTGAAGGAAAGAGAATGAGACAATGTTCATAGTTGTGCCATCATAAATCATAGTGCACTTTATGTAGTTATTATAGATCCAAACTTGTATAAAAAATGTTTGATCACCCATACATGTTATCTCGGCATATATTAGCATATTTCTGATGTCCAATATGAAGCTAACATCTATTTCTGGTTTCCCAAGAGGATGCACATCAAATTCTACATGGTTTATTTATGCCTGGGGGGGGGTGACTTTACTAAAAGCCCTAGACCTATGCTTCTAAAATAGAAACTCTATGAGTGGGAGAGTTCTTCAAAAATCCAAGAAGGAAATGTGAGAGAAGGTTTTGTTATGTCATTAATTAGGTCGTAGGCACCTACCGGATTTTCTAGTGTTTTTCAAACATCATTTGGTGTTGATGGAGAGGTTAGAATTGGATGGGAAGAATAATATCGAGCTCTTGTTGTGGTTTTCACATATGGCTTGGAGTCTAATTCACCCAGACCAACTATCTTGGTTTTTTGGAGATCTTCCAATGGAGGTATGACTAGTTTTGGGTTTGATGAAGTCGAGCTTCAAATTATTCCCCATTAAGACACCTTTATTTGTTCAGTTAGGATCCAACCTATTATTATTGGGACGATTTGGGAGAGGATCACTAAAGATATTGAGGGGTGCATTTTGAGGGGAAATTTCCCATGTAGGTGTTTTGTGTGGGTGATGTAGAGTTTTCCAAAAACATATCAACAAAGAGTTATCTTTGATCTTTTGGTAAACGTTGGAAGAATTTTCGCGAGTCATGGGAAATTCCTAACATCGTGGCCTCGAATCTATGGAAACCACAATATAGGTTAGGATTATAGTCTCGTGGTCTTTGTTTGGATCTTGTTGTGGCCAAAAGTTTTGATTAGGTTGCTGGTTGTTATAATTAAAGTTTGGTGGCATTGTTGCCCCTAGTTTTGGTTTACGATATCCATTCGGACATTGGCTAGGGATTCGCATTTGTATTTTCCATTGTTGTTGTTGTTTTGTTAGAGTGGGGGATGATTAAAATCCACCGCATTGATTTTTGTATTAAATTATTATTTTGTTGATTGTTAGTGGGTGTTGGGGTGTTTATAACATTTGGCCTTTTTTAGGTTTTGACTTTAATCCATTTTTTTTAACCCGTAGTTCTTGTTGAGGACTTTGGTCCTTGATGGTCTTTCCCGATATTGGGATAAGTTGTACTATTTTGAGTGGGAGTGATCAATCTCCCATTCATTCCATAGGTCTTGCAACTGTTGTCTATAGCCATTTGATCAATGCACAGAGCACTCTCAAGTACTTTTCATAGCTCCTTAATGGGAACTTCTAGACCTCTTCCTTTATTTCTCTATTGAGAGAATGGAGAATAAGTCACATAGCTCCATCTAATCTATGTTTGGAGCACTTTGGAAGAGTAGATGACCGTGCACCATCTCTAAATGAATGGGTAATGGATTCATTGTGCTCTTGTTTGATGTGCAAGAACTCCTTGATCCATATCCTTAACAATTTTTTCATGGCAAAAGCCTTGATAAATTCTCGATATGATTTGTTTGAAAAGTGTATTGAAGCCTTGGGTATTCTATAATACCAGTTGAGGGCAATACCTTATAAGGTTTTGGGGAAGATATTGGTGATAACCGCATCCCATGGGATTAATTCTCAAACGATCATGGTGTAAGCCTTAATAGTGCATTTGGATCTCCATCCACCTTGAATTTGGGTGAATTGGGTAGAGGCCATGGAAGCATGATGCTTTGTACATTTAAATCAAGAGGATATTTTAGATATTTCAAGTGCCTACTGTATAGGTTTCAACCATTAATGGTACATATTGGGGAAGAGGAGGTGGAATGGGTTGTTGATATGGCATAACATACACATTTGTAAGGGTGTAAGGAAACCCATGTGATTGAGTATATGTGCTAGGAAAAGAGAACATGTCCCCCTGTGGTGACTTTGAATACATGTTTAAATAAGGAGGAGTAATATTTCTATGATATGGATTTTAGGCACTAAACTAGGAGGTGTTGTATTTTCAACCGGGATAGTGTTTGAGAACATGTATTTTTGGCTAGTGTTTTGGGGTTACCTATACGAATGTTGGGGAGGTAGACCCAAAGTTCTTGGCCCCATGAGAAGATCACCAGGATTAAATGCCCACGTAGTATGGAGCATTGGGACCCTAATTATGGTTATGTAGATGATGGAAATTTCTGGTTTCTTGAATATGAAGCATGATTTTCTTGAGCAAGCTCTAACTCCCTAACCTTGCAAACCAAAGTTGAGATAAACTCACTTGGTGATGGCATAGTGTAATGTCTTAGGACCTGATGTTGTACCCTTTTTGGTTATAGAGGAGTATGATATCCTGCTATAAATTTTTCGTTATTTTTCCACCATTCTCCAGGAGTGTTTTCCATTGTTGGAGGAGTAGGGGTATTGTCCTAAAGTAATATATCAACTTGTCCTTATAGCCTTCTTAGAGGTGGGTACATGTTTTGAAAGTGTTGGTCACTTCTAGAAAAACAAGCTAAGTATTCCTCATCCAAAAATGAGATTTGATCTGACTACATATTGATTTGTGGTCCGAAAAAAACTAAAGAGATGAGATAGAATGTCTAGTGAACGTCATGTTATTAGAGCTATAAATCTTAGGTTGTTGTGTTTGTGTGATTTGGTCAATCTCTTCAATCTATAATGAGGAACTAATGTTGGCCCCTTGAGGAAGAGGAGTTTTTGATGAAAGGTAATCATTTGAGTGGTTATCAAACCACGCAGAAAGCGAGGGTGATTGTCATTTTTACCCATTTGGTTATAGTATGCTTTAAGACCTAAGAGAGGTCTGTCGTATGGGTCATATCCCAAAATATTTGGGGGGTATATAAATACCCACAAAATAATGGGAAGGAGGGAAGATGGATGAAATAAAAGGAAATGAAAAGGGTTAGTTGTTCCCTTCACATGGGTTCACTAATTTTGTATGGATGAAAATCGACATGAAACCTTCTTTCACACCTGACCTCCCGAGGTGGTTCAGACAACTAGTGTTAAAATGTGGTGACTAGATGATAGCCATATCCAAGATGGAAAGTGATCAAATGTATGTGGGATGAATAAAATGGTATCAAAGCAACATGATATCCTTAGCACCGTAGTATTGGTATCTACCGGTCAAGCACATGGAACACCTCTCTAACATGTGGTGGTTCGATGGATGGTTTAGAAAGAATTGTAATGAAGAGGCTCCAATCGATGTCAAGATCCACATAGATTATTGCTATTGGTTGTGGGATGCATGGAATATAGCTACTATGACCTTCGGGTGACTCGTATTGATGCCCAAATAGAGTCATGCAAATGTATGGTCCCTAGGGTTGGTTGGTGGGAGCGTTCCAATATGTGAGGGTTGGTTCACCTTCCTCATTTAGAGTAATCAATTGTGATATAATATTGGGTGGTAGTGGTGATGTGTGGAAAACTAATGTGTGTATAGACTCGTGTCTTTATTGGTGAAGGATTCTAGCACGTTTGGTTATGGAACTCTTGGGTCTCTACCATATGCTCTTGTTTTTGTGATCCTTCTATGGTCATGTGATATGAGCTATACCTAACATCGTTCGGGTATTCTATGCTCAATGGTGTTCCAATAGTCATATGCTTGATTGACTAATACATTTAACACAAAAATAGTTCTATCTTTGTGAATATGTTACTGAGGATCTACCAATGTAATCTATATGTATTTTATGTAAGTAGTTAGTTCACTTGAATTTGTTTGTGAAACTAAGGGATCACATCCATACGTTTTATTGTTGAAATCTGTTTATGGTCATATGAAAATTTCTAGCATCTATTTGAATGAAAAATTAATTGAACAAGAAAATTAAATCTAAACTATCTTTTGTATTTTCTTGAATATAAAAGAATGAAACAAATACATAACTAATCTAGCAAATGAAATATTTTTGTTCATTTTTGTGGTTTTGAATAGCAAGATTTAATCTATCTAAAGTAAATATAAACAAGCAATTACCTAGATGTAAATAATTCCTTGTGCAATTTGTATGAATCTAGAATAAAATAATTAATCGGTTGAATTCCTTTTAAAACTAGTGTGCAAGCCTTGTCTCGGAGATAAAGAATAGATCACCGCTTCCAAAAGCTACTATCCTCCACAACTTCCCGAGAAAAATCTTAGAAAGAGAAACTCTATTCTAATCTAATCTATTGATTTTATTAGTATGAAACAATCTAATGATTTGATTACTCTATTTGATATGATTTTTAACAATAATGAACTGAAAGAATGAAAGCAAACAAATGGCAAACCCGACTGGAATTCAAGGATGAAAATGAATCTAGCTATATTGATGGCTTGTTCCTCTCAATATGATATTTTTGTCTTTACGTTCTCACGTGAGTCCAAAACAAATTGGGAGTGCGGTAGAATACAAAGTAGGAGAAGGCACTTGAACAATGGCAGTTTGGAGGTAAAATGAATGTAATGCAAGTAGGAGAGGGATAACGCAAGTGAAAAGAGCTTTCCTATGCAATTCCTAGCAGGATTGTTGCAGAAATACATTACAAGACATACCAACAATTCTCAGCCCAACAATTTTTTTACCAAAATTCGAGAGAGCAAATTCTCGGGAAGAGCGAAAATCTAGAACAAGAATTATCTAAGGCGGTCAGGAGAAAAAATCTCACACCACTTTTCTGGATAAAAGCATTGTATTTATTAGATTTTGGTTGAGAGATCACAAGTCCAAATTGTACACTTCTATCATATTATAAGAAGAATTACTATTACAAGATGGCTGGAATTTAAATAAGCTTAAACAGATGGGAAATGCGCATGCAATTTTAAATTACATGTCTCAAAAGTGCGTAGGAACTTTCTGGAAAAAGCGGGCAGGACCGTCGCTCATTACAGGGTGGCAGTTTTATTACAAGATGGCTGGACTTTAAATAAGCTTAAACAGATGGGAAATGCGCATGCAGTTTTAAATTACATGTCTCAAAAGTGTGTAGGAACTTTCTGGAAAAAGTGGGCAAGACCATCGCTCATTACAGGTGGCGATTTTAGGACTTCCACTACCTTGGGTGGAAGTCACAAGACTACCACCCTAGGAAAGCGCCACCCAGTGCAGCAACGGTCTTAGCACTAAAGGCTAAAACATAAGGAAAATAAAGACGTAAAGCTAGGAAAATCATGCACAAGCTAAATAAGACATAAGAGGCTACAAATATACCCTTTGAGTAGTTTTTGGATCTCAAATCACCTTGTAAAATGATTTGAATCATCATTGGGGACTCTTGTAACCACTTTCCAACAATGTAGCACATACAATTTTGGGTGCATATAGGTCCCCTTTCCTAATCCCCCTATTGGTTGCAAAGTATCCTTTAGGGGTACCATTCATGAGCACCGAGAACCTAGGAGAGGAGATACACACATGTATCCAAGAGCACCACTTATCACAGAATCCAAATTTTTTCAATACTTTGAGAAGGAAAGTCCAACTAACCCTATCAAAAGCCTTCTGCATATCAAGTTTAATGATCATACTAGCTGCTTTGGTGTGAAAAGTTGTGTGGATAGCTTCATGTACTGTGATTACTCCCCCTTAAATCAACCTTCCACCAATGAATCCATTTTGTTGTTCTAAGATTAATTTGTCCATAAAGGGTTTGAGTCTGGTGGCTAGCAATTTCGTGATTATCTTATAAGAAGTATTGCAAAGACTGATAGGCCAAAAATTTGAGACCAATTTAGATCCCAAAGACTTAGGAGCAAGGGCCAAAAAGGTATTATTCCATTCCTTTAAGATAATATCATTCTTTTGGAAGTGACAACAACAAGCAGATCGACTAAAAATAAGCCAATAAGTTTGAAAAAAGTTACAAGAAAGTCGTCAGGACTAGATGACTTGTCTCCCTTCATATCAAAAATAGCTCATCTAGTAATAGTAGTGTTTATGTCCTCATAAATCAGTTTAGGAATATGTTGTAACATTTCCTGACTATCTTCCTCACAAGGAGGGTCATCTTCTTAGTAATGATTTGAATAGAAATTAACCAACTCAACTACAATGGTATCTTCAATATTCAAATATCTATCATCCATGGTTAATAACTCCTTTGTTTTATCTATTCTTTTATGCTTAGCGGCAGTAGTATGAAATAATTTTTAGTGTGATCCTGTTGTAACTAGATTACCCTAGATATTTTCCTCTAATAAATTTCTTCTTTAGAAGTGTATTGTGAAAGTCACCGAAGTAGTGATAATTCTTGTTGGTGCAGAGAGGATTTCTACCCTTAATATTTATGCTAGAAGTGTTTTAAGTAATATTTAAATAAATTTGATCCTTTCTTTTCCGAATATCACCAAAAACATTTATTTTCCATATTTTGAGCTTCTTCTTTACATAAATGAGATTTTTAGAGAATCTATACATAGTTGAGCCTAGAAAATAAATGTTCCACCACTCGAAATTTGTTTTTCAAGATTGTGATTTTGTAGCCAAGATAACTCAAACCAAAAGGGAGGATTTTTAGAAATTTGCATTTGAGTAGCATTTAGAAGTAAAGGACAATGATCAGATGCAACTTTAGGAAGGGCCATCGATAAAAATCATTGAAATGAGCAATCCAATCCATAGAACAAAGCATCCTATCCAATTTTATTTGAATATGATTACTCCCAAGCCTACGATTAGACCAAGTAAAGGAAGCTCCATGCAGATCAAAGTCAAAGAACTCACCTTGTCTAATAAATTATGCCAGAGAATCCATACTACTTGTACTAGCATTGGACCCGCCTTGCTTTTTTGAGGTATAAAGAGGAGTATTGAAGTCACCAATAATTAACCAAGGTAAATGCTTGCAGGAGTTATGAAATTCCAACAAGTCTTTCCATGTATTTTCCCTACTCATTTCTAGATTAGGAGCATAAATATTTACAACAATCCAACCAAAGCTAGATCCTATTTCTTGAAAAAACATTCCCAAAAAATGGGGAGTTTTAATGATGCATTCCCCAAAAATAACTTTGGGGTTCCAGAATGTACATATGCCTCCTGAGTTACCAGCAGATATCTGAGAGGAAAAGGAAGCATTAGGCCATATCCTAGGAAAAATATCATCATCTTTCAATTTGGTTTCTGTAACATCAAAATGTTAGGAGAGTGTTTAAGTTTGAGGTCTTTGAGAACTCTTTTTTTCTGGGGAGCATTAATTCCCCTTACATTCCAAGAGAAGAGCTTCATTTTTTAGATTTATGTTTCCCTCCCTCTGCATGGTGAGAGTGCATTGTGTTCCTTGTGCAATGTTTTGAGAGATTTCTTTTGAATCTTGGCATGGGAGGTAGGCCTTCCCCGACCATTTTTGTTTCCCACATCCACATGCTACTTGTAGTTGCTTCTAGTAACTAGTTTTTCTAGTTGGGTTGTAATGCTCATATAACAAGGTTGATGGGGAAGGTAGATTAGATTTTTAATCCAAAATTAGAAGACCATAAAAGGGAATAAGGGCTAAGGATGTAAAAACTTCTGACCTAGATAGTGTGGGGATATCAAGGTTTACAGATGTATTAGGAGGGTCATGGAATGAGGGAGTGGTGAAACACGATGGATTCTCAAAAGATGGTAAGGAATCACAAATATCTAAGGGGGAGAGATTGTCAAAACCAAGGGTTGATCCATGAGAGTTTATGGGTCAGGAAAAATAGAGGAAGGGGGTGAAGAAGAAACAACCAATTTGGCCGATAGTTGTTCCACTTGAGTTATTGAGGATGGGATATGATGAGCACCATGCAAAGCCAAATATATTTTACCCTCCTCTTGCAATACTTTGAACGGATTGAGGTGATCACTTCCTTAGTAATTTGGGGATATATTTCCTTTTCGCTTTGGTGTACATAGTTGTTCCTTAGGTTTAGAGGTTAGTTTTGATGGGCATGCCTGGGCCCTATGACCTATGATTTTACACACTGAGAAAGCTTGAGGAATGTATTCATATTCAAAAGGTTGCACCCATGTTCCTAGGTCTGAATAGAGTTTAATGGAGGAAGGTAATGGAATGCTAATATCAACATTAACACAGAACCTAACATGAATGAATCTAGAACCAACTCTAGTTGCTTGATCAATAGCAATAAGAGTTCCCATGGATAAAGCAATACCTTCAATGATCTGCAGTGTGCCAAAATTCCAAGGAATTTCAGGAAGGCAAACCCAGATCAGAGCCTAAGTCATGGTTTTCAAGAGTACGGGTTGAATCTTAGAGACCACTTTCAAAGATAAAATCCTCTCCTACAAAAAAACCAAGGCCCTCCTAGAAGTACCCTTGCAAAATCATATTTATGGCTGAAGGTGAAAAGGATAAATCCATTGGGTAATGTAACAATCTCAAATGGACCACATGGGGCCCATTTGATCGTGCCCATTTTTTTAACTCTTCCTAAGGGGACAGGGGCCCATGAGCTTTCTTATAAGTGACATTTCCCTTGAATCCTGGGTAGCATCTGTAATCGATGTAGGGATCTGCAGGGAATAGGTCCCATCAAGTAGATTAGGGTGAAGCTTCCCGGGAGGGGAAATTTTTGGTGACCTAGCTCTCACATCTCTCCAGTACTAGAGGTGATAATACCATTAGGGGGTGGGTCGGGACCCGGTCCCATCAGATCGACATCACCATAGGAATACTAGAGATGCAACTGAAATTCAAAAAATTGCAAAGTGGGAAAAAATCTTAGAAAAAAATACTTTAATTAATATCCCTGGTATTATGTTCATTAACATGTTTGTTATGAATTGAGTGCAAAAATACTTTGGATTCTTCTAGAAATTATTTTTTCTTCCTTGTATCGGGGCATGTATCCTATAAGCTCATCATATTTGGGGCTCATTGGGAATCTCCACATGGTCGAGCCTTGTTCTTTCATTTGAGATATAGTGACACCCGAGACTATCAATATCCTTGGGAACCACATTTATCATCGTAACATTTTGCAATTATTTATATTTTCTCTATTTTTCCAATGTGGGACAATAATTTGTATTATGTTTCACATGCACCCTATAATATGTGAAAATAACTTCCCTCTTTATCTCGAAGGATATTTTCGATAATGTGATTTGGTTCTCTACAAAGATTAAAAAATCATCCCTTGTCTTTGTAGTTAATTCATATCCGATTTGTTGATAAACGCCCGGTATCCTCCTTATTGTGCCACATACATCCTCTACAGAGCATTTCATCCTTTTTTTTAATATCCTCCATATGGGGCTTGTGATGGAGGTGCATTCCACCCAAGTGATTATTGTGGTGAAGAAGGTTCCCAACCCATATTGATTTACGAAGATAGAGGATCCCAAGTCGACTAGGTTAAGAGGATTTTGGTATCCATTGTGTGTTTTATTGTGATGATGAAGGAACCCACTACACACCCATTCAGGGAGAGGTGACCATTTCTATTTTTGGTATAGTTTGTTTGGATTTGGTGACCAATTGTATTTATACTATGAATAAGTTTCTAGTTACTTCCTCTTTCAAATCCATCAAATCTCTACAATCTTTAGCTTTATGCGTAGTATATGAAACAGAGCATCAACTATGTATATAAGAAACTTTAAGTTTGTAATAAATTTTGGATTTTAATGGGTCCTAGGTGTATTTTGACAGGTTTCGAACCCTTCACATCCATATTGAATCCCTCCATAAGTGTTTAATAGTTATTTTAGAGTTTCCTCCTTAAGTGTTTAATATATATTTTAGAGTTTCTCCAAAAGGGAGTATTTGAAAATTTAAATTTCTAACCATGGACTCAAAAGGTGTAATGTAATATGTGAAGTAATGAAGGTTGTAATAGGTCATAAAAGAAACTCATTTGATTTATATAATGTGTCCTCACTCCTTAAGCTAGAGTTACCATGTGTGATTGGTCTCTACCATAGTTAGGGCTAAGAATTACTTATTTTTTTGGAAAATGATAAAAGTTGGGGGTTTTGAAAAGACCCGCATCCTTGTACAAAAAACCCTAAAGGTAGGATATAAAAATAAAGCGTAACAAAAAAGAATCCCCCATCAACAAAAGGGAAGGCCAAAGAGGAATGTGTTAAGCAAGAAGAAAAAATAGGAATCTGCACCACCCATGTTGTACATTTGCAACCTGATTACCTAGTATAATCCCTTACATGGGAGTGTAGTTGCATATTAGGAAGAGAATAAGCATTTTTTTCCTTTTAATGACTATCCAATTGTCACTCCTTTTAGGATCCACATTTTCATCTAAGTGAGTTGGAAGCCAAATCGCAGAGGGAACCAAAAACCATCCTTCGACTTCTCATTCACAAAATAGATATTGGGGCAATCAGAAAGCAGCACCCAAAGGCATCCTCATCACTTGATCAACCATAATCTCCCCAACAACCTCCACCGAAAATTCGGTTGTTGATTGAGTCTTGGAGTCCTTTTCTTCGATGATATGAGTCGATTCATCAATAGCGACTTCAGTTTCTTATTAATGAACAAAATGTTTTGGTGATAATCCTTCTACCAAGAAACCTTTTCTTTTTTAATTTTTGTTTTACCTTCATAAAATTTGAAGCAAGATGTCCTAGGTTAAAAACATTTTCTGCATCTGAAGGGTAATCCTTCATAATCAAGGGGTTGTGACCAAACTCTATAAAGAACTTTGAAATCAATAGAAGCAAGTAGATCAAGCAAGGTATCCAGATCCACCAATATCCGAGTAAAAGTAGATGAGTGTAGAATTTTGTTTTGGAATCAATGGATAAAAACTTACCCAAAGCATTGCTGATAGCAGTTAAAATTTCATCTCCCCAAAACTGCAGCCGGAGATGAGGCAAATGAATCCAGAACGGATTAAGGTTGAAAGAGGTGGTAAGTGGATTGAAATTCAAAAACCATGGTTTCATCAACAAGTGATGATTATGTAGTTCCCAAATATTTGAGAGGATGGTATCCCTATCATCACTAGAGAAAAAAGCCATAATAAAAAAAACCCCTTGCACATGGGTAAATGTCAATCCTACCTAAAACAAGAGGATGTCAGTTCTTAGAGATCCATGAGTGGAGGAGCGGAAGACCGGGCAGAGGCCATTAAATTGGTAGATCAAACCCTTGGAGGAAAAAAACTCTTCATCCTCCAACACCGAATCCCAAAGGGAGACTAGGGGATCAGATTTAGTAGTAAAGAGATGCTTAGAAAAGGAATAAGTTGAACTTATAGCATAAGGCCACTTCAAAGAGAGGGAAAACATTCCCATCACTTGCCATCACAACATTTTGGGGACAAGGAATCAAAGTGGCACGAGGGGTGCCACAAGCAGAGAATCACCACCATCCAAACCAACAGCCCCACCCATGACTTGACCCTTGACGCCACAATCCATAATGGGCTAATACAAATCATTTATGCTACTAGGGTTACCAAAGTGAAGGCAATTGGTGGAATAATGTGGGAAGAGCCATCATTCATCACATTGCTGTAGGTTCCTAAGAATTAGTTATTTCCTTCACCTTTTAGGGCTTAAAATAGAGGTATTTGAATGAATGAAAGAGGAGAGAGTAAGAGAAATGTATTATATGCTTTAAAAATGGAGAAAAATACTCAAATAGGCAAGAACTTGAGATGGAAAGCATGTGAAACTCGTAAAACCAGGGTTTTGTAAAGAAATAACGGGAGGTTCTTGTATAACTAAATCAATTGAGTATTTTTTGATGAAAAATATATGTATGAATGAATGAATTGAGTTTTAAATATTTTTTTATGAAGTATTTCAAGCTAGGAATGGTTCTCAAAACAAGTAATGGACTATGAGTTGAGCATTTTATAAGAATAACTTGATTTGTTAATGGTTTTGTGATGAAATAGAAAGGTTAAATGTCATTACAATGAATAAATGAAGGTACGGGTATGTGACTTGTGTTAAAGAGGTCATTTAATGTGAAAATTAAGTTTCTTAGGGTTTTAAATCATGAATAATATGGGAACTTCTTAGTTTGAGGTAGATTAGGTAAGGTTTCTAAGACATTCTAGAGAAAAAGGAAGGAAATATGTAATGAAATATTGAATGTGATGATTTTAAGGGTTTGGCCATACATGTACAGGTATGAAAATGAATTATAGAGGAGACAAATGATAGAAAATGGAGATTAAGTAATATTTGGTATATCATGTCCTATTAAAAACAAATATTTCTCTCGTAAAGTAGATGTAAAGCTTGTTGTTAGGAAAGGTAAGTATTTTTCCAAGTATTGGTGGAAGAAGAAGAAAGATGGAGGGTGATAATATAGAACTTAAAAGGTAATTTTTAAGTCTTGATTCATTTATTTGTTCAATTTATGCCAAAAATAGCCTCTTGGGATCTATGAAACCCATATATTAGGGTAAAATTGTAAAAATGAGTGTATCTTAAGTTTTACTAGATGAAACTTCTTGAAATTTGGAACATAACATCTATTCATGGTGAAAACATATTTTTGAGGTTTTAGGTAATTTGGAATTATAAGATTTAATATACTCTTGACACTCTTATTTGGAGGCTAAATAGACCTGATTGAAACAAGCAATCTAAAACTAGACTTATCTCCCATAGTAACTTTGTGTATTATACATATAGCAGTTTTAAAGGTATAAAGGGTACTTAAAAATAATGTTTGTTAACCAAAAAACCAAACTTATAAAACGTTATGGAGGAAAATTAGGATTTGTAGGGCTACTAGACATTTTGGTAGAGTAAAGAAGGATTAAGCCTTAAATGCAATTTCCTTGTGTTTTTTAATGTTTAAAAAGGTTTGGAAACATGGAATATGTTGAGTGAAGGTTTTATGAAGGTTTTTAATTTTGGGAATTAGAGTGGGAATTTGTGTTATAGTTGAGGATACAAAACTAATAAAGTGCTAACAATTTTAGATTGGGTTGTGTGTTAATACATTGCAAGTAAAGAAATATCACCTTATTAAAAAGAGTGAGGTTTTGAGTGTTAATATGGAGTGAACCTCAAGGGTTAATTATAGATTCATGGAGAAGGAAACATGGCTAGAAGAGTAATTTAAAAATATGTCTAAGGTAAAACAAGGTAAGGAAGGGCAAAGTATATTAAATCAAGTTATGTATCTTGAGACAGTCCAAGAGAAATAGATTGGATGCTAATTATGGATGTTGGTAACAAGGAAGTGGATTTAGAAGTGTAGTACGTACTTATGGAATAGGGAAACCTTAAATCTTATTAAAATAAACATAAGAACAGTATAAGTACTATACGATGTAAGACAAAGTTAGGAATAACAAATTGTGATGCTTCTTGACTATGAATGAATGGTTACATGGTATAAGAAGGGTAGTTTTAATTTCTATAAGGTGTTAAAAACATGCGATACATTTTTCATACTAAAAGAAGTGAGTAAACAGTGAAGGGAAAGTGAAAATATAGTGAGAAAAGGCCCAAGGAAACCCTTTGAGGACAGTCAAGAAGACTATTCGCCAAGAAACAGAGAGGAGATCATTGTAAGAACATGGAAGTATGTATGAGGGAATAATTTTAAAGGTACATGTGGGAAATATTAGGGTGTAAAAACATTGTAGGATAGTGAGAGGAAGTACAAAGAAGAATAATGACTCATGATTATGTTTGTAACCTTTAAGGTAAACTAGAAGTTGTCTAATCTGAATTTAAGCATGTGTAATAGGTTTGGCATGAGAGGGTGAAAAAATAGAAAACAAAGGTTAGAAATAAATACCAAAGGTGATGATTGATGTCTTTGATGAGACTAGGAGGTATTATATGTGCTTATGCAATGGATTATAAATAGTTTGTACATATAGTTTTGAGTATTCTTGTCCAAATTGCATCAAGTGGAATTAGAGCATCTTGATATTAATAATTGAATGTTTTTATTCTAACCATGATTTGTAATGAATTTGTGATAGGTTAAAATAAGGTACAAGAAAAGAGATAAGAAAGAGAAGGTGAAGAGAGGAAAGAAATCCTAAAAAAGAAGTGAAATAAAATGAAGAAAGGGAGAATTTCAAAAGGCTGTATGTGGAAAATAACCTAGGTGAGACAAAGGGAAAGGTGAAAAAGACTTGTTAAGATAGAAAAAGAGAAATGGAGAGAGAAGAGCTAGTGAAGGGGTTAATTATGTTACTAAGCCATAAAAAGTAAGAGGAAAGAGATATAAAGAAGAAGGAAGAAAAGAGGAAAGAGGATGCAAGAAATAAAGACTTGTGGTTTAAAAAAGAACTAAAGGATCTTAGAATATATATATATAGCATCTTGATTTGTTGATGAAAATAGTGAGTATGGAGTAAGAAAAAGGAAGTTGGAATAGTAATGAAAGAAGGATTAAGTGGAATATAATGTTACTTTTTAAAATAAAACAAAGAATGCAGTTGAGAGAATTGATTAGAAAGGAAGAGAAAAATATAAAGCAAATGGAGAAGAAGACAAATAAATAAGAGGAATAGGTGGTTAAAGAGATAGTGTATATAAAAATTTGATGAAGAAGAAGAAGTTATATAAAGCTTCTTAACCTCTCTTAAAGAGGATGAGGGTGAAGAATTTATCAATAATGAAGGTGAGAATGCATTTGAAGAATAATTTATTGATGCTTGTGCAAAATTTGAAGATGAAGACCAGTTTCTTGAAGAGCAAGAAGGTGAAAATGAAGCTAAAGGAGAAGGGAAAATAGTTATAGAGGCAGATTTGAGGATGGAACAACTAGAAGACATGCATAAGGAAATGAAGGAGACTCAAAATTCTTCATGTTTTTCATCTAAGCTTTGGTTTGAATTTTTTTCAGGTATATTGGATAAGGAGGTGAAATTTGTTAAAAGAATATCTTAAAAGATCTCAAATGAAAAAGATACAAAGAAGCATTTGCACCTTTGAGAGCACGAACATGAATAAGAATATAAAAGAAAGAGAAGAAATACAAAGCAAGAAATAAGATGAAGATGACATGGTTGGAAGAAGAAAAAAAACCCAAAAACTACATAATTGAAAGAATAAGAAAAATATGATCATTTAAGCTAGCACGGAAATTCTTCCACACTGGGGAGAATGATGGAGAAGCATCAATTATGTATATAAGAAATTTTTGGTTTGTAATAAATTTTGGCTTGTAATGGGTCCTATGTTTTTTTATCCTTCTCATCCATCTTGAGTCCCTCCATAAGTGTCTAATAACTCTTTTGGAGTTTCCTTCCAAAAGGGATTATTTGAAAATTTGAATTTGTAATCATGGACTCAAAATGTGTAATGTAATATGTGAATTTGTGAAGGTTGTAATAGGTCATAAAAGGACCTCATTTGGTGTATTTAATGGGTCCTCACTCTTAAGCTAGAGTTACCATGTGTGGTTGATCTCCACCATGGTTAGGGCTAAGAATTAGTTATTTCATTCACCTTTAGGGCTTAAAATAGAGGTATTTAAATTAATGAAGGAGGAGATAGTAAGAGAAATTGATTATAGGTTTTAAAAATAGAGAAAATATCCTCAAGGAGGAAAGAACCTGGTATGGAGAGTATGGGAAACTTTAAAACCATATTTTTTTAAAGAAATGGTAGAAGATTCTTGTTTAAATGAATAAAATGAGTCTTTTGTGATCCGTAAACTACCTCTTTTAAACAATAAACAAATCTCATTCTAGTGAAAATTAATAAAATATTTATTAAGTTCCTTTTAACCAATATAATGTGCAAGAATTAATCCCAACTATACAACAAATTTAGGGAAATAATGCAAAGGAGACACAAAATTTATCTGGAGAAACACAAAATTTATACTGGAGAAACCCAATGATGGAAAAACTCCATTGGGTAAGCAAATTGATTCCCGACATGATGTAAATCTCCACAATACAAATTTATCAATGCCAACAATTGGCTTTCAAGAAGGATTTGGCACTCCTAATTATATTAACTTGTTCCCAACTCCTCAAAAATGAAGAACTCATTCTCAATGAACAAAACAAGAAATAATTCCAGCTCCTCCTCTTTGATCACACTTGAATTCACTCAGAATCACTTGTTAGAGTGAAGAATCAAACTTTTATTTATAGTAGTTGTTATCACCTAACAACAACACCCTCGATTTGTTAGTATGTGAATGAAGCTAGGCGATCGGTGTTTTTGGGAAACATGGAATTATCTTTAGGTGTGGGACCATGAAACTAAGATAATTCTCCATAGAAGGTTGGTTCTTCTTTCTAATCTAAGCACTAAACTACTCCTAATGAAGGAAATGCAACTATATACTCCTATTATATGATTCCAAGGACCAAGGAGAGAGGAAAATGCATGAAAATAAATAAATCCTACACTAAAGAGGTGATAACACCAAGAGAAGGGTGGTTTGGACACTCTCAAGGGATGAAAATGAGGGAAAATGGAGATAGAGAGGATATTTGGAACATCACAATCTATAACACATTCACAAAACCATTTCAATTAAAGAAAATCATTTAGAGCTTTCAAGAAACCATTAAAATGCAAAAATACCTTAAATTTAATGTAGAGGCTAGAGAATGCAATGAAACACAAGAAAGGGTTGTGAAATAACCACAAAACTTGATTTTATTGCTTCAAATGATAGCACATTCCATTACAATGAAGAAAAGAAACATGGATCTCTTGTAAAATACTCAAAATGATGGTTTGAGCTCACAATACACCTACTGACACCCTATAGACAATAGAGGAGCAAATAGAGAATGTTCCACCACACAAATGAGCTCCTTTTTACAATATATGGAAGAGAAATGAGAAAGAGAGAAGGAACTCGAAATATGTCTTAAACCACAAAAAAATCATTAAATGACCTACAAAAGTGATAAGAACCCCTATAAAAGCCATACCTCTATGTCCTCTTTTTGTGGAAGAAGAAATTTGTCTCCAAGTCTTCATTTAATGAATTTTATTCACCTGGAAGTGATCATTTGAAACTTGGGAAGTTTTCCTTTTTTTTAACCCACCTACCCCCACCAAAACTCTAATTTCTTGATTCCATGAGGAAGTACATAAAAATTTGAATCGAATGATATAAATTTTGTCAAAAATGAAGTTCGTGGGAAGGAGATATGCCCATGAGGTTAGGGAGGTCAAATTTTCCCAAAACTTAGTTTGTTAGGTTAGTTCCTTCATTGGCCACACAGTCCACATTAAACTAGGGCTTCAATTTGCTTTCAATGTGGGTATATTGGATGAATCGGGCCCTCTTGGATTGGTTGGAACTTAGGCACCTAACTCCTTGCTCTCCGCAGCCCCACATAATCGCACAACATTTGGTCTCATTTTTCTTTGGCTTCCTTTATTTTGAGGATGCTATATAGGTGAGGAGAACTAAGATGGGTAGGGTACTCGGGGAAAGTGTACATCATGGGAATGAAGGGCCCGCATTACCCACAATCTCCACTTTGAACTTTGCGAGCTCACCGAGCTATCCTCTTGCCTCGCCTATTTCACCATCCGCCTTGTCGGACCTTTCGGATGTTTACGTCCCCTAGATCCCCACGTTCCTTATGGGCCTTGTACTTCCAACGAGAGCCCTTCACCGCACAACAAACAAATGCCTCCCTCCATTGTACTTCAGCACCTCATCTCCTTGGGGAACTTTGTCTCCCGTGACCCACTTCCTCTAGGGTTGTTAGCGGCCGAAATAGCCGCATAACACACAATCACCCCCAAACCAATGAAAATTGGGCCTACGAAACATGTGGGTGTTTCACTCGGAAATGCTTCGTTCCTTTTAGAAACAGAGATAAGGTTAGGGCTAGGAGGAATACAGCAGAATGTCGAGATAGTGTGCGCGTGCACCGTAGAGAAAGATCGGGCTGATTTGCAAAGAACTCCTTTTTGTCTTGGAAGGACTACCTGCGAAATAAGAACACAAGACCACAAGATTTTGATTAAACAATAAATGAGAAAGCGCCTTAGGCCCAGGAAATATAAAACTTCCTTTCGAAGGTGGTCGAGTTTCCTGTTAATATGATTTAACAAAAAAAAGAAAAGTATCAATTAAGTTGTTTTGGTGAAGCTAGGTAGGGAAAAGGCTGTTTTTGGCTTTGATCGGAGGAGCCGATGCCGGTTACTAATAACCGATGCCGGTTACTGATAACCGATACCAGTGGGTTCTAGGATCTTAAGGCTGGTTGTGGTGTTGGTAAGGTTGGTTTATGGATGTTATTAGGAAATGAGATGATGAGAGGTAAAAGAATATGATTAGATCTGATGGCACGTTGGGGTAGTGGGCTCGAAACGGATTTAAGAGAACTCGATTCAAAGATCATAAGAAATGTTATAACGAGAGGGCATGCAAGATGTAACTTACTGGTTTTGACGAAGGTGCAAGTTGATCTCCTTTGCTGTAAACACTTCTGGTTTGGACTCTGTTCTTTGCTCCTAATATTCTCCGTTGATCCAGAAATCCTTCGACTGATCTCAAAATGAAATTCCGATCCGTTGTTTTGGTTTGGGAGCCCATTTACGAGGAACCGATGGCGGCGGCGTAACCAACGGTGGTCGAGTAGAACCGGCATCGGTTAGGAAAAAGTAGGCTATTTTTAGTAAAATAGCCCACCTTCCCCGCTTTTCCCGAGAGATCAGTGCGGGCTTGGTCAAGTGGCTAGAAGGTCGGTTTGGAGTGCGAGTAAGGAGGCATTAGTTATGGATGTAGGTGTAGACCAAGTTATGGGTCTTAATTAGGTTAGTTTTAGGGTTAGGGCTAGGTCATGATGAAGTGGCAAAGTGAGGTGGTAGGTAGGGTGATGTGGATTTATCAATTACAAGGCAATTAATAAATAATTGTGTAAGGTTTAGGTGATGAGGCTATATTGCGAAATGGGATGCGGGTCTGAGGGTCGTAAGACACGAATTTGGTGTCTACATTAGCCCCTTATTGTCGTGTAGCTTGTTTTGTAAAGTTGCACTGAGACAATAATATGAAGTGGTTTCTCTGTTAAGGATATAGGTAATCCCCTCAAATCTATCACCGATTGAGTGAGCGGGAAATCGGGGATAGGGTTGATAAAGGGTACATGTTGTAGAGAGGATGGTAAGGTGGTGGGGTAGGTCAAGGAAGTAGACGCATGTTGAAATGCAAAAGTACGACTAAGGTACATGATTTGATGAGAAAACCAGCAATGTATAGGCAAAGGTCGATAGTTTATCCAAACAAGGGTGATATAATCACGGTATCAAGGCATAGGAAGTAGCTCCGGGTATATAATGGTAAGGTACGAGAGCGTTTAGGCATGTTCGGCGGTGCAAATGGTTGGTTTGGTTGAGATAAGCGTCACGGTCTAGGTCTAGGCAAAGTTGGTTGTGAGATCAAGTCGAGGACCCTAATCATGCTAAAACACGAACAGTGAGCTCGATTGAACAAAAGGTACATGATGGATGGATAAAATAAAAAGTTGATTGTGGGTATGGTATTGAAGTGATACGGTCGTCGTGGTCGGGCCTAGTTGTTGGAGTTACGGCCTTGGGTCGGGCCGGATGGTTAGGGGTGAGGCCTTGGGTCGGGCCGAATAGGTAGGAGGCCTTGGGTCGGCCAAATAGGTAGGTTGAGGCCTTGGGTCGGGCCAAATGGGTAGATTGAGGCCTTGGGTCGGGCCGAATAGGTAGGTTAAGGCCTTGGGTTGGGCCAAATAGGTAGGTTGAGGCCTTGGGTCGGGCCAAATGGGTAGGTTGAGGCCTTGGGTCGGGCCGAATAGGTAGGTTGAGGCCTTGGGTCGGGCCAAATAGGTAGGTTGAGGCCTTGGGTCGGGCCGAATGGGTAGATTGAGGCCTTGGGTCGGGCCGAATAGGTAGGTTAAGGCCTTGGGTCGGGCCGAATAGGTAGGTTAAGGCCTTGGGTCGGGCCAAATAGGTAGGTTGAGGCCTTGGGTCGGGCCAAATAGGTAGGTTAAGGCCTTGGGTTGGGCCAAATAGGTAGGTTGAGGCCTTGGGTCGGGCCAAATAGGTAGGTTAAGGCCTTGGGTTGGGCCAAATAGGTAAACAAATGGTGTTGACAAAGGTGGATATAGGTGATATGTGGTGAAAAAGGGGCAAATGGTAAAGAAGGGCAAAAATTTTGGGGAAAGTTGGGATACGAACCGATGTCGATTCTACATGACCGATATCGGTTAAGAGACCGATACCGGTTCCTTAGGGCAAAATGAAACCGACATCGGTTAAGGTCGAAAAACCTATAAAAAGAAAAAATACGACTGCTCGAATCATTGTCACTTTTTGTTATTTGCAAACCAAAGCGACTTGTCTGCGTGGAGAGTTGATTTGGAGGGTTATTGAGTGAGGTGGAGCTATTTGATTGGCGGAGAGAGTTGATAGTGGGCCCGATTGAGGAGGAGGAAAGCAGTGATTGGCGGGAGACCGGTTAGATCAGGATTGGAGCCATGGCACAGGCAGGAGGAGCTGGAGGGGCTGGACCAGCTGGACCGCCACCACCCATCCCACCACGACGACGTGTCGTTGTACCGGTAGGTTCTAAACTCGTGATTTTATGCATTGAAATGGTTATTAGGCTAAATGGGGGTTGGGTAGGAATTAACCTTTTTAGGAAATAATGAGAAAATGGAAATGTTTGGAAAAAGGGAGAGGGTAGATAGGCTAGATAGGCTAAGGTGGGTAGGTGGGTAAGTTTTTAGGGTTTTTGGGTGGGTAGATGGGTAGAAATAGGTAAAAAAATGGGTTTTGGGGGCCGCGCGGGGGTTCGGCTCCGGGAGAGGACAGGGACCGATGTCGGTCACTAAGCGACCGGCATCGGTCGCACAATTTTAGGGAAAGGGAGACTTGTTGGTGACCGGCGTCGGTCATGTATCGGCCGGCGTCGGTAGCTTGTATGTTTTTTGGGTTTTTGGGTTGGGTTGTGGGTGGGAGTGGGGGTTGGGTTAGGGGTGGAGAAGGGTTAGGTGTGGGGTTAGGTTTTGGGTTTTTGGGTTGGGTGGGTTTGTTTTTGTTGTTGTGGGTTTGGGTTTGGGGTGGAGAAGGGTTAGGTGTGGGGTTAGGTTTTGGGTTTTGGGTTGGGTTGGGTTTGGGTTTAGGGTGGGTGTTGTGTTGGGGTTGGGGTTGGGTTTGTTTTTGTTGTTGTGGGTTTGGGTGGTTTGTGGTGGGTTAGTGTGTTTAGGGTTTAGGATGGGTTTGGGTGGTTTGTGGTGGGTTAGTGTGTTTAGGGTTTAGGATGGGTTTGGGTGGTTTGTGGTGGGTTAGTGTGTTTAGGGTTTAGGATGGGTTTGGGTGGTTTGTTTAGGGGGGGGTAGAAAGTCGGGGTGTGGTGGGGGATACTGAGGGGTTTAGATGGTAAAGTAGATGTTATAATAAAGAGTAGGTCTAAGAATGTGGGTTGGTTTTGCGAGGCACGTCGGCGGTTGATGATGCGTGATAGGATGCCTCCACTATTGAGAGTCGGATGAGGCCACACGTATCTGCGGCGCATTGGGCCATCATGCGCGAGGTGGGACTTGGCGGGGTCGGAGTACGAGAGCGATAGAGAGGATCACGGCGATGGTCGCCCTCATCGAGAGATGGGATCCGGCGACCAATGTGTTCCATCTCCGACTGGGAGATGACCGTCACATTGGAGGATGTGTATCGCATCCTTGTTACCTATCGAGGAGAGGCGATCTTCGAGTAGATTCGAGAGAATGCCATGGACGATATCTGCAGAGTTTTGGGGATGCGGCCGCGCCTATCGACCTATCATAGCGCGAGTAGCATTAGATATGGTGACATGTACCGTGCGCATCGACACGAGACACGACTGGCTGTGTTGATGATGGTTGGGATCACCTGCTTCGCCCTCCCGGACTCAGAGGGAGGCCGCTTCCCATGAGCATTGATGGGGGTGCTGCTTGAGATGGTGGAGGAGCACACACTTTACGCGCATGGGCACCAAGGTATATACCAGTGCGGTGTCTGAGGAGCTATGGGGCTATCGCCGGAGGAGGCGATTCGGTATTTGCTCTACATTTTTGTTGCATTGTTGGGCATACGAGCACATCGTATGCATCAGGCCAGTAGGGTTACCCCAGCAGCCAGGGCCACAGGTCATATACCGATATGGCTTTCAGAGGTGGTTGGGGGTCGTGGGGGCGACATGCAGTGGTTGTGGCGAGTCGGGATGTGGCATACTATAGACATGTGCTTTAGAGGGCCTTACAGCGCAAAGTAGACATTGTATGGAGACCTTACAGAGGTCACCACCACAGCGAGGAGCCCGCGTGCTGATTGCGCCTAATCCAGTACACATTACGGATAGCATGACGGAGGCCGGAGAGTACGAGCGGATACCCCGGAGAGATACCACGCAGTAGAGATGGGGCTGCGCGACAGGATGAGCCACCTCCCTTCTCTCGACAGGAGGGATGATGTAGAGGCCCCACCGCAGCGCACCGCACGGCCTTTGGATCCAGTTGGGTAGCGGAGAGGTCGGCAGTGAGGGTGTGGATGGCCAGGTGCATGGGAGCATACAGGGTATGGTGGGCTGGGCAGAGAGCAGCGAGATAATACCGCCGCACAGCCCAGACTTGGGCAGGCTGCGATTCTACAGAGAGAGATCAGCTTAGAGAGTGCAGCTACTTACGAGGCGGCTGCACGAGCACGAATAGGTGTCCTACGGCGAGCCCTGAGCTGGTGAGCACGAGCACAGCGCACCACCACGGCAGAAGCCACACAGTGCAGTGCGAGTACGCAGTGCAAGTAGAAGCGATACCACCATACAGCACAGTACTGCAGCCACGAGTGCGCAGTACGGCAGCATGACCACTGGCAGGCACAGTACCGTATCAGTAAGAAAGCGGCCAGTGACCACCACAACCCAGATACCACCACGGCCACAGTGCACCACAGAGCACGTGTGGGTATTGGTAGTTAGGAGTCGAGGGACCGGCCCAGCTCCTTGATGGCGCGAGATCGCTATATGGAGGTTAGAGGAGAGAGGCCCGATATTATCGAGGATATTCTTGATAAGTACGGAGTCGAGTATCGGCGTATGCGGCGCGATAGGGCGAAGACCTCGCATGCCCGAGATCTCGGGAGGGGCAGCCACGGTTGGCGTGTCCGTGACAGGCGGGGAGGCGAGAGGCACCACGAGGGACCAGTGGGGGAGAGGTGCCGGAGGGAGGGGGAGAGCTGATAGATCCATGACATGGTTTTGTATAGGACACGGGCACCGGTCTGCGAACCGGTTGTATTGATAGAGGCTGCGTGCGACACTTATTCATTATATTGATTCATTTATTTATTATATACCACAACTGCAGCGAGTAGAGGTTGTATATTGGATACGGTTGTACAGTATTGATATTTTGATACGAGGACGGCGAGCCGAGTCGAGATTTTGGTAGGTATTGCGGCTGCGTGCGCGGGCTTTGGTATATTATGAGATCACAGAGGCCCCGATGTAGGGCACATTGTATTTTTGAAAATGTATATATATATAGAGATGATGTTTTGATCCACATGTAGTGTTCAAAATGTGTTTAAATATTTTGTTAATGGTTGGTAATATATAATGTATGATAAGTTTAGTTGACATGTTGATAGATGGATGATGTTGATGTTTTTGTTTTTTTGCACGTATATATGAATGACATGTGTTATGTGATGAATTGGTGGTTTTGTGACATTGTGAGATATGTAGCGATGAGTTGGATCCAAATGATGTATAGATTGATAGTTTCTTGATATCCGTAGTTGATGGTTTGTGTATTTGTATAAAATAAGTGATGTTAATGAAATTGTAATGCTATGTGTGGTGGATGAACAAAATGTGGTAAATTGTGTTGTTTATGCGGGGAAAAGAGGCGGGCGCGAAAAATTTAGGTGAGAAATGAAGAAAAGAAGCGTTGTTGAGAAAATATAGGTGTGTAACCGATATCGGTTAAGGAACCGATATCGGTAACTTATAGGACCGATATCGGTTAAATAACCGATCTAGGTTATTTAGGTATGAATTTTTCTAAAAATAGAAAAGCTAGGGTGGCAACTTAAGTTTTAATTTTAGAGCCATGCAAGAGGTTAAAAGCGCGAAGCGCGCGCGTTTTTGGACCGAGACAGGTTTTTGCATGAGAGATTTGAGTAATAAGGAGAAAAAGAGACAAGGAAAGTGATTGTGATCTGAGATTCAGAAGACAGAAAGGCAGGTTTGAAAAAGGTGGTGATAATGGCAGGACGAGGAGAAACATCCAGCAGGCAGGGACAAGAGGGAAGACAAGGGCCACCTCAAGCTACTGCAACCCAAGAGGTAAACGTTTTGGTTGTGATTTGATTTCTGCATGGTTTGTGAATAAGATGGGGTAGAGTAGGTGGGTAGATATGAGAAAGAAAACATGAGAACAAGGGTTGCAGGTGAGGTAAGTGTTACTGGGTAGGCAATCAGGGGTTTCAGGTATGTTTGTATGTAGAAAAAGGAATAAACGAGCAAATTATTGTCGTAGGTGGTTGTTTTTAGGGAAGGTGTATGTAATTGACAGTGACCGGTAGCGGTTAGGAAAAACCGGTATCGGTTACTGAACCGATACCGGTTATGTATAACCGATACCGGTTACTGGAGGAATTTCCAGAATGTTTGAAAAACCCTGACGGATTGAATGGTTGTTTGTTGTTTTGGTGCATGCAGGCAGAGGCAGGGTTGAGGATGAATGATAGTGTGCCAGCGCTATTGTCACGAATCCGAGCGGATGTAACACCAGCGGAATGGACATTGATAAATCGTTTGGGGTTAAGTGGAATCCGTTATTATTCACGAATCGCACGTAACCATGGTATGTTACAGGCGTTGATTGAGAGATGGAATCCTGAGACAAATACCTTCTATCTGCCACCGGTGAAATAGCAAGTAACATTGGAAGATGTGTTCCTGTATTTTGAGACTCCCTATTACAGGAGAACCAGTATATCAGGCACTACCTAGCGCGGGGCGGGCAGCGATAACAGAAGTGTTTGGTCCATATGCACGAGACTTAACACAGCGAGGTTTGTCATTCACATATGGGGTAATGTATGCAGCACACCCTGAGGAGACAAGGTTAGCAGTGATATTAATGATAGCGGTAGGGTATTATGCGTTACCGAGGGCGGAAGGGGGAAGATTTCCAAAGGCATTGATGGGTGTTATTTGGGAGATGATAGAAAGGAACGTGACTTTTGCATGGGCACCTGCATATTTGGCGGAGCTATACAAGGGTTTATGGGCTTGTAGGTGAAACCACAGGACGACACTGGATTGTTCATATTTATTACACTGTTGGGCCTATGAGCACATTGCTTGTGTGCGACCAATAGGCCGATCCATCCAGCAGAGAGACCGGAGTACGAGAGGTTGGGATTGAGCCAGGTCAGGAGAGAACAAGAGGCAAGATCCCAGGTGCCGTGGACGGGTGACATTGAGTATTACTGAGACGAGGTATGGGAGAGGGTGACGGTTGCGGATATCATTGGAGGCCTTACGGGAACTATATAGTAGTAACCGAGAACATAGGCGAGGAGTTGAGGGGTGTAGAGCGATTGAGGTGGATCGCGGGCAACCGGCCAGTGAATATGAGAGGATTCCTATAGATCGCGTGCGGCAACAATTTGGATTTGTGCGGGACATACCGCGAGCTTATAGACCATATATGAGGATCGATGCCGAGGCGGCATTCTCACCTCCCCGGCCAACACCTCCCGAAGGCCCGAGGAGATAGCATCTGAGCGCGATGTGATGGATCCGGGTGACGAGGCCTATAGGTCATATGGTGGGCAGCGAGCTGCAGGGTGTACTGTGATCGCCACGACATAGCTTTGTGATTACACGAGAGAGGATTAGCTGCGCAGCGTTTGGTTCAAAGTGACTCAAGCGAGTGAATGAGACAAGAAGATTGTTAGCGGTTGAGTCACGAGCAGCGAGACTAGAAGGCCAGAGTCCTCCATGCGAGAGGCGTATTCATATGTTACGAGGAGAGATTGGCAGATCGGTGGCGGTACCAATAGCCGCGGTACCTTTGAGGATAGAGAGGCACTGGCGAGAGGGGTCGGCGATCACGATCATCACCTAGTTCGGGATGAGGTGTGAGGGTCTAAATAAATGTTAGTAAGGTATAAGAATAAATAAAGTACCGACCTACGCGTCGATGATATAGAAGATGTATTTGTTTAACATCTAAATAAAACGAGATATGTATGTTGATTTGCGTTATAATAATAAGAATGTTGTCGTTTTGACTTTCGGTGTTTTGAAAAAGGATAAAGAGGAATGTGATTAAATAGAAATACACAAAAATATTTATATTTACCACACATGATAGGTTATGGTAGGGGATGGTCGAGCTAACCTTGGGAGACCCCATGTCTCCTAAGTGCTGCCTACATAGCCCATTGCACAAAGCAAGGAAGGGCCTCAGACCGATGTAGTTCTCCCTTAGGATCAGGGAGGGGTGAATTTAGGCAATTTGGTATGGTTTAGACAATTGGGTGGTTGGTAAAAATATTAAGATTGGTAAAGGTAAGGTTGATGGTGTTGATAATGAATTGGTGATGTTGTAAAAGGTATAAGGGAAGCGAAGGTTAGCCTACCCAAGTAGAAGGGAACCATGTCCTGATTAAGGTCAACACACAATCCTAGATGCGAGGCAAAGCGAAAGAGTGCTCCGTAGGTGAAAAGAGCTAAACAAACCACACAACGTAGAGCGAGCTTGAAGCCCTAGGTGTCGTGCATAGGCGAGAAGTCCATAGGTGAAAAGAGTTGTATGATCACAATATATCGGGTGTGCGTTACGTCCCTTGAGTTGAAACAAATGGTGAGGTGAGGTGGATAATATAGGTGAGTACGAGGAACACATTACAAAGTGAGTGTCACGCGAAGAGAACCTACCCTAAATAGACAAGTCCATGACCCAAAAAGTTCTTTTGAATGAGGCTTTTATTTGGTGAATATAGGTGATCGATGTGGGAAGTCTCTGAGGATATTGATTGTACTATTCTTGAGGTCTTCACAAAGGCTGATCCATGCGAGAAGCTTCGGATAAAGGTGTGTGTATATAAGTTGTCCTTCGGGAGAAGCGATCTATTTATAATGTGAGATATGATTTTAGTGCATAGCAGCTTTTGTCCTTGGGAAGCGATCTATTTATAGTAGCAGCCAGCAATAGTTTGGCATATAATTTGTCCTTGAGGAGCGATCTATATTTAATTTAGATAGCTAGATGTTCTTTTGGCGTGAAGCATCTAGTTTGGTAGGAAGTTTGACTCAAGAAAATCCCATAAGAATACGGCTTATTTTAATACTTTGAAGTCATGGACTAGACTAAAAAAGGGAAGGCATTATCGAGGGAGGTGAGAATCAAACTATGTGAGCTTGATTGTTATTATGAGTGTAGGAAACAAAGTGTATGTAGTGGTAAGTGAGCTCAAGGGACGAGCGGCAAGTAGATAAGAAGTGATATAACACTAGATTCAACGAGTAGAATGGTCGAAGATGTAAGGCATTAAGGGGTTGAAGCTCGGAGTTTACCATTAAGCGAAGCTAAGCGATAAGTGCACGATCCATAGGTGTGAGTGATTATATAAGGCCCAATCAATTGGGAGCAAATTTTCCACGTTTGCTCTTTTCTAGTTTGGTTACATGTTGATTCTCTTTGAGGACAAGATCACCAACCTTAAAGTACGCTCATGAAGTCGCTTATCATAAGCACGTTTGATGCGTTTTGATAGATTTGAAGGTGATCGAGAGGTGTAAGGCGTCGTTCGTCAAGAAGCTCAATTGGGCTAACCGCTCTTGGTGGAAATCATCGTTGGTGAGAATATCACGAAGAGATATTCTAAGGGAGGGTATTTTACTTCGAGAGGCGGGACAAGCCTCGTACCATATACGAAAAGAAAAGGTGTGGCATTAGTAGAGTACGAATGCTGAGTACGATAAGCCCAAAGGGAAAAGGGAATGTGATCGTGCCAATTTCTTCCGATTCATTAACAACTTTCATGGGATTTTGGTGAGGTTTTATTAGAAGATTCGGCTTGACCATTGGCTTGTGGATAGTAAGGCGATGAGAAACTAAGTTTGATACCAAAGTTGTCACAAAGGTTTATAACAACTTGTTTTTAAAAGATTTACCATTATCTGTTATTAGGCGATGAGGAATGCCAAAGCGGCGAGATAATGTGATGGTTAATGAATTCGACAATTTTTCTTTTTTGATTGAAATGAGTGGAATGGCCTCCACCCATTTTGTGTAATATTCGGTCATTGTGATTATCCAACGGTGGCGTTGTGAAGAGGTCGGGTGAATCTCACCAATAAGGTCGAAACCCATGTGAGAAAGGCCAAAGATCACGTGCGACTGCGGCGGATGGCTAGGAGTATGTTGAAGGTTGGCATGTTGTTGACACATAACACAACGCTTAACATATTCGTAGTAGCGTCGGTTATTGAGTAGGCAAATAATAACCAAGGCGAAGGATTCGTTTGGCCAGCAAAAGCCGCTAAAATGTCCACCACAAATCCCATCGTGGACTTGTTGGATGGTATAGGTGACCTCGCGCCGGTTAGGCGGCGAAGGAGGATGCCATCAAAGCTACGTTTATAGAGAGTCCCCCATGACAACATAACGAGAAACACTTTTAAGAAAAGCACGTTTGCCGTTACTAGTAAGATCGGGTGGGAGAACGAGAGATTGTAAGGTAGTTGTGAAATTGGTGGTACCGGGTATCTGTGAATTAGTAGACACGGTATTTATCATACAAACTACCGGGTTGAATAGGATGGTGCAAAAATTTGTTGGACCACAACGAATAATTAGTCGGTTGGTGCGGCGGGAATTTGCGAGGCTAATTTAAGCAAGCCATAGTATCCGCAAATTTGTTAGTGGAGCGGGAATGGTTTGGATAGAATAGTGAGTAAATAAGGCTAGAAGTGAATCCACGTGGTGTTTGTACTACGAAGTTCCTCATTTTACATTGGTAGATGCCTATAGCTTGATTGACTACCGATTGAGAGTCACCAAAGATATTGATAGATTTAATGCCTAAGTGTATCGCATGACTTGGAGACCAGAACAAGGGCCTCGTATTCCATTTGTATTATTAGTGAGGGAAATCAAGCGGAATGAAAGAGGCATAGGTTCGGCGAGAGAGGATGAGAACAACGCCGGCTCCTCCGTGCGGCTTTGGCATTTAGATCCATCGAAGAAGAGGGTCATTTGATATGACTCTTCCCAAGTGAAAGAGTGGCGATGAGTTTCAGGGAATGTAAAATTGGTAAATTGTTCCCGAGTAAAGGGCCTCTGCAAGTTGGGTGCGAGAGTTTGTCCTTTGATTGACTTACGTTGTATAAACTCAAGGTCAAGGTCGGCGAGGAGCATGAGCCATCTAGCGATGCGTTGGTTTAGATGTGGTTTGGCGTACATATAATGAATGGGGTCCGTGTTGGTGATAGCGAAAGTTTTGTGATTCGGGAGGTAATGTCGAAGTTTGGTGGCTACGAATGATAGGGCGAGGCACAATTTTTCTACATGTGTATACCTAGTCTCGTAATCCACGAGTACGACTTATATAATAAACGGCTGCTCTCGCGTGCGAGTCTCGATGTGCGAGAGCATAGCACCTATAGCATGGTCGGTGGCGGAAAGATAAAGGTAGAAAGGGCGGTCGTCTGGGGTGGGATAAGCACGGGTGGCTGCAAGAGATACGTTTTGAGAGCTTGAAGGCTTGGTGACACTCCTCACTCCATTGAAAGGAAACGTCCTTTTTAGAAGGTGATGAAAAGGGTGACATCGATCAGAGATTTGGGAGATAAAACACCGGATGGATTGAAGTTTACCCTGCAAACTACGTAATTGTTTGATGTTTTGGGTGGGGGCATTTCTAGGATAGCTTTTAATTTAGATGGATCGACCTCAATGCCATGCAAAGAGATGATAAAGCCAAGAAGTTTCCACTGAAAGGACACCAAAGACACATTTCTTTGGTTGAAGGCGAAACGAGAATATTACTGCGAGGTGATCAAAAATAATGGTTAAAACATCGAGATGTTCACTGCGATGTTTAGACTTGCCAAGAAGATCGTCAGCGTAATCTTGAGGATAGTGTGCATAATGTCATGAAAAATGTAGGTCATAGCCGCCCGATAGGTTACCGGCATTCTTAAGGCCAAACGGCATGACACGATAACAGAAGGTTCCCCAAGGAGTTATGAAAGTGGTCTTATGTTGATCGGCGGGTGCGACCAAAATTTGGTTGTATCCTGAAAAGCCATCCATGAGAGAAAGCATTTCATGGCCCGCAGTGAGATCAACAAGTTGATCAATACTGGGGAGGGGAAAGTCATCCTTAGGGCAAGCAAGGTTAAGATCCCGGAAATCCGTGCATATCCGAAGTCCCCCCGTCGCTTTCGTGACAGGCACGATGTTAGAAATCCATTGAGGATAGTCAATAGGCAGAATGAAGGAAACAGAAAGGAGTCGTTGGAGCTCCTCTTTGACCAAGAGAGCAATGCGTGGATGCATTTTCTCAATTTCTTTTGGACTGGTTTGGAATCGGGGTTTAGGGTGATGTTATGAGCAGCAATGGTAGGATCAATTCTGGCATGTCGGCGTAAGACCATGCGAAAGATTGGTTGTGAGTATGGAGAAAGGTAGTAAAGGCGGCTTGTTACGATGTGTTAAGGGATTGTCAATCTTCACAATGTGAGGATCCTCCTCCGTGTGGATGTTGATTTCTATAGTAGATTCATTTCGGCATGGTTTGGGTTTCGGATGGTAAGGATCGTTGAATATAAGAATCATCGCGCCAAGGTAAGTGAGGATGGAGTCATCATCACGGCATTCAACAACATTAATCAAAGGCGAATCCTCTTTGATCATGTCTGCGGATACGAAGGGAAGAGAAGATGGGTCCTCATTATCGCGTTGATAAGTGGGAGGACCTATGAAGATAGCATTTATGAAAAAAAAAAAAAAGTTAGGAGGGATGGATTCGGGGGTCATAGATTTTTGTGGGTGATGATGGCAAAGTGGGTGATGATGGTTTGGTAGGGCGGCGTCTTCTTCTACCAGGATACGGTGACAGGAGGTGTCTCCTATGAAGGTGTTTCGGGAAAGCGAGACCTTTGTGATCATTATGTTTGCGTGTGGTGATGGGGATGAGCATATGTCGGCCTTGTTCGTAAAGGCAAAAACCAAAGCCTTTCCACGCGCAATGAGTCAAGAAAGTGAGGGAGCGGCGCGATTTGTCAAGTATTGAAAATCGGATTGGAAGGGGACCACACCAAGAGGAGGTTCAGGGGGTAATGGAAGATGCGTCAACACCCCCATATGTTAGGTTGTGTGCGCTTGATGGGGTGGTCCGTAAGAGATTACTTCCCCACGCGCGCAGTCGTAGTGGGATGTGCATGTAATTGTTCGTACTCCTACGGGGTAGGGAAAGAACTAACGTTATATAGGCGGTACTCCCCAGCGTAAGGCGATGAAAAACATCTACTAAGGGGTTGGAGGTTGGGATGTTAGCTGCGGGAAGAGAAGTGGTTTGTGTGATGGTGGTTTCATCGATTGAAGGCGTAGGTGCGGTTGAGGTGGAGGATTGAGATACATTTGAAGAGGATGGTTGGGTTGAATGTATGGGTGCCTTGATTGGTATAAGCACATCGTTTGGGCGGTATAACATATTGCAAGTTTTAAAGGGGGAGGATCAGCTTTCTACGGTGTAGGACTTCCCCTCATACTCAAATTTTATGCATCTATGTAATGTTGAGGAACGCATCCCATGGCCCGGATCAAGGGGACAACCCAACAATATATTATATTGGAACTCTCCCTCGAGGACATAGAAGAGTTCGGGTAAAATACGTGGTCCTACGAATGTTGAGGATCACGGTGCCTAAGGTAGAGGTAATAAGCATCATTGAATGACCGCCATGACATGATGGGATTGGCACACATGTAACTAGAAGGGATATTCATTTGTTGGAAGGATTTTGAAGAGATGATGTTTAGTGGCGCCCGTCAATCATAACACAGCGTACCGGATATCCGGACGTAAGGGAGATGAAAAGGCGAGGTCGGGTCGTCATGCATGCAAAGTCAACAATTTCATCTTCCGAGAAACTAAGCTGCAGCGGCTTGTTGTACGAGAGACGAAGTGGTGGGGAGATGGATTGTTTGGTGAGAGAAGCAACGTGATTGGGTGTTAGAATGGAGGCAACAGGCAGGGTTTCATTAGGTAAAACCTCTATCCCTTGAAGGATCTCAATGAGAGCTTGTCGATGAGATTCAGAAGTCTGAATGAGATCATACAGTGTCATTTTTACGGGTGATTGATGAAGTTTGTTTGATCATGGTTCGGTGGGCAACTCCATTAGAGGCGGGATAGGTGGGTCGCGAATAACCACTTTAGGTGGTGGTGTAATTGGGGATGGTTGAAGGAGAAAGAGATGCCGCAGGTGTGTTTTCTTTCGCTTTCCCAGTGTTTTTCTGTCCTCGAGTAGCGACACTAATCATATTAATCTCGTAGACCTGAGATGAGGAAGATGGTTGGGATAATTCATGGTCTTCAAGAGGTGGGGTTGTAATAATGATAGATCTTGGTGAGGCGGGGACAGATGATATAGTAGAGGGAATTGAAGCTAAAGGTCTCTCCCTTCGTAAGTTTTCTTTCTTAATCTTTCTATCGGGAGAGGTGGTGCGAAGGATGGTTTTAAAGCTTTGCATCCCTCCACATCATGTCGGTGTGCGGTGATAGCGCAGATTTTAGACTCGTCGTAACCCGTAGGTCGGGGTTTAGGCAGACGGGTCATAAGGTCTAAGTGGAGGTAGGGAAATGGTCGCATTCTCCACCAACATAGCAAGATTTTGGCGTAAGATCCTTTGAGTGGGTCAAAATCGGAAGAGGATGAGGTATTGGTTGTGCGGGTTTTGGTAATGTTTGGGCGTGGTTGGTTCGTGCATGGGTGGTGGTTTAGCGAGGGTGTTGATATGTGTTTTTCACTAAACGTGACTTCTTTGGCGCGAGAAGTTATGTTGGTGCGGCTAGATGATGAGGCTATGGATGAGCGTGGTAGCGGGAAACAACCACGGAGAAAGGGGAGTGATGAGAAAATACATCCTTTGATGATGGGATTGGTTTAGGGTTGACCGGTGGGCGGGATACGGGGGTAACGATGTTGTTATACCCGAATTCTGTATGGGTGCGGAAGGCGTAGGTTGTTTTGAAGAAAACGCAGGAGGTATGATATATTGATGTAAGGTAGAGGATGGGGTCTCAATATGGAAGGTAGGTATGACGATGATGGTTTTGATTGTGATAGAGGGCACGGATTGATTTTGTCTCTTAGGTGGCGGGGCGGATGTATTTTGGATAGATCGAGTCGCTTAGGTGTGTGTTAGGCTGGGCATTGGTGAGGTCCCAAGCGTAGGGGAAGATCTGGTTAAGTTGATAGAAGTAGAGATGGGGCATTTGGTAGAGGTGAGGGGGTGAAGGTGAGAACAGGGAATTTTAAGCACCTTAAACACTTCGGGTATATGGTGGAGACATCGGGATCGGTCATTTGCATTTGGGTAGAAAAGGGATACTCAAACGTTCCCATAGGACTCGTCTATCTTCTGAAGAATGACAGTCTCCAGGTGTGATTTGTAATTGTTGTACGGAAGAAAGGTGGGTTGTGATTCCAGTCCACTGTGGGTGTGATACAAGGGGTAGATGAGGCACTGTATCAATAGGCGTTAAGAGGTCCACCGGTCGTTGAAAAGATTTAGGCGATGAGGGACTAATAGGTAGGAGGGCGTGTTTGAGGGGATCTGTCATGTTTAAAGAATGTGGTGATGTCGGTGTAAGAGATTTCTCGTCTAAGGATGTCAAAAGGAGTGGCGAGCCTTCCTCTTGTGCAGCAAGAGCGGTAGAAGGGGACGTTTGGGAAATAGATAAATTAGATAACATCCGCTCACAGTCTTGTAGGGATGTGGTGTAAGAAGACTCATCGATGGGAAGAGAAGTCAGGCGATTAACTCTTTTATGGGTAAAGGCGATTTCGCTTTGGCTTGATGATGGTAAAGGAGGTTCGGGCTCTGTGTTAGTGAGAGGCTTGATTCAAAATTTTCTCGATAGAGGCTTTTGGTAGTTGAGTATCGAAGACTGCATGGATCTCATGAACACTCTCCTCGGCTAAGATATCCTAGTTTATATTCTTGTTGGACCAGTGATTCGGGAATGGCTTGTTGAATATTTTCAAATTTCGGTTAGCGGGCGTTAGGATTATCAAGGGCTATATCCCCACATCAACCATTTCTGCACTATGTTTTTCAACATTTTGCAGTTTTCATATTGTGTCCCTTCACGCGGTGGAAATTCTGAAATTCATTTCTTTGTACAGGGAAGGTATGGCGCGAGTGGAATCAAACCTAGAATGAGGTTTAACGGGAGGTAAGGTAATGGCTCTGCTTTGAGCAATTTTCCAATATCACACCATACGTTTCTCCCAAGGGAGTGTAGTTGATGGGCTCGGATTTGTATTTATAGGTGGTTTTTGGTGGAGTATTGGACGGTGGTTGGGATTTTACCTTCACCGCGTGGACAGCTCCTTTTGATTTAGAAGAAGTGGACGCGTGAGGAGTGGTGGTATTTGGTTTATTGGTGGAATCGGGAGTTCGGAAAGTGGAGTTTTGTTGTGCGAAACCGCAATTTCTCTTCCTCTAAGGCTCGAATTTCTAATTTTGAGCCATAGTAAAACCTCGTCGAAATACGGAAAGTTTGAATTTGGAGGGTAGGGGAGATGTGCTTTGCGCAGCCCGCGTAAATAGTTCGATAAGTTCGGTTTGAGGCAAGGCATATGTAAGTTGGTTGATAAGGCCTCGCCATCGTCCAACGAAATTTGCGATAGATTCGTCCTCAAATTGTCGGATGGCATAAGGTCGGTGATAGATACTTTCTTGGCAATGTTAATGGAGAAATGGTCAAGAAAGATTGGGCTATTGGTTAAAAGAGAAGATGGAGTCTTTGGGTTAAAGCATTGTACCACTCAAGGCGGGTCTGATAAGGACATGGGGAAGGTGCGCGAAGTGAGGCATCATCATGGGCAATCAAATAACAAGCGTGTCTAAATGATCGCAAGTGTTGTTGAGGATCCTCTTTTGTTAAAACGAGTAAATTCGGCAACTCCCATTGAGGAGGATATGAATGAAGGGGGACAGAAGGGTGAATGGGCTCCCGACAAACTTGCTCGTATGTCAAGGCGCTACGACTTCCTGAAACAGAAGCCTCCAGGTTATGCATTTTGTCCATCATTTGTTTAATTAAGTCAGTGGTAGGATGAGATGATGGTGTGACAGAATAGGGATGTCCCATATAAGGTGTTGAGGTTACTGGATACGTGTATGGGAATGAAAAGGTAGGCGGAGCTTGAGAAGGAAGCTTGTGTGGATAGGTGGCAGAGAGTAAGTCATGAATGGAGTAGTCTGCAAGAGAGATGAGGTAGGGGCGGTCGGTGGTAATGATATGTGGGGTCCAAGATTAACAAAAGGAAAGCTAATCGGGGTCGTATGAACCTCTGCAGCCGTCGGATTGGGAGATGGGGCAAGAGATGCAGGAAGCAAGGCGGTATTATCAGGCGGAGTGGGAGCTAAATGAGCAGCTATACTGATAGGCATACCTACAAGGAGCTGACCATCAGGTGTACGGTCAGGGGTATGAGACAAATAGTATTGTACAGCGCTGGAATTAGCATCCAGAAACTTGGCAAAGTCCTTATCTCCCACAGGAATTTTAGGAACCTCGCTGGTATCAGTAGGATTCCCCACAGAAGGTGAAGGGGGTGATTCAGGCAAAGAAACAGAGCAAGCATGTGAAACCATGGCGGCGGCTTGCTTCCGAGTGATGACAACCATAGACAAGAACACACAGGAAAGTTTCAATCTATCAAGAACAAAAACAACCTCAGAATGATGAATCTGGCAAGTTGCTGGTTTGTCAGGGGCTGATGAAGACAGTAACCGATATCGGTTTACTAACCGGTGTCGGTCATGAGGAAACGGACGTCGGTCCCTTAACCGATGTCGGTGTCAAAAAGTATAGGATAAGAAGATAAAAGGCTGCTTAATTTGATTTTTAGCAATGTTGAGTATACTTGTCAATTATTGATCACGAGAAGACAAAAGGTATGAGAAAGAAAAGAACTACAAACAAGCAAGATGCACACGCAAATCCGAGAGACTAACCCTAGGGTTAATTTTAATTGTTGTGGGCTTATGCCTTTAGGCGTAGAAGGATGTCGAATCCTAAACAAGAGACTTAGGGAAATGTCAAGTTGTTTTGGCTCATAAGGTTACCTCAATCGGGCGGAGGAATACCGCGGAAAAAGGGGGATGTTTGGTGTTGTGTTAATTGTGAAGTGATTTGGTATGTGTTGTGCGGTGAATATAAGATTAATTTCTGTCACTACCGTGGATATCACCCCACGTGTACGACACTGTTACTTAATCTATGTTCACTAGAATTGAAAAACAACAGGCAGGAATGCAATGCATGTGTTTTAGAACCCAAATCGAAAGTGATATTCGATGAAGCAAAAGAGATGACTTTCACTAATGCAAGATGCTAAAACAAAGCAAGTTCTTTTACGAGAATAATAAAATACCTTGTGAATATCTTTAGAAGAAGAAAACAGCAAGTATGCTCCCTATATGAAAGCAAGCGGAAATAAAGAAAAACCCAAAATGGGTCCCAAGGTGTGCAAAATGTTTCACTCGGAAATGCTTCATTCCTTTTAGAAACAAATAAGGTTAGGGGCTAGGAGGAATACGTAGAATGTCAAGATAGTGTGCGCGTACCGTAGAGAAAGATCGGGCCGACTGCGAAGAACTCCTTTTTGTCTTGGAAGGACTACCTGCAAATAAGAACACAAGACCACAAGATTTTGATTAAACAATAAATGAGGAAACTGCCTTAGGCCCAGGAAATATAAAACTTCCTTTCGAAGGTGGTCAGTTTCCCTGTTAATATGATTTAACAAAAAAGACTGTAAAGTATCAATTAAGTTGTTTTGGTGAACTGGGTAGGGAAAAGGCTATTTTTCTGGTTTTGATCAGAGGAACCGATGCCGGTTACTGATAACCGATACCGGTGGGTTCTAGGATCTTCTGGGCTGGTTGTGGTGTTGGTAAGGTTGGTTTATGGATGTTATTAGGAAATGAGATGATGAGAGGTAAAAGAATAACAGTTAGATGCAATGGCACGTTGGGGTAGTGGGCTCAAAAACGGATTTAAGAGAACTCTGATTCAAAGATCATAAGAAATGTTATAACAGAGGGCATGCAAGATGTAACTTACTGGTTTTGACGAAGGTGCAAGTTGATCTCCTTTGCTGTAGACACTTCTGGTTTGGACTCTGTTCTTTGCTCCTAATATTCTCCGTTGATCCAGAAATCCTTCGACTGATCTCCAAAATGAAATTCCCATCCGTTGTTTTGGTTCGGGGAGCCCATTTACAGGGAACCGATGGCGGTTGCGTAACCGACGGCGGTCGAGTAGGAACCGGCATCGGTTAGGAAAAAGTAGGCTATTTTTAGTAAAATAGCCCACCTTCCCTGCTTTTCTCCCGAGAGATCAGCTGCGGGCTTGGTCAAGTGGCTAGAAGGTCGGTTTTGGGTGCGAGTAAGGAGGCATTAGTTATGGATGTAGGTGTAGACCAAGTTATGGGTCTTAATTAGGTTAGTTTTAGGGTTAGGGCTAGGTCATGACGAAGTGGCAAAGTGAGGTGGTAGGTAGGGTGATGTGGATTTATCAATTACAAGGCAATTAATAAATAATTGTGTAAGGTTTAGGTGATGAGGCTATATTGCGAAATGGGATGCGGGTCACAAGGGTCGTAAGACACGAATTTAGTGTCTACGGTGGGAAACCGAGGTTCTTTGAGCACATGTTCCCGTCAGCTTCCCAAAGGCCGATAAATCCACAATACACCGCATTAACCGTTTTTCACCCCTTTTCTTGATTTTTAATCAACTTCTTGAATTTTTCTTGGGACTAGGAGCTATATAAAATGGAACAAGACATCTCAAATCCATTTTTTCCAATTTTTCACATTTTTAGCTATTTTTTCTCAAGTTTTGCTAAGTATTGGATATTGAAAAACGGTTGATAGCCTTGATTTTACCCAAAAATTTTCCCATTTTTCCAGCTTTATCCTTATCCAAGCTAAGATAAAAGATACACATTATCAAAATTACCTCTAGGGAGAATTTGGATAACAATTTGGTGACTCAACAGGGTTATCTACCTGCCAGATGAAGTGATCAATGGCCTTACAACATCCATTGGGCATGGATTCATCCTGATAACCATAAAATTGATCTAAACCTTGAAGAGGACACTCCTAAACCACCTAAGACACTACTTGAGCTTGGAATTGGCCATCTACTCAAATTTTCCATCCTTCTATAGTAAATTCTTGAAATTTTCATCGAGTGGAAAATTGTTTTGAATCTTGAAATTTACCTCGCTCTCCTCTCGCAACCTAATCAAGCTGGAACCACCACTTCGAATCTTCCTAGAACACCATCTAGGGATGAAGATGACCTGAAAATGCCTGAGCTACTCACAAATTCATAAGATCTTCTCTTGAACAAGATTAAAAGAATGTGGGAAACTAATTTGAGTTTTATCATCTACTTGAAACCAAGGAGAATCTTGAATAAATTGAGGATGGTTTCCCACCAAGATTCGAGAACATGAGAGGTGCCACAAAACATGTTTTTGAAATACATCAACATGCCCCCTGAAACTTATTTATGATCGAGGAATATGCACTAGAAGATCAACATAAGAGGCAAGAGAATTAGAAGACTGAAACTTTCTCTAAATCTGATTTTTTAGTTGCTCTGCATTTGATATTTTTGAAAATGGAAACTATTTCCCTACAACTTTGAACTTTATCCAACAACACCCTCTCCGTGAGTTATGATGAACTATGTAAATCACTTAGAGAAGGGAAACCTACTCTAGTAGAAAAATAGTGTGCTATAAGCAGTTAGAGGAATTAGAAATCTAAAATAATATGTACAAAGATGAGATATATCTTCAATAACAGTGTGTTAGATAGATTCCATTAATTGGAATCAGTAATTCTTCTCCATCCAACTTTGACAACTATAAAGCATTGTTTGTCTTGCATCCTGAGATAATGTAAGGACCACTTCATATAGCATCAAATTTTGAATGTTTACCTAGCTTAGCCTTGTCAACATCCCATTTCAGGACTAATTCTCGCTCTTAGAAGCTTATGGCTTTGGATTTCTTATCAAAATAGTTCTTTATGAAAGCTTGATCCTTTTCCATGGTTTGCATTGCTTGATCCCTAAGTTCCTCCAACTCCATTAACTCTGCATAACTCACTTCTATGGCTTCAAACTCAAATAATTATAGCTGCTTGAGAAGCTCCAATGTTGGTAATACAAGAGATATGGGCAGCCTAGATTAATTTCCATAAAATAGCTTGTAGGGATAGTTTCTAGTTGATCTCTTGGGTGTGATCCTTTTAGCCTGCAAGGCTGATTTCAGTTTGGTATGCCATTTCCTCTAGTTTTCATCTAGATTCCTTATAATCCTCAAGATATTCTTGTTCATGGATTCATCTTGTCCATTACCTTGGGGGTGATAGTTAGAAGAAGTGCTCAGATAAATCTCGCATTCTTAACAGCCCATTTAGATATTTTGGTTCCAAGGAATGTCAGAGCATTGTCAAATATGATAGTGGAAGGAACATCAAACCTGGTTACAATTCCCTCGTATAAATCTAGTAGACTAGACTCATTGGCTTCCTTGACTGCTACTGTTATAGTCCATTTGGTGAAGTATTCGGTTGTCATGAGGATCCAATTGTGGCCCCCGCTTGAGTTTGGGTTAATGACTCTAATGAAATCCAAACATCACTACATGAACAGTGGATTAACTGAGATTGGATGGAGTGGAAGTGTTGCCATATTTTCCTTGCCTATGAAGAATGCACATTTTTACACTTCTTGATCCATGCATAGCAATCACTAAATAGATTGGGCCAATAGTAACCAGCCCTCATGATTCGAGATTTTTTACTCTTAGAGAGAAGTGGCCTCCAGCTTCCCCATCATGGAACTCATGCAACACTTTCTCAATTTGATTAGTGGTAACACACCTTAGAAAAACACCATTCACATCTTTCCTGAACAAAATGCCATCAATGAGAACATATGGAATGGATTGGATCTGAAATACCTTCTTTTGGCCTTGTTCAAATCTAGAGGAAATTGGCATGTTTGGAGGAAGTGGGCATAGCATCAATTGTTTGTTCTTGATTGTCCTAGAGCACGAGAACAACCCTTTCATCATATTTTGACTTTGTATGTTGATTTCAAATAAGTTGCTCACACAAACCTTTGCCTCTAACCAATTTATTCACCTTGATCTCAATATCATATTCCATGACACAGTAATCCAACCAGCCCTATTTTCATTCAAATCATTGTTGAGGAGTTACTATTTCACTCGACATGAGAAACTCGCAAGTGAATTTTTTTGTTTGAGACCAGTGCCTGAATTTATTTAAGCTCCTTATGAAAATGAGGACATGCTTCTCAATGAATGAGTACCTCACCTCATAGTCCTCAGGCTCTGGATGAAGAAACCAATTGGTTGATCAGATCCTTCCTTATTTAGTTGCACAAAATTGTAGATATTTTGTTTCACCACCAAAATCATAGAGAATTAAGTCCTTTGAGAAGTCTGGATTGATAAGATTTGGATTTTATGATATTACTTGCTTAATAGATTCAAAACTCTCTTTTTCCTGAGATTTCCACTTAAAATCCATGTTATTTTTCAACATCGTTGTTAGCGGTTTAACTAAATTGGAAAATTCAGCCACAAACCTTCTGAAAAAGTTATTCCTCCCTAAGAAGCTTTGGAGAGATTTCTTGTGATTAGGAAAAGGTAATTCCATAATGGCTTCAACTCTTTATGGCTCAATAGTTAGCCCTTCTTTCAAAATAATGTGACTCGGGAGCTTACCCTCATGAACTAGAAATATGCATTTTTTAGATTCAGGACACTCCAAACTACCTGCATCTCTCAAACACCTTCCTGAGATGGGAAAAATGATCAAAATGGTATTGGAAAAAACTATAATGTCATCAAGGTACATAAGAATCATATTTTTAATCATCCCCTTAAACGCCATGCCCATGGCTCTCTCGAAATGTATATCGAGAATTAGACAAGCCAAATGACATCTTCCGAAAGCATATGTACCCAGTTTATGGTGAAGGTTTTTTAAGTTGATCTTCTTCTTTCACCATGATTTGGTTATAGCCCAAATAACCATCTAGAAGTGAAAACCTCATTGAACCAACTACTACCTATAAAATTTTCTCCATGGAGGGAAGTGGGTAGTGATCCTTGAGAGAATCTCTATTTAGATCTCATAAATCCACACAAAACCTAATTTCCCCATTTCTTTTCCTATCTGGTATAAGGTTTCTGTACTTACCCAAAATTGTAGGGTATTGCACCACCGGAAAGATGTTACACATACCCCAATGATGATATAGGTCTCCTCGCAAGGTGTTTGGAATCCAGAAAATCTCACCAAGTATACGTTTATATCCTACATGCCTCACCGGCCTCCACATGCTTTGTTCAGACCTTTGTCCTACCTAGGCGGCGGTCCCGTGAGTGCTGCCTAGGATAGGGTGGTGGTCAGAACCGCCACCCTACATAGGGTGGCGGTCTTGTTTGCATTTTCCAGAAAGTTCCAACGATCGCGTCAAACATAAATTTTCAAATTCTATCCACATTTTTCAGCTACTTTTCTTTGCATTTATGTTTGGCCACCTTGTGAATAGTGTTTTCACTTTGTTTAATGGTAAAAGAGTTCCATTCCAAGTTACCTTCTAGTGAATTCATTTGCTATAAATAGCTATCTTGTTTTCAAACAAATGGCCCCTCTCCTTCTCTGTTTAATCATTCATATTTGAATTTCTTGCTTAGAATTCCAATAGTTTCATGTTTTGCATCCATTTTTGGTCTTCCTTTATTGTTTAGAGGTCATTCAATATTATTATTTCATTTTGCTCTATTGTTGTTCCATACAAGTTAGTTTAAAATAAAGATAGTTTCATTCTTAGATTCGAATTCATTTATAGTTACAGGTTTTGTTTAGTCACAAAAGATAGCTTCTAAAACTCTCGGCGCATTTTTGTTATATTCCCGTAATAAATCCCACTAGGAATTGCATAGTCAAGCTCTGTTCACTTGCACTATCTCTCTCTTACTCACATTGTATTTGGTCTATGTCCAAAAGCTGCCATTGTTCAAGTTCCTTATTCTGCTGATACTATCATATACACGCTTTTCTGGATTCAAGAGAACACAAAGGAACAAGGAGATCACACTGAGGGGACAAAGTCACACACAACTGGATTTACCATTGTTCTATAAATGCCAAGTTTGAGCTATCAAAGTTCTAGTTACAACGTATCAAATAGAGTAGTGAATTATTTTATTTCAAAAGCTCACTCTCGATATCACCAGGGAAGCTATGGGGATTGATAGTTTCTGAGAAAATGTGATTCATTCCTCACTTCTGAGGTAGAATCAAGAGTCTTTCAATTTAAAACAATTAGTTGCTTAGATATTTAGGATAAATTCACAACTACATAGGCAAATAGGCACACCAGCTGTTTTGTTTGTTTTAATTCTGTTACTAGATTAGTTTTCCATTTTCTAGATATATTAGAATAGTTGCTTTTTAATTTCGTTAAAATACTTCATCGAAAATACAAAAATAAAAGAATACATGCATAGTGTAGATACATCTTTCATAATTAGTTTATTAATTTTAGTTAAAAGTTGAATCATTTTGCATGACAATCACGGGACCTAGAGAGCCCAGAGAATACATATTTGAACCAATAGTGCCTCAACCAAATCTACCCACAACATTAGTTGATATAGATCAAGACCTTAGGATACAGGTCTTTCGAGCAATGGCAAACCTACAAGCAATTAGTGAACAACTGAGAGGGTTAAATATTGAAGATGACAAGGCATACACATTTTGGTCAAATCATCCTAATTATAGACTACCTTGATAGAATATCTGTATGACTGTACAAGGACTCGAAAGAGAACAAGTATTTGGTTGTGATCCTTTAGTTCCACAACCTAACGCAGGAGACCTCCTCGTTGACATAGATACTAGCTTACGCATTCAAGTTGCCAGAACACCTGTAAGGTATTCTAAGAAAATTATACAACTTCTAGTTCTAAACATAGAGGCTGAAAAGGCGTATGATTACTAGATAGTTGGAAGGAGAGATTGACTCTTCATATGACCATAGGAGGTCCACCACAACCACGAACTTACGGTTGTGATCCACAGGTCCCACAACCCAACGAGCCTACTAATCAATCAAACATTGATGCTAGTTTACGAACACTAATATTAGGTCCTTGCCACTTCCACTAGATATTATTACACAATTCTCCTTATTAAACATAGCAGCCAATCAAGCTAAAAATTTCGGACTAGACCAGAGAATCATCCATAAAACCCCAGAGAATCTACTACACCTCCTATCACCATTTTCATGACCTTGTCTGGAAATATATATGAAGCTCCCATAGGTCACTTCCCATGTATCCAATAGCCAATAAACAAGATCTCAACAGAGCTCGACATTGATTGGAGCCTCCGAACAGCTATTATATCCGAACAATCCATTACACCAATTCAGGTTAGGAGGGCCTTCTTCACCTTAGATTCGCAGATTCCATTATTGCGTATTGAGGATATAAGATTACCCAACTAGTTTGTCTACATCCACATATATTCCACATTCACCAGGCCATCTCTGCACGACCTCGGGAGGCCAGTATGAGGAAGAGTTACTTGTATATTCCCATGCTCACATGTCACTTTTCCATCATATAGTTTCCCACCCATGATGAGTGTTTGATCGGAAAATGATGTTTTCCTCAATTAGCATTTTCAACTCCTTCATAAGAGGCTTAATGTGAGGATTTCTCGCCTTTGCTTTCACTGATGGGCTTAGCTTTTAGATTCAACTCAATGGTATGTTGTGCTAAACTTGGATCAAAGCCTCTTAAATCTTCATAACTCCATGCAAAACCATCAGAAACTCCCGACAAAGTTGTATGAAATAATGTTTCTCTGTTGAGTACTCACCTTTCCAATTTGGAGAAATTTTCCTTCTCCAACTAAAATGAACTCATAAGATGCTCCTTTTACCATGATGTTTTCTTTCTCCTTCTGAAACTGATCATTGGGCTTAAATATTGATTCAAAGTCACTAGACCTTTTCACAGACTTGTTTGTTTTGAGTTAGACTACTTGATCCCCATACTGCTTCTCCAATCTGTCATGGTTTCTCAAAGAGAATTTAGATTCTTCTTATAGGAAATTGATTTTTTTGGTTGATTTCAAACACCTTCCAACTTGTGTTGTTGTCCGGAATATTTTTCTTACTACCACCTTGATTTGAGGTTGTGTTTTGTCCTCCTTGATATCTCCGTAAATGTCAAAAGCTACTCCAATCATTGCAAGCCTATCGTAACCTCATTCTTTTTCCTTGGTATGGAACTTATGTTAAATGCTTCAAAATATTCCATGAGATCCCATACCTTGTTCTTATAGCTCTTTATAATATCAATTTTGGAAGCATTAAGTCCTATAACCTGATTTAAAACTAGCTCATTGTCCCCAAAATATTGCAAGTTTTGATATTTTTATTCCTTTCCCAATGTAGACCATGGATAAGTGACTCATACTCTGCTATGTTATTTGAACAACTAAATTGAAATCTAAAAGCAGAGTAGTATTTGATACATGTGGGAGACACAAGAACTACCCCTCCTCCTACACCTTTTCTACTCCTTGAACCATCAAAGAACATTTTCCAAACTTCATTCTCATCATCATCATCATCCGGTTTGGTGACACTAGGAAGAGGTGTATTTTCTTCATGTAGATAATAGATACCCAATTCAACCTACTTCATTTCCTTATAAGGATCATAACCATGACTCTTATGTGCCCATTCATCAAGTATCAAATCTAGAATTGCTCCAAGTTTAGAATTTATTTCTTTGAGTTTTAGGAAATCTTCTTGATCAAATATTGAGAAAATGGAATTGATTGCACTTGGAACATAAGGCTCAATGTGGAATACAATAATTTTCTTAGACTTGATAGTATCCTTGGCTCCATATCAGGTCTTGAAGAGCATGTGTGACCAAGTAGTTGACAAGTACCCACCAATTTTAGCAGTGAAGTCCCTAGTCAAGCATATGAAAAGAGTGGAGGTAGGTAAATCACATATATATTTTTAGGTACTGTAACATAGGGGCATGCATGAAGTATAAGATTTAAACCTTTTATCACTCCAACAATTCCCATTTTTGTCCCATCCATATGCACCATTCCCTTTGAAACATGTTCATACTTGAGAACCAATTAATCTGTTATTTGCTCTCGCATCAACGAGCTACTTCAACCTGATTCTATCATGTAGTTGTGTACAAATTTGTTTCCAATGATCAAGGATACATATAATGGTGGAGGTTTCATGTTTCTACTTGGTTATTCTCCTTCTTGTTGCATTTCATTGGTGATTACTTTGTATTGATCCTTGGATGATTGATTTAGGATGGATAAGTTGGCCATGGTTATGTGCAATAAATCCCTTTGTCATGAAATTTCCAATGACTCCCACATGGAGATACTTAAGTTTTTTTCTTCATTTGATCAATGATATTGAATGGATATGGACTGTATTTTTGTTTCCTTTGTTTGTCAAAAAATTCTCCGAACATGAGTTGATACAACATGTCCCTTAGGCTGATTTTGTGAATTTTGGATTGCATTTGAGTTGTTAACTCCTTGAGGTGTGGGAGAAGGTTAAGAAGGACATGTATCTAATGACTTCCCCTCCTCTATATTTATTTTCTTAGACCTTTTGTTCTCTGATACACCCGAGGAAGAGATTGATTCATCCCACATAAATCCTCTACTTTCCAATTCACAAGTGAAGTGTCACTTGGAGGTGCTTCTTGAGTGCTTATTTGCTACTGATTTTCTTCTTCGGTTGTTTCTTAGGAGGCATAAGCACTTTGCACCATTAAATATTGATTCAAGGCACCATTGAAGCATGTTGTCTGGTTTTGGTTGAGCACACGAGAAATACCACTCATAATATTGTGCCAAGTTGTTTTGAACTAGAACCATGGCTTTAGATGAAGAAGTTGCATTAGGATTATATGGTTAGAATGGCCTAACAATGGGAAACTGACCTTGGTTCTAATTTATAGCTTGAACAAGAGGTATATTTAACTTATATGGGGGCTTATTTGGTTGGTATTGAGGTTGATAAGGCTTAAAACTTTGGGCATGTTTCCTCTTGATTGTCACCAACTCATTCCCTAGATTTTTCAATTGTTTCATGACCTCTTGGATCTCAATTGAGGTGCTAGAAGAGGTGGAAGCCTCACTAGAACTTTGATTTCTAGGAGCAGGATAGGGGCTAACTTAGGTGTTTGGATAGAACTAGGATTCCCTATCTCTGGATAAATGGGCATAGGTGGTCTAGGGGCAAGTTTTTCAGCTTGAATTAAACAATTTTCAGCTCTAATAGCTAATGCATAGGCTCCTGGAAATGTTGTACCTCCCATAGATTGTACCATAACAACAATATCAGAATTAAGAGCTTTTAAGAAATAGAGAAATGTACCTTCAATAGTTGGTCTTACAAGAATCAAAATTCTGTCCCATATTATCTCGAAACTTGGAGTAGAATTTCACCATTAATTCATTTGGAGCTCTCTTGATAGTGGTCAATTACTCTAATAGAGATAGATTGTCCCCCCTCTCTCTAAACTGATCACAAAGAGTTGGGCACATGCTTGATCCCATTTTGAATTGATCTTGTTGTCGTGGATCTTGAACCACTAAAAATATTTCCATTTGAATGAAGATGTTAGAAATTTCATAGCCACATCTATGTCAACAATTTCATAGATTGCAAACACATTTGCAATGTTCCATATGTGATCAACCGGAGTGGTATGATTCTCTCCATTGAAGAATGGAATGTTTTTTAAGGCTGCCACTGGAATTGGATTTTGTGCATTGAGGGAAAGTGGACTACTACCAGTGAAATTGACAAATGGATTTTGTTGTGGTGTAGCCATTCGATAGTTCTAAGAACTCTAGTGGATTATAAGAATGGCCTACCAGGTGGAGGTGTTGAAAGAGTTTTGTTTGGTGGAGATGGTGATCTTTGAACTTGTCTTACTATTCTTCATTTTCTTGGAGATAGTTGTAGATATTCAAATACTTCTTCTCTCTTGTCATATACTGGTTTAGATCCTTCTCATCAATTTGAAACACTTGGACTACTAAAACTAGTGGATTTTGATGACGAGAGTCACCAAATTTATTGTTGCAGAGCCTCTAAAGGCTAGAATTTCACCAAGATACACATCCAAACTTGATGAAACTGAAGGTTTTGACTTTTTGGTCCCACCGGGTATGCTAGAACTATTATCACCAAAAACAACACCCTCTAATTTGTGAGTATGTGAATGAACTAGGAAATCAGTGTTTTTGGGAAACATGGAATTATCTCTAGGTGTGGGACCATGAAATTGAGATAATTCTCTAGAGAAGGTTGGTTCCTCTTCCTAATCTAAGCACTAAACTACTCCTAATGAAGGAAATGCAACTATCTACTCCTATTCTATGATTCCAAGGGACCATGGAGAGAGGAAAATGCATGAAAATAAAGAAATCCTACACTAAAGAGGTGATAACACCAAGAGAAGGGTGGTTTGGACACTCTCCAAGGGATGAAAATGAGGGGAAATGGAGATAGAGAGGATATTTGGAACATCACAGTCTATAACACACATTCACAACACCATTTCAATTAAACACAACCATTTAGAGCTTGCAAGAAACCATTAAAATGCACAAAATACCTTTAAATGTAATGTAGAGGCTAGATAATGCAATGAAACACAAGAAAGGGTTGCAAAATAACCACAAAACTTGATTTTATTGCTTCAAATGATGACATAGTCCATTATAATGAAGAAAAGAGGCATGGATCTCTTGCAAAATGCTCAAAATGGAGGTTTGGTCTCACAATACACTTCAAAAGCAACCAATAGAGAATACAAGTAAAATAGAGAATGTTTCACCACGCAAATGAGCTCCTTTTTCCAATATATGGAAGAGAAATGAGAGAGAGAGAGAGAGAGAAGGAACTTGAAATATGTCCTTATTTATACTTCATGCCCTCGGCCCCTTGAGTAACTTCGACTCACGTGACTCACTTCCTTCGTGGTTGTCGGTGATTGAAATAGTTTCATAACACACATGATCCCCCAACCCAATGCAATTCGAACACCGTGAATGTGTTGGTCTGAAAATCTATCGCTTGGGCAGATCTATGGATAAACGAGCCAACAGTGTGCAGGGCATAGCCCCTCTTTGAGTCAACAAAGCGAAATTGGTTTATTGTTATTCTACCAACAGGAATCTATGCAAGTCTCATGATTACGCCTTCTGGGGTTTAGGATCTCATCCAAAGAGGTTTATTTCTGGATGCGAAGAGAAAGGAATGAAAGAGAGGAGGAAGAAGGAACAGGTCCGAAGGGAGAAAAGAAATGAATTCCAAAGCAGAAAGGTCAGAAGATTTATGTTTTTGGGTTGGTAGTAAACAGAGCCAAACCTACTTGCATAAATAAACAAAGCAATACTGATGATAAATAAATGACAATAAAATAGAAGCAGATCCAATGAATAAATACACAGATCTAACATAAGAAAGATCTAATGTATATAACACAGGTATTCAGCACAAAGTCCAAATATCGTATTACTAATTTGTTCTGTTACAAAAAGCTCAAAGTCTTTTCTCCTTACTCCTATTTCTCATCTGAAAGATATTCATCCTTTTTCAACACAACAAGTGTTGGGGTATTTATAGAAGAAGAGGAGAAAAGAAGGCAAAAAGGAGCCAACAACTATTTACAAAGATATTTACAAAATATCTAAAAGTCATGTTGACTTTTTACAACTTGATGGATGACATCATCCCATGATGCAACATGGATGATGTCATCGTTTGCATCAACACACTTTAGATATTCCAACAAGAAAGTTGGAGAAGAGAGAGAAGAAGAAGAAGAAAAAGAAGGAGGAGAAGCTACTCGTCATCATCATCATCCTCTTGGTGAAAGGGAGTAGCTTTGCTTTTGATCTTGCTTTCAGTGATGAGATATGGAACCTGAGCACGATATTCCAAATACTTGTTAATCATCGGCCCAAATTGATCCGAGAAGGATCCTTGTGCGCTTCGTTGATTGCCTCACAAGTCTCCCCGCTCATCTATGATCTTCTCTGGGAGTTTGGAATAATCTTTTCCGCCTCAATGAGGAACCCGATGAAGTCCCTACAGCCAGCGAGAGTTGTTGATAGATTCAAGTGTCAAATGTGACCTCGCCTGTTCCTGAGAAGCGATCTCTCAAGGTCCGGATGGTTTCATCGGTGACCTTAAGATAAAGGAAGGAGTGAGAAACCACGGAGACATGTTGAGAACAATTCGCTCCATTTGGTGCATTACATCCAGGTCGCTTCCTTTACCTTGTCGATTTTCGAGAATAAATTCAAGCTGATCCACCCAGAGTCGAGTGGACATGGTTTTGTTGAGGGCCCTGGATGGCGAAGACATCGAACAGCAGATATTTGGTGAGCAGTCGAACATCTGTTGAAAGGTCTCGTGTTGGAGTCTAGCATGATCTAGCTCTTCTGATATGGGCCCCGCTAATGCTTGGAGCTCTTTGTTCACCTTTCCGATGCTCAGATACAAATTGACAAACTCGGCGATCACTCTTTCACTGTCCTTGAGGATCTGGCTCCTCCAAGCAGAAACGGCCATACCTTGCTCGCCAATCTTTGCATATTCGTTGATTTTCTCCTGGCTGAGAAGCTCAGAAGTTTCGGCGGCAGTTGTGGGAGGCGCACTACCCATCTTCTGTAAGGCTTGGAGCAGATATTTGTTTTGCTCTTTTAGTAGCCTTTTCTCTTCTTTTGTTTCTTGAAGCTTTTGACAGAGGGCGTCGACCGCGGAAAGAGCTTCCCCCTGGAGACTTTCAGAAGATGTCCCCATTGTGACTTGGGTCACGGTAAAATCTGTCGGAGACAGATCCTTCTTCTCTTTGAGGGGATCGGGGTATGCAATTTCCATGATTCTCTCACCTGCAGCACTTTTAGAGAAGCGTGCAACAGGCTTCAGCTTCTTTGCCCCTTTGGTTGGGATCACTGAAAAGTCCATCGGAGCGATGGGAACTTTCCTCTTTTGTTGGCTGCTCCATGAGAGATCCAGCTGGTCTATGGAAGAAGGACCAGAAACAGAGGAGGGGACAATGCCAGTAGAAGAGGGGAAAAACGTGGAGACACGCGGAGGCGGCATTGAGAGAATAGCCGAAGAAGTGTCCATGGGAGGAAGGGAAACTACAGCTGCGGAAGACATAGGAAGGGAAGGGAGCTCGGAGATGAGGGAAGAAATGGAGGAGGAAAGATCAGTGAGGGAAGAGAAGATAGACGAAGAAGCAGGGGAAAGAGTAGAAGAAGGGGCGGAGGACACGACCAAAGGGATGGTCGCTTGAGTCACTCGAGGAGGGGAAGGAAGAGAAGAAGAAGGGATAGAAGGGACCTCTGTTGTGGTAGCAATGCCGACATCCTGAGTGGATGGGCCAATGGGACTATCCCCTGCTGCTTCTTTCTCTGGCGAATCCAGAGTTATTACCTGTTCTGGCGCTGTGGAAAGAGGACTTTCAGGGGCTTCTTCCTGAATGGTGCTGGATTCACCTTCTACACCTTTGCCTTTAAGCTGCTTTTTGGACCGTGAAGGTGCGTTGCCCAATGGGGAGGTTGTGAAATCTACCCCGAGGTAGATTAGGCCGTTCATCCGGCACCAGTGTTCTGTCCTCCGCAAAGTCTCCTTGACCCTTTCCTCAATCGTTTGAGGAGCTTTAGTTCTATCAATGGCTGGAAAGGGCCAATCGTCCCCGTCTGTATCATTATACACCTTGTCCACTTCATCTTCTGTTGTTTGGTAGCCTTTGGGGACAATGGCTACCCCATACTGGATAATTTCGCCAATGCTACAGTGAGAATGATCCTTTCTTCCGAGCTCTACCTCATGGTGGACATCAATATAAATATCCTCGATTTGAGGAACATGGATCGGATCAAGCTTTTCTCTTGGTAGGTAGCTTTGGGTCGAAGGTAGGCCTAGTTGGGAAATCATGCTTCAAATTGAGTAACTCACTCTGCGAACATTTCCTTCGCCTTATGGTGAGTAGAGCATGTATATCGGCCCACCTGTGAGGGGGAAAGGAGTTCCACCCTTCTTCCTTTTCGAGCATTTTTCGTGGTATGTGATTAGTTTGCCTTTGACTCTCCAAAGAATCAACTTAGGCCCAAGATACCTTGGTAGCTGGTTGGCTCTCCCAAAAAGTTGGCAGCCTCGAGATAGGTGAATGTAGAAATTGGGTGAACATGGCCCCCATTTCTCCACGGCTGCCACTATGTTTTTGGTCGTGTGACCATGAGTCGATTTTGCCTCAATAGCGAGATGATGTGATAAAAGAATGCATCGTTGATTTTGGCGATGGGCGATGCTATTCTCCGCCTTCAACTCGGATAATACTCATATATTTTGACCTGAGGCCAAACTCCACTTCGTGCTAGGCCCGGATAATCCCTCTCTGATGCTGCAGCGTAGACCACGTAGGAGTTCATATGGAATACTCCCGTTGCTTTGAATCGTCATTGTGAGCCTGCTCGGAAATGGTGCCGCTTATAATTTCCCCCCAAAGCGAGGATCGGGAAAATTCTTGTTCATTGTTTCGGGTAGCACAACATCCATTTATGGAAGTAATGGGCGTCAAAGAGCCCAAAGACCCCTCGGGAAGGTAATGGTATCACTGAGCTCTTCTGAGAAGTCACTGCGGTGGATGATTTGAGGCCACCGGGTTACCACCTTCTTGTTCTTCAAGTAGACTTCGTTCATTAGTTGCATGCATTGGTCTTCATTATCTTCCCAGGCCTTGATACACTCTGTTTGGGCCACGGCCACGAAGTGCGGTGGTGAGGATGCCAAGTATCATCTCAAAATGCCGGGCGGTGAGGTTAATGACTACCTCACCCTTCTGTTTTGACACATCCGGTGTCTTTGTTGTAAGACCGAGAAAACCACCATTATAAATTCGTTGTTGACTTTGCTAACGGGATTCCTCCGATGAAGTTCGAAGCACCGCTATCAATTTTTCCATCCATGGACTCCTTGTAACTTTCTGAGTTTTGACCAGAATTCCTCCATGTCGATATGCCCCAATTCTAAGTCTCTGACATCCATGCTGCATTCGGCCTGTGACTCGGGCATTCTGACCCTTTGATATTTATACTTCATCTCTTCCTCAGTAAGCTTCGCCTTTCCTTTTGATTTGGTGGGCCTCTTGCTGGATGTAGACATATGTTCTTCTAAGTTTATCTGCTGATCTGCATGAAGAAGAAGCGAGACCCAATCCGAAAAGGTCGAATTAGCCATTTGATCTTCCATTTGAATGTTAGCAGAAGAAAGAGTTAGAGATTTTTAGGCTCGGGCGCATGAAAAATGCAGCTTACGGTGTGGCTAAATAGGGGTGCACGGAAAAGGGATGAAAGGTTAAGCGGCGCTAAAGGCGCATGGCACATGCGTCTTGTAGAGTGCATTTTAGTAAAGGGTGCATGAGAACAAGTGTGTTGCATGGAAACAGAGATGCACCAAAGGCACATGGGCCTTGCATGTTACATTAGGATTGGGTGCGCCCTTTGGCACATGGGAAAAGTGTGTAACAGGACGTTAAAATGACGGAGGGTTTTCACAACACAAATGTTATTGTAAGGAGGGATGCGCCTGCGCTTTTGACTTTATCTTGGCGCAGATAGAATTTGTGTTACATAGACGCAAGCGCACTAAGGGCGCATGGAAAGGCGATGCAAAGACGGAAGGATTGTGCGCAAAGGGGCGCAAGTGTAGCACTTGCAATCATGCGAAAGAGTGCGCCTTGAGGGCGCAGGAGTTCATGATGTTGCGGGAAAATGGGTGCGCCATTGGCATGGGTTTTGGCCATGTTGCAAGGGGGACAGATGTGCCACGGGGCGCAATTGTTTATGATGTTACGGGGACGCGCCGGTGCGCCCAAGGAAAAATAGAGTTTTCACATACGATTCAACTCTTTTTCCTTTCTTGCGTTTCCAAGATTGCTTTGGAAGATAGTGTTTTAAGCCAAGAGGGGGTTATCGGACCAAGCTTTCAAACTAACACCCTCTACCAGCAGATCCGGAAAGAAAGGGGCGGCTAGCTCAACATTTGATATTTCAAAAACAAACCGCAAGCTTAAAACCAAAAAACAAAACGCAAGAAGGAGAAAAGAACCTCTTACCCGGATAAATAGAAAAAGTTCGAGAATGGGTCCACAACACGTTGAAAATGACGAGGCAGAGGCTAACAGGCTCAGAAAAATCACGTGCTCAGCGAATAATGAAAATGACATTTGGGCGCGCAAACCATATATATAGGTGAACCAGTCATTAATGCGCCACCCACTTTTTGAAAAGCGCATGAGAGTGGCTGTCGACAGGAAAAGCGTGCACCCTTTGGCGCACCAAAATGCCTGCCAACATGAAATAAAGCGTGCCTTTGGCGCACCAAACGCTATCTCGACAGGAAATTATGTGCGCCTACTGCACACAAAAGTGGCACAACAAACGTGTGCCTAACACAGTGCATGCGCCTTGGCGCACGCAGGGAAGGCTCGACACACTTTGGCGCACCGAAAGTTGTGTTAACATTGAAAATCATGCGCCAAAGGTTTTAAAGGGGCGCACCAAAAATTGGTGTTACATAGCAATTTCATGCGCCCACCCAAAAAAGGCTCAAAAAGACTAAGTTCGAAAAATCGATTTCCGGAAGGGATTTTACAACGTTTGAACGCAAGGGATCCCTAATGAAGGATTGGGACAAAATTTCGGTATATGGTTATCGGTAAAATTGCCCTTGTCAATTTTATGGGATATGAGAATGATGTGGTGGAACCCGAGGTTCTCGGCACATGTTCCCTCAGGACCTACCAAGGCCAATAAACCCATAATACACTCGTAATTAACCAATTTTCACCCCTTTTCTTGGTTTTTAATCAACTTCTTGAACTTTTCTTGGGATTAGGAGGTATAAAAATGTAACAAGACGTCACAAGGCCATTGTTTCCAATTTTTCCCATTTTAAGCTATTTTTGCTTAAATTTTGCTAAATACTCTAGATTGAACCAAGGGTGAAAGCCTTCCAATTTTGGCCAAATTTTTCCCATTTTTAATTTTATCCTTATCCTATCCAAGATAAAAGATACAAGTTATCAAAATTACCTCCATGGGGAAATTTAGATAACATTTTCTTTTCCCACGGATGGAGGGAAAGGCAAAACAAACCCGATTTGGGAATTCCATACATTTGAAACTACTTGAATTCCTATTTTGTGTTATCAAGGACATGACTGAAAATGTACACAAAGTGGTGGTGCACAACTACCGAGGTGGTTGTGCGACCATTGGTCCCCGTAAATGGAGGTTGTGCAATTGTCCACTGTGTGAAGAGCTGATTCGTAAACTCTAATCAAATTTTTTTGGTCCTAAAAATCCCTATAGGAAATTATCTTGATTCTAATTATACCCCAAAATAAATTAACTTAAACAAATTCAATGTAAGAAAAAGAGCCGACATTGCACAAGAGTTGATAATGGAGTTTGGAAATTTCCTATGTCTCTGTGTTCGCTAAACATTGAATCATATCATTATAACATTCCAATTATAAGTACATATAAACTTACAATTTTATAATGAATTCTCGACCTGAACCTAGTGTCATTTCGATCCGACAAAATCCAAACTAGACTTGGAAGCTTGGTGTTTTGGCACGACTTCTAACTTGACACCTTCTTATGACTTCCACTTTGTTGTAAAACATCCAAATTATACACGAGCTAAGTCAAGTATGATGTCCTCCACAAGATCAATAGTAAGAATCTTCTCTAGGACCTCCAAACAACACAACCTCGGATAAGTAATTCCCAACGTCAAAGAATCATAGCTTTGGTTGTCTCCTCCATTGCGATATACGACCCTTTAGCTTCACGATCAACCTCCAAACTTTCAAGAAGACGAGGCATAAATATCCTATTACAATGATGTGGCGAGTTAATAATAATTAACCCCATTTTACAATAATGCCTTTTTTAAAAAATATATCTTTACTTCTCTTTTCCTCCTCCAAAATCCCTCTCTTCTCTCTAATCTTGATATTAGAGCTTGAGAGTTGTGTGTAATGGATGGGGTTTATATTCCCAACTTAGCCCGAAATCCTTGTTCAAATGGATTATTTCCCATCTCATAACCCACTCACCAAGTTGGGTGCTTGTACCATAGGCGAGAGAGATTAGGGGTCGATCCTCACCCCCACCTCCTTCTCCATCTATTTTCCTTGTCAAATCTCCCAAGCCATTCTTATTCCTCCACATTGCCAACTCATCGCACGACCTTGACGTTTGAATCACCTACGAGCCTAAGACCATTTCCTACCATGTTAATCTCTGTATTGATTTGGAAAACTCATAAGCTTCCACGTCATGACCTAATCCACCGAGTCCACCTCACTGCGTGTCGTTTCCTGAGTTTTTGTTTCCGCATGTCACCCGTCGTGCAAGTTAGTCCCCTGCATTTTCCAAGTCCACCGGGTTTTTGGGCATGGGAATTTTTATCCCACATGTGTCATGGGAGGAAGGAGGTAGGGATTTAATAAGCATTAAGCTATTGGGGTGAGTTGTGACCTCGATCACACTTCACCATTTTTCTCACCCAAAGCTTGTCGTTAATTATGTAGATGGTTAGTTTGGTCAAAGATTCGTTGAGAAACTCACTTGTGAGCCCAAATTAGTATCCAACTCACCATACTTGATTCACCCCAAATTGATCGGTTGGCTAGCCAAGTAGCTCAACTCATTCTTGGCCCATCTTAGTATCAACTCACCCATATAGCTTGATGTTTAGCTTAACCTCAACTCGAAGAGTTGTAAAAATTAATTGTATCACTGTAGTCGGTTCCCTTATGAAATAAAAGTGGTCCCTTTATTTGACCAAATTTTTGCACTATCAAGCGATGAAGATCGGTGACTTGAAACAACCTATATTTTTGCTTTGTGATGTCAATCACCCATTTTCCACTTCACTTGTGCCCAATCATTGTGTCATCTCGTGTTTTGAATGTGTCCAGTAAACATCTTTTTCATGCATGAACCGCATCCGGAGCGTCTGATATCCGCTTTTGTGTGTTCCAATATTTGGGAGAAAGTTCTTAAAGCCTTCCACCGTAGTGTAATAATCCATAGGAAAATATTCCCATTGATTTGATCTCTAAATCATGGCCTCCACTAAGGAGGATTTATGTCCCACAAATATTCTTTTCTTCCGCTTCTAGATCTAGAAGTTTGTGTCATATCGAAGAGATCTCTGATTGACTTGATGGTCTCCAACACTGTTACTCCTTCAATTGGATAGTCGGTTCGATCCTAGTTTCTATGGTACATAGGCCCACTACCTTCTCGTTGTTCCACTCGATGCCAAATCGGGATAGATAGTATCCATCTGGTCTTCATGAGGACTTATTAATAGAGTTATGCTTATCAATTTGTAAGAAAATACTAGGCATAAAAACTTATCATGAAGTGTTCTCTTACTTGGTGGGTCCAGTCCTAGTGTCATATCCTCTGCATGATCATCCTCGTTGCAAAGTATGACGGTTGTGCAGTTTATAAAAATTATCAATAGAAATTTTTTGATACACTACAATATTATAGTGTTAGAACATCACATAATTTCTCCCTTTCCGAGAGGGTCTTACAATGCAAATATATCAAAGTAAATATAATTCCCAAATGGGTATTTTTATTACAAAATAGGAGCATGGGTATATTCCTTTATTTTTATTGGAATTCAAAAAGATACATTAGTACATGACTACATTATTTTTAGCTAAGATTCCCTATCGACTTGAATCTTCGATGCGGCACTATCTCGCTTCACTAGTTGTCATGTCAGTCATTGATCGACCACTCATATTGTAGATCATACGGTTAAATATGGTCTCTAGTATATATGATTTTGAAGAGTCGCTAAATAATTTGTTTCCTAGTCGTATGACCTCCGACCAAGTATTGAATTCGACATTCGGACCACGATTCAATCAAATTTGAGGCCACCTCCATCGTTCGTTATGAAAGCTTGATGAGAGGTGAGGTATATGTTCCCTAAAAATATATTTTCCATCTCCAATGGAATGATGTCGAGAGTCACAACATCTGAAAATTGCCCTACAATAATGTATCACAAGGTGTAATATTGAGTTGTTATCCTTTGGACACAACCATTTCATGTGTTATATGTTTTGGCATGAGGTAAAGGCACAGTAGGTAATCCAAGATGATATACCAAGTCAGCAAATACATAACTTATACCATTGTCCCAATTGAATACAAGTTGCATTGTATGTCCTTCAACAAATGTTGGAACACTCTACGCCTAGATATCCTTGTTGAACTCAATACTACGTCGGGAGATCTAATTGGTGTACTCTACCATCACAAGGGCCATGCACATTGACCTACATTGGGAGTAGTGATTTCATTTTCTCTTTGGTTATATTCCTCCTCTAAAACCAATGAGGTTCCGATCAGGATTCCATCATCAACAATGTTTCATGTCGCAATCACTTTTGGAACAATGGCTACATACCAGCCTAGTTGAGGATGGTGAAATATCTCTACGGAAACTCCTATGTTGGAATTCTTCTACCACCTTACCAGTGTAATATGTCAATGCTCCTCTGTAAAAATTCATTGATCATGTGAACACCGTCGGGCATTCACATTCTCCAAGTGCATTCTCAATTCGTAATCCAAGGTGTCTATTCCGATGTCGAGATATCACCATTCATATCATAGTGTGCCTGAATAGTGAGCACCGTGGGCCACTAAAAGAAATAGTATAAATCCATTGTAAATACAACATAATGCAAGAAATAACTATTGTTGATACCAAATTTTCTTGAAGATAACAAGTTTATAGGTGAAATAACATGTTCTTATGCCATACTTGCTCGAAGATAACAATTTTGCGAGAAAAATAACTCCGCTCCGATACCAAACTTGATTAGTAAACTCTAGTCAAATTTTTTTAGACCAAAGATCCCTATACAAAATTATCTTAATTATGATTATACCTGAAATAAATCAACTTAAACAAATGCAATGCAAAAAAATAACGGACTCGCACGAGAGATGGTAATGGATTTTAGAAATTTCCTACGTCACTTTGGATTTTTAAGCATTAAACCGATTCATTATAATATTTTGATTATGAGTACATATAAAATTACAATTTTATAGTGAATTCTCAACCCGAACAAGGTACCAATTGATCCTAAAGAATCGAAACTAGTCTTGGAATCTCGGTGTTATGGCATAGCTTTCGTGAGTGACACCTCTTGATGACTTCCACTTTGTTGTACATCCTCTAACTTCTTCAAAAGCTAAGTCATGTCGATGTTGTCCATGAGCTCAACAAAGAAGACTCTTCTCTACGGCCTCTAAGCAACACAATATCATATAAGTAATTCCTGCGTCAAAGAATCAGAGCCTTTTTGTCTCCTCGAGTGCAATATACCAATGTTTAGCTTCACGATCAACATTCGGACTTGCATGAGAAGATGATGTGTAAATAGCCTCTTATAATGATGGGGTGAGTTAATAATAATTAACCCCCATTTTAAAATAATGCCTACTTAAAAAATAGGTCTTTTAATTCTCCTCTCACTCCTCCAAAATCCCTCTCTTCTCTCTAAGATTTAGATTGGAGATTGAGAGTGTGTGTAATAGGTGGGGGAGGGGGTTTATACACCCTAACTCAGCCCCTAAATCCTTATTCAAATGGCTTATCGCCCATCTCATAACTAACTCATTGAGTTGGGTGAGTTGGTTTGATGTTTACACTGCGAGCGAGGGGATATTAGTTAGTCCACCTTACTGCATTGTGTTGTGATTTTTCTATCATCATGTGTCACTCTGTCATATTGAGTTGGTTCCTGCATTAGCAAAGTCCACTGGGGTTTTTTTGGGTGTGGTAATTTTTATCCCACATGTGTCATAAGAGGAGGGAGGTAGGGCTTCAATAAGCCTAAAGTTGTTAGGGTGAGTCATGACCTCGGTCACACTTCGCCATTTTGCTCACCTAGAGCTCACTAGTAGTTGCGGAGGTGGTTGGTTCATTCTAAACTTCACCAAGCATTTTTCTAGTGAGCCCAACTTAGTATCAACTCACCATGCTTATTTCACCCCAACTTAGTTAGTTGGCTTGCCGAATAGCTCAACTCGGTCTTGGCCCGGCTCATTATGAACTCGCCCATATAGACCAATTTTTAGCTTGACCTTAACTTGACGAGTTGTCAAAATGATTTGTATCACTATGAACGCTGGGTCACCTTTCAAATAAAAGTGGACCCCTTAATTGACTAAATTTTTGCACTATCGAGTGTCAAGACCGGTGATTTGAAACAACCCTTTTTTTCTCCGTGACGTTGATGACCTGATCGGAGGAAATTTTGGAGTTACAATATTCCCAAATTCTCCCTAAACCATTATATTATATAAGATCATTCTGATATCTTTTCGTTAGTATGAAGAATGTTGAAAATGGAGCTCGTATGCAAAAGATATCGTCCACTTTGAAATTTTTGCCTGGAAAAATTAAGGGAGTGCGCACAAGTTTGAGGTGACATGGATGCATGCACATCCACTAAGTGTACCAATCATGGGATGACAAGTGGTATATGAATCTTTGAGAAAATTTTGGTTTTGTGACTCGATTTTCAACGCTCATTTACGAGATAGGTGGACCCCGTAATTTCTCGGCTAGGGCCCTCCCAAGGTCGACACAATTTTTTTAGTGGAGGGGTGTATTTTCTTCCATTTATTCATTATATCATTGTAATGATATTGTATATATATACCATTAGGTACATTGATGGGTGTCGTTATTCCCTTCATTTAATCAACTCATGGTTTATGTCATATTAAAACCAGGGGTGTGTCCAAAGCTATATGCATCAAGTGAAATATCAGGTGAACTAGTAATTGATTGTAAATACTTATTATCTTTATTTTTGGGGGCTTTAAAGTGTCTTAATATTTCTTGGACAAAGCCTTATAAAAGCTAAAGTATAAGAAACTTGCTGAAATAAATATACATTGCTGAAATGAACAAATCTTGCAGAATTGAACACACTATTGGAAATAAACACACTTGCTGAAATAAACATACTTGAAAATGTTGTTTAAAATTCTTTTAAGGAAATAAGAATGTAACTATAACACCTATAGGGACAATAGATAACTCCACGTAACAGATTTTAATTGATAAATCAAAAGTACTTTTAGAATTGCCAAATAATAGATTTACACAAATTAATTAAAAATATAAATACCAATGAAAGAGAAGATCTTTTTCTTGGAGGAGTGGGCCCTTGCTCCACCTTGAATCAGGAGTTAACAAAATATGTTTCTCTCAAAATAAAATGGCTATTCTTATTACTAAATTATTCAGTCTTACAAAACTTAACTCTCCTCACATTTATCTTTGGTTCTCTATATATGTTTTTCATCTGAAGATGCATTTACAATCACGAGTGTTCAATAGTTGTCTTTCCACCTATAGATTCTAGTGAGACCGAATAATTCCCAAAGTGGATTTGAAATTTAGAAAAATAGTTTGATATACAATTGTTGGTCTTACATATGTATATTTGGAGTATGAAGAACCGGAAAATTGTTGGTCTATTTCTGATTGGAAGGCCCATTCTTTGCTCCATAACCAAATTTTGATAGAATAAGGAGATTCCCATTGATTTCGGAACTTTGGAGAAGTTCAGAACTAAAGGAAACCTTCCGGAACTAATTGCTAAAGTTTTAGAGCTAAGTGATAGAGTTTTGAAGCTAAGCCACATTTTAGCCAACTTCCTCAAAAAGGTGTTGGTTACTTCACAATTCGCTTATCCTGACCAAATATGACCTATTTATTCCAAAACTGAATTTCCACACAATTTGTTAGGAATTATAGATTTTTAGACATTTGAACTAAATCAAACAAAAGATGGACAATTACATCCTAACTTATATTTAGATCAAACAAAATTTATGAAATGCAAACAAAATTGATTAAAAGGGGAGTAAAATGAGAGTATTTATTGCACATTGATGAGGCATATTTTAGCCTCATCATCTCCCCCACACTTACTTGTTTGTAAGTCCTCTTACAAACTCTATTCTTCAAAATTGGGATCATGAATTCTACATTCCAACTAACTACTAAGGTCAAATGGTTGAAATTGAATGTCCCAATGCTTCTTATCAAAACTGTTGTATCTTGATCCTTCCTCTAGATTTTTATGTCAATCCTCAAAATGAGTGGGATCCTAAGGTTCTCTATTTTTCCATGGAGACATGGGTGTAAGAAGGAGAGGAGGACTTGTTCTCATACCCATCCACATACCTATGTGTTTTTCAAAAATTTGAGGAATGAGTGTACATAAAATTCTAGCCCTTTCCAGACTCCATATTAGATTTTTTGGAGAGATAAATTCTCTTCTTCTTAATGTTACAATAAGGAATTCCCATCTCTTTAGGCATCCATCATAAATTTCCTCAAATTTTTCTTCTTCATATGAGGTGAATGCATCAATACTCCTCTACAGGATAGCTAGAATGTAATGTTCCTTAAATCAGTTGTCAAAGGCATGAGACCTGAAATGTATAAAAAATGCAGATGGTTTCCCATAATGAGCTCTCATATAGAGGCTAGATGAACTAGCCTTTATTAAGTGTTCAACATTCCTTTCTTTCTAGGCTATCTTGATTTTAGAGCATAGAAACAAATGCCTGAAGTTGGCTTTCCCCACATATAGATTAATCATAAAACTTGTGTTCTTTTCTAACATAAAGTTGTAGAGATAAAATTCACAAAGAAGATTCTTCTGCTCTAGATTGGCCAAAGAATATGTTGCCATGAATTCTGCTTCATCCTTCAATTCATGTGGAAGGCCACATGAAATCCTCAATAATTGCCACCGGATAAATTGTTCTTCTAGGAAGACATTGTATGCAGGAGAAGGTCTTCTACATGTTAGTAATTTTTCACTCATCATACAGACCATCTGTATTTTTCCAAACACTTAAACTTTTCTTCCTCACTTTTATAGAATTTTTCTTCCCATTCTTCCCTTTCTTTTTCTCTTTTTCTGTTTGACTTTTTAGTTCCTGATTTGATACTTTTAATTCATTCAACTCTCTGCAAGTATCATCCCATAATTTTTTGAGTGGCAAGTAAGACAACTCTATTTGTATAATTTGATCCACTTGAATATACTTTTTCATAGTACTCTGTTTAGTAGCCAATTGTAATTCTTTTTCTTTTTCAACCATTTGTTGTTTTACTAATGCCAATTCTTCATTCTTATCTGTTAGCTAAGTTTTCAATTGTTCAATAAGCATTTCTCTATGCTCCAATTTGTGTTTGAGGAAGTTTAATTCCTCATCTTTTTCCCTAATTATAATTTATGCCTTAGACAAGAATAGAGCCTGCCTCAACTGTTATTTTTCTTATTTTACTAGGAGTTCCTCAAGGAATGAGCATTGTTCCTCCACCAAAGGGAATTTTCCTTTTAACCTCCAAGATGCCAATTGTTCCTCCTCATGTGATAGTATTTGAGTCATCCATTTCTTGAAAAGCTTTCTCTTCCAATAGTTCATCTTCTCTCTCCAACTCCTCAATTTGACTTTGTAGAGGAGGAGAAGTTTGTCATGCTGCCAAGAATATCAAAGCAACTTATTTCTCTAAATCTTCATGTACTTCAATATTTCTGGCTAAGTTTCCCTATAATTTTTATGAATTCTTTTCTTTTAGGAGCTTCAACATTTCTGAAGTGGGCTTCCCTCTTGAACTTCTTCTGATTTTTGCTCCAAAGTCCATCTTGGGTGAACTATCACTATCAGAAACAAGTATTGGTTCTTCTGGTATTATTAAAGGGGAAGGAGTTTCTTTTAAAGAAATAGTAGATTTTGCAACTTCGATCATCCTCTCAAATCTCCTTCTTTTTGGTATTTTAACCCCACTTATTTCCTTCTTCTTCTCATCAGGGGGATTAATTTCTAAGTTACTTTTAGGAGAGAAAGGGGTTAGTATTCCCCTTCTGATAATATCAGGAGTTTGTCTAAATTTGTGGAGGAATTTTTCCCATGCTTCCTCCCCATTTTTCTTAGAGAGAAAATGATGTTGATAGACCAGATGAATTAATCCATGGTGCCTAATTGTTCCTACTCCCCAAGAATATATTTGAGCCATGGTATGGATGGAATCGAAGAGGAAACTAGGAAGATTTACTATATACTCCTGCTTTTTTGCCCCATACCTAAGATATATTAGTATTTTAAGGACTTCCCTTCCAACAATCCCATATTGGCCATCGCATGTCAGGTATTTTACTACCCAAAATGCTACTTTGTCAAAGGGTTTGGGTAGGCTAGCTCTTTTGACCCCTTTTATGACTTTCTTAGTGGTATAAATGTACTGGGGCTCAGGTTCACCTTCTTGTCTTAAGGTTTCTACCAATTCTTTCAGAGTTCCCCTTACAGGGTTTGGTACATTTACAATTGGTACACCAGATACATTGCTCATTATATTAACAAGTAAAGGGAATTATAATGCCCTTAACCTTAGTCCTAAGTTGTTCCAAATTCACAAACAAATTCTCTTACCAGTTCATCATTGTATTTTGAGAATTTCTTCAAAAACTCTAGCCAACCTATCCATTCAAAATGGTCATTACTTCTCCATCTGCAAGGAGTTGTGTATCGTCTTCTGGTTCTAATTTATTTTTATACCCATGGCCAAGAGAACAATTCAAATTCTTTTCTTCTTTCAAACCCCTTCTCTACTAGGAGATAGCTACAGAACTACTAGACTTAGCTACGTAACTATTGGACTTAGTTGCAAAACTCCAAATATGACTTTATTATTACCTCCTTGAATTTCTCTACAACTATTCTCAATTTTCTTTTATTCCACCTAAATGACAGTTCGTTATTAATATGCCACCACTTTCATTTATTTAGTCAGCATCACCTCATGATTATTTCCCTTTAATCATGATGTGCAATAAATAACTCATTATACCACCTGACTTAAATCAAGTCTAATCACACATGCAAACTTTTAATTTAACCCTTAATAAGATCAAGACATAATTACCATCCTTGCTAATGTAATCCTACCTTGATGACTCATCATTCCTAAAAAATTGAAAAAATGGTTAGAAAAGACAACTGGAATTCCAAAGAATTTCATTTTATTTGAATTAGCCAATTATTGATGAGACCAACCACCATTTCATGTTTTTAATTGGCCTTTTGAGAGAATTGTTTTTGGGGAAGAGAACGCCATTTACTGGTTTTCATTCCCTTCCTTTTTTATTTTTTTATTTTGTTTTAATATTTTTTTGTTTATTTTTTGGGGGAAGAGAACACCATTTTCTGGTTTTCATTCCCTTCCCTTTATTTAGATCCTTTCATCTAATTACTTGATCATTTTGGAAGAACTAGGTTCTTCCATATGATCAAATTCCTTGTCTGCTTCAATTTGCTTCAAGAATTCATCCTTGGTAGGAGGATTCCTATAGATTTTTAGCTTGTGTCCATTGACCAAAAGTGTCCTTCTACTGCCATCAATGGGAAGTAGCTGAATAGAGCCATTATCATATATCTTCTCAATCTTATAAGGTCCTAACCACATGGTTCTCAACTTTCCTTTGAATTGTTGGTACTTGGAATCAAATAGTAATTCCCAATCTCCTATCTTGAATTGTCTTTCCTTGATATGTGTATCATGTCATTTCTTCCTTTGGTCTTGGATTATTTCTTTCTCATTGAAGTGCTTCCGAGATCGGCTCATCTAATTCATTGAGTTGTAAAATTCTTTCCTTTTGTGTTGTATCCAATTCAATACCCAATTTAGTTGTTGTCCTCAATGTTTTTAGTTCCAATTCAATGGGTAACAAGGTGTGAAGCCTGGTAAAACAACCCACTTGAGACCCATGAACAACCTAGGTTTAGTTAGAAAATTATGAAATAATTTTTTTAAGTATTAACGACCAAAGTCACAAGGACAATAAAATTCAACTGATAACTTTTCCCATTATAATAATTACTAATTCCACATTATAAAGCAACAAATGTAATAATCCACTCCTAGCTCAAATCTCCTTAGGGATTAATTTAATCACTGATTACATTGACATTTTAGCTAAATATTTCCTGAATAAAATTTTAGGGTTAAGGGACCAAAACAATTAAATACCCAAGGTATTTAATTCCGCAAGATCTAAGACAAGAGTAGGGTTTAATTACAGTGAGGAATGGAATACATATTTAAAATCATCAAAGTAAGGTCTCACTTACCCACCCCCAGAACTTGATTAAGAGTGTCTATAACTAGGTTACAAGGAAACAACTACCACTAACAGATTCTAGGAACAAGTCTATAATTACTAGAACATAATTTTCATTTATTAACAATTTATAGAGGACACATAGTGCAAATTTTGGGGTTAGAAGATTGATTAGGTGGGTAAAATATCACCATACCCATTCTCTAACAGCTCGAGTTTCAACTTCATTTTCTCATAGTTAATGCATTCAAAAATTCCCTAAATCATTCCCATTAGATAGGAAATTTTCTCACCTTTCCGACGATATAAATAAGTCCTCTTAACTTCTTGTGGAACTCCGGATATGGCAGGCAATTTAGAGGTCAAATTTTCCCCAAAGGGACACGTGTTGAGTAGGGAAGAAGAGTAATTTTGAGTTGGTGGGTCACGAGGCGATCTTGGAAAATTTTCCTTACATGGGAGAAAATTTCAATTTGTGCTCGTGCCTTGCCCGCTATGCCGCTAGGGACACATGTCAGGAGCTCCAAGCCATCGCAAGAGAAATGAGGGAAGAGCGAGGCGGCGAGAGAGTTCCAAAAAGTGTTCCAAAAGTGCTCACGTGCCCGCGGGTCCACCAGGGACACGTGGCACCCAATGACCATGGTGGGGAGAAAAGGAGAGGGATGGGCAGAGTGGCGGGGTCAGTTGGAAAATTTCTCCAAGGGAGGGAAAGGGATTAGTTTGTCGCGCGGGTCCACGCATCCACGGGAGACTTTCCATGGCAGGGGTAGGAGTACGGGGCCGCGTGAGGTTTAAGGTAAATTTTCCCAAACAAAAATTTCAAAATCAAAAGGTCACACGGGTTTCACCTACCCTCCACTATCACCCCCATGCTGCCATGTGGTAGCCTATGATTGGTCGCGGGCCGGCGGGGAAGAAGGCAAAATTTTCCCAAACCTTAAAAAGGCCCAAGGGCGAAAATGAAGCCACGCCTCCGTCGTTGCCCCATGATGACACATGGAAGCCTTTGATTAGCTATGAACTGGCAGAGAAAAGTTTAAAATTTTTCCCAATCTAATTTTTCAAAAAAATTCTAAGGATTTTTAACGGGAAATTTTCGGGTCGCGGGCCCATCAAGGAAAATTTTCCCGCCAAGGCAAGAAAACTTCAAAGTGCCATAACTTTTGCTAGAAAGCTCAGTTTTGGGAAAACAAGGACTTTCTAGAAATCTCTCAATTCCCTCTTTGCATAGGAATCATAAATTTTACATTTTGATAAATTTTGAGGGGTCAATTTTACAAAAACTATCTAGGCTTTTAAATAGCCAACTAGTAAATTTTAACTTATAAAATTTATTCAATTTGGTCTCCTCCTTCATTCAACATGCTAAAAATACATGGAGGATTATTATAGGAATGATTTAGAATGATTTAGGAAGGTAAATTCGCTCAATTTATTCCAATTTGAATTTTTTCCAATAATTGACAGAAAACGGCTATGAAAGGGATTGGGTTCGATTTTGCAATGGTTAAATTGTTTTCTTAAGTTTTCTTTGTCCATTTGAGTTCATTGATGTCATAGCATGCTAAATTATATCATTTCCAAGTTGATTATTATGTGTAGGTACAAACTGTGCATTTTAATTAAATTTATTTACAGGTTTTAAGTTTATAACAAAAATTCCATTTCTAGAAATTTGTTTATCAAATTCATCATTCAAGTGTGGCATTTCATTTCTAATATAATCTAATACATTTAAATGACTTAAATCAAACTATTCTAAACCCAAAATGTAACTCTAATTTCAATTTTATATATTTCCAAAGAGGCAATTTACTATATTTTCCTCACATACGTTTCTTTCTTTCAAACAGAGATTTAATTAACTCTTTTGCCATACAATGAAACATTGAATTCAAACCAATAATGCAAATGAGAAAAGGTCTTTCAATTCTTTATTGACTTCAATTATAAAACTTTACATCTTTCCATGTTTGAATGCAATAACACATTTCTATTTCTTTCCAATAAATAGAACATAATATAATTATCCTCCACATTTGAATGTACAACTTTCACAACCAATTACAACATCCATTTCTTCACAAATATAAATATTACAATTTCATCCACATCAAGTGGGAAAGGATTACAAGTGAATTTGTTTCACAAGGGACTGTCAAACTGCATTTTCCTTTGCTCCAAAACAGCAACATGTCAGTTTCCTTTTTCTTCCAATTTGATCACAACAAACGTGGGGGAAAGGCAACGCTCTCCACCCAACCAAGACATCCAATGAAAGGAGAATCCTTCCTTCATCATTGGCCCCCGAGCCCCAACAAAAATATAATAAGAGGTGTGATTCAACTCATGGCAATAATTGGCTTCCATAACACACAACATTCTTTTAACATGCATAATTCATATAAAATACAGCCCACACAAAAACAATAGTTTACAATTGCATTTGAAAAAATCAAAACAAAACTCAGGCTTGATCATGCAAGCCAAAGGAGAAAGGTCTATGGGGAAGCTACTTATGCCTCCCAAATGGGAATTGGGCATCCACCAAGAATAAACCGCCAATAAAATTTCACCTCATATATCCTTAAAGTAAGAAATGCAAGCTATTTCTTTTCCATGGTGGATCCCAAACCCAAACTCCCTCCACAAAATTATGATGCCAATGGCATTCCCTTATCCCCCCACATGGATTCCCCATAGCCTTCTCCTACACCATTCCTATGGAAGTCTACCCACCCATACAACCAAACAAAGCATAACAACATTCACCATTCACACAACACAACAAGAAAATAATAGCATGAAAGAAAGGTTAAACTCCTACCTCTCCATGGTAAATTTTGTTTCCAACAGCAAGCTTTCAATGCCAAAAACATAGTCCCAAAACAGCAATCTTCAAGCATGCAAAAGTCTCAGGACTCCTTTCAAAAGCAAGAGCTCCAAACACAAGAAAAATGCGCCCCAAAGAAGTTATAAAATGATTCAACAACCCAAAACAAAGCAAAGAGTTTCAATTTTATAGAAGAGGGAAGAGGAGAGGATGAGGTGGATCCATGTAGGATGCCACATCACACATCCTCAACTCAACACAAATTTCTAAATTTCATTCTCCAAATCACAATAAAGAGGTGGGTTAAAATATGACAAATTACTTGCACACTCCAAAAAGCCCACACCCCAAAGGACTCGTAATCTAAATAAAATATAAGAGAGTGCAATCAAAAATTGCAACATGATTAATAAAATGCATTATAAAATTCTAAAATCGCCCCTCCAACCATAATTATGGTTTGTAAATTAAATTGAGAGGTACGGGACAAGTTTTACTTGTCCCACAAGCCTCAAAACAACCCCCAAAGACAAATTCGAATTTCTAAGGAGGTGGAGTGTTTCATACTCCAAAATATGACTTACACGACTCTTACACACAACTTACACATCCCTTACATATTTATTACAAAGAGCCAACAACTTCCATTATTATTTTCCCATATCCCAATTGACTTATTTAAATTTTAACCATATGATTTCTCACATTAATCTACCACAATTTTAATTAAATAAAAGAAAGGGACACATTACTAATAAAATACATACAACAATAATAAAATTTAACCACATTAATAAAATACACAAAACCCATGGTCACATATAAAGGTGATCCCCATGGGAATCCCTAACAACAACAAACACAACACAATAAAACAAGTTGTCATGGTGACCTTGTCAAATTCACCTAGGATTCCATTGTGGTTGGTCTCCAATCCCCCAATGTTTGTTGTGATATTTTAACCTGCAAAACACAAATACCTCCTTTGGCCTCGTGGCCATATCAGAACGTCCAAAATGAATATATAATATAATCACAAAATCATCTATACATATGAATCACAACAATCATCAAGGCAATCAACAAAATCATTTACAATTTATATCAACAACTATATCATCATCAAATAATTTCCATTTTCTAGGTTTACTCAAAATATCAAATATCACATGTCCGAACAACATCTACAATATAACCATGTCCGAAAACATGTCAACATCTATATAAAATGTCTCCAACAATCATCATGCATCATATATGAATCAGATTCAACAATAATCCAGGATCTGACATCTAACACCATACTAAATCCAAACTATAAGAATGTCCATCATATAGTCTATGTATCATGATCAGTAATAAAAGGTGCCAAAGGGAAGTGGGCACTACACAAGGGCTTCTTCCCATAGACTAACTCATATGGTTAGAATCATGTTGTAGTCTTCCAAGTTGTGTTATAAGCCTAGACAACCTCAAGTATCCTTTTCACCCAATCTCTTCTACTTGCTTCAACTATTTTGGTGAGAATGTTTTCTAATTCCCTGTTTGTCACTTCTATTTTTCCATTGGATTGTGGGTGATAGGGAGATGACTTCCTATGATTTATATGATAGTACATTGTAAAGGCCTGGATCATATTAGACATGAACTATGGGTCTTGATCTAAAACTATACTTCTTGGTGCACCAAACTTCATCATAATTTTGTGCCAAAGGAAATCAAAAACTACATCTTCATTAGCATTTGTTAAATCCTGCACCTCTGCCCACTTTGTTACATAATCAGTACATATAATAATGTGCTCCTTTCCATATGAAGGAGGACTAAAAGGACCAACAAAATCCAACCCCCACCTTTTAAATGGTTCAATCACCACTTGAGATTACGAGAGGAATTTCACTAGTAAAATTTGGTTGTCCCATCCTCGACAGGCATCACACTTCGCTTGATGTATTTCTTCGCATATTTATATAGAGATGGCCAATAATAGCCAGTGCTTAAGTATTTTTGGGTTTTTTTTTTTAATTGAAAAGTGTCATTCACTTGTTTCATCATGACATGCCCTAAGTATGTCAAAAATTCCATCCTTGCTCACACACTGCGTAAAACCAAATCGGGACCACATTTAAATAACATTCCATTTATCCATTTAAATTGTGCACTGGTTTTGATTAACCTTTTCATTTGTTTCTTAGTAAAAGGAGGAAACATCTCTATTGTAAGATAATTTTCCATGTCAGCAAACCATGGTGTATTTGGAAAGTTGTCCTTAATCTGGATCTTGTTAAGTTGTAGTGGTAAATCTTGACAAGAAATCAGCTACCACAATAGATTTTTTGGATTATCTACAATAGTAATATCAAATTATTGTAAAAGTAATAACCATCTAATTATCCTACCTCCAACCATTGGTTTTTTCATTAGATATCTAATTGCTAAATGATCTATATGTACAAATATTTTGTACCCTATAATATAATGTATGAACTTATTAATTGAATAGATCACAACAATAAATTATTTTTCAATGGTGGTGTAATTTATTTCAATGGGAGTAAGATTTTTACTAAGATAGTAAATAGCATACATTTTTTCCTCTTCATCTTTTTGTCCCAAAACTACACCAATTGAGTTATTTGAGGCATCTATTTGGATGTGAAAAGGTTTCTCCCAATTAGGTCCTCTTAGTATTGGGGCAATGATTAATTTTTCCTTAATCTCTTCAAAAGCATGTTGACATTTTTCATCCCAAAGAAATTCACAATCCTTGGTAAGCAAACCAAACATGGGGGCAACAATTTTACTAAAATCTTTGATAAAATGCCTATAGTACCCAACATGTCCTAAGAATGACTTGATATCCATGGGGGTTTGAGGAACATGTAAGTCTGAAATAATCCTGATTTTGTCTTGGTCAACTTGAATTCCTCTTTTTGAAATATGATGTCCTAGAATAATTCCCTCATCAACCATCATCAAACATTTCTCATGACTAAGAGACAAATGGTGTTGCTCACATCTTGTTAATAATCTATCCAATTTTTTCAAGGTTTTCAAGGCATCATCAATTTTGTCTCCATGCACGGTAAAATTGTCCATGTATACTTCTACATAATCATTAGTTAGATTTGTAAAAATTACTAGTACAACCCTTTAGAAGGTTGTTGGAGCATTACATAATCCAAATGGCAGTACCCTATAGGAAAAGGTACCCCATGGACAAGTGAAGGTAGTTTTGTCCTGATCCTCAGTAGCCACCCTGATTTGGTTATATCCACTAAAGCCATCCAGGAAGGAAAAGTATTGTTTACCTGAGAGGTTGTCTAAAACTTGATCTATGAATGGTAAGGGAAAATAATATCTAAGTGTAGCTTTGTTCAATTCCCTATAATCAACACAAATTCTCCATTTTCCATTCTTTTTAGGCACAATTACAAGAGGAGACACCCACTGACTATCTGAGATGGGGTAGATAAAGCCTACTTGTAATAGCTTTTCAATTTCCTACTTGACTATGTCCCTTAAGGCTGGATTGATCCTTCTCTGAGGTTTCCTAACTAGTTTAACATTTTCAGTATAAATGTGATGGGTGCAAATACTTGGGTGGATTCCTTTCATGTATTTATATTCCTAAGTAAAACTTCTAGTATAACATTTCAAAACATCAAACAATTTAGCTTCTTGATCATTTTCCAACCAGTTGTTAATGTTTAAAATTTTATCTGGTTGTATCTCAATTTGTTTGGTTCTAGTGTGTGATGAAATGATTTGTTGAAAAAGTTCCATTAGGGTGTTTAGTGGACATGAATGAAGTAACAACATATGATATACATAAATGTCTCTAAAGTTCCCTTGAGAAAGAATACTAGACAAAGGATATAAGCAGAGTTATGATACTTATCTTGACGTTGGTCAAGCTCCTCATCACTGACATTTTCCAGAGATTCCTTACTATTTCCTGATATCTCTGAGACTAATGCTACTGATTTCATAGCTATTTCCGCCCCTCCCGAAGAGAATTCACGTTCCTCCGGAGTGAAATTATTTACATCTGCATGGGATTGTTGTGGTTCTAGAGATAAGTATGAATGTTCCGGAACTAAGTCTGAATGTTCTAGAACTAAGTTTAAAGGTTCTGGAACTAAATTTAAAGGTTCTGGAACTAAGTCTGAAGGTTCCGAACTATCTCCAATTGTTCCAAAGACAATTGGTGATCACTCAATGGGTGATTAATAATATTCTCCACCTCCCTTACATGATCCTGCAATGTTATCATAGCCAAAGAAGACAAGTTTTGTTTATTAGTATCGGGATCATCAACCCATAATTGTTCTTGATTATCAATAAAAGGTCTTGCAAAAGGATATAAGGAAATTTTTTTAGAACTCTTACCATTAGAGATGGTCATATCACCTGATCTGCAATCAATTAAGGAAGTAACTGTAGCTAACCATGGTCTACCCAAAATGATGGGATAACCAAGTGTTTTACCTTTTGGCCATAATATAAGGAAGTCCACTAGATACTCCCATGACTCCACCATGACTATAACATCTTCAATGATCCCTTCTGGTTTAGCTACTAACTGATCTTCCATATGCAATATGGTGCTAGTAGGTTGTATACCTATCAATGGTAATGTTTCCAAAGTGTCTACTATCATAACATTTATATCTACTCCCAAATAAACCAAAACATTATGTATATGTTTGTTCCCTATAGTGATAGAAATAATAGGGCTTCAGGATCCACATTTTGGGAAGTGAGAGTTTTCTGCTAATAAATCGGGAATTTTCCCATCTACCTTAATAGTCCTAGTGGTACCGCTTCTTCCTTCCGTGAGGTCTTTTCAAGCATAACATTTTGCTTAATTTGTTTAATTCTTAAGAGTTTCCTTGATTTCTTGTAACAATGGTATTTTAATATTTAATTTACTCAACTCCCTGCACCAATTGATTCATTGGTCTCTTATAAATTCATTAATCCTTTTGGAAAAGGGGTTTCGTAGAATCATTATCTGGTTGTTTCTCTTTGTATTTTTCATCAACCTTAGGGATGACTGAACTAGGGGTTTCAATCTCATCTGACATATCATGGAAATTATAACAAGTTGACTATTAATTATTTTTCCAGATCTGGTTTGAATATCTTTATAGTCCATGGTGTTAAGATCAACCGGTTTTTCTTTCTCTGCTCCATAAACAGGGGTTGTTTATTTGTTTTTGGGATTAGCCACTAGTTGTGCTAGTATTTGTGTTTGAACCACATTTTCAATTTGTGAACCTTGTGCTGGGGAACCCATTATGGCTTGTTGTTGTTGGTTGGGATATCTCTTTCCTTGAGCATAATTATTGGGGTTTCACCTAGGTTGTGACCAAGCATAAGGGTTACCTTGACTAGACCAAGGTTGTTGGTGTCCTTGAGCATACCAAGCTTGTCTTGCCCAATCTTAGGGATTCCATGTTGGTTGAGGGGCCCAAGGGGTTTTCCTTAATTTTTGGTACTTTTTGAGCCACCTATGGCATCATCCAGGGATTAGGAACAAATCTTAGTATGAATTGCCCCTTGTTAGCTTTTCTCTGGACAAATTTTACTTATTTTGTGGTGGATGTATTATTGGTTTGTTTAAGATAATTTTTATGAATGGAAGAAGAGAAAAAGAATTAACTTCATGTTCCCTAGATTCACAAATAAGACATATTTACGTTTTATCAAGAGGACAATCTCTTATTGCATGCTTCTTTCTACATCTAGGACAGTACATAGCTAACGGTTAAATATTAGCATTTTCTTTGGTTTGCAATCCATCCATGGTTGAAGTTAATTGAACTAAGATATTTGATTTAAAGTTTTTTATTTCATCCATAATTTTTTTCATGTCTGGATTCATACCTTTCATAGTTTTTCCTTTCTGGGTCCACTCTTGTTATTGAATAACTTCTAAAAATATATTTAATATCATTCATTCTCAATTGATTGATGTTTCCACCTCCCATTAAGTTAAGGGATTCCCTAGATTCATCATCCAACCCTTTAAGAAAAATGGTTTTTCTTAGCTCTTCTTGAAGTACAAATCCACACCTTTTACTTATGAAGAGTAATCTATCTAAATAATCTTCCAAATTTTCATCCTCTTCTTGTTTGATCCTAAAAAAATTCCTTCATGTTTCTCCCTCTCTACAATAGTCCTAATATTTGTCTAAGAAGGAAGTTTCCATTTTCCCCAAGTGGTAATGGAATTGGATGTTAATCCCATAAACCACCTCATTGCTACATCTTTCAGAGTAGATGGGAACAACTTGAGTTTTTTACTATCTATTTTGTAGTCATAGGTTTGACATAATACTTTAAATTCAAAAAAATTGGTTAGGGTCCTTAGACGACATTCCTCTAAATGTGGGCAAGTGTGTAGGTGAAATATTCTTCATAGGTGTATCATCATCCTCTAACTAAATTGGATAATTAAAATTCCTATCAGGTTCTCTTTCAACTTCTCGAGCCATATCTGCAATATATTCTGAATCTTTTTCCCAATCAACGTGGTATGTGATCTACTTTGGCAAAGGTGAGAAGTCATAAGTAGGAGTTTGACTACTCAATTGAGAATTGAAACTTACTCTAAATGGGCCTTGGGATATAACCCTTCTTCTAAAGGTTCAACCCTCTTCTGGTGATTGATCCATAAATTCCAAAGGCAGAAGTTCTACTTCTTGTCTAATAGAGGACAATGGTGCTTCTAATTCTTGCTCAAATTCCTTATTTGAACTAGAGGATGCTGATAATTCTTGTTGAGATATTTTTGGGAGAAATATACCCTTTGAGTCTCTTGGTCTACTCATAAATTTTATGACAACGTAGCGAAGATTTTTCAATTACTATATGTGTGATTGTTTTTCTTGTTGACACCTAATTAGAAAATTATAACTAGTGTGTTCCCAAGTAACGCATGCCGAAAATTATGGGTGTCATTATTCCCATCATTTAATCAACTCATGGTTCATGTCATATTAAAATCGGGGTGTGTGTGAAGCTATATGCAATGAATGAAGTCTCAGGTGAACTAGTAATTGATTGTAGATACTTATTATCTTTATTTTTGGGGGGCTTTAAAGTGTCTTAATATTTCTTTGCCAAAGCCTTATTAAAGCTTAAATATAAGAAACTTACTAAAATAAACACACATTGCTGAAATGAACAAATCTTGCAAAATTAAACACGCTGTTGAAATAAACACACTTTACATAATTGAACACACTAGTGTGAATAAACATACTTTGAAAATGTTGTTTAAAATGCTTTCAAGAAAATAATAATGTAACTATAACACCTACAGGGACAATAGATAACTCCACGTAACATATTTTAATTGATGAATCAAAAGTACTTTCAGAATTGTCAAATAACATATTTACACAAATTACTTGAAAATATAAATACCAATGAAAGAGAAGATATTTTTTCTTGGAGGAGTGGGCCCTTGCTCCACCTTGAATCAGGAGTTAACACAATATGTTTCTCTCAAAATAAAATGGCTATTCTTATTATTGAATTATTCAGTCTTACAAAACTTAACTCTCCTCACATCTATCTTCAGTTCTCTATATATATTTTTCATCTGAAGATGCATTTACAATCATAAGTGTTCAATAGTTGTCTTTCCACATACAGATTCTAGTGAAACCAAATAGTGCCCAAAGTAGATATGAAATTTAGAAAACTAGCTAGATATACAATTGTTGGTCTTACATATGTATATTTGGAGTATGAAGAACTAGAAAACTGTTGGTCTATTTCTGATTGGAAGGCTCATTCTTTGCTCCATAATCAAATTTTGATAGAATAAGGAGATTCCCATTGATTCCAAAACTTTGGAGAAGTTCGGAACCAAAGGTAAACCTTTCGGAACTAACTGCTAAAGTTCTAGAACTAAGTGATAGAGTTTTAAAGCTAAGTGACAGAGTTCAGGAGCTAAGCCACATTTTATCCAACTTCCTCAAAAAGGTGTTGGTTACTTCACAATTCGCTTATCCTGACCAAATATGACTTGTTTATTCCAAAAACTAAATTTCCACACAATTTTTTAGGAATTATAGAGTTTTTAGACATTTGAACTAAATCAAACAAAATATGGACAATTACATCCTAACTTATATTTAGATCAAACAAAAGTTATGAAATGCAGAAAAACTTGATTAAAAGGGGAGTAAAATGAGAGTATTTATTACACATTGATGAGGCATATTTTAGCCTCATCATGCATATGAGGGATGAAATGTGGGATTATTATTGCAGGACATTGTTATTATGTTATTTATGGTCAAGGGAATTTGGGTCTAGCTCACCCAAGCTAATTAACAACTCATCACTATGCTTGACCAACTTTCCCACATTACTCGGCCATATATCTATACAACTTGGAATGAAAATAAAGCTACCATTCAAATTATGACCCACATGGCCATCCCAGCTAAGCCACTACTGAAAGCTTCACTATGTGGTGTCTAAACCTTGTCAAAGCCAACATGGCATAAAAAACTATGCCCCCTACCACCTACGTGGCTTTTTACAACACGAGCCAACTGTTTGGCAATACAGCACAACAACTACCCCATATACGTGGGCAACAAAAAGAGGGATAGGCGTGGCCGTAAGTTCATAGGTAGGCTTGCCTATATTTAAATCGTCAATATGCCAACTACCCTAAAGATGTGGGATTATTATCCCAAAGGGGAAACAAACAAATTGATGGGTGGTTGGGGAGTATCGAACCCCAACTTTGAGTTGCTAAAATTTAGCCTTACCATTAAGCCATATGATCTCAGTGAGTTATAACATGAGCTTTTTTATATTTAAACAATCTTTTCTACAAGTCTATGGATGGGAAAAATAGAGTAGTTTTTAGAAATCCTAATTTTTGAGACACTTAGAGAAATTTTCATTATTCGGCCAGAACTAGAGAGTTTTTCTAAATTTCAAGATGAATAGAATGGTGTCTTTCTTTTTCTATGAAGTTCTATAATTTTCCTATTGGAATGGTTTTCTAGATTTGTTTCATGGAGAAAAACTTGGAAGCCTTGCGGAGCCACATATGAACTTGGAGACAAATTCGATAGACAATCAAAGTTTGAAAATTTGTAAAAATCTCTAAACGCATGTGACATGATCTATTATTCATTTGGAATAGGAATAAGTTTTATACTTTAAGTGATAAACTAATAGATTGGTTCATGTTTATAGTGAATTTAGAGATGTAGCCCATCTGGGTGAACTCGTTATCAAGTTGTGGATTTCGGTGATTCTATTTGTTTTTTATTATCGGTTTTCAATTTCAATATAAAAGAAATTGGATGATTAAACAAGGTAAATGATGGGAAATTCATTATAAGTTTAATTTTGAATCATTTATCCACAAACAAACCAAATGAATGCACAAATTAGTTTGATTGCATAATTCAGATTGAAATGCATTATTAAATCAACTTGTGATCAATTTATGAAAGGTTAAGATCATATTTTAATGGTTTTTAATCAATCCACTTGAATCACAAAAATTGAGATTAAAGGGAAATTGATCAAATAAGAGAATAATTGAAAAATAGTGGATTTGAAAACACTTTAAATTGAATCCACAATATCTCTTGATTAGATCTAAATCATATTTTTAAACTATCCAAAAAAATTAAGACAATACCCAGGGGATGAAAATTGTTTACAGATCATGACCCGTTTTCCATCTGCACCTATGCCTAGTCACTGCATCGCTTTGTGTTCTAGCTGCATCCCCTGTAAACATCATATTATTTTCGATTGCATCTAGAGCGTACAATATCCATTTTACGCATTCCAAAAGGCATCAAAAATATCTTGAAGCCTTCTATTATACTATAACGATCCCAAGAGATTTATGGAAACTTTGCCCACTTATTTGATCTCTAGTTCAAGAGAGACGGTTATGTAACTATCAAGGTGGTTATGTAACTGTCACCTAGAAAACTCAAGACCGAAAAAATGATGGCCTTCGGATGTCATTTGAAGGTGTCTGGATCACCCTTAACCTGACTAGACCATCTCTAAATAAATAATATGTTGAGAATATACACTACAAGTATCAAATATGGAGAATACATAGAATTGGGTATTTTTATATCCATTTTTGGATCATACCTCCCCAATTTGAGGATTTTAAGTCCCTAAAAGCTTCAAGGATTGATGAGGTGAGGAAATTCCTTCCCTACATCTTTTATGGAATACCACTCATATACTTCGAGGTGTGTTTATCGAATTGTTCTAACAAATCTATCATATTTGTGGACTTCCAGTTCCACTTTTCCATTGTCTTTGTATGGTAATCTCAAAACAACATCAAATGCACTCCTAGGCAAATAACCAAAACATGTCTCAAAAAGAGTTTTACTGGTAGAAGTATGAACTACCTTGTCATAAGGATGTTGGATATATACCAAATCCTCATCCCAAGTCCTAGGATCTCTCAAAAAATAGACCAAGTTATGAATTACCACTTATGTTTTCTCATCTAGATGTGGATGAAACATGGTATACCTCATAACATCCATCTTTTCCCATAATATAGACCAAAAATAACTAATGAACTATGAGTCCCTGTCTATCATAATAGAATTAGGTAAACCAAAATGAACCCACACATTAGCAATAGCCAATTTTTTTGTATTGTTAGTTTTCATGCAAGAAATGTGAATACACATTTTACCAAACAATTCTACCACCATAAAACATACACCAATGTTTAGAAGTAGGAAAATTATCCATAACATCCATGAAGAAGAAAGCGATAATGGCATACATAACCCCAAATCTCCTTCACTATATGAAATAAAACCCCTGTCAAAGTTAGAAAAATCTATCTACATGTTTGGCCAAATAAACATATTGTATAAGTTTTCAATGGTCTCTGTCACACAGAGTGACTAGAAACCCACAAGTGTTTGCTTTCTCAAACAAAGACTGCAACTATTATTTCTCTTCATATGCATCCTACATGATGCATGTGGAATCCCAAGTCTGGAAGTGGACCATTGGGTAACAACTATATAACATGCTCAACTTTCCTATCGGGGGCCATGCCATATTCTCTTTTTGAACCACTAAAAAAATCTTAATCCTTCGCTTTCTTTCTTTTTAGTAACCATGCTACAAGTGGTTTCATAAATAACTTCCTCAACTTGTATATCCCTTATAAGAAGTAATGAAAATATTTCACCGGCGTCAATAAGATTTTGGGCTTCAGTGGCACTTACCAAAGAGATCTTCGAGTCTCCTGCAAAGGCTAAAATGACGTAGTTCTTACCATCCTTCACCAAACGGTATTGGTTGGCTCTTCTCATGAAGATGGCATCTCTAATATACAAATACGGATTGCCAAACACTACACACACACATCAAGAGGAATAACATCCAAAATAAATTCATCAATGAATTTTTTATCAATACCAAAAGTAATCTTGCATTGCTTGGTAATCTTGATGTTCATGCCTTTCTTCACACAACCCAAAGAATATAGACTTGGATGATTGTAATTTTCCAATAGCAATCATCAACTAACTCTTTACTAACCAAATTATCTTGCGAACAAGTATCAAAAAGAGCATCCAATTTGGTTTTCTTCAACTAAATTTTTATATGAAAGAGCTTAGTAAGTTCATTCTCTTGAGCATTACTACTATTACCCAAACATACCTCTCTACGGACAGAGGCACAACACATAGTCTCATCCACCTCTTCACTACAAAACACTTCCTCTCCCTAGAGGGCAGCCATAGCCTTCTTCTTATTCTTATTATTCTTAAAGGGATGTAATTCCAGGTGGAGCTTCCAACATTTTCCTCAGAATGAGTGTCAACATTACAAGGACCATAAAGAAATTTAGTATCTTTAATGGAAGTATAATTTTACTTACCTTTCCCTTTTTCTTTTTCCTTTGGCTTGATGTCATCTTGTTTGTTTGAAGCATGTTGAGAGGTAGATGAACTCTTTTTCTTGTCCATATCTAAATAGTGGGCTTGAGAACAAGCCTCATCTACATCTTCCAGCTTGGACAAGATAATTGGTCTCCTCAAATGGCTATAAATTCCACTAATGTACTTCATCGGTCCCGATCTGCTACATCTTTTCCCATCTAGAAAAAATTCTTCCATAACTCACTAGTGTACTCTTGCATGTTTTTCCTTGCTTCTGTCTAAGATACTGCCAATACATGGACCTCTCTTCCTAATAAAAATAAGATAAAACTATTTTTTGACTATCCTTTTAAATTCATCCACATAGTAATAGGAAGAATATTCTTAACAACCAATGAATGAACATAACTTTCAAACCAAGTTAAAGCATGATTGGTCAATTTTAACCTTGGAAAGGAAATATGTTGACTCTCATTGATTTGATGCAAACTGAAATATACCTCAAGTTGAGCTAGCCAATGGTCTATCTTCTCAGTATTTACATCTCCATCATAAGGCTAGATTTGTATATTTTCCTCATCTTTGAATAGATGATGTGTAGGGATAGCACATGGTTTCTCTTATTCATACTCATGAGTATCTTCTTTATGGGATCCTAGTACCTCATTTGAAACACAAAGCTTCTCCATGAGAAATCCCATGATGGACTCCAATTTCCCCATAGACAAGGAAATACTACCCACATCCACTTCAAACTTGTAGAAACATTCCTCTCCGGTTTCACTGCATCGTCTCTCTACGAGCCATGTCTTAGATTCCTTGTTTCCACTTCCTAGTGGAAATATATGCTTCAAAAGGAATGAGGATACCTTCACCGCTTTCTTTTCCCTTTCAAGTAAGGGACATCAAACTGAAATGATGTCAACACAAATTATACCACACAAAAATTGAAATCTTAACTTCTCTGATACCAATATGATCCATAAACTACCTCTTTTAACAATAAAGAAATTGTGTTCTAGTGAAAATGAATGAAAGATTTACCAAGCTCCTTTTAACCAATAAAATGTGCAAGAATTAATCCCAAATATACTACAAATTAAGGAAAAGAATGCAAAGGAGACACAAAATTTATATTTGAGAAACCCAATGTGGGAAAAACTCCAGTGGGTAAGCAAATTATTTTCTATCATTATGTAAATATCTTGAATACAAAGCTACTTCCAATAATTGGCCTTAAAGAAGGATTCAACACTCCTTATAATTATATTAACTTGCTCCAAACTCTTCAAATATTAAGAACTTTGCTCTCAATGAATTAAAAAATAAATAATTCCAACTCCTCCTCTTTGATTACACTTTGATTCACTCATAATCACTTTCTAGAATGAAGAATAAAACTTGTATTTATACTTGCTTAGCCCACATATGGAGGGAAAGGTGAAATTAACTAATCTAGGAAGTCAAAAAAATTTAACACTCAAATTCCTATTTTGGCATCATCGGGGACACGACCTCCGTGTACAAAGAGTGGCGGTTATGCGACTTCGGTCCCTACAACCAGAGGTTGTGCAACTACCATTCTGTGAAGAGAGACGGTTATGTAACCACCGAGGCGGTTACGTGACCATCACCTAAAATTCCAAAACACAATAATGATGGCCTTCAAATGTCATATAAGGTGTCCGAATCACCTCAACCTGACTAGACCATCTCCTGAATAAATAATATGCTAAGAATATACACTGCAAGTATCAAATATGGAGAATACATAGAATTGGGTATTTTCATATCCATATTTGGATCATTTTGATGAAAAATATGTGTATGAATGAATTCATTGAGTTTGAAATGTTTTATTAAAAAGGATTTCAAGATAGGAATGGTTCTCAAAACTAGTAATGGACTATGAGTTAAGCATTTGGTAAGAATGGACCTATTTATTATAGGTTTTGTGATGAAATAACAAGGTTAAATGTCATTCAGAGGAATAAATGAAGCATAGGTATATAACTTATTTTAAAGAGGTCATTTAATGTGAAAATGAAGTTTATTAGGGTTTTAAATCATGGATGAGATGGAACTTTTTAGTTTAAGGCAGATTATGTAAGGTTTCTTGGGCATTCTAGAGTAAAAAGGAAGGAAATATCTAATGAAATGTTGAATGTGATGATGTGGAGGGTTATGGCATACATGTAGATGTATGAAAATGAATTCTAGAGCATAAAAATGATAGAAAAGGGAGATTAAGTGAATATTTTGGTAGATTGTCCTATTGAAAATATAGTTTTCTTGAAGAAAGTGGATGCAAAGCTTGTTGTTGGAAAAGATACGTGTATACCCAGGGGTTTGTGCATGAATAAGAAATGTAGAATGTGCTCATATAGAGCTTACAACGTAATTTTTAAGTTGTTATTCATTTATTTGTTCAAGTTATGTCAAAAATACCCTCTCGACTCTATGAAGCCTTAAATTAGGGGAAAATTACAAAATTGAGTGTATCTTGAGTTTTAGTGGATGAAACTTCTTGAAATTTGTAACATAACATCTATTATTGCTGAGAAGAGATATTTTTGAGTTGTTAGGTAATTTGGGAATGCATGAGTCTAATATACTCTTAAAAATCCTATTTTGAGGCTAAATAGACCTAATTAAAACAATCAATCTAAAATTGGGCTTATCTCCCTTAGTAACTCTCTGTATGATTGGTATAGTAGTTATAAAGGAATAAATGATACTTAAAAACTATGTTTGTTCACCAAGAAACCAAACTTATAAATATTTATGGAGGAAATTTAGGATTTGTAGGGCTCTTAGACGACTTTGGCATAATAAAGAAGGATTAAGCCTTAAATGTAATTTCCTTGTGTTTTCAATGTTTTCAGAGGTTTGGAATCATGGAATAAGTTGATTAGATGTTTTATGAATTTTTTTAATCCTGGTAATTAGAGTGGGCATTTGTGTTGTAGTTGAGGATACAAAACTAAGAAAGTGCTAACATTCCTAGACTAGGCTATGTGTTGATACGTTACAAGTAAAGAAGAATCTCCTCATTAAAAAGAGTGAGGGTTTGAGTGTAAAGATGGAGTGAACCTCAATGATTAATGCTAGATTCATGAAAAAATAAATAGTAAATAAGAGTAATTGAAGAAATCAATCTAAGTTCAAACAAGGTAAGGCAAGGCAAAGTATGTAAAGTCAACTTATGTATTTTGAGGCAGTACCCAAGAGAAATGGTTAGATGTTGATGTGGAAGTTGGTAACTGGGGAAGTGAATCTAGAAGTGTGGTACATCCTTATGGAATAGGGTAAACCTTAAACCTTATTTGAACAAATATAAGAATAATCTAAGTACTCTATGATGCAAGACAGAGTTAGGTATAGCAAATTGTGGTACTTTTTGACTATGAATGAATGCTTATAGGGTATATGAAGGGTAGTTTCAATTTCTATAAGGTGTTAAATAGTGAGAAACATTTTTCATACTCAAATAAGTAAGTAAACCATGAAGGAAAGTGAAAATATGGTGAGAAAATACAATGGAAGCGTACGGATGAAAATTGACATGCAACCTTCAATTGCACTCGACCCTCAAGGTTGTGTGTGGGGAAGCTAATGTGGAAATGTGTGTGGCTAATTGTAGGAGGATCAATGAATAAGATCTGGTAGTGTGATCTCCTAGTAGCTGAGTTGGAAAAGGGGAGATTTAGAGGCTATGAACGGGTAGCGTAAATTCCCTATGGTTTGTCTAATTGAATCTCAATGTTAAACTAGTTTGAAGTGTCCAAATTAACTAAGATGAAACTAACAATATATGTTACTACTGAAAGGAAACTAACCTAAATAAAACAAAAAAATTGAAACATCATAATTACAAACAAAAAAATTATTTTATTCTAAATAATCAAATCTACTTCTACACTAAAACTAAACAAGCAAAATAACCTGGTGTGGTTATTCACCTGTGTTGAGTGTATTCTAAATAATGCTAACATAAAACAAGAAATTTTCTAAATAATCTATGATATGCATACAACTTCCTATAGATATTTTCTCCTTCAAATCCACAGGGATATGAAGAATAAGATCCGTCACCGAGAGTTGTTATTAATGATTTAAAACCTCTTGGAAATTAACTAATTACTTACAAATGAAAGAATATTGGTTTTCTACTCTATTTGATGTGATATAATAGTAATAAATTGCAGCAATGAAGGAAAATAAAAAAACCCCAACCTAGAATTTACATAACAGAGATAAATCCAACTGTGTGATGACTTGTCCCCTCAGTTTATCCTTTCTTTCTCTGTGTGTCCATATGAGTCCAAGGAATTGGGAATGCAAAGGTAACAACAAGAGAAGCGCACTTGAGCAATGGAATCTTGAAGGAAAATTGGTTACAATGCAAGTAGAAGAGAGATAGCACAAGTGAATAGAGTTTGGCTATGTAATTTCTAGCAAGATTGTTATAGAAATATTATGAAAGATACACACAATTCTCAAGCCCTTTGCTTGAATACAAGCATTGAATATATAGGAATTGGTTGGGATGTGCCTTCATGCACAAGGCAGCCTTGGAGTACCAAATCATTGGGTGAAGAGGTAACTAAAAATAATTTAATCTATTTAAAAAAGAGAGGAAGGAACACCATGCAATCAAGAATATTTCTAGGCAATTTGGTTCACAAACGTACTTTAGAAGTCAAGTTAAGTTAAGCGTCACGTATTAAAATCACGCATGAAGAGTTTTGGAAAAATCACTCGGGACCTCTACCCTACGCAGGTGATAATCTCGGGACCACCACCCTATCCTAGGTGGTAGTCATAAAACCATCGCCTTGCCTCGAAGCGGTCAAAAAACCACCTCCCTAGGAAGGCGGCGGTTTGACACTTACGGCCAAAACATGCATAGATAAGAGCGGGAGATGGAAGAAAGCATGGAAAAGCTAAGTAAATATTTCTAAGTTACAAATATACATTGCAGATGAGCTTAGGAACTCAAACACCTTCTGAAAGAATATGAATCATCATTGGGGACCTTTTGTAACTATTTTTCGAACAATGTAAAGCGTAAAATTTTGGGTGCGTACATATTTCCCCTCGAGAGAATTGTCTTGGCCATGAAGAGGTGTAAAACACGAGTCTAAGTATGGCGTTCCCGAAATGGGGAGTTATAAGCTATACCTAACACACTTGTGTGTTGAAATGTCATCGTCCAAACTCCAGCACTGTAAAATGAAGAAAAGACTCAACTGTAGATAGATAAAATATCAAAAATAAACATTAAATTAAAATGACAAGAGGACTTACCATTTTTGTGGGGATAAAAACTTACCTCCTCCAGCGTTCCCTTCTTGTGAACATATGCACTCAAAACAAAGTTATAATAACATGTATATATGTGTGTGTGTGTATATATATATATATATATATCAAAAACACTCGTTTTCAATTCATTTGCACATATTGACTTGGTGATTTTTGAGCTCTAGGCCCACAATGGCCATTTTCGACAGGGAGGATAGTCAAAACATTCATTGAGATATCATGATCATGCCTCCATGAGCGGTAGGCCGACCCACGTGGTCTCAAAGTTATTTTTCCTCATTTGTTTATTTTGAAACCTAAAATGTTAAAAGTTGAAAATCTTTGCGTAGGGGGGTTATTTTCAAATTTTCTTGTGTTAAACTAGTCTCTAGGGGGTGCCCATAGGGTAGTCATTTATTTTGCAAATAATGGTGTATTTTTGCATTTTTAGGAGCTTTCTAGGGCCATAGAACCGTTTGGTGAATCGATTCAGACCGCCACACCGAGTATGGTGGTAGTCGCAGAAACCGCGCCCTACACAGGGCGGCGGTTCTAAACAAAATGTTTAAAACTTATGAAAACTTTAAATTTTTTGGATTTTTTATATTTTGTCATGTTTTTACGAGCTTTCCTATTAAATATGTCACTGACTTTGCTCTTTTTCTATGTTTTGGTGGATGCAGAAGGAGGAGGAGTACATCCGTTGGAGTTGTGAGAGGGAGTGTGACTGGCTCCCAGATATTTTAGATCAATTGACTCAAGTTGAGATTGACATTCTACAGAGGGCGGGCATATGGAGGATTGCATGGGTGCCCCATGTCACTCCTACCAGTCACATACTATGTGACTTGTTTTCTTATTGAGATGTAGACCAGAATACCTTCCGGTTTTGGGTGCTGGGGTGAGTGGATGATTACATTGGAGGATGTGTATCAGATACTTAGAGTTCTAATACTTGGGAGGAGGTTGACTCTTGAGACAACATGATCTAGAGCCACAATGACTCTATGGGATACTTATATGGGAGATGTCATGGTGTCAATTGGTTTGAAGAAGGGGATGAAGGTCTGATCTATTGCCACTACTCCCATCCCCATTATCTGCAAGGCCATCATGGGTATTTTGGCTTCGATTGATCGGGAAAAAGGGAGGTGACACATTGTTGTATTATTGGGATCCCATTATTACATAGATTGAGGCTCATGGTTGTATCTACGCTTGGGGGCATATATCCTCTATAGCACTTATCATTACTTATATGAGATTGTTAGGTTACAGGGATAGTATTTTAGCCACCCTACATTGGTTATGAGCTAGGTGTATGAGGGGGTCATCCCCTATGGGAGGGGAATGCCAATACATGACTCGGGGGCCATCAAGGCTAATAGATGGATGGAGATGTCAATTCTCAAAGTGCCACATCAAACAATGGCTTCCTTGACCATAGTAGACATGGTGGCCACTCCATACCAAAACATGGTAGGATTATGGGGATAAGATGGGACCACAATGGTGGTTAGTACCACTACTAGCCAATTAGTTGATAGGATGGGGAAGGTTGAAACTCACCCATTTGGCTGAGTTCCTCAACAATTTAATCTTCCATATATTGATATGCTTTCCCCATTGGCACCCGTATATAAGAGTGTCAAGGAGGCCCGAAAGGGCCCTCGCGAAGATCTGGTTTAGACAATGGTGACTCCAAGATTTCCTATTGCAGTTAAGCAAGTTATTCATGCCTGACGGGTAGCTTGTGTCATTCGTGCACCTTTACTCCAGATTGAGGTCACACCTAGCCCACAGTGGGGAGGAGGATAAGCCCATAGATGTGGACTCTGATTCTAAGGAGGAAACAAGAGATGAGATTGGAGAGGAGTCGGGTGATGAGGAGATTGATGATGGATCTGATGATGAGGGATTGGGTGGTGAGACTGACGAGGAAGCTCACATGGAGGAGGAGGAGACAGAACCTGAGTGGCATGACACCTAGGATATAGTGAGGGAAAAGCGAGAGGAGGTGAATGTGGAGAAGGAAACATTAGTCTCAAAGGATTTTTTCCCTCGAGATGAGGGAGGAGATTAGGGGTCTGTCATGGGACATCACGCGGCCTCGGGAAGAGAGTAGGCACCTCAAGTACCGCACAGCAGCTCCGGCATTACCGGTGACCCTACATGGATACAAGGAGATTTGAGTATGTTGATAATCTTCTCTTAACTTTGTTAGTTGGAAATTTCAATTGGTATTTCTTCTTTTTGTAGATTTCTAACTCATCGCTTTTCTTTACTTGTAGTGACTACACATGAGTGGCGAGATCTTATTCGTTCCGTGTGTGTGGACACCTTATTGATACCTTTGGGGAAGACACGAGCCTAGTTGATCGAGGACACATGATAGCCACTAGTATCCGACAGACACACTGATGTGTTTATACCAATCTGGAGGGCAACAAAGATTGTGAATTCTCTTCGTACTTAGGTTTTCGTGTATGATATAACCGAGAGATTGATGAGGTGGATCTATTCTCACGGTGAGACCACAAAAATTTTCCATCATCACGAGCACTCCCACCATTCAATGCATTCTTGACGTTGTAGCCATGGTAGGCATCCTAGACGCATCGGTGCACTGTCTCAGGGATCCCACATGGATTGACATGCCATTGCCATTGAGCCTTTTATTTCTTAGTTGTCATTTTGTCGAGCATTTATACAATTTTTGTATATTTCAGGCTCATTGCGAGCGTTTTGACCATGCCTAGCGTGGGATGGAATTGTATACAAACTTGATTTATTATGATATATATACAGACTCTTCTTTTTGGTTTGGTAATTCATTACATAGATTTTACTCGCATTTATGGTTTGATTCACATGTGCACTCTAGATGTTTAGAATTTTTGGTTTTCTATGTTTTTCATAATGTATGCGGTGGATATGAATGTTAAATAGAATGATGTGTTTTTGTTTTTGTAATGTTGATACATGATAATGCAAATACACTATAATGTTGAACTTTAGTTTCTCTAAGAAATTTTTGATACTTTGTATTATTTTGGCAAGACATGACAAAAGAGTGATATGATAAGTGAATGAACTTTCCCCACTCCTAACTCCACGCAACCGATAAGATACAAGGGATCAACAATAAGATTAGAAGGGCACAAGTTAAAGAAATTTGTTAAATGGTAATGATGAGAGAAAGACAAGGATTTAGTAAAAACCAAATTGAGACCCTACAACCTCATTCTACTCAAGTTTGCTTCATAGTTTAAAATTTGAATTACTTTTCATTTTATCAAGACTTAGATCTATAAATGACCACTTAGTTGACAAAATCTAGTTTTGAGGTTTTAAACTCTTTTGGAATTCGACCATCTAACTCACTTTGTTACGATGTATGATTTCAAAGCATTTGAATGAATTGTTTCTAACTTTCAAATTTTCAAAGAGATCCCTTACACCTTGCCCCATTCTACCAATAGGAATTATGGGCTCATCACCGTGGATAAGGCATAGGCGAGTAAGGGCACTTCTCTCCTTTCCCAACCCTATGTCACTAGTAAGAGACACAGGATCAACATCGAAGGTTGGTAGGGAAAAAAATGTGTAAAATAAAACTTTCCATGGATTTGCATTTTACTTATTTATCTAGGAAAAATGTCTAGAATGTTCTTATTTCAAATAGACGTATATGGGATAGATGTGACACCATGAAGCTTCTAGAACACACCATAGGAAAAGACACCTAATCTAGAAGAAACTACAAATAGAACCAAGTATGTATGCCTTGGTATGGTTACTGTCAAATCTTGTCTTATCTTATTTGAACTGATGAAATGATTCGGAAACAATTGATGACTCTATGATAATTTGAAGAGGCTTGATTTGATTGTTTTGCCAATGTTTTCAGAATTTTTAGGAATTGCTATAAGAATAAGTCCCTTGATCACAAATTTATGAAATGAACCGAGAAGATGAAAATGCAATGCGGATGCAACAATGTACATGTGGAAATGCAAGTGAAACTACATGTCATGATGGCTAAGGTGAAGAAAGTTGATGAATATCAAATTCTTCACCCCTAAAAGTACATAACGAAGAACCATGATCCTCAAATTTTTTGTTCTCTTGACAAGGGCCTACCATTCTAGGGTTAAACTTACAACCCTTTCCTAGAAGTGTATATGTCCAATCATTAAAATCATTCTTCTGAAAGAGTTTTTCATGCACCTCTTTATATACGTTCTTAAGACATGGTGTGTGGGTGAGCATGACTATGTTGCTCGGACTTGTTTCCTATGTAGATCATTGTGTTTACTTGTGACCCTTGTTGAATGATGAGGCCTTGCCCCATGGATATGGAAAGCTTAGTTTCTCATGCATTTAGATTGAAACCGGGGTTTAGAATAGAACAACCCTCGAGAGGTGGTTTCGATGCACATTATTTCAATCTCAAAATGATCTTCTTCCTTTACCAATTTTATCATGTTTACACCTAGACCTAGGTCATCGGCGGGAAGAGATGCTAAACCGAGAATACTACCCATCCCTTGTGGTTCAAACGGGAGGAAAACCAAATCATCACTCTCTAGGAGTTTCATGATTTTTGTTGTGGGTTTAGTGGACATTTTTTCCACAGATATTGATTTACCCTTATCTATTTTTGCCACCTCAAATGTTTTTGGGTCAACAACATCACCCTTCGGCACACCGGGGTGATCGGGACTAACTCTTTTGATAGATGTGGTATATTCAATTGATTCACAGGAATTTCATACATCATATGAACTCCTTTCTTCTTCTTGAGGTTTTCTAAGTGTATATCGAAGGGCTTAAGATCCCCTTGAGTGATGAAGACCTTCCCCAAATGGAGGATTCCAATCTCTTGGAACAAGGTAGATGGGATAGCCTTAATTCGATGAATCCAAGGTCTCCCAAGGATCGTCTTATAAATTTTTTCCCTGTCAATAATGTAAAACTCTGTTAGGATGGTTTTTGGACCAAGCATGACTAGAGGAACTATGGTTCCAATCGAGGTCATTTTAACACTGTCGTACCCCCGTAACATGTTTCTTGTAGAGGAACAATTTATATCTCCATATCCCAACTTCTAAGAGAAAGAGAAGGGAACCAAATTTACAAGCAGCCCCATTGTCAATCATGGCTCTCTTAATTAAATTTTTATAAACCCAGACTTGTAAAAAAATAAGGCATGATCATCTCTTTGGGCAATCTCAGCATCAGATGACATCTTGTCTATATTGAAAACAAACCTAGTATCCCTATCATTATGTCCCAAAGGATGTATATCAAATTCAATATGATTTATTTGAGCGTTAGGAGGTGGCGTAACATGGATTATAAGACCAAGACCTAGTACATTGAGCAATGTAGAATGATGCACAAGTGAATTCTTCAGCAAATCTAGAAACAAAATGTGAGAAAAGGTATTATTCAGATCTGATATTAAATCATAGGTTCCTACTAGTTTTGAGATTGTAGGAATGTTATCCTGCTGGAAGGAAAGAGAGGGTGGGGGTTGTAAAACTTACTCCTTCATCCAAGTTGTTGCATAAATTAATGGCTCAACCTCTAGCTCGACTAACCCCAAGATTTTTTTATTATCGTTTGAACTAAGGTTAGGAGCAACCTAAGAGTTGTCAAAAGTTGAGGATTCATGGTCATTATTTCCTATAGGAATTTCCTTGTTTATATTTTGAGGATTCACTTGGGAATCCCTAGGATGTTCAGGGTTCACATTTTGAGGTGTGACAGGTCCGGTATGACTACGTTGCGGGTTTGTTTCAGGATTTGCTAGGAACATGTCTATAAAGAGTTGCCTTTGGTTTTTGGGAATTCTTTGCATGAACTTGTTGCAATCACAGAAAGTCCTATCATCATGACCTCGAACCTTATGGAAACCATAGTATATGTTAGGGTCATAATCTCTTGGCCTTTGATAATTATTTTCCTATTGTTGATTATAACCTCAATTATAATTTTGAAATTGATTGTTATAACCATGATTCATTGCCCCTTGGCCAAAGTTTTGATATTGGTTTGGGCCTTGGGTTTGATTTTTCTTTTAAGAGGGATGGTTTACATCAACTGTGGTTATCGAGGAGATAGTGTTAGGGGTTCTTTGATTTCCTATGTTGTTGTTATTGTTAGTGTTACCATTATTTGTAAAACCAACATTCTTGGCTTGATCAGTATCACTATTCATGGTAGTACCATTGGGACCATAGATCTTACACCCACTGTCTATAGTGGCTTTGTCAATCTAAAGTGCACCTTCCAATACTTCCTCGTAACTATGGAAAGGAAACTTACGGACTTCCTCCCTAGTCTCTTGATTGAGCGAGTGAAGGAAAATATCGCAAAGTTCCATCTAGTCCATGTTGGGAACACTTCTTGTTATTATTAGTGTTACCATTATTTGTAAAACCAACATTCTTGGCTTGATCAATAGCACTATTCATGGTAGTACCATTGGGACCATAGATCTTACACCCACTGTCTATAGTGTCTTCGTCAATCTAAAGTGCACCTTTCAATACTTCCTCGTAACTGTGGAAAGGAAACTTCTAGATTTCCTCCCTAGTCTCTTGATTGAGTGAGTGAAGGAAAATATCACAAAGTTCCATCTAGTCCATGTTGGGCACACTTGCAGAGGAATAGAGAACTTGGCGCAATATTTGTATTAAATAACTTGTTCATGTCAAATGCTTTGATGAAATCATAAACAAGTTGTTTAAAGGAATATATAGAAGCTTCTGGAATACGGTAATACCAATCAAATGTGATTCTCTTAAGAGTCTTTGGAAATATCTTAGTCACTACAACATCCCAAGGAAGCAATTCCCTAATAGAAGTAGCGTAGGCCTTGATATGAGCATTTAGGTCTCCTTCTCCCTTAAATTTTTGAAGATCTAGCAATGGGTGTGGAAGCATGACACAAAGTATAGTGAAGTCAAGAGGATCCTTTAAGTACTCAGCATATGTACCCATTGTGTAAGATTCCACCATTGAAGATCATTGATGAGGAGTTGGAGGAGGAGGAGTTGGATAAGATGCATTATAAGCCTTGATGGGAATGTATGGTGTCCGTTGATATGGCATGTAGGGAGCGGGAATGACATATGGGTCCATTTGGGGGGTTTTTGAATACATGTGCATGTAAGGTGGGATAGTACCAAGATATGGACTAGCGGGCATAAAACAAAGGAACGTCGCATTACTGTTGTGACGGCATTTGAGAATGCACTTTCGGCCCACCCTTACATAGGATAAGCTTGAGAAGGATGAGGACCCATCCCTAGTGTGTCTAATCCTGTGAGAAGATCATCTGGATTTGAATGAACCGGATAACCTTGTTGTACAAGATATTGTGTTGGTTACTCATTAAAAGGGATGTATCTTTTGTCGTCAATTGGATACCTTGTGTTCTTCCCTATTGTATGTGTTGATTGTGAAGTCTGGGCACTTTCTAGTTCTTTAATCCTCCCTACTAAAGTAGAAATAAGATCTTTGGGAGAGGATTGAATCCCTTGTTGGGGTGCATATGGTGTAGGGTTTGATTGAGCAGGTTCATGATACCCTATCATGAATTGTTCGGTGTTATAATTCTTGTCTTCCTTAGAAGTAAGAATCTTATGATAGGCATTTGAAATATCAGAGGTTGTAGCCTTCATTATATCCAAAGAATCATCTATCTGATAAAGAGGATTAGTTATTTGTGTAAATATATCATCTTATTTTGATTGCATGGCAATGTGAGGTCTTGACAAGACTCTATGGTAAGAACATGTTCCGTTTGTGATAACAACATGGTTTTACATTGGGTTTGCCATATTGCATGTTTAACGATTGATCAACCTCCTCCATCCTTACATAACTAATGGGGTTTGAAGTGTAACTGGGGGAGGTTTGGATGTTGCTTATGTAATTCTCACCCCACCTCGAAATAGAAGGGGGTTGTTAAGGTTGTACGTTGATGTAGTATCTATCAGAGCCAAATTGCCCACCAAACTCTCTTCCAGACATATTTTAGAAAGTATAAAATACCTACCAAAATAGGGGAATAAATATAAAGATGAGGTACTAGCAATGAAATAAAAGGAAACAAGAAGGAATTAATCCTTCATGTCGGGTTCACCAATTTGTATGGATGAAAATTGACATGAAACCTTCAACCACACTCGACACCCCAAGGTCATGCAGGGAAGCCGATGTGGAAATGTGTGTGGCTAACTATAGGATGATCGGTGACTAAGATCTGGTAGTGTGATCCCTAGTGCTCGAGTTGGAAAAGGGGAGATTTAGAGGCTATGAACGGGTAGCATAAATTCACTATGGTTTGTCTAACTAGATCTCAATGTTAAACTAGTTTTGAGTGTCCAAATTAACTAAAATGAAACTAACAATCTATGTTATTGCTGAAAGGAAACTAACCTAAATAAAACAACAAAACTGAAACATCATAATTATAAACAACAATTTTCTTTTATTCCAAATAATCAAATCTACTTCTACACTAAAAATAAACAAGAAAAATAACTCGGTGTGGTTATTCACCTATGCTGAGTGTATTCTAAATAACTCTAACATAAAATAAGAACTTTTCCAAATAATCTATGATATGCAGACAACTTCCTACAAATATTTTCTCCTTCAAATCCACAGGGGTAGGAAGAAGAATATCCATCAACGGGAGTTGCTATTAATGATTTAAAACCTCGTGGAAATTAACTAATTACTTGAAAATGAAATAATATTGGTTTTCTACTCAATTTGATGTGATATAACACTAATAAATTACAGTAATGAAGAAAAATCAAACAACAACCCCAACCTAGAATTTACAGAACAAAGATAAATCTAGTTGTGTGATGACTTGTCCCCTCAGTTTATCCTTTCTTTCTCTGTGTGTCCATATGAGTCCAAGGAATTGGGAATGCAAAGGTAGCAGCAGGAGAAGGCGCTTGAACAATGGCCGCTTGAAGGAAAATATAGTTGTAATGCAAGTAGAAGAGAGATAGCACAAGTGAATAGAGCTTGGCTATGAAATTTCCAGTAGGATTGTTGCATCAATACTATGCAAGATACACAAAATTATCATGACCTTTGCTTGAATACAAGCATTGAATATATAGGAATTGGCTGGGATGTTCCTTTATGCACAAGGCATCCTTGGAGTTCCAAATCATTGGGTGAAGAGGTAGTTCAAACTAATTAAATCTATTTAAAAATAGAAGAGGGAAGGAACACCATGCAATCAAGAATATTTCTAGGCAATTTGGTTCACAAACGCACCTTGGAAGTCAAGTTAAGTGAAGTGTCACATGTTAAAATCACGCATGAATATTTCTAGAAAAATCACTCAGGACAGCCGCCCTACGCAGGGTGATGATCTCAGGACCCCACCCTATCATGGGCGATGGTCACAAAATTTATGCCTTTCTGGGTGGGGTCACAAAAATGACCTCCTAGGTAGGGCGGCGGTTTGACACTTACACGGCCCAAAACATGCACATGAAAGATCAGGAAACTAGAAGAAAGCATGGAAAAGCTAAGTAAAGATGTCTAAGTTACAAATATACACTACAGATGAGCTTAGGAACTCGAACACCTTTTGAAAGGATATGAATCATCATTGGGGACATTTTGTAACTATTTTTCCGATAATCAAGAAGACTATTTACCAAGAAACATAAAGGAGATCATTGTGAGAACATGCAAGTATATATGAGGGAATAATGTTGAAGATGTATGTGGGAAATATTAGGGTGTAAAAAACATTCTAGGATAGTGAGAGGAAGTACAAAGAAGAAGAATGACTCATGAAGATGCATGTAACCTTTAAGTTAAACTAGATGTTGTCTAATTTGACTTTGAGCATGTGTAACAGGTTTGACATGAGAGGGTGAACAAAAATTGGCAAAGGAAGTTTGGAAACACCAACCAAATGTGATGATTGATGTATTTGATGAGACTAGGAGGTATTATATGGGCTCACAATGCATTCGAAACAATTTATACATAGTGTTTTGATTAAATTCATGTCCACATTGCATCAAGTGGTAACAAAGCAACTTGATATTGATAATTTAATGTTGTTTATTCTAACCATGATTTGTATGAATGTGTGAATGAATTTTTACGGGTTGAAAGAAGTTACAATAAAAGAGATAAGAAATAGAAGATGAAGAGTGGAAATAAATCCATAAAAAGAAGTGAAAGAAAATGAAGAAAGGAATAATGTCAAAAGACTATGTGGAAAAGAACCTAGGTGAGACACAGACACACATGAAAAGGTGAAAAAGACTTTATAAGAAAGAAAAAGAGAAATGGAGAGAGAAGAGTTTTAAAAGGGGTTCATTATGTTACTAAACCACAAGAAGAAGTAAGAGGAAATAAATAGAAAGAAGAAGGAAGAAAAGAGGAAAGAGGATGCAAGAAAGAGAGACTTATGGTTTGAACAAGAACTAAATGAGCTTCTTGATTTGTTGATGAAAATAGTGAGTATGGAGGAAGAAAACAAGGAAGTTGGAATAATGATGAAAATAAGGATTAAGTGGCCTATATGGTAATTATGAAGATAGAACAAAGAATTCAGTTGAGATAAAGTGATTATAAAGGAAGAGAAAAAGCTAAAGCAATTGGAGAAGAAGATAAATAAACAAGAGGAATAGTTGGTTAAAGAGATAGTGTATGTAGAAAATCAGAAATTTGATGATGAAGAAGAAGTTATAGAAATCTTCTTAGCCTCTCTTAAAGAGTATGAAGGTGAATAATTTGTCAATAATGAATGTGAGAATGCATTTGAAGAAGAATTTTATGATGTTTTTAGAAAATTGAAGATGAAGATCATTTCCATGAAGATGAGGATCAATTTATTGAAGAGGAAGGTGTAAATGAAGATAAAGGATAATATAAAACAATTATAGAGGAAGATTCGAGGATGGAACAACTAGAAGGAATGCAAAAGGAAATGAAGGAGACTCAAAATTCTTCATGTTTTTCATCTAATCTTTAGTGTGATTCTGTTTGTGCAGGTATATTAGATGAGGAGGTAAAAATTATTGAAAGAGAAGATCTTAAAAGAGCTCAAATAAAGAAGATACAAAGAAGCATTTTCATTTTTGATAACATGAACATGAAGAAGAAGATAGAAGAGAGAGAAGAAAGACAAAGCAACCAAGAAGATGAATAGAACACATCTGGAAGAAGAAAGAAATCCAAGAAACTATACATTTGGAAGAAGAAGAAAAAGATGATCATTTAAGCTAGCACACAAATTCTTCCACCTAGGGAGAATGATGTGGGAGCATCAACTATGTATGTAAGAAAAATTTTGTTTATAATAAATTTTGGCTTGTAATGGGTCCTAGGTGTTTTTAAACCCTTCTCATCCATCTCGAGTCATTCCATAAGTTTTTAATAGCTATTTTGGAGTTTCCCTCCAAAAGGGGGTATTTGAAATTTTGAATTTGTAACCGTGGACTCAAAATGTGTAATGTAATATGTGAAGTCGTGAAGGTTGTAATAGGTCATAAAAGGGACTCATTTGGTGTATTTGATGGGTCCTCACTCCTTAAGCTATAGTTACCATGTGTGGTTGGTCTCCACCATGGTTACGACTAAGAATTAGTTATTTAATTCACCTTTTAGGGCTTAAAATAGAGGTATTTGAATGAATGGAGGAGAGAGTAAGAGAAATGGATTAGAGGTTGAAAAGATAGAGAAAAGAGCCTCAAAGAGGCAAGAACCTGAGATGGAGAGCATGGGAAAATTGTAAAACCATATATTTTGTAAAGAAATGATGTAAGATTCTTGTATAAATGAATAAAATGAGTGTTTTTTGATGAAAAATATGTTTATGAATGAACTCATTGATTTTGAAATGTTGTATTAAGAAGGATTTCAAGCTAGGAATGATTCTCAAAACTAGTAATGGACTATGGGTTGAGCATTTTCTAAGAATGGATTGATTTGTGATTGGGTTTTTGATGAAATAACAAGGTCAAATGTCATTGCAAGGAATAAATGAAGGTACAATTATGTAACTTTTGTGAAATAGGTCATTTAATGTTAAAATTAATTTTATTAGGGTTTGAAATCATGAATAAGATAGAACTTCTCAGTTTGAGGTAGATTAGGTAAGGTTTCTTAGGCATTCTAGAGCAAAAAGGAAGGAAATAAGTAATGAAATGTTGAATGTGATGATGTGAAAGGCTATGGCATGCATGCACAAGTATGAAAATTCATTCTAGAGGAGAAAATGATAGAAAAGGGAGATTAAGTGAATATTTGGTAGACTGTCCTATTGAAAATAAAATTTTCTTGAAGAAAGTGGATGCAAATCTTGTTGTTGGGAAAGATAGGTAGATTTCCATGTGTTGATGCAAGATGAAGAAAGATTGAGGATTTTCATACAAAGCTTACAAGGTATTTTTAAGTATATATTCATTGATTTTTTCAATTTATGTCAAAAAATTCTTCTCGGGTTTTGTGAAACCTTAAATTATGGCAAAATTGCAAAAATGAGTGTATCTTGAGTTTTAGTGGGTGAAAATTCTTTAAATGGAACATAACATCTATTCGTGGTGAGAAGATATAGATTTGGAACTTTACAATCTAAGATACTCTTGACAGTCCCATTTGGAGGCTAAATAGACCTAATTGAAACAAACAATCTAAAATTGGGCTTATCTCTCTCAATAACTCTTTACATGATTGGTATAGCAGTTGTAAAGGCATAATAGGTACTCAAAAAGTATGTTCACCAAGAAATCAAACTTATAAAAAATTATGGAGGAAAATCTGGATTTGTAGGGCTACTAGGAAATTTTTGCAGAGTAAAGAAGGATAAACTCTTAGATGCAATTTCCTTGTGCTTTCAATGTTTTCAAAGGTTTGGAATCGTGGAATATGTTGAGTGGAGGTTTTATGAAGGTATTTTAATCCTAGGAATTAGAGTGGGCATTTGTGTTGCAGTTGAGGATACAAAATTAAGAAAGTGCTAACACTCCTAGACCGGGTTGTGTGTTAATAAATTGTCAAGTAAAGAATAATTTCCTTGTTAAAAAGAGCGAGAGTTTGAGTGTAAATATGGAGTGAACATCTATGGTTAATGCTAGATTCATGAAGAAGGAAACAAGGCAAGAAGAGTAATTTAAGAAATCAATCTAAGTTCAAACAAGGTAAGGCGAGGCAAAGTATGTAAATTCAAGCTATGTATCTTGAGAAATTCCAAGAGCAAAAGGTTAAATCTTGAGTATGGAAGTTGGTAACAGGGAAGTGAATCTAGAAGTGTGGTACATCCTTATGGAACATGGGAAAACTTAAGCCTTATTCAAACAAGCATAAGAACAGTCTAAGTACTTTATGATGCAAGATAGAGTTAGGAATAACAAATTGTGGTGCTTGTTGACTATGAATAAATGGTTACATGGTATATGAAGGGTAATTTCAATTGCTATAAGGTGTTAAACAAAGTGAGATATATTTTTCATACTCAAATAAGTGAGTAAATAGTGAAGGGAGATTGAAAATACAGTTAGAAAAGGAAATGGAAACCTTTGAGGATAATCAAGAAGACTATTTACCAAGAAATATAAAGGATATCATTGTGAGAACATGGTAGTATGTATGAGGGAAGAATGTTAAAGGTGCATGTGGGAAAGATTAGGGTGTAAAAAATCATTGTAGGATAGTGAGAGAAAGTAGAAAAAGAATAATGACTTGTGATGATGCTTGTAACCTTTAAGCTAAACTAGAAGTTGTCTAATTTGACTTTGAGCATGTGTAACATGTTTGACATGAGAGGGTGGAAAAAATTAGAAAAGGAAGGTTGGAAACACCAACCAAAGGTGATGATTGATGTCTTTCATGAGATTAGGAGGTATAATATGGGCTCATAATGCATTATAAATAGTTTATACATAGTGTTTTGAGTAATTTTTTGTCCACATTACATCAGTAGCCCTATAAAAAGTGCATACTACATTATGAGGTTTCCTGATATAATGTTGTAGCAAGTAACATTTAGTGAGTGAGTGTCCCCATATTCTACATACTTCACAATATTCTCTTCACCCCTATCTTTTTTTTAGTGTAGTCATTTTATGATGCCCTTCATCCCTGCACTATGTGCACCATATGTTTAATCTAGGTTTCTTTCCTTCTTGTAATTCCTACATTTTGCGTATTACCACATCCAATTTTTATTTTTTGTTCTTGCTAGATGCACCACTATCTCCATAATTTTCAATCTTTTCCACCTAGATACCTACTTCAAAGGCCTTAACTTTTCTTTGGAATTTGGTTTGTGTAGTTATAAAATGAATCTTACTATGCAATTCTTATACAAACCAGGTTGTTTTTCTTGGCTCGTCGAAATTGAAACTAGACTTATTCATTACATAAGATAACCTCATATCATATTTAATGATAGATTCTCCTAGTTTCTTTTTTATTTCTTTCTGGTCCTAAGTAGTCTCTCCTACACACTTATTTATTTTAAATTCTTGTGTGAGTGCATGACACACTTCTTGTAAATTTTTACACTAATATTTCTTGAATATATAAATTCAAAATCCCTTCTCTATAGTTATCCTATGAGTTTTTACTTCTTTGTATTATCATTTAATACTTCTTGCGCTTCCCATCACATGTCACATGTTAGCAACTAATGCTCAGGGTTAGAAAGCTTTTCATATGGTTGTAAACTGGTATAGGGATCAAGACAATGATATGCATTTCCTCTCATTCCTAACTAGCTTCCTTGATGAATTTGTGTAGTACTATGAATCGTATGTTATTTCTCACTTGGATGATTGTACTTGCGTCAGTAATTACATAATACTTACTATATTTGGGTTTCTCTTATTTAGAATCTTCATATTTTAGAAATATAACTTTATATTTTGGGCTCACATAACTATTATTTTTGCATTCCCCACTCTTGTAATTGTTTCCTCTTAATGTAATTATATGCAATGGGTGTCCACATGATGATAAATCTACTTATCTCAAAAACTCTTCCACACTTATTTATTTTGCTATTGTATATAAAACAGTCTGTACTACAAATGACTGACTTAGCCTTCTTCAAAATTCTTGTATAGTTTCAATTTTCTCCCAATCATTTAGACAAACCCAAGTAATTAATTATTTTTATAGCTCAAGGAACATATATCCTAAAAGAAAGCTACTATAATCTTCTACAGACCTTTGTGGATCTGGTCTAATTTCTTCACTAAAAACTAAATTTTCTTAATCTTCGCAACACCATAGCTTCCATGAAGGATTCTCCAGGTTCAACACCAATTGTTTCATCAATATACTTCTAACTACTTCTAATCCTCTACCTTCACTTTCTTCTTTTGGTTCCTCAATTTCCTACTGGGATTCTCAATAAGGGTCCACGCTTTGATACACACCCTCTTGGTCACTTCAAATTTCTCCCTCAATGTATTATTCAAAATATTTTGGAGGCTCGTTCCCTCATTTATACACTTTCCCTACTCTACTACTACTCATAGTTGGCTTCATCTTTCCCCCATAAATTCTTGAGTCTCTCCATCTATTGCAATGTCTGGCTTCTCTCATCATTCTTTCAATTCTTTTATTTTATTCTCTTTTATCCTTCTCATACACTTCAAGATTCATCTTTAATTTCACCCCCTTCCCCTTAATCTTCATCTTCTAGTATTACATCCCTTTGGCACCTACTCAATTACTCCATATTGCACATAATCGGAACCATATCATTTTCCATAACTATCATCTTCAATAAGAAATGGATTTGTCTAAAAAAATTCCTTACAATGCAAAAAAAACATGATTTGGCATAATCAAATTAACAAAAAAACTAGATAGAAATAGCATTTACACACCCATCAATTTTAGTTTGCATCAATGTTCTACATCACGAGTTCGTAGAACATCCAACTTGTGCAATGTTTCAATTTTTTCCTTCATCCATTCATATTCCTCATTATATTTGCATCTAAAACAATAAAATTCCAGTGGATATAACCAAGTGGTTATCTATTCAAGAATATTGCACCAAAAAATCTCATGAATATCTACATAAATATGCTCCCATTAGATTTTCTCTCTACAGGAATTACCATCATAGTATCTTCATCTTCCGCAAATTGTTTCATCTTCTATTAAAACCATCACTCCACATCTCTTTGTCCCAGCATCCATCTTACCTTTTTTGGGGTCCCAACAATGAAACCATTGTTAGAAGAGATCCTTGGATCATGGCATGAGAACTTACAACAGGTTATAGTCTCGATTGATCTCATAGTCCTTCCACTAAATAGTGCTCAAGGGAAGACAAGAGTTAATTCACATTTGCAAAATAGTTATACAATCAACATAATTCAAGGAAAAAAGAGATAGTGATCAAGAATACGCATTTAAAATAAAACATGAATACTAATTATTGAATCAGAACATGGACATGCTTCAGAATGGAACTTCAAGGAATTAACATAAAATTTAATTAGGATCTAATATCAACATTTTACACAGCTCACTTACATATTTTTATACAAAAATAAGTGATTGTTGAGTTATCAGTCCCTTCTTCTTCCTTTTCTTTATAAAATAGGATCTTTATATTCTTAATATATTTGATAAGATCACTGCATCTTTTATAATTTTCCTTATCTAGATCATGTATATACATTAGGATTTTGCAATCATACAAAATATATTCATTTCAGATTTTTAATCACTTTTACACTCCCACAAATAGGTAAATTTGGTTGTTTTTGTTTATTTCCACAAACTGATTTTCAATACCCTTTTTTGATATTAATATTATCTATAAAGTATGATGTCTTCCTTTGTAATATTTTTTGACCCATTATAGGGCTACAATGTTAGTGTATGCATTGATAACACTAGAGAGGGTGGATTGGTTCAATTGTATGATGCCTTCCTAGTGCATGCATTGATAACACAATGTACACCATCAATATTCCCACATTATGCATATCCAATTATCATTGAATTAAATGAAACAACATTTTTTTATTGAATTTCATCAAAAAAATGGTGTACATTTATTATCCTATCATCACAAATATAATCACCAATCATAGTGTTCCATGTAACTCTATTTCGTTTAAGAATTTCACCGAACAAATTCCATGCGTACTCTATTATGCCATTCTAATAGCATAAGATTATCATTATAATCCACAAGATCAAATCTCATTCTCATTGAGGCATTTCATGAATAGTTGATAAGATTCTTCTATTTTTCGGTTATATGTGTATCCTATAGTCATGTGTAATGAACTGTTACACCAAAACCTTGAGGCATTAGTGAAATCCATACATGAGGATCATATCATCCCACCACACTCTTGCATATCTTGGCCTTGGGTTGGTTTTGTACCCGCACTCCCATATGTGTGAGCCCCACTTCATCGATGTTTAGGCACCTCACGGGCTGTTAGGAATTAATAATATCTAATGCGGAATAATTCCTCAGAATCACAATAATAAGAAGTATGAATAGAATTACATAAATGAAAAATGCACAACACGAAGACAATATTTAACGTGGTTCACCCAATGTGGGCTACATCCACCAAGAACACTTGCTCAGATTTTATTACAAGCCAACAGTCTTCACAATTACAATAATTAGATCTTGTTTGGAGCTGTGCTCAACAAACCCTCCCGAATTCACACTTGAATTCACACACACTATTCACCTTCACAAACACACTCATATCAATCCTATTGTATGTCCATCTATTTATAAGTACATCAATAGGTAGCTAAAGAGGTGGTTTTACAAAATAATGGATACTAAAAAACCATGGGCCCAAAAACAGCCCATAATGGTTACCCATTACCCATGGGTTAATAAACCACCCATGAAAATTTGCTTCGGGGGCTTCACCCCGAACCCCCTTGACCTACTCACCGCGAGCGGGACCACCATAAAAATATCTGAGTGTAACACATGGAAGGTGTACCAAACTCTAACATGAAAACAAGCTCCACAAACATAACAATCTCCCACTTGGAGACTGATTTCCACTGAGCAAGCTTCTCAACCCTTCACTTTCATCCATGAAGGCCAACCAAAGCTGAACATAGCTTTAGTTTATCCCTTGTGACCACCTTGGTCATCATGTCTGCAGGATTCTGACTAGTATGAATCTTCTCCAACTTCAACTTATCTTCCTCCAAAGTTGTCCTGATGAAGTGATATCTCAATTGTATATGCTTCATCCTAGAGTGGAAAGAAAAGTTCTTAGCTAGGTGTATAACACTCTGACTATCACTATGCAACTTACATTCCTCCTACTTATGCCCCAACTCCTTAAGCAATTGTTGTAACCAAATCATCTCTTTACTTGCCTCTGTGGCAGCAACATACTCAGCCTCTCGTGGTTGATAAAGCCACTAGCTTCTGTAGTCGTGAAATCCAACTCACTGTTGTCCCACCTACAGTGTAAATATAACCTATCATGCTCCTCTTGTTGTCTACATCTCCAGCCATGTCTGAATCTACATAACCACGTAAAGTGGTGTTTGATCCACTATAGCAAAAAACTTTCCCCATGGTCCCTCTCAAATACCGAAGGATCCACTTTACTACTTGCCAATGCTCTTTACCTGGATCACTCATAAATCTACTCACAGCTCCCACTGCATGGGCAATATCAGGCCTAGTGCACACCATAGCATACATCAAACTGCCAACCGTTGATGAGTAAGGTACCTTGGACATCTGGTTTCTTTCTTGCTTTGTCTTGGGACACTGCTCCTTTGATAACTTAAAATGGCCTGCCAAAGGAGTCCCAATTGGTTTAGCATCTGCATGTTAAACCTATCCAATACCTTCTTAATGTACTCTTCTTGAGATAAAGTTAGCTTCCGTTCCTTCCTATCCCAAGTTATCCTCATACCAAGGATTTTTCTGGCTACCCCCAAATCCTTCATATCAAAGGATTCACTTAGTTGTTTCTTGAGTACTTTTATTTCCTGCATGTTTTTACCTGCAACCAACATGTCATCAACATACAAACACAGGATAATATAACTTCCATCCTCAAATTTCTTTGTATACATGCAATGGTCAGAATGACATCTAATATAACCTTGCTCCATCATGAAACTATCAAACTTCTTATACCATTGATGTGAAGCTTGTTTCTGGCCATACAAGCTCTTCTTTAGTTTGCACACCATCTCCTCTTTACCTTTGACTTCATATCCTTTTGGCTACTACATATATAGCTCCTCCGCTAAATCACCATGGAGAAATGTAGTCTTTACATCTAACTGTTCTAAGTGCAAGTCTTCTTCGCCACTATTCCAAGAGCATTCGATAGAAGTCATTTTTACTACGGGAGAAAAATATCATCAAAATCTATACCTTGTTTCTATGCAAACCCCTTAACCACCAACTAGGCCTTATATCTTTTCTTTCCTCCTTCGTCTTTAACTTTGTACACCCACTTGTTCTGCAATGCTCTTTTGCCTTCTGGTAGCTTCACCAAATCCCAAGTCTGGTTCTCCATGAAAGACTTATGCTCCTCATCCATGGCTTGCTCCCACTTTTCTGGCATCTACCTGCATTGCTTCATCAAATCTCTCGGCTCTCCACTATAATGAGTAATAAATAATAAAGAGAAGGAGAAAAACATTTCAGGTTCTTTTCTTACCCTAGAAGACCTCCTCACTGTAGGAGTTTGGGGTTCCTGTTGAGTAGGTTCCTGAACTAATTCATGGGTCACTGTCCCATCCGGAAGATCATCTACCACTACATATTCTTTCTTGGATTCTTCCTTGTTTTCCTACAACTGTTTCTTATACATGACTTTCTCATTAAAGACCACATCCCTAGACCGAATGATTTTCTTGTCCTTAATACTCCAACATTTAAATCTAAAGTCATCACCACCATAACCAATAAAAGTGCATTTTTCTGATTTAGCCTCTAGCTTGGTCCTATCATCCTTGTCAATATGAACAAACACCTCACATCCAAAGACTTTAAGAAATGAGTAATTGACTTTCTTACCATACCAAGCCTCCTCAGGTATGCCTCCATCCAAGGCACTTGAGGGTCCTCTATTTATCAAGTACACAGTTGTGCTCACCGCTTCTACCCAAAAATAAAGAGGTAGTCATGCATGTATCCTCATGCTCCTAGCACGTTCCATTATTGTTCTATTCATCCTTTCTGACACCCCATTCTGTTGTGGGGTTCTGGAACCGTCTTTTGCCCTGTGGATTCCATTCTTAGAAAAATAATCATCAAATTCATTGTTGCAATACTCCCCTCCATTATCTGACCTGAGACATTTTAACTTAAGACCTATTTCATTCTCTACCAAGGCTTTCCATTTAACAAAAGTATCAAATACATCATATTTGTTTCTAATACAATAAACCCAAACTTTCCTTGTTGCATCATCAATAAAAGTAACATAATAACTTGAACCCCAAGAGATGATACCTGAGCTGACCCCCACACATCAGAATGTACCAGCTCTAACTTACTCTCTTTCTTCGTAGGTCCAACCTTGAGAAACCTTACTCACTTTTGTTTCCCATATATGCAGTTCTCACAGAAATCCAAACCTGTTTATGTATATCTAGGAAAATTCTTCTTTATGATGTCCATGCCCTTATGGCTCATATGACTGAGCCTATAGTGCCATAATGTTATATCTGCATCTGAAGCCACAAGATTAAAATCATTAGTACTATCAGTGGATAAATACAATGTTCCAACCTTCTTACCTCTGCCACCACAAGAGAACCCTTGGTAACCTTCCAAGAGTCAATTTTGTAAATATCACAAAGTATAACCATCACTTCCCAATTGCCTCGCTTGATATCAAATTTCTCCTTAATGTAGGCACATGTCTGACATCCTTCAATAGCCATGTATTCCCATTTTGCATCTTAACCTAAACATAACCTTTTCCAACTATACTGCAAGGCTCATCATCACTAAGAAAAACATGCCCAAAATCCCCTTGAACATAATCAACAAAATAATGTCTATGTGGAGTAGCATGAAAAGAAGCCCCTGAATCTAAAACCCAAGATTCAGTAATATTATGCAAAGAAAGAATCAAAGCATCCTAGCATACATTACCCGATGCCACATTTGCCTCCTTGTTTTCTTCATGTTGTTTCTTCTTATCTCGAAGCTCCCAATAGTCCTTCTTTGCGTGCCCAGACTTTCCACAATTCCAACATACAATCTTGCTCTTGGATTTTGACCTTGCCCGATCTTTCGATTTTCCACGGTTTCCTCTATTCTTTTGTCTCCCTCTAGTTTCCATTGTCAAAGCATTCCCTGAAGTAGAAGATTCCCGGAGCTTTTTCTTTGCATTTCCTCACTTAGAATCACCCCTACAACATCCTCAAACTTCAACTTTGAGTTAGCTGGAACCGAGTTGCTTACCGCCATTACCAGGCTATTCCAACTTTCAGGTAAAGAGCATAGAATTAATAAAGCCCTAACTTCTTCATCAAATTCTATTGTAACCAAAGCTAGCATATTCACAACCGTATTGAAATCATTTAAATGATCTACTACTGAACTATTCTCAGACATCTTCATATTAAACAACTTTTTCATTAAAAATATCTTGTTAGAGGCAGAGGGTTTTCATACAACTTCCCTAATGCATCCATTAGATCTTTTGTAGTCTTTTCCTTTGAAACATTAAATAATACCGAAGATGCAAGACACAGCCGGATTGTCCCAAGTGCCTTCCTATCCAGCAAATCTCATTCCACATTTGTCATGCTCGAGGGTTTGTTCACCTTCTCAAACAACGGAGTATAAAGATCCTTCTGATAAAGGTAATCTTCCATCTACATCTTCCAAAGACTAAAATTCTTCCCGTTGAATTTATCAACCCTAGATCTTCCATCATCTTCCATAGCTCCCACTCAAGCTAAAAACTTTCCCTGCGATTCAACACTTCAGCAAACCAAACCAAGCTCTGATACCAATTGTTAGGAATTAATAATATCTAATGCGGAATAATTCCTTAGAATCGCAATAATAAGAAGTATGAATAGAATTACATAAATGAAAAATGCACAACACGAAGACAATATTTAATGTGGTTCACCCAATGTGGGCTACATCCACCAAGAACACTTGCTCAGATTTTATTACAAGCCAACAATCTTCACAATTACAATAATCAGATCTTGTTTGGAGCTGCTCAACAAACCCTCCCAAATTCACACTTGAATTCACACACACTATTCACCTTCACAAAACACACTCATATCAATCCTATTATATGTCCATCTATTTATAAGTACATCAATAGGTAGCCAAAGAGGTGGTTTTACAAAACAATGGGTACCGAAAAACCATGGGCCCAAAAACAACCCATAACGGTTACCCATTACCCATGGGTTAATAAACCACCCATGAAAATTTGCTTGGGGCTTCACCCCCGAACCCCCTTGACCCACTCACCGGCGAGCGGGACCACCGTAAAAATATCCGAGTGTAACACATGGAAGGTGTACCAAACTCTAACATGAAAATAAGCTCCACAAACATAACAGGCCACGATTACATGATGTAACCAACCAAGTGGGATTCAAACACGACTGATTACTCTGATACCAAATGTAATGAAATTACTTAAATATATTTGAATATCAACAACAATAGAACGCCAAAGAACTCCAAAATATTGATAAATCATCACAATATGCAAGCATAATGACTTATCCACTTTGAGGGGAAACCTCCAAGCCATACAATAAAACTCAAGTGCTCAATATAATGATCATATCCTACTCTCTAACTCCTATATATACCCTACTATACTATCCAAATCCCTAAGGCTGGCCCACTAAGCATATGAATGGATAAATAAAGATGGTATGACATGATAAGAGATTATGTTAGCCACAAGTCGGCTATCCATATCCCAATATATGACCTAGGGTTAAGGGCGTAGTATGCCTTTCCCCTTCAAAGAAACAATTTCCCCAATGTTGGCCAATTCTAGATGTTTCTTCACATAAGTGCAATCCTTAATGTCGATGATAGTTGGATGTTGGTACAAGAAATCCTCTTCCTCCCATATTTTTGTTGCCTTGTCACGAATCTTCTCCTTGATTTGATACTCATGGATTACCTTATTTTTTAGTGTGCACTATGTTCTTTGACTGCTTGAACCTTTGGGTGGATCTTCAAGGTTGATATGGTGGGTGGTGGCTGGAAATGAGGAGAGATTTTGGAAAAAATATCTTTCTTAGGTGTCTTGACTAATGGCATATCCTCAACAATAACTAAATATTTTTTCTCCTCTTTTTAGAATGTGGTGGTATGTAGGTTAGAGGTTATTTATATTTCATTGAAAACATTTGTGATGTAGGCCCCTTTGATGATCTATATTTGATGAGAGCTCACCCTTTGAGGAGACTTTACATGTAACCCTGTCAACTCAAACATATTTCCTTGTGAACAAAAATGCATGAATAATTCTTGGAAGTTCATTTCAATTGTTCCCAAGGTTGAGAGCCATTGGAATCCCAAAAATATTTGCTTCACCCATAGGAATAGTAAACATAGGGGAATCTATCTTGTAGTCTCCCATATCAAGTTTGATATTATGGCATTTCCTGAACAATTAATTGTACCTCCATATACAACCATGACCTAAAATTTTGGGGTTGGATAAAATAAAAATTCAAACATGCAACCAACTTATTATTGATAAAATTATGTGTGATTTTATATTCAATCAATAATGTTACTTGATGTTCCTTTAAATGACCCCTCACCTTGAGGGTTTGTGGGAGATAACACCTGACAATGCATGACAAGAAATCGTAAGTTAGGAATCTCCAAACCCTAGTTCATCCATAACCTCGATTTATTTTTCTTCATCATTAATGGCCTTTATGTAGAACAACTTCATTTCAACACATCAATGTCCTTTATTGTATTTTCCATCACAATTAAAACATAATCCTTTTTCTCTTCTCTTCAATTTGTTGAAGAGTCAATCTAGTAGGTTAAGGGAGTGATGGTGTGGGACTGTTAATATTTTTATATGTGTTAACTTCATTAGAAACAAATTTTTCCTCTACACTACGCGTCATGATAATAGATTCATAAACAGTGAGAGGATCAAACATTCATACCTCATGTTGGATGTGATCCTTGAGACCTCCCAGGAATAGATCATTTAGATTGTCATATATAATTATATCCACATACAATGACAAGCTCTAAAGTTGTTGAATATAATTGTTTACTAACCCTATTTACCTTATCTTTACCGATTGGCTAAAGTAGTTCTCAGCCACACTACTAAAATAGTGCATTTGCATCTCCTCCATAAAAATTGACCAAGTGTCGTTAAGAACCTTCTTCTTATTTTGAGTACACAACCAATGATACTAAGTGAATTGTTATGGTTCCAAATACAAGGATTTTATACCTTCTGTCCATTTTGGACTTGATGAAGATTAAAAAATTATCCATTTGGTTAATCAAGGTGATTGGATCATTCCCATTGAACTTGCGCATTTCCACTTTTGGGATATTGTTACGCCATTGGCTATAAGATCCACCAAGTTGTGCAGATGATCCTCCTTGGTTGGAGCTATTTTTATTTGTGTGTGCATTGCTTGAGGAATCCATGTAACTTGAATGGAAATTATTGTTATAATTCATGCATGAGCTCAACAGTAGAAACTCCTTCTTAAATGACTCATATTCTATTTTCATGTCACCCTTCACTGTTTTCAATCTATTGTCTAATTCTAACATCACTTCACCCTTCATTTGTCTTCAAGTTATGACCAAAATATTCCAGCATATTGTTCATTTTATTGTTCACCTTGTCCTCAAGTTAGAAGACTATCTTTGATGCCCCGAAGCTGAAAATTCAAAATCCACATCTTCCTTATTGAGATTTTTACCCTTCCATTGGCCTCTAGTTGATCTCCTTGTCATGATGTAGGGTTTGTGTCTTGGGATATCAAGGTTAGGGTAGAAATTTAGGGCTTGGGGTTTCTAAGGTTATTATCTTAATAGGGAGAAACTTAGAGAACAAATCCTAGCTAATTTTAGGAAATATTTCTGAAAATATAATAAACTTAGAAAAATTCCCAAAATTATAGCATAAATAGTGAATTTTTGAAAAACCCTAAATGATAGAACTAAATTGCAAAACAATTCAAAATCTTGAAATTTGGAGAGGATCTTACTCGGGTGAATTCAAAACACCAATAAAAAATTTCAAAAAAAATCACTAACTTTTTTTGAGATATAGTCGAATCTTCACAATTAGGGTTTTGACGTAGTTCTAGCCAAGATAAGTTCTGATACCACTTGTAATGAACCATTACACCAAAACCTCAAGGTGTTAGCGCATCGTTAATATTCCCACATTTTGCATATCCAATTATCATTAAATTTCATGAAACTACATTTCATTCCTGAATTTCCTCAAATAATTGGTGTACATCTTCTATCATATCATTATAGATAGGATCGATAATCATAGTGTTCCATGTAATCTAGTTCATTTAGAAATTTAACCAAACAAATTCCATGTGTACTCTATTGTGCCATTCTAATAGAATAATGTTATCATTGTATTCCATGAGATCAAAACTCATTCTCATTAAGGCATTTCATTGAATAGTTGATAAGCTTCTTCTATGTTTTCATTACAAGTGTATCCTACAATCATGGCATTTCGTGATCCCAAGTTTCTTTCTAGCATTTGGTCAAATATTTGCTTTACCTTCATCATCCTCCCATTTTGTGTATAGCCTGAAATCATTGTAGTCTATGAGATAGCATTTCTTGTACACATTTTGTAAAATAGTTGGCGTGCAACTTTAGTTTGGTCATTATGGGAAAATTTTGAAATCTTTGAAGTTTGGGATAAAATATTGAAATCCTCTCTGGATTGCAAACAATATTTGTAGTTTGAAATACAAGAAATAGATACAACCATTAGCGTATAATTTTATAGGCACTTAACATGTTGTTAGGCTTTGTAGATCATCATGTTTGCAACTAAAGTTTGGAAGCTTAAATTTGTATTTTATATAACTCCGTATTTTTTAGTTAGTTTCATTGGGATTTAAGTACAAAGAAAATATATTTTCTTATTTTATCAAAACACAAGGTTTTTGTAGAGAGCAACAATTTGGTCCAAGTAGGCATTACAAAAAAATGTCACCAACAACTAGATCAAAGTCTAAGGAGAAGTTTGCATACATGGATCAAAAGGTGTCTTCTAAGCAATGAGCAAAAAATGGTGGTACTCATACGAGTGTGCACTATCCTATGCTAGGAACATTTCATATGTTGTAGTTTGCACTCAATAACTATTTTATTATAGGGGCTCAATATAGAATGTGTAGTTTAAAAATATAGATGACATTGAAGAGAATTCTTGTTCTTTTGGCACTAATACATAATTTGATTTTATTTCCAACAATGGTAGTTGCTCTAGTGAATCAAAAGTTCAAAAGGACAAGCATGAGACAAATAGGTTAGAGAGTCAACCTGGCTTGGTAGGTGGAAATGATAAAAAGGAAAAAATATGTCACAAGAATGAAAAGAAGCATCAACATCATAAAGAAAAATGCACACATGAACTAAAGGATCGATGCACGGACTATCTCATGTCTAAGAAATCAGAAGCACCTTTATCATCAATTTGTGGCTATGGTATTTTCATCAGACTGAGCCACTATGGCCCTTATATTTATTTCTATTTTTCATAAATACCTAGAATAATAAATTATTTCACTTTATCAAGGTATTGACAAGATTGTGGTGTCAACATATACAAATCGGTATTTCATTTGCCATGGTGAACACAATTTAAGTGGAATTAGTGCATCACATATTGACGAAGGTTGTTATGAAAAGTGTGATCTTTTGCAACAACCAACAAAACAAATATTCAAATATGTTTATTTAGTGAATGTAGAAGTAAAATAAATTATACAACTACAATTATAAACCGAAAAAACTAATCCTATCCTGACCCATGGTTTTTACTCATCTTCTCTTTCATTGTTTCTTTTGTAATATCCCCTTTTCAAAATTAATTAATTCTCGATACCTAAACCCTATTTTTGTTATTTTGCGTAGGCTAAGGGGTGATTAAAAGAGGGAAAATAAATAAATTAAGAGGTCTAAGGGTATTTTTATATTTTATTTGGAAAAGGGACACTTAAAATATATTCAAATAGCTGAAATAGAATGAAATAATAATATAAAGATGTACTTCTATTACTTGGCGTCAAAGTCAGAGTTTCTAATTAAATAAAACATTATATAATGGGGGCGCCAAGTATAAAATGCGATGCATGAGGATGAAGTGAAGATCAAGCCTTTAATTTTGCATATTCCTATTATTAGGAAGGGGCACCAACTTGAGGTGAATAAAGTCATTGTTTTTGGGAGCATGCATGTACAAAACAATATTTGTCATCAGGGTTTAAAATTGAGCCCGTCACAACCCTTCCAAAGGCCTCAAACTCGTTAGAAAAGGGTGGGTAAAAATTTACATGTCAAAAAAAATAAAATGTAAAAATCATTTGACAATAGAGAAGTGCAAGTTACTTTAAAACTGTCAAAAGAAGGGCTATGGTGAAAAATGATTGTCAACAATTTGTGTGAATTTTTAAATCTTAAAAATATTTTTGATGACTTCTACAAACAATCACCTCCAACTTTCTAAGATTTGTGTGTGACTCATAGATACATTAGACAAGACGTATTAAACAATTATCAAAAATTTTAAAATAATAAATATACTACTATTATAATACTATTAAGGTCAAATCCCAAGTTTCTAGCAAGTTGGTGATGTCATCAATGAATACTTGAGCAAAAATACCTAAAAACCAAATATTTAATATTATCATTTAGGGTTATGGCCTTTGCTTGGGATTCATTCAGACGTTTTATCTATCGCCTTATATTTTTTTGCTTCTTTGTTACATGAGCCATCTTGAGAGGCAGAGAATAAAGCTAGGATCGAATTGTACACAAATATCTTCTTGCTTGGGAGCATGCACAACATGATTTGGAACAAATCAAGTGTCAGGTGGCCACGAGCTCGATATGGGTTGAGATAGATATATGAGGTGGGGGCAGAGCTTGGAGAAAAGTGTTCAACTGATCTCAAAAGGTGACTTCAATTCGTGACTCGCAATGTAGGGTGTCGAGAAGTCTCTATGGGAGCCATGTTGGTGCCAAAGGGCAGGATGGGCTCGCAATGGTCTTGATCCAGATCACCTAGATCAGTTCAAGCTCGGTGTGTAGAAAAGCTAGGGGATGAGATGATTAGATTAGCTCGGTTTGTATGCAACAAAGGAGCTCGAGGAAAAGGTAGTTAGGGCTTACTTTTAGGCAAAACAAAGGTCGAGTCACTTGAGGAGCTCACACATTATGACCCTTGCAAAGAATAACAGAGTTAAGTGTCGAGTTGTTCCCTAATGCAAAGGTTGATTGGACCTATCCAAGATGGCAGAATGCAGGGCGAAGGAGATAAGCTCTTTGTAGAGGGATCGAGCATGCAAAGATAAGCTTCTTTGTCCATTGAAACCACCCCTCCAAGTCATCATTGGTATCTTCTCTCTAACCATTTTTCAATAGCATTGATGTGGAGGCCAACAAGAACAATTGTGCTTAAGACAATGCGGCTCAACTATATGCCTAAGGAGTTGAGGAAGAGGGTTGTGGATAGATTCGAGAGGATTATGAAGGGTGAGTGTGTTTAATGGAGTAGTCTAATATGGCAATACATCATTTGTGTGTAGTAGATTTGAATGCATATTGTGTATGAGGTGAAGCTCTTGGCTGTGAAATTTGACCAAGAATATCTCGATGTATTTGTCGGTGACATAGTTAGTGTGGGTGTTTCAATGTATAGATGCACATTTTCTTTAATTTAATTCAAAAAAATCTAATTTAATGCATTTTACTAGTTAAAATTTATATGGGTTTTAATTTTAGTGGTTAAAATCTGATTTTTTTTTCTTGAAGTTATAAGAATCCAAATGGGTTTTAATTTTAGCACTAAAATCCAAGTAGAAGCTAAAGTTATTTATTTTATTATTTACAATTTTTTTATAATGATTTTGATAAGAGATTCCAATGTCCACATGCAATTTGATGGTTTTTGTTTGTTTATTGATTTGCATTTCTTCTTGTTTGAATTCAATTGTTTGTTATGTATTTATTTATGTAATACATAAAGATTTATTGTAATTACGATGATTTTTTAAAAATTAAGATATTGTAAATTTGGACTTTCATTACATCATAATTTTATTATTTTACCAGTTTAAATGCATCTTATTTTTACACCATTATGATTGAGGGGTCATTTTGTTTGGATAAGTGAATTTTTCCTTTTACTTAAGGTGCCAATCAACTTGTACTTATTTTATAAAAAAACAATATCTTATTTTTAAAAAAATCTTAATTTTTGTAACGTGGATATTTAATTTATTCTTGTCATATGAAGTGTAAGATATTCATAGTTTTGTGACTTGGATACTTGATTTATTCTTGTCTTATGAAGCGTAAAATATTCATACTACTTTTCATCATCAAAGCGCTGGCCCTATAGTGGCCTTTCACAATAAAGTTGACCGGCCCCTCAAATTTTATCCACAATCTTATTTAATATATACATTTATAAGATCAAATATTACTTTTTGTTTAGATAAATATTATTTTTTATTAATAAATGTTGATTTTAAATTATTTTAGACGTACGTTAAAAATTGGGCCGTCAACAAATTTTGATTTGGCAGGAATAATGAGGTGTTTTGAAAAACCAGGCCTCAGAAAGCGAAGAGGCAACAAACCCTTTACACGCGGAGAAACTAAAATGACACTCCTTGGATTCTACCTGCAAATCATGCCGACTACAATAGTGAAATGTACGCGCGAGGCTCAAATTCACCACGACCACAAACCGTTTTATGTTGTCAAATCCCACCTGTAATTCTTTTTAAGAATATCACACAACCTGACAAACCGTCTTTGCCGTACGTTGATGGTAACAGCAAGAAATAATAATATAAGAAGCAGTTTGTCATGCAACAATAATCATTCTTGATCTGAAAAAAAAAAAAAAAAAAAGACACGATGATTGTTTCTACTCGGCGTTGCAACTGCCAAAACCAAAACGTGAGGGTTTCCTTTGGGAAGCCTAAACAGAGGTATCATATTCATGATGCAGTTGCCCGCAAGACCGAAGTAGCAAATGCTGCAGTTGCCTGCAAGACCCAAGTAGCAAATGATGCAGTTGCCCACAAGACTGAAGTGGCATCTGTGATTGAGAAAAGCCGAAATGTGAGGGTTTTCTTTGGCATATTCGAACCTGAGGAGGGTGTGACATTGATGATGCAGTTGCCCACCTCACCAAAGTGGTAACTTTGTTTGAGGAAAGCAGTTACATCAACGTTGCCATTATCAAGTGCGAAGACAATTCATGGGTATGTATTTATGCCTGCACAGAGTTAAATGGAGTTGAATTTGACAGCTGTTCAGATCTGATTTTAGACGTAAAATACTTTGTAAATATTTGATATAAGTTGTCACACAAACTCATATTTAAAACGTGACTGTTAATTTTTATATAGATTTGTATATAAATTAAAAATATATATGTAAATATATATTTAAAAAAAAGATATAATCAACGTTGCCATAAAAATAATCTTGTTTTGTGCTTTTGAAGGGTAGTGTTGGAATATTACGCCTGAAAATTGTTTGACAGGCATAGGTGGTTGTCAAATTTAACCCCTGAACTCAGCTAGTCTAGGCACAGTTGGGTGTGGGTTGGTCTTACATGTTTTAAGCTACCCTGCAGTATAAGCACAATTCCTTTGCACAGAGTTAAATTTGACAGCCATTTAGATGTTTTTCATTATTTTAACCGTAAAATACTTACAAATATTTAAAATTATACATAAATGTGCATATTTTAAGTTTCACCGTCATTTTTATTAGATTTATATGTAAAATATTATATATTAAAATAATTAAATATATATAAAACTATAGATTCTATATTTTGTTAATAATATTAACATATTTTCCAAAATTACCATCTCCTAAAAAATTGTTGCACAGGCATAGGTGGCCGTTAAATTTAACTCGTGTAAATTCCCACCGGAATCGTTTGAATTAGATATTACTTGTGTTCTCTTGCAAGGTTTTCCTTCTGTCTCTTTTCATTTCTCGATGACTGTATGGTTTTTATTTAATTGTTTCTTATATTGCAAATACTCCCTGTCCAGAAATTGGGACTTGAACCCATGACCCATTACATAGGAATTACTGAGCGTTCTACCATTAAGCTACCAGGCCTTTATTGGTTTTGGCTTTACAAGAGTGTGAACCTCCATTTATATGGAAATCTCAAGGAAGTATAAGAGGTTCGATGCTTTGTTTAAGACGCCCATAATGAATCAAAATTAATAAGCTGCAATCACCGACCAAGGCAGCCTTCTAATGGATGAAACCTAGAATGGGAAAGCTGAATCTCCCATGTACACTTCAACACAGTTCGCTAACACTTCCAAAGTAGGTGTTTAATTGTAGTTGGCCTCCTGCATTGTTTCTTGCATCCCTTGGTAAAATACCATTATCAGCCATTTTGAGTGCTCAACTTGTAAGGGACCCTTTGAGACCAAACATTGACCAAGCTAATTGTTTACCTACCCCATCTCTGGTTCAAAACAGGAGGCAAAGGCATATGCTTATGCATTACTTGGGAATGCTTTCTACAGACGAACTCAAAAATGATTTATCATGTCTTTGGTAAAGCTTTCTGCTGCTGAACTTGATCCGTATATAATAAGCCCACATATACGGATTTATAATTTGTTTGCACAAATCATAAATAGTCTATGACTGAACACTATTGACCAGTAATGTACAGATTTATTACCATGTCTATGCACATTCATTTCTAATTTACTTGCACAAATCATACTTAGTCTATGACTGAACACAATTGGTAATGTACAGATTTATTACTATTGTCTATGCACATTCATTTCTGATTTATTTGCACAAATCATACTTAGTCTATGATTTAACATAATTGGTAATGTACAGATTTAGTACTATGTCGATGCACATTCATTCTTAGAATTTATTAGCACAATTCATACTTAGTCCATGACTGAACATGATTGGTAATATACAGATTTAGTATGTCCATGAATCCATGTACATTCATTCTTAGATTAGCTCATATTGGCAAGATTCACAAGGGAAAGGAAATTGAACATGAAAACATGGAAAAGTAACATATAACACCACACACTCTACACTTAATACATAAGATCTACCATGGAGAAACCCACTGTGGGAAAACTCCCCCAAGAAGGACTGTACCTCCAATTCCCTATCGCCAGTGAATGCAAGGCTATAAGCTCACGAGGCTATGGCATACAACCAATATCTATCTCCCTTGTTCCACATCCAACAATCTATGTTCTCTGATGTCTCTCCTTCTCCTATGCTCTGCAAACTTCACTCCAACTCAACATGACTCTAGATGATTGTTCAAGTCCCCTTCAAGACTCTCTTTTAACCAAGGCATGCTCAAAGTCCCACACAAAAAGTTCCTATAGATGTACCGACCGAATAGACGACATACCAACGATCTATGTTTTAAACTCACTCCAAGCTGGACAATTGGTTTTAGCTTTTGTCATATTCAGGACACGTTCGGTTCTGGATGAACAAAGCCATTGCTAGTGTTCTGTTTACAAGTTCGTTTGTGCCGGAACATTTCTCTGTTGTCTGTTTTTGCAGACAGGTCTGGTCCTCAACAAACTCGTCCTGTGTTCTTAAAGACATGCTTGGTCCAGCACAAACCTCTCTTTGACTTCTTGTTACAAAACAGAACCTTCAAGAGGCTTTCTGAAGCCTTCCTACTTTTTCCCAGATGCTTTGCAGCCCTTGGCAACATGCTTAGAATGTATATACAATTCTGCCTTAGGCATTGCAAGTCTTTAGAGAGAACAAGTTAAATGGTGCTCTAAAGGACTTACAAACCTCTTAAGTCTTTTACAACACATACAACATGAATGAAGTGGATTTACATTACAACTAGACCCAGCTTAGATCACTGGCTAATAACAAGGCTCCTCCAATCTGTCCTTTCATCTTTATTATCATTATATTAGTTCTTGATGAGGTTCATTTTCTGCTTGGCCTTTTCACCTCAAACGGAGTGATATTGCAAATACATTGTCTTGATTTTCTAAAATCAAATAGGTTTGGGGGTTAAACGCCGAATAGGATTGAAGGGTAAATCATGCTCTTCCCTACTCCTGCACCCTAAAGAATCTCAAGTCAACCAACTTATCACCTCCTGCCAGGCCTTTTAAAACTGCACACCCTTGGACCAACACCAACAATATCACACAACTTGGACTGTCCATGTACTTCAGCAATATCACTGCTCTGAGAAACTTCCAAGGACATCACTGTTAGAGAAAGCCTACCACCCATTTGGCAATCAGACACAATTTTCTTTATATGTGCTGTTTGCCCATAGTACAAAAATGCCAAGTAATAAGAAGTGGGCCAATACTAAATATGTGTATCCCTGTCTCGTCAGGGTCTATTACAGTGGCATTTCCTATAACGGATTTTAATTCCATATTATGGTGATATTGTTTTGGCATTTTATTTCTACTTTTTTGTGAGGCACCCCTCTTTAATTAGGCTGGTTTATATAGCGGCATTTCGCTACAATAGGGTTCGACATCAATAATCTCTCTTCCGAATTCCATTACTGCATTTTAATATATTACTTTGTGGTATTGTCAATGGATTTACTTAACTGTTTTCAATAGTTTTCTTTGAAGACTCAAGAGGGAAGTTGATTCAGACAGAAGATAATTTATATCTGATAGCACTTACATTTTCCTAATTCGGTTTTGCAATTAATCTGTGCAGGCAGCTGTTTTCATAGTATGGAAAGGGGAAGGATCACAAAATGCAGAGAATTCAGCCTTAAATCTCCCCCAGGTGTGTATAAACATTCATTAACTGAACTGGGCACCATCTGGTTAAATGTTTCTATTATCTTTGTTTTCTTAATAGGTCTACATAGGTAAAAATTATCAACCAAGCTTATTGAGAACCATTAAACAAAAACAATTGACTGCAGAATGCTAAGTCAAAAATTAAGAAAGATGTAAATTAATTTCTTGATGGATTCTGCAGGCAGCAGCCTTCACCAAGGGATTAAAGTGTGCAGTGAGAACAGTGGAGTCAGGGTGGTTTCAGCCGAGCTCCCAACAAACAAGCCAAGGCATTCCCTTTGCACAGCTCTCCCTGGGAGATATTGTTAGCATCCGAAGAATATATTGCAGCTGGAAAAAACAGGATGCGCTCTCCTACTCCTGCCTCGCCATTCTCAGATCATATTTCAACCGCCTCAAAGGCATAATTTCCTGTTCATTTTATGATTCATTGGATGGGAAACAGATAATTGGTTTAGGAGTATGGGATGGCATAGAATCAGCGTCGGCTCTATTAAAACATCCTGACAAAAGCCCTGGGCTGACGTACTGGAAAGATATGGCGGAAAAGAAGCTGAAGTACCATGTATGCCAGGTTGTTTATGTCAGCTCCACAACTCTGAACAAAAATTCTAGTCCGGGCTTTCGAATATAGTTTTGGGTTGTCTGGTAGGTTGTGGTCTAGTGGTTGAGACAGGGCATCTTCCATGAATATGTAGGCTTGGATCACTGTGTGTGATACACAATGCAATTGGTTAAGTGTACATAATCAAGTGTTCTACACCTAAGATAGGTGGAGGTTATTGTATATTCGCAGAGTTATGTACTTGTTTCCTTTTATAAGCTTCCTCTTTCCTAGAAGCTTCCCTGTACACTTTATCTTCACCTGGAAGTGGAACCAGCATCGACTTTCTCCACAAGCTTTTTTCTCTCTTGTTTAGAAGCTTCATTTTGTCCAGAAGCTTCTTTGTAATCCATAAATACATAATACACTGGAGTTGGTGTGCCAATGTTTACCTTTTGCCATAAGATTCATACTGTTGGGAACTAATGGCTATTGAAAATTTTCGGCATGCATTTTATACCAAAGATTTTGGTGTTCTAGACATCTAATTTTGGTAGGATTATAAGTCATAAAATTGTACCCTTTTTTTAAAAAAGTAAGAGTATTGTGTGATCATAGATTTTTAGTTTAGATTACGATGTTATTGGCATGTTTCTTTTATGGTTGTTCCATGTGTTGTCTTTGTTTACCCCCTCCACTTTTTCCCTTTTACTTTCCTACTTTTCTTCCGATGTTTTGGTGATTCTCTTTGTTTACCCCTCTCCACTTTTTTTCCTTTCACTTTCCCACTTTTCTTCCGATGTTTTGGTGATTCTCTTAGAAATGTTTTTGTACGGTGTCTTTCATTATGTGAGCCCGTCTAATCGTTTCAAAAAAAAAAATTAGGACTTCTTCATTGGTTTTCTCGTTTATTATATGTCATTAGTGTGTTTATATGGTCCTAGTTTGAATTGAATTTTGAATTTATAGAGTTTTATTATGAATTCAAAGCATTACAACAAGATGAAATTTGAAGAATGTATTATTTTTTGAAACATTTGTTCAAGTGAAAAAGTCATATAGAGTAAGCATATAGAGTAAGCATTGAATTACATTGGACTTCCTAATTGAAGCATTGGATCCATACTTGATGTGTTGTTTTCTATATCCCTCACCACCTTCACTTGGATCAGATGATGAGAATATGATCATATTTTGGCAAAGAACAATCAAAGGTCATATTTTTACATTGATATCGGGGATAATTTTAGTGGCGAAAATTCTTAATATGGCGAAAATTTCATTTTAGGGAAATTTGAAAAGGCGATTTTTTCGGAGCGGGTCGGTGTCTTGTTCACCTAAAATTTATAGTACATTTTTTTTTGGGGGTTGGCTTCGCCTACATTTGAAAACATCTCCTATAAAAACCTAGGTGATTCGCCGGGTAGTATACTACGGTACTACCACCCGATACCTTACAAATACCATGAACTCACATACTCTAAGCACCAGAGATTGTTGTTAGCCTGTTAATAGTTTAGAGTTTGGCGACATATGATATTTCCGACGTGCGACAAAGGGGTCAACATTTGACGCGCGACAAGGATATAGTTGATGCACGACAAGGAGGTACTGTAGGCGCGACACTAACAATGGGTTGTTATGTTGTGAGGAGGAGGTATGACAACGGCAGCGCATAGAATGACGCGCGCGAAAGAGTTTGTTGGATATCGCGCATAGAATACGCGACGCTACGAGAGATTTTGTTGGCCAAGGCAGAGAGGGCGAGAGGCTGCAGACGCGACAAGAGATTTGTTGTCGTGCGACAACAAACTTGTTGACGTGCGGCAAGAAACCTCATTAGCGCGTGTCAACAAGTTTGTTGTCGCATGACAACAAATCTCCCGTCGCGTGCTCTGCAACCTTCTCTGTCACACCACTTGAAAATCAGGCAAAAAAATTCATACTGACCCCCAAAAATTTGCCTTCTCGCGAACAGAGCCTGGGGATATTCGCTAGGTATTTTCCACCTTCGATTTCCAAGAGGTCTCTTAAAATGAACCCTAATTGATATATGTTTTGGGTGAGGTGGTCATTGAACACAATTGTGTTTACCATGTAGGGCTTATTTATTTCCCCTAATGTAGCCCTAATTATGTTCATCAAACCTGCTCTATTGTTATAGGAACATGTATTATTTTCCGTTCCTTCATTTTTTTGGTTCTTTTCCCCTCCATGTAAACAACCTTTTGAATGAGTTTACTATCTTTGGTGGTTTGTTTTTCATTTTGGCGTCATTTCTTTATAGCCTTTATTTGTTCACATGAGCTTGATTTTTGTTCAATATTTTACGTTAATTTTGTTACATATCCAACCATGCTTCCAATTTTCTAGGCAATGGTGAAGGAAAGTGATGAAGGCCTTGGCTATGAACATGGACATGTCAATCTATGCATCTAGTGGTGTAATTCCTAGGCGGGCATCAACGTCCTACACGTCACTTGACTTGGATTTACATAGGGAATTGGAGACAATAGAGAGGTTTATGAAGGCGAGCAATAAGTGAAAGGGGAGGGGTTTTGAGGGGGAGATAGTTCACGTGTAAGGCGAATTAGAATGGGGTTGAGGTACATTTTTATGGGTGAGATGACAGGGCTAAGTATGGGCTTTTCAATAGCTAAGTCATCGGTGATGTCGCCACTATGTGGATAATAGCACCTTCGAGAAAAATATCTCTATTATTTGGGTACAACACAACATATTCTTTATTTTTTTACTTTGGTTGTTCTTGGTATGGAATTCATTCATGTTCGTGGTTGTTGACATGATGGGAAAGGTGGAAAGTTCTAAACCTTCAAGGCCAAATGAGTTGGGATATATAATCAAAAAAAGACAATCAGATCTTGGATGGATTGGATTACATCTATTTCCACTCATGAACAACCATTGAATTTCATCTGGCATAATGTTGTCCCATATACGAAACAAGCAATGATTTCTTTCATTGGAAAAAAAAGGAAAATCAATGCAAGTGAAAAACACTTTGATTGATTGGCACTAAGGTCATAACAACCATGACTTAAAAATATTTAATTTGAGAGAAAGAATAGACATCCCTACAAGTTAAATGTAGTGAGAAGTAATCATGTGTATGTTTGTAGAATCATTCATTTTTATGTGTGGAGCAATAAATAGGATATGGGAAGAGAGAAGGCATAAGAATTTATAGGCATGGAGAGAAGAAATGGTGTGCATCCCCTATTAATAGGTGGGGTACACTTCCCTTTGCGAAATGTAGTCTTTACAACTTTATGTGACACTTTATATTCCTTCGAGAAAAATTGAAATGATTTTGAAACATGGCTTATGGAATGTTTTTTGTTCCATGGGATCCACCACCATGGTCAACATGTGTTAAAATTTGTTATGAATAGTCTAAAAAAATATTTTAATACACCACCACCATGGTCAACATGTGTCAAAAATTTTTATGAATCATCTAAAATTTTATTTTAATATATTTTTGCAATCAATTTGGTGATAAATACTTAAACAATCTAACAAAATGTAAAGTAGTCAAAGCCAAGGCCAAAATGCACAGTAAAAAAGCTAAAAATAGAAATTGTACGTGAAATGTACGAAGTGAATGCCAAAAGGGATCTCGTGAAGAAGTGAAACTAGAAGAAGAGAAACAACAGGGGAGGATGAGGGGTTTAGCAAAATATGTTTGACGGTGGAGAAGTGCATGGGAAAGGAAAGAGGAATCGAGGAGCCAATGTGAAAATACACCCTCTAAGAAGTACACCACATGTTTACCATTCGTAAGAAGGAGAAAACATGTGTTGCGAAAGACCCATATGAAACTATCAAGTGAGATAACTCAAAACGCAAGTAATGGTTGGAAAATGTTGTTGAGGCATACTTGTTTGAATTTACAGTTCTTGACTTTATCACATAGTTAGAAAAAATGTAAATGCAAGGGGAATATGAACGCATGTGTCATGGGACATGCCAGGTTAGGAAGATGCGCGTGTACCTACAAAGTTAAGGTAGTGATATCATATAAAATATAAATTAGTTTTTTTCTCCAACTATCAGGTTAACAATTAGTGTATTGCAATATTCACGTGAGTGTAATTTATGTGTAAAGGGAAAAAAATATTAAGGAAAATACAACATTTTCCAAGTTTGGAACCAGACCACAATGATTACTTGTAGAATTTTGTAGCCCTCATTTTCAGTTTTGCAAGGTCAACTAATTACAGGAAGTAGATGCATGGACATGTATCGATAATTGACACCTTCCAACAATTGGTCATACGAGTCAAAGGTAGATCAAGGCTTTGGATTGCATGCCCCACATGTTTTCCACTCGATCATATTATTCCGACCCAAATAATATCTGTGTTGTTGTGGTTAGCACGCTTGGTTGTACATGAGATAATATATCAAATCTAAGCATACATGCAAATAAAAGCGGATCTTCTACCAAAAGAAATATACAAAAAAGAGATATAAATTAACACCAAATTTAACGTGGTTCACCTAGTGTGGGCTACGTCCACTAAGAAACAAGTCAATCTATTATCCAAAGCTTTGACAAGATATATAATGAAGATTTAAAATCTTCCACACTTCTCATATGTACAAGTACTTTCTTTCTCTCAAGCTTTTTCTTCCTCTCCAATAATTCTCTCTCTCACAATTATTCTCACAATAATCAACTTTTGCAAGTTATTCTTAATTCTTATTTCTAAACCCTAGCTTTCATGTTTATATAGCCGTATACAAACTTAGGGCAATTAACCATGCAATTACAATCAATAGATCTGCTTTAATACTAAAAATAGATTTAATTCTCGTGAGTTAATTAAAACACTCATACACAGGTAACCGACGCCGATTAGCCCTAACCGATGTCGGTTCCTCCTTGCCTAACCGATACCGGTCATAGGTGACCGATGCTAATCCCATCCTAACTGGTGATGATTCATCGTGTTTTCTAGAAAGTTTAACATTGCATGCTAATCCGAAGTAATTGAGCTCCACAACTCAACAATCTCCCACTTGGAGATTAATTACTGCACCATACATGTACAACATCATTCTTGGATCCTTCCTTAGCTTTGTTTCTTCCTCCTCAAGTCTCAAACTCGAAGACTAATAGAAGTGGAGTGTATTTCCAATTTCTCCTTTGCTAACGGCTTTGTTAGCATATCCGCAGGGTTCTCACTCATATGAATCTTTTCCAGATTCAACCGCACATCCTCAAATATGGCCGTATGAAGTGATACCTCAATGAATGTGTTTCATTCTCAAATAAACGCTTGAGTTATTTTTCAAATGAATTACACTCTAACTGTCACTGAACAATTTGCAATCATCTTACTCCTTTCCCAACTCTTTCATGAACCTACTCATCCATATCATCTCCTTGCTAGCCTCTGTAGCCGGAACATACTCTCGCCTCTACGGTAGACAAATCCACAACCTCTCGCAATCTTGAAATCTAGCTAATTGTCATCTCACCTATTGTGAAAATATATCCAGTAGTGCTCTTCCTACTATCTAGATCTCTAGCCATATATGAATCAACATAGCCACATAATGAAATATCCAAACCTCCATAGCATAACTGCATGCTAGATGTCCCTCTCAAATACCTGAGTATCCATTGGACTACTTTCCAATGCTCTTTACCTGGATTGGCCATATATCTACTAATCACTCTCATTGCATATGCAATGTCTGGTCTAGTACAAACCATAACATACATGAGACTCCCAACTGCTAAAGCATATGGTACTCGTGTCATGTATTTGACCTCCTCTTGTGATGAAGGACACTGATCTTTGCTCAATTTGAAGTGTCTAGCCATAGGTGTACTAACATGTTTTGCATTCTACATCTTGAACCTTTCTAACACCCTGTAGATATAATCCTCCTGAGACAAATACAATTTCTTGTTCTTCTTGTCTCTGTGTATTTGCATGCCAATGATTATTTTTGACTCCTAAATCCTTCATAGCAAATGTGTGAGCTAGCTTTCATTTAAGCTCACCAATGTCCTGCATACTAAATCCTACAATAAGCATATCATCCACATACAGTAACAAAATAATATAGCTCCCATTTTCAAGCTTCTTGAAATAAACACAATGGTCAGATTCACATTTCAAGTAACTATGCTCATGCATAAAACTATCAAACCCCATGTAACATTGCCTTGGAGCTTGTTTGAGCCCATATAGTCTCTTTTTCTATCTGCACACTAATTTATCCTTACCCTTGACTTCGTACCCAAGCGGCTTCTACATATAAATCTCTTCATCCAAATCACCATGAAGGAAAGTCATCTTCACATCTAGTTGCTCTAAATGCAAATCCTCTACTGCAACTAAACTCAATACAGTACGAATATAAGTCATCTTAACAACAGGAGAAAATATTTCACCAAAATCAATACCTGCTTTTTGTGCAAATCCCTTTACTACAATTCTTGCCTTGTACCTTTTATGTCCACCCTCTTCTTCCTTGATCATGTAAACCCACTTGTTCTGCAATGTCCTCTTACATACTGGCAACTTAACCAAATCCCAAGTCTGGTTATGTTCCAAGGAGTCCATCTCCTCATCCATGTCATGCTCCCATTGCATGTGGGTCTCATCCTGCATTACTTCTTCAAAACTCTTTGGTTCACCATTATCAGTCAATAATAAATAAAATAGAGAAGGTGTAAATCTTTCTGGAGGTTTACTTACCCTTTGTGACCTTCTCACAAGAGTTTGGGGTACCAGAGGCTCATTCTGGACCTCCTGGAAATTTGTATCCAAATTTGTCAGTGACCGACACCGGTCCACCGTAAGCGTTGGTTCTTCTATCGGATGCCGGTTTGGATTCTCTCTAAGCGATATCAGTTCTATTAACCAATGTCGGTCAAGGGTCAACTGACACCGGTTACTGTGTAACCATGTCGGTATTACTTTTAAATCTAAGAGTTCATTTTCATTCACAAACTTCTCAACCGGTTCATCCTTGGGTACCAAAATTTGATCCTTGTACATTCTCTTTTCATTCCATTCAATATCACGACTCTAATAATTTTAGAATTCTCTAAATCCTAAAAATGGAATCGAAATCACCAGATCTATAACCAATGAAAGTACATCTCTTGGATTTTGCATCCAAATTTTCTTATTTTCCTTATCCATATGCACAAAAGCTTACGAACCAAAAACTTTATGAAAAGAAATATCTACCTCTTTTCGGTCCAATCTTCCTCTAGTATTCATCCATCTAGTGAACTTGAAGGCCAACGATTAATCAAATAAACCGTTGAATCAACCGCTTCTTCCCAAAGCGCAAGGGCAATCAAAATGTATCCTCATACTTCTAAAGCACATTCCATGATTGTCCTGTTCATTCTTTCTGCAACACCATTCTTCTATGGTGTTCTTGGAACAATCCTTTCTCTACGTATTCCATTCACTGAACAATAATCATTGAAAGTCTTGCTACATTATTCACCACCATTGTCGATTTAAGGCACTTTAACTTTGAATTTGATTCATTCGAACAAGGGCTTTCCATCTTTTAAAAGTCTCAAAACATCATATTTATGTTTAATACAATAAACCCATACCTTTTGTGTACCATCATGAATGAAAGTAACATAATACCGGGATTCTCCATGAGAATCTATCCGAGTTAGTCCCCACACATCCGAGTGTACAAGCTCTAACCTGCTCCTTCTTAGTTGCCCCAACTCGAGAAATAGCACTCTCTTTTGATTTCCTAAGACACAATGCTCACGAAATCAAGATCTAAATCTTTCAAATCTAATAATTTACTCTTAGCATTTAAGATCTGCATTCTTTTTGACTCATATGGCCCAACCGATTATGCCACATACATGCATCTAAATCAAGTAGATAATGAAGAAAAGGAATCGATAACACAGGTAGATAAATATAATGTTCCTACCTTCTTACCTCTTGCCACAACAAAAGCACCCTCGGTGACTTTCCAAGAGTCTTCAGTAAATGTAACCATGCAACCAACTTCACCTAGTTACCCTGCAAAAATAAGATTCCTCTTGAGGCTTGGCACATGCCTCACATCTTTCAATATCCATGTATTTTCATTCTGAAATTTTAGATGAACTTCCCTTTACCAATAATACTTTAAAGTTCGTCATTACCCAAATAAACATGCCCAAAATTTTCTGGACATAATTTATGAAATAACCCTTATTAGGGGTTGCATGGAAAGAAGCATCCGAATCTAAAACCCATGAGAGTCAATGCATGGTGTTGTGTCCCACTTGTTGTCCCAAAAATGCGATGCAAAATGAGAGATGCGCGGTTTCCAAAGAGGGTTCGCGAATACTCCATTCGTATGAACCCGCTTTCGCGCTTAAGAGACACGTAAGCCGTTATTTTCACGTGGTGAAATTGAATGTGTTCGCGCGAACACCATGTTCGTGTGAATACCTTTCGCGTGAAAGGTGTTCGCGCGAACCCACCTGTTCATATATTGGAGGCGCTGTGGAGGAAATCATTTTCCTCCGCCCGCCTCCTTCGCGCGAAGTTTGTGCAACCGACCAAAGAGCCCACCACACCAGCGAGCCCACCAGCGATGAAGGCCAGCAACGACGAGCCCAGGTATGTTAGCGAAATCGTACACATTTTTTTAGTAAAATTGTAGCCACTAAAATACCATTTTTTGCAAAACCCTGGCAAAGTTTTTTTGGTAAAACCCCATTTTTCTCGTAGAAATGAATTAAATGTGAAGTTCTACTCGAAAATACACGGTTGGCCGTTTTGTATGCTACATCCTTGTTACTTGTAAATGGTCTCTTTGAGAAACTCGAGGGTAATAGGCAATATTTATACCCTTCCATTATGTACGTCCTAATCGAGACAATAAAAAGTATTCTTTTACCGAGTTCGAGAGAAACTTGTTTTTTACAATGGACGATTATACTGTAGTTTCAAGCTAATTTTATCTAGCTTTATTTCTATTAGCTTGATCCACAACTAAGGAAGAATTCATATGGTCATTACTGTACATTTTTCCAAGGTCCTCTTGGTTGCCCCCATTGTTCAATGTATTTTTTGAAGGGCTTCTTTTATGTCTGCAAATTGTAACATAAAGGATCTTTTTAGTTTCTAGAAAAATGAGTATATTGTGTAGCTCATGTTGCCTATGCCATACTAAGATCCCAATAGTGGCATAATTGTTGATTGGAGCCGAGATTGCAGAGTGCCTTTGCGAGAATAATGCATATCATGGAGATATTCCATTTTCACAAACCTTAATACTACCGCCATGAGATTGATTTATAAGGGTATATCTACACTAGACGTTTTCTAATGGTATTCATCCTAGTGGCAGTTTTCTACTGAAATTGTTTAGTAAATATTTTATGGTTCCAATATCACACATTACATCACCTACAAAATATGTTTGAGATGAAAGGTGAAAAATTGTGAAACCAATATGAACATCTACATTTCTAACAATAAACTATAAAGATAATGTTCACATAATGTTAGAAGATTTGAACATAAAAAAAACGTTCATACGTGACATTGAAGGACAATCACCACTTCACGATATTTTATTTTACATGTTTGGAGAGAGTGGGCGATGTTTTTTCACACATCTTCTTTGAGACCACTTGTTTCACCCTAGAACAAAAATGGGTTGCATACAAGATAGGAGAAATCGCTTCATCACTACAATGATATATGCAACTAATCAAACAAAATTAAACAAAATAATTAACAAGAGTTTTGTATACCTGTGTGTGACCCTTGCCCCCATAAATACTCTTGCAATCTTTTCTCCATGTCCTCGAGAAAATCACTCGCATCAAGCATTGCCTATAGTGTTTCCTTCGCAACTAGGGTGATCAAATTTCTCTAAGTTGAACCTACGAGAATTCATTTCTCCTCTCGAATGATTTTTTTTAATGGTTGAGATGGCATGCGAGAGGGCAGTTTTGCATGTACACAGTCATCTTCTCCTTTGAGACGGGCATTTTATTGCCTTTTGGAGAACATACGGTTTTCGGTATAGTTTTCCTCTGTTTTATGGGAGGAAGATTATATGTTTCCAACTGATGTAAGCTAATCAAATATTTAGACCAAAACCTTATACATTATACTATATCCATTAACGTTTATATTTACCAACATAATAGCAGAACTCGTCTCACACCGTGTATTCATTGATGCATACGATCACCATGGGTAAATCTTAATTTGCTGATCTTCGGATTACCAATTCTTTTTATGATCAGAATAAGATACACATGACCAAAAATAAATAGAATAGACATTTTAATCCATTTGTTAAATTATTCGATACATATATATCCTTCAAAAATTACATAAAACATCCCTCTTTCTTTTGTCTATGGTGAACATCATCAAAAACATGAATTTAACTATAATGTTATTTTAAAGATAAACAAAGCCCATCTAACACTCATGCTTTTGAAATGAATGGAAATTCACAAATGGCATCCCCTTAAAAATTTATCATCTATTCCAGAAATAAATGAAAAAGGGATTTCATTATGTGGGACTTAACACTACTGGCTTAAAATTTCTCATACAACTAAATTTTGCAAAATACAATTCATTTGCTAAAAATCTAGCTTAAATATGAAAATTGAACCAAATTAAGGTTTTACATGTTGGAACAAAGCAGTTGTTGATTTGGTGAATGAAATGGTGGTAGTCATAACTTGGCTACAAACATACAAAATTACAGAGTTAGTATCCTTGATATTGGTCATGGGGTCATAAATTTACTAAGTGATGACAAAGGGATGCCTAGTTAAAAAATGGAATACAAATCCATAATTATATATGCGGATACTTGCAAGGAAGCCACTAGGGTGGATCTTTATAAATTGAATATTAGTTTTCCTTTTCCATACATTTTAGAAGAATAAGACCTACATAGTGTGTTTTTGGTCACTTAACACACGTTGAAAAATAGGTCGATATTTTAAATGTTTCACAATTTTCCATAATAATACTAAATATAAAATATATATTATGTAAGAGATGAAGATAATCACTTTCAAAAACATGTATTAATAAAACCCTATCAGTTAAATATCATATTTTTGAAAATATCATGAAAGTATAACATTAATCACGGTTTATTAGATGGTTGTGGAAAAAACAGCACACTGATTGCAATGAAGGGAAACAACACCTAGGCAGCGAAGTTTTTTGGGGGAACAAATTGGGATCCCCCAAACTCATTCCCTCATGGAAGAATGCAAAACCTTGGCTGGATGTTCGAGATTTGTCATTGACAGAGCTAAGGAGAGATTTAAATACACACTTTTAGGAAGATTTATAGATGCACGAACGAATATAGACTTTGTGAGGGAGTGGTATAGCAGAAAATGAGTCTGCAAAGTATATATAAAATTCTGCTACATCCTTGTTACTTGTAAATGGTCTCTTTGAGAAACTCGAGGGCAATATGCAATATTTATACCCTTCCATTATGTACGTCCAATCGACAATAAAAAGTATTCTTTTACCAGTTCGAGAGAAACTTGTTTTTTACAATGGACGATTATCTCGTAGTTTCAAGCTAATTTTATCTAGCTTTATTTCTATTAGCTTTGATCCACAACTAAGGAAGAATTCATATGGCTGTTACCTGTACATTTTTCCAAGGTCCTCTTGGTTGCCCCCGTTGTTCAATGTATTTTTTTGAAGGGCTTCTTTTATGTGCTGCAAATTGTAACATAAAGGATCTTTTTAGTTTCTAGAAAAATGAGTATATTGTGTAGCTCACAGCTGCCTATGCCATACTAAGATCCCAATAGTGGCATAATTGTTGATTGGAGCCGAGATTGCAGAGTGCACTGCCAGAATAATGCATATCATGGAGATATTCCATTTTCACAAACCTTAATACTACTGCCATGAGATTGATTTTTATGCCCAAAAAGAATTATTGAACCTTGTGTCTCTATTTCAATGTTTTACCGATGTCTTTTGTTGTTTAAATATATGCATTAGACATGTCTTTTACCGATGTGTTTTGTTGTTTAAATTTGGATTGGTGTTCTATTTGATTGCGCTAATTCTGTATCATATGCACAAAAAATGTGTTTCAGGGAAAGGTGAATCCCACTCAATTGTTCTGCTTTGATAATGGTTTGTGCCCAGGTAAACTTACATTCTCTTCTACAAACATTGCTTTGACTTTAAGATCATCTAAATGTATTCAAAACTTTTCATTTCGAACTCTCGCAACATCACTTGGTATATTTTGTTATCAAATGATTTGTAATTTATGTAATTTATTGAAGCTTGAAAAGTTCATATTTCTGTTTTCATTAATATAGGAGAATATCTTAGGAATTTTTTTTAATAAAAAGTACTATTGATTAGAATTTTACTTTCATTTTTTTATAGTCATGGCTTCTTCTGGAACTCCTAATTTGTTTGAGAGGACCGATTTAGAGATTGCAAAATTGCAATCTATTCTCGAAAATCCAACTACAGTTGGGCAGTATAAAGCCCATTGTGAAAGAATACTGGTTGATCTTCGTAGAATAGAGACAAGTTTGAAAACATATAATCCATTTGATTCTGAATCAATAACAAAATTTATGGATTCACTAAAATCAAGTGTCTCAGGAGATGTAGGTTATAATGAGATTACATCATGACTTTCCGATAAGGAAGTCGTTAAGAGGTCTTGTTGGAGTTTTTATGTAGACAAACGGAAAATAAGGGCATATTATGTAAACAAATGTTCATGTCCTTTATGTGCCCCTTTGATTTATCCTAGATTTGTGGCCTCTCAAGGCCAATTTCCAAATAATGACCAATTACCGTTATACTTCATAATGATGCTACATGCTGAGGTTCACTTAAACCTAAAGGTGAACTATTTAGACATCCCTAGTTATTTGGGGTAGGGCGTGGCCGTATTAGCCATGGCGCAGGCATATAGAAAGGAGGGAGCTCCTGCAGTTGTTGATGCGTGGCAGCTTGTACCAAGGCCACAACCATTCTTATCAGGCTTTCAGGATGTCGCAACACCTGTCGTTATGACTGCACATGAGGGTGTTATCGAGGGTCTTGCTGGCATTGCTCGCGAGACCCAATTGATCTCTTCTGACCGTGTGGGTCAGTACCTTCAGAGACGCGATACTAGCAGTGGAGGTGCTAGTAGCACCAGTGATGCACGCAAAGGTATACACTCGTGCATCTTTGATTTCCCCAGATGACTTTGAGCTAGTTACAAATCCCACTCAGGCACGTCGGCTAGGATGCATCATGGTTGTTGACTTGTTGCGTGCATATGAGGTGATTGCACGGCATTGCAGCATTCCACTATCGGGGGTTTTAGATTTTATAGAGCAGAGTGGGAGTGTATCTTCTAGTCAGGGTACTACTGCCGCTGCTACAGATAGACTTCCTGTTGTTGGGATTGTCACACTTGATGTTCAACACATTTCTGTTCCGGTGTGTGAAAATTAAACCTTTAATATAATAAAAATTTATTTTAATTGATCATTACTTTACAATTTATTAATATTAAAATTAAACATTTACTTTTGTGTTTAGGCTTCTGCTCCAGTGTGTGGAGCTTCACAGCCCACACCATCTACCCGTGTCACATACACACAACTCTTGACTGAGCACAACATGGATCTCGATGTTCCGGTCTGAGTCAACTTGGGTTAGTTGGCGACATATTTGCTTGGTGTTGAGGTCATGGATGACAATCCCATACATTTGGAGATGCGCCCGCAGAGGTATAAATACATGTGTTTTAATATAATTAATATTTAATCTAAATTGAAATGTTAAAAATTAATGAACTTTATTCAAAAAACTTATTTATCAACTTCTTACATTTTATTTATTTTGTTTCACAGGGATCTACGGGATGAGATCTACGGGTAGCGTAGATACTCCCAACATCCTGCGTAGGACAGAATCGAGGTAATCAATTGTACATATCGGTTATATAATGTATTGAATTAATCAAGAAATTGTTGTAGATTTCTACTTATATATTTTAATATATGGTACATGCTATATATAGTTTATGACATGTATGTTCCTTTTTTTTAACATGCAGGGTGCAGCAGAGCGTAGTGAGGGGTCTGGCACTCGCCCTAGTGCACGGAGGAGACTTCAGTGATATTTTATAGATTTCAAACATTTTAGACATACTTCTGGAGATTTTAGACATGTATATATATTCATACTCATTCTAGACATCATTATTATATTTTGATATATGTCTTAGACACGTGTATTATTAATATATTTTGATATATGTCTTAGACACGTGTATTTACAATTATGGATGTGAATATAAGACACCCCCTTATCTTTCATTTTTGTCTCTTGATGATATCATAATAGGTATATAACTAGCAATCGCATGTGTTTCATGAGATGTGAACGCCGAATGGTATATGTTATTTGATTTAGAGGCATAGTTATCGAGTTTTGATGTGCTTTGCTTTGTCCATCTCTTGCCGTCTCGGTGGCCAATCTGTCCATGCCATCTTTTTGTAATTAATAATTTAATAGTGTTCTGTGTCACTGTCATCTGTTATCAACAAATCCAGATCCTAGGATTACAGACCTTCCAAACTTGTGCAAACTTGTGCATTGTCTTTCTTTGAATGTAGGAGACAAGGCATGAAGAGTTTGAGGTTTTGCATAGCCTTATGGAGTTTTGCGTCCTACAAAATTTTTGGAGCTTTTACACCTTTGGGTGTTCTTTGTGCACCTGTTGGCAGGTATCACTCACTTTTACACCCTTGGGAGATTTTGTTCTTTTGCACGCTTGTCAACATCGACATAGTTGGAGTCTGAACAACGTGGGCCTTAATTCATTTTCTTCACTCACTGAATGACCGAGCAACCTGGTATGTTTTGATCAGACGAAGATGCCCCAATGACTAATTACCTACAAACTGGATGAGCTAAATCAGCTGTAATCTGATTTAGTTAAGAAATCTTTGCAATGGTATCTTTCTTTCTTTCTTCCACCTGATTCTATACATAGAGGGAGTAATGGATGTAAAGCATCTAAGACATACTACTCAAGGAAGTTATAAGTTTGAGCCATACGATCCCAAGAGATCACAAATCTCTCCCAATAATTCTCACTGGGTAGTGAATTGAGATCTAAGCAAGCACCTATAGAAGTGAATAGTGAGTAGTTTAGGTTGCATTCTAAGCTCCATTGTTAACAGTTATTATTTCCACACATACAGTCCCTAATTGACAATGTAGAGAAAAACATTCACACGTCTTCTAGGGTAGGTCCTCGCATGGGAAAGTCTTTTTGAGGCACCTCTTTCACCAAATAAATTGTCATCGGACTGTGAGCAAAAGAAAAAGAATGTTCTTTTTCTTGTGCTTTTATTTTCACTATTTTTCTCAGGTTGAACATTATAAGAATCCTTTATTGTTTCTCATGAGGTGCATAGAGATTTTGCCTTGTTTGAGATCTTCCTCTCAAAATTGTGGCCTCTGCGAAAGTGATCTAAGGCATCTCTTAATTGAGACCTATAACCCAAAGGTTCTTCTTTATCACTATCTTCGCATCATGAGAGAAGCTCACATCTCCATCAAGTAAATCTTGTGGACTTTTTTGGAGTTGCCAATACATTATCTTGCAAATATGCAAAGTGTACATCTTTTGGATTTAAATCTCCTTTTATAACAATCTAAGATGACGTTTCAAAATTCATAAGTTTCTGGTGAGTTATGTAGAAATTAGACTACCAAACCAAATAATATTATGAATGGGAAGTTACTATTCAACAAAACAGCTTTTGCATCATCATCCTCTACTTTAAGTTTTGCGATAATTGATTCAAAATGACCGAAACTTACTTATAGTTGTACCCTCTCAGGCCATGGGAGAACATCCCGTGGATTTGGTATGGGGATTTCATATGTCAAACAATGGGCATTGACTTAGGTTTTGATGCAAATATCAACAATTCCAAGTCCAAAATATGCTTTCTTTAATCCATGCAACACCATCAATGGGCATGAAATCTCTGTTAATGAATTGTTCGAGTTTTACCAATGTCTCAAAATACATCTTGGTTTTCCTAACTCCATTATTTCCAATTGAGATGTAGTCGGTTTCAACCGAAAATACACCCTTTTAATCAGCTTTATATTTTTATTAAAGCATATCAGATTTTAATTGTCTAGAAAATGCCATGTGGTTTGAACAATTTCTCGTAAAATAAGAAATGGGTTTCTGTAATTTTTTGAGAGGAGGGAAATATAAATTAACAAACAAAATGTATGAATCTGGGTTTTTGAGAAAAACGTGATACCAGTCGATTTTTTTCAGATCGAATTCCCCAAGGCAATGAAAGTTCAAAAGGATGGTATAGGGAGAAGAATAACCTAGCCTGCTCTGATACCAAATCATAGCAATCAACCAGTTTTACACAAGGAGGCCGAATTTGATATTATAGATTCAAATGATTTTGGCTAATAAAGACAAGGTTACATATATCACTTCCCAATAGACATGTGCATCAGAAGACCAAACAAGATTATGACAAATAGTAGCTAAGAGATCTCTACGAGTGGTGGAAAAGTGCCTAAACATGACCTATTGGAGAGGAGGGGATGAAGAATCAAATGAGGCCAACAACTGGGGTAGTGCTTGAGAAACAAGCAACCTTACTTGTTGGTGAGGATGGTGCATTGTAATTTGATGACTGGTTCAAAATGCATGTTGCAAGCATAGCTAGGTATTTAGGAAAAGTCTATTGGGCGAAGCCCAAATGTCAAACTTAAAAGACTTAAGATGCTCTATTTTCATTTTTGCACCAAATTATAAGAAATGTCCTTAGGAGTCATGGAGGGATGTTAGAATGCTCCAAGGCTACCATGTGATGGAGATGGGTAATTGAGGTTCCAGCATCATGAGAGAAATAAAAACAAGCATAGAAATACAAACATGTGGAGCATACTTTACCTCAAGCCAAAAAGGGAAATTGGCCAATGCATCAGCTACTTATTACATCCACGTGGTTAATGCTGAAATAGGATTTAAGTGAAATCCTTAGTGCGGAAAACCAATTTACGAGTTACAGTTGCCATTTTCCAGTCGGAATGAGCAAAAGGTACATGTGGTTGCATATACTTTTTACAAAGAGCAGTAGCAAGTTTGAAATTGGCATCAATGAATCTTTCACATGAACAAGAGTGTCATTCCTCAATTCAAAATTTCTCTTTACATGTGAATGATTGACCACCTTAAATATTTGCAAATATTTAGTGCAAAAGAAGGGCAAGAACAAGTTCCCAACCAGATCTTTTCCACTTTAAACCTAAGTAAAAGTATGGATAAAAAATATTATAAGATAAAAATAAAATGCCATTGCTCTCAAATAACTTTTAAAAGGTTACAGTTTTTTGCCTGCACCACATCTCAAAATCTGTGACAAAATATGTAGAGGGGATACAATGAAATGGTATATGAGCTCACTTCACCTCAGCATGAAAAAATTGCAATCAATCCTATTCTATCCATGCCTAACAATAGAATGGCATACAGGTTGCCACGTCACATCCTCAACATTATACAAAATGTGACCAAAAGACTAGATGCAGTATGCGAGTTGGAAAATATCAAAGACATCAGAACATCAATCACAAGAGTGCATAAAAAAATCAGAAGATTAGCACACCCTTGTGCACTTCTTGATAAAAACCAACACTCCAGATATGTTCTTTGTCTGTGATTAGGAGCTGTGCTAGGTGTCAGTTTCTTTAGCAAAAATGAATTCAGCACATTACGTAATAGTTGATATCCAAAAATAAATGAGCACATTACGTAATAGAAGGTAGTACCACACACAAACACATACAGATCTAACACAAAGATCTCTTTTATTAATGCAACAATGGGTTACACACATTAAGTGTTAGCTACAGGCTACGCCTTCACTCAAGCTAGGTCAGATCTCTCCTTTGCAGTTGGTATAGTTTGCAGGGTCATGCAAAAGTCTAAGGAGAGCAACTAGAAAGAACCTAAGAGGATACTGAAGCATATTTAAGGAACTACTCACTTGGAAATCATGTACTCCCATGAAGGCAATCAGCGCTTGGTTCGATATACAGACTCGAATTGGGCTGGAGATGTGGATCAGAGGCAGTCTGCTTCAGGATGTCTTCAATTTGACTTCTGATCCTAATACCTAGGCGTGTAAGACACAGATTGCTATTGTTTTATCGACTGTTGAGGGAGAGTACAGAGGAGCAGTTAATGTGGAACAAGAGACCATGTATATCGAGAAGCTTTTGATAATGTTTGGTATTCCAGGTGATTTTCCATCCATATGTACAATGATAGTTAGGGTGCTATTACAGTTGCTCACAATCCATTCAAGAGGTAGCTGACAAAATGCACTTCATTCAGCATAAAATTCATAAAGGATTTGAAGTTGCTCGTGTTTTTGAAGTTTTCATCAGGGGGGATAGCAACTACATACTTCAGAAATCCGCTTGGAAGACAAATGATTGAACTTTTTTACTCATCTTTTGTGCATCGCTCTTGAAACGCTTGGTTTCATCAAGGTCTTGGAGGCTATTGGTTGGCACTTGGCACAGAATGCTGCCATACTGGATAGTTGGGAAACAATGTCAATGATACAACTTCAATGGGATATTCCTGCTATCTTGAGAAAGACAACATGGGGACATGCCTATAGTTGAAGGTGCTTCTTGAAATTGAAGAGATCCGGTGCCTTCTAATACATAAAACTCCTCATGAGTCCGATTACCATTAAACATATGTCATGCTAGAAATTACAAAACACCAATCCAAATGCAGTCCTTCCAACAACAACTAGTGGCCCTTCACAGTCTAGCTTATCAACTCAGCAACAAGGAACCAACCTCATATATTGTGTTCTTTGCACTGATAATGTGCTGTATAGCATGGGCATATCTTATGGTATGCAGTATACTAAAAAGTGTAACATATTTAAGATGGCAATAATTTTGTCTTAAGTGTAACAATTTCACCATGGTAACTCCATATCTAGCATATTGTTCCCCAGTAGATTCTAATTCACATGAGGGCTAGCTTAAATATATCGTAATGAAATAATGGTATAACATTTTTTGTTTTTGATCAAAAAGTGTCTTCTATCGATAATGCATAAAAATGCAGCACTAGTGGTACAGATAAAAGGTTTGGTCATAAGAGAAGGTAGAGACCAGGGATAGAAGCAACAACAAAAGCGAAAAATGGTATAAAAAAGGCATATTTTATGAGCTGCTTGTTTTTTTTGCCAATTTTGGATGGGAGTGTTTCAATCTTTTTGTTCCAATATTACAGATCCACAAGGTTCAAATACTAGATTCATAAATCAATTACTGACTCAATGTTTTTGACTAGAACAATATCATTCCAAGACCATTTTTTAATGATTCTTTCATTATTCTGAATTCAAAAGGGAGGATTATGTTCGCACAAACATCCAGAAGTTAAATCAAATTGTCAAGCGCTGAATATCTTAATTCATGAAAAGTAATAATGGAAGAAGAAAGACACGGTAGACCAATGAAAAGGAGTGTATCTTACATTTTCAAGAATCAAACTCAAGATTATTACATGTGTTTTAGAGCCTTGGAATTTGACAGCAGTAATGAAAAAGCAAGATAAACAACAAATACTGAAAGAGATCTTGCAGTACATATTTAACCCATTTATAAATTGGCAGCACCATCTTCTTACAAGCATCTGCATAAGAAAATTCAAACAATAAATCTTTGCATGTTTTAACCGCAGCCGACATGCCTAATGTCATTGTTTAGCTTAGAAGCTATTGCTATTATAAAATTTCTTCAGAAATTTGAGTCTCCATAGCGGTCAATGATGCCTATATTCGATGGTATTAAACCTTCTTGACCAATAACATATTGACCAATGATGTGATGCCGTTGCTTTGAATGTTCAATACAGTTTCTGAGTTCTTCGTCACCTTTGAAAACAAGCATGTCAATAACCTGAAGAAAATGAAAAAAAAAATTACTTAGCATGCAATAGAGTCGTACGGCCATTTAAAGTTGTCACGATACCTATAAATAAGCAGGCATCAAGTGACAAAACAACCTAATGAGCCTCCAATCCTGGTCATGAAATTAAGTAAATAGAATCTAAGTCATGAAAGAAAAGCTCCAGAGTAATGTGGAATACCCTCACAATAAGAAATTGATATATGCAAGAATATGAAGCACATACAAGCTCAATTCAATCATCCCTCACTCTTAATAAACAAACTATAAAGATTGGAAATATACACGAGAAATTGAGTGTGTTAAATATTATCCTTCAAGATTCAGATATAGTACGAACTAATACTTTTCCACTCCAAACGTCTTGGAGGTTGCATTATCAAACTTTTCTTCCCAGAGTCTCTTTTGAATACCAACCAGGCATTCAAAGAAACAACTCGCATGCAAAGCAAGAAATAACAGAAAGTCGGAAGGATGTTTTCCTCATATCAGGAATTATTCAAGCACGTGCAAATACAGATGGAAATAAAAGCAGATTGTACGAGTCATCTTTATTCATTTGCTTCCTTTTATGAAGAAAGCACACTAGCAGTTTACAAAGCACTACTTATGCTTTTTGCTGCTCGTTAAATATAGCCATCATACTGAACTGTATTCAGCTTTTGTTGAATAAAAGTAGTCTGGAGGAAATCAAGCTTGTAAACACTAGTGATTCATCAGATCTAGCAATTCATAGTGCACAGATGGAATTAGAGTACAATATATCAATTGAATATACTTGTAACATAATCAAACAATTTATCTAATATTCATTCAACACTGCCACACTAAGATCAGAAATTATAGTTTCTGACCAAAGGTTATGATAGTATTTGAAGGGGAAATTTATGGCATTATTGCGGAAGATTTTTCTAGATATGACTCTGTACTAGTTTCTAAATTCAACATTTTGAGTCCTCCACTGGACCCGTCATCAGGGAGAAGCAGCCTATGCTTGCACAAACCACTAATTGCATCTGTTAAATGGCATAAGTTCATAACAAACATTTTGAGAACTGCCCTGTAAGACACATGCATACAAAACATATGCTCTTTATGAATCTCACCAATTCCCCGCATAAAGTGACAAATGCATGCCTTGGCACAGAAAGAAACAACACATTGTCAGTGAAAAATCTCATAAAAAATACTCCATACTGAAGAATAGGCATGGCAATGTGGCTCCACGTGTTTGCCCAATAACATTATTTAAGAGAATTCATGTTTATGTGCGAGTGAAAGTAACTTGGATCTTAGGGCGATATTGTCTTGCAATCACTCTATGTAAATTGATTGGAAATACCTGTAAGTGTTGCTGAAAAATGGCAACATAGTGAGATCCAGATAAAAGAAACAACGAATACTCTTATGTGCTCTCTAGAGAAACCAAAAAATTATGTTAAGATTTGTTGTCTGCTTCTTAATTTTATGGAAAGACTGTTATAATTTCGATCAATTTATATGTATTAGAGACTCTTTCTCTTGATAATTCATGTTTATGTGCTGGTGATGGTAATTTGGACTCAAGGACAAAATTAATACCTAATGTTTTAATTTCCGATTCACAGAAAGTTATTCCATACTATTTATGTAAAAACTTTTTGTTACAGTTATTTCCAAATTCCCCTGGAAACACAACCATAGTTCTGAAGGGCACTGTTGTGAGTTGCTGTCATGTCTAGAGGTCTAATGCTTGAAATACTTTGTTTAGTCTTCTGCATCTAAGTTGTTAGGGTTCTTATGAATCATCTCTTGGTCATTTAACCGCTCAGTATTTACTTTTATTCCTATCAGATATACTTTTGTGGGGGTCATTTTGTTTCTTAAAGAAGCGGAACATAGTACATACCACTCTGGAATTTATCATCTTTGCATAAGACATGGCTAGGAGGAGAAGAGTGTTCCTCTGCCACCAAAATGGGGAGTTGTAAATTGCATTTGGATTGTTAATAATGCCCGTAGCCACCTGTTGGAGTTGTTAAGAACCTCTGAATATGTATTGACCGCCACACTGCACTCAGATTTGGCGCAGACAGGGAGCATGCTAGCAAATGCTTGGGATTAGCTTTGCTCCAACCAAAAGAGTTTGTGTGAAAGTTTCCAAGGCCTTTTAAACAAAACCATTCTGTGCATACCCAGAAATATTGTCGTCCACACAGCCAATAGATAAATTATTTTTAAACGCATTTCGCAAACTTATCTAACAATGCACTTACCCCTGCCACATACTCCAAACGTACTCGGAGAAACCATTTGTTTTGGACACGTTTCCATGAGGAATCACATGGCGCTTAGGCCTTCTCCCAACTTCCCAGATGCACACTACCTATATACTAATCAGATGTACAAGTTCATACAGTCTTAAACCAGAAGACCAAACAAAACTCATTACTTTATTTTGAATCTAAATGCACACCAAATCAATGCCTACAAGTAAACAAGGCTTTTCACTCTCGAAATTCTCTTGCAAATTTTGATGTTGAAAATTATCTCACAATTTTGTCTCATTTTTAAAACTCTATTCAATTAATTATTATTTTAATTTATTTCTAAATAATTACTCTGTTATAGACGTCTCATTTTGGTAGAGCCCAAGAATTACGTAGGCACTTTGGTTGAGAAGATCCCATAGATTACTAATACCAGAGTTAAAAAGAGCCTGCGATGACCAAACTTTCTATAAAGAGAATATGAAACGGGTTATTTTTTCTACAACACTTCCAAAAGGTGCAAAATGAATTTTATGAAAATAAGAAAAATATTGCCATCAATGCGTAGAGCTTGAGAAAATATACACTTTTGGAGAAAAACGGCACTAGAGCCCAGCCATAGGAATGAAAGTTATGGCACATACAGAGTTTACCACACCTAACAACTACATCTTCCCGGACCCTTTCCAAAAATGGCAAATTTTTTTCTGTCCTTCTGAAAAATCCAAAACCGAACTTTTTTGCCGAACTTTTTTGAACTTTTTTGCCAAATTAGAGCTAAGAGACCATCTTAGTCTAAAGATCTGCTAAAAGTCTTCAATCATCATTTACCATGCCTTAACTCCAAGGAAAATCACCTTCGAATAGTTTTTAAGTGTAAATCCCGTCAAGGACGGTTGCACTCCAGGAATCATTCAAATTTTTTGAATGTACAGCCAAAAAGACTTAACACAAGAACAAGAGATAGATCTAATACAGCTAAATTGCTAAACAAAACCCATATAAATATTGCATGCCATCCAGTCTTAGCTAATAAAGCTAAATTGCTAAACAAAACCCATATCATATATTATGATATAAACTTGCTCTGTCAATTAGAGAAACATATAGACTTCATCACTGAGTTCTAACTGATAAATAGGCATCATTAAGCTGCAGTTGATAAACAAAAGCCATAGGAGACAACATGATTATATAAGTGTCCCCAGAAACTGCTAGATTTGGTAATGATGGTAATTTGTCATATAAATCGTCCTCAATGGAAGAAATATCTGAGTCTATAAACAAACGGAAAATACTTCAACTTTAATTGAACTCGTAACTCGGCACTGTGCAAACCACACAGAGTCCCATATAAGTTTATTGAAATAGAACTATACACTACATCGGCAGTTGTATCCAGACTCTCTGTGACATTTTTTTCTCAAAGATTAAACATGACTTTAACTGCATTCCCCCCACCAGCACTAGTCTCAAAAGCTTCTTCCACTTCCTTCTGCGAAAATCCAAACCGATGGGTGATCAGAGGTTTCACATCAACCTTTCCTGTCCTCAAGAATTCAAGGCAGAGAGGCCATGTGTTTTTGTAGCGGAAGACACCAACAACATCTACTTCCCTGCATCAAAATAAGCATAACACAAAAAATTGCCTTAACATATAGCCTTGGAGAGTACCATAACTAACAGAAAAAAATGTTATTGATTGTAAATGAAACAATCAAGAAAGCACCTGCAATGTAAGGTCTAGAAAGATAAGTACCTTGCAGCAGCTGGAGTGAGAGGTACAGTCATTTCATTATGGCCCATTCCTATAAGGCATACCTTACCACCTGGACAAGTAGCCTTTAGAGCTGTAGACATGGTTTTTTCAAAACCAGCACAATCAAATGTTACATTTATTTTTCCCCCCATGGAATTTTGTATGCGAGTCACTTCTTCTTCAATATCCTATAAAACAACCCACCAGTTAGTAATAGGATCAACTTACCATTCAGGCAGCTACCGAGCATGAGTACTAGAAAGAATCCAAAAGACCTTGCACCTCAGCTTTTGTGGAGACAAGAACAGTATCATCCGCCCCAGTTTTTTGGCCATAGATAAGCGTTGTTTGTCTACATCAGCAATAATTATGCGTGGTGCTCCAAACGCACGTGCAGACAACATTGTTACAAGGCCAATAGGGCCTGCTCCCACAATCAAGATGTTTGTTTCGGCACCTACAGAAGCACGGCGACAACCATGAACTCCAACACTCAGTGGCTCACACATTGCACCTTCCTCTAGGCTCACATTCTCTGGCAACTTGAAACACAAATTTGCAGGATGTACAATCTTCAATGCAAAACCAGGCAAGAAATAAACTGTTTTTGTGTTAGTGCAAACTACACATCAAAAAAAAAGAGGATAGACTGTAAAAATACAGATCAGAGGAATATTTAATGTCAGACCAAGATGATGCATGCAGGAAAGGAACATAAGAAACTGTAGGAATAAATGAATAAGACTTCCCCTTTTATAATTGTTTTGTATGGTTATGCGGTTGTAACCGCTAACTAATTTTGTAACCGTCTTTGCATGATAAATACCCAGACACACAACCCATTTGTACAGTGTGTATTCCAGTTTTCTCTTCAATCATTCTTTACACATTTATTCGGTTTATTCTCTCTCTCCGCAAATTCTAACAGAAACTCTTCTCAACAGCCTATCAGATTTCAATAACCAGTTACACCATATTGAATTGAGAGACCCAAATTTGCTAGAAAAGAGATTAAGCAGACGTGGTAGGAGATATAAGTTGCCCGGCATTAATTCTCACACTGCAGGAGTTCTCAGGATAAAGCCCTACTATATTTTGAATACCAAATTCAAGCAATAAGATAGTCTACGTAAAGGTCCTTGTCAGCAAGTTGGATTATGAGGACTTACGTGAAATTGCAATTAACCCTAGCAAGTTGTTCAGATGTAATAGTCATAACTAAGTTAGATATCTGATAAGAGTTCAATGAACAAAGCTTGGGCCGGAGAATACTGCAGGCATTGGCAGGGTGCCTCACAGCAATATCCATTTCATGGCCTGATCATCTCAAAGATATGTTCTATTTCCAAATCATCACAAGTGAATGCATTTAACTTATACCAATTCTACATAGAGATACATCCTTAAATCCTTTCATCGTTGTGAAGGATTATGGTTGACAACATGAACATGAGGAGAATGTCTCTTCCCCACACAAGCTATCCTACAGAAAATAATTTGATGAAAGATGCTAAGACTATTTATAACCTATTACATGTGTCTGGAGCAACCTAGCAGATTGTACCTATATGCAATAATAGAAAAATATCCAAAACCTCAATTAATTCACCAAAAAAAAATTTGGAAGTGCTTTCATATGTCTGAAATATCTATTAATCCCAGTCTAAAAACTCGTCAAAATTGTACTAGGCCTATCCAGATGTGACATAGTAAACTGAGTCTTATGTATATAATTTCAATACAGCTGTGATGTCTAAATAAGATTGGTACTTTCATGAGCAGTGTAGTTAACTTCCATGCTACTTCCAAGTTGTCTCCACGCCTTTCATTCGGACTCTTATTTTCAAGATATACTTCTCTGCAGACTTTCCTATTTATTAGACGGTTTGCAAATACTGTAAATGCTTGTAGCCTCGCTTTGAAGGAAACAAGGTATGATTGAGGCTAAATGTGTCCATACTTGTGCTCGCCAAAGAACAGGGGGCAAAAAGTTTATGGAAAGAAAAAAATAGAGGGCTATAATAATTTGGAGAACTCTCAAATGATGGAAATGACAAAAATAAATCATGTCATAAAGCAACTAAATTGACCTCATTTTAGAATTTACTAGGAAAATAAACATGCACAAAATGTTACGAGAGTAAGTTAAAAGTTGAGATGGAACTTTATGACATCCATATGCTTCTAATAAAAAGCATCATGTTAAATGAATGCAACAAAACAGGTCTTTTCCCAGTCTATAGTACAGTCAATTCTCTCTAAAGGTCTGTCAAGTTGGAAGTCATTTGCCACTTAGAAACTCAAGTTCCTATTTCAGAGTGTAGACTTCAGTAGCTATACCATCAGGTACTATACAACTCTAGAGCCAACTGATCATTCAATTAACGACCTTGAGTATTCAGTTTGAAGTAATTTACTTGTAATTCTCGTAAACAACAATTTCACTAGGCCATTGAGATAAACCAAAATAGAAATCTGGAAATTATATGAATGGTAGTATCGCCCTAGAGATAGAGATATATGCACCACGGCCAGCCTTATCCCCTATCTATAGAGAGTTGTTCTAGGGGTGTAAGGGACTGACAGGCAAATCTGCTCCTATGGCTATTTCTATAGGCAAGGCATCTCTCACCCCCCTTCCCTATATATCTTATGAAAGTGAATAAAATACATTCTCATTCTTGCTTGACCCCCTCTGTATACATGGAATTTGAGGAGCACTTGACCTACTCTATCCCAGTCTGATTCAACCTATCTAGATATGGGGTTGGGTTGGCCATCTGGGCTGGTTCAGTCTGGACTATAGATAGATAGAGCTAGCATTTATCAATCTCTATTCACATTCACGAGCAGGTACTTTCTTGCTTTCAAATCACAGCGCAGAGTCCTTAATGAGCTCCTGCAACGAAGTGCACCGAGGAACCTTGGGCAAGACACAACAGGGCCCAGCTTTGAGGATAATAATGCTAAAAACTTGGTCATAAATCCTGTTTCTTACCAGTTTGTGAGGTAAAGTGATTAGTATTTGATCTTGAAGGAAAAATTTGTAAAGAGAAACTTGTGTAGGAGTAGTGTATTGGTTGACAAACATTAAAGGTCATGGAAAGGCCAAAGGAGGTTTTAAGAACTTAAGAGTGAAGATAGAACAAAGCAGGCAGGTAGAACAAATTGTGGTAAAAAGTGTCAATGATAGACTTAATAGCATCATTTACAAGACAAGGTTTGAACGCATAAATTTATGGAAAACATGAATTTCTAGTTGACAGAGAGAAAAATGTAATGTTGCAATTGATCCATAATCAGCCTATCATGAGTCAATAAATCATGTTTATACCATACATACTTCCATGTAACAACCATATCACAATACTTGTAAACCATAAACCATCTCACAACAAGTAAGAATCACAAGTATTAAACAACTTTATTGTATAGTGGTCTCCATAGTCCCTTCAAGTAGAAAATACAATGCTATCTAGCTTAATAGTTTATTACCAACAAGGTTTAGTAATTTATTCCATGTCCTTCTATATAATACCAAGTGGCTCTGCTCGTTGTTCAATGACTTGTAAAAGTTTTTCATGGTCTTCTACATCTAGTCTCCATTTTTTGCGTTTACTATTTGTAGTCTTCACCTGCTGCAATTGTAACCCTATAGCAATTATGTGATGGGTGTAATGATACACCTTTTTGTCTGGTTTGTAATCAACAAAGTGAATCCCACTTTGGAGGGCTTTCACTTGTTGTAAGTATGTTCCCTGCACTACAACTGAGCCAGTAAAAAATGTTGTCACTTCACTTGTTATTTCACATGTTAGCTTTGTTCTCTCCTCTGTGCAACGCAACAAGTAGTACTCCACTTTCTCAATATTGGCTTCTTCAGCAATGACTGCAAATACATCTCCTACAACAAAATGCAAAGAAACATTCAATGATCGGATGTATAGTATAAATTATATATACATATATATATATTTAATTATCAAATTATACTTGATCCTTTCAAATAAAACATACCTTGTTTAACCAGTCCAGATATGTGGTCATAATCAATTGAAATTAATGGCACATCTTCAAAACTATCATCATGATCTGATCCATATGTGTCATCCACAACTAAAGGAACTTGCTTCCACTCACCTACATACCCATGTTTTTGACTATTGCACTCTGAATATGATTTGTTCATGCATTCATAACAAAAACAAGAATAATCTCTTATACAGATTGTCCAGTTATTACTATCCATAGTCATCAAAGAGTGCAAAGACCTAGAATTGGGAATCCTTTCACATCCATACTTTGTCCTCCGATCAATACCTTCATTTAATCATGCTCAAAATATCAATAAAGTTTAAAACAAACAATAAAAATCAGAATAAAAAATTTAAAGTTAGTAACTTGTAGTTCACTTAATAAATCACGTAAAGATTTACATATCTATGTTTTAAATGTGCATGTACCTGTTATCTCCCAAAATACTCTGTGCGGGGTTGAAACATGTGAGGTTGAAGCCTATGAGGTTGAAAGCTTTGTGAGGTTGAAACCTGAACTGCAAAATGTTTCATACATCATTCAACAACTGTGTGGGCATCAATCAATCGATCTCCCTCATAATCAAAGCTTTGTTTCTTTAGAGCATGTTTGATGGATGCACCCGCACCATCGTGTTCTCCCTTCCCATGACCACTCTAAAAAAAACTCCATAAATGAGGAATTTTTTGATGACGATGATAACGACTGAGTGCAAAGAAAGGGCGAGAGGATTTGAATTGTGATGCACAACCATCTGACCAAACAAAATGGTGATCTATCTGTATTCCTCATTGATGAAGATATTGAAAGAACAAACCAAAACAATGTTGCACAAAGTGGGTGTCATGTTCTTTGTCATCACTTATATAGAAGTGATACTCCTTCTTGATCATTCGCTTCACATATGTACTTTCAACCCCATCCAAATCCAATTGTGCATGCCTATAAAATACTTGAACCATGATAGTAACCTGGTCAGTATGATAATACTATGTTTGAATTTCTTTTTGATGAGAAAATGAGTAATTCTCAGCAAAATCAACCACGGACAATATGGAACCAATAGGGAATGTGTCCCTATTAGTCTTGAATTGTGTAGCCTGCCACTTTGAATAGTGAGAATGTTTGATGTACGGACTAATTAAACTTCAGAAACTTTACATGAATGTAGCAATGGGGATTTCCTCTTCTACCAAATCCAACCTGGTTGCATCTTTTCCAAGCCTTGTTGAATATTTTATGTATTTGAACCTACAAAATCAATTCATAACATGGACAAATTGTCATGTATTCATTTGCAGTAAAATAAAAATCAAAATAAAATCTAACATCCAAATTTAAAAACATAAATTTATATATATCACCTCTTGCAAGCAACCAGGTTAACTGTGTCCAAATCTTCATTTGTTTTTGGCAATAATTTCAAGTCCCCACACTTGTCACAGACACCTTTGATGCAAGTCATACGATCATCAACATGATCATCAGATACGTTGCAAATAATTGAAGTTATGAATTCACTGACACGTGTAGGTGGGGCAATTTCTTCTCGTAACTTTCTATACACCTGAAAAAAACATAGATTTTGAAATACATTAATTTTAAATCACATGTCTCAAAAAACGATATTTAAACAAATTTTAAATATATAGATATAAATGAAAGCACGCCTCAAAATATATATACATTGAATCTATAAATTTTTATGTACCTGATAGTGATAATCAAACTCAACGTGATAGCGACAACAACATGTGTCAAGGACTTTATCAGCTCGCACATACCAAGGCTTCAAATTTTCAAACATTTGTTGTCCAATCTTAACATCTGGATTTTCTTCTGTAAACTTTATGTACATCTCGTGTTGAGTTATTTCAAGCCAATGTTTTATATGTTCGTCATAGTTATTGCGAGTTACCCTATGTTTTAAAACATCCCTCACATTCGGAGAAGGACGAGTCCTTTCAGTCCAAAAATCAGAAACTATCTTCACAATATTATCCTCTATTTTATCAGAACGTGGATTTCTACACATTAGTGCCCAATTTCCTTCCATAGTAGAGTCATCCAATGTCTTCCTCCTTTTTGCATACCTGCTAACCGTCTTTCTAGATAAACCCAATGCCTTGGCAAATGCGGTAACATGACGATTCTTTGTTGTATCTTCACTTACAACTGAAGTTAATATTGCTTTACGAGAAATACTCTTATCAGCAGACCTAGTTTATGTACCCAAAGAACTTATTCCTTTAAAAACATTCCCAAAAATTCTTCTTCTACACGTTTTGAATTTTTCTCGTCCAAAATCAACACCTAACAATTCTAATGTTTCCTTGCATATCAACATGATTCAAGAATGTAACCAACAAATGTGCTCTAGCAACTGTAGTCAAATTAACAAATTCACCATATATTATCTCTACACTTTTTGTTGTTTTCTTTCGTGATAGTGGTTCTTGTTCAGAAAATTCTTTTAATTTTTGTAAATCCATCTTCACCAAGTGTTTCACATTCTTTTTGGGAAGTAATTCCATAACTTTTGATATCACTTCAGCATAATGTTGCGCATCATGATCTGTGTCCATAAACATACACATGGGATCCTATCAAAACCCTTGCCTTTACGCAATCTAAAAAACATAAATTATCATATTTAAACCTTAGAACTAAAAAAAATATTAGGATCTATCAAGGGTTTCTATACATATGTACAAATTTTTGCAGCGTTGTCTTTCACTTTTGTGTCTTCTCTCTCTCTCTTTGTGACCTCCTACGACAGATCTTCTAGCATTCTTCTCTGCTTCTCTTCCTCGGGATATTTTTGTTTCTCATTCTTTGCATTTCCCATGATTCATCCACTTCAAAAAAATTTCACCGCACACTTGATACAAATATGAATGTGTAAGAGTAAACTTGATACAAAACTATATGTGCATGCATGCATGCAACTCTATTTATATACAAATCTAAAGTAGAAATTATGTTATTTTTAATTTTACTTTTCTATAACTTTAAAACAACTTTTCTAAATTTAATAGAATTTATATTTAATATGTAAAACAACTTTTCTAATTTAATATTACATATTTTTGGTTAAAAACAATTTTAAAAAAACACACTTACTTTAAAACAAAAAAAATATGTAAAAAATTAAATTTAAAACATAAAAAGCGAACAATATTAAGTAAGTAACTTGTAAAATATTAAATTTAGAAGGGGAGACGCAATTGCGAATCATTAAAGCTAGGAGGAGACGTTTTGGCGGCGCTTTGGTGGCGCAGAGGGGTTCGCGTGAAATGGGGTTCGCGCGAACAACATTCGCGCGAACCCTGCTGAGTGGCAATGACGTGGCGCCCAAATGGCACATTTTGGCCCCAAATCTTTTTGGGGGACAATTGTGAGCCAAAATCTGCCACTCGGATGCCACGTAATCAGGGTAAACGAAATAGTTAACTTACAAAATTTTGACACAAAATTCATATTTTTATTGGCTTTCTAAAAATGCAATTTTCATTTTTTAAAAATCTGTTTTGCTATTTATTTTTTAATTCTTACTAACATACGGTATTTTAGGGCAATCAATAGTACACAATCAACCAAATTTGAAAAATAGTACAATATATCAAAAAAAATTGAAAAAAATATACTTAGTATTTGTTGAATTCTTCTTCTTGCCTGTGAAAAAAAAATTTAATTTCGATATAAATATTAAAAGTTATTGGCATTGAAATATGGACGCCATTTATTTTAAAATATAGTTACTAAATAATTAATTAAAAAAAAATATAAGTCAAAAAAATATGAAATTTTGACAGCACGTCAAAATTATAATCTTGAACATATATCTAAAATTTCATAGTGAAAAGATAAGTTTTCATTTTAAAAAACCACCGAGGGACAGTCATTCCTCTTTAATAACATAAGAAACAACATATGAATAAAATTAAGAAAAATACTAGATTTTTTGCCAAATATTTTTTTAAAAATATACATGTATTCTACACTCTAAACACAACATTTCGTTAGTTCGTAGAATTTCATGAATGTGTACGGTTTTGTGGCTATTAACTTTAGAAAATCAATTAAACTGAAAATTCATGTTTACTAAGGTACAAACCATACCAAAAAGTGGGACATTTTATTGTGCTTTTACCCATGATTCAATTCTATTAACTAAAGAAAGAATAAGAGCATCTTGCATTACCTCTACTGCAGCAAGATTTGTTTCTTTACCTTTATCTGGTTGTTGGTTCTCTTTATCCTTTAATCAACAATCTTTCTTTACATGTCCTTTCTTTCCACATTTCCAACAAGTAATTCCCTTACCTCTAGATTTAGATTTGTTATCCCTTGACTTTGATTTCCCATTACTCTTACTCTTGGATCTCTCCTTACTCACACCGCTTTCTACATTCAAAGCATTCCCATATGATAATTTTCTACTCTTCTTGCGAATATATTCATTCAAGATTATACTAACCACATCATCAAACTTTAAAATATTATTAGCAGATGTTGTATTACTAATGACCATTATCAAGTTATCCCAACTATCGTGAAAAGAACATAAGAATAAAAGTTCTTTCACTTCATCATCAAATGGTATATCAACCGATTTTATCTAATTTACAATAGATGCGAAATCATTCAAATGACTAGATGCATATCCACCTTCATGTATCTTAGAACTAAATATTTTCTTCATCAAATAAACTTTATTTGAAGCATTAGGTTTGTCATATAGATTAGCAAGAGATTTCATTAACTCTATCGTAGAATTCGCTTATGTAATATTAGAAGTCATAGATCTTTGTCAAGCTCAATATTATAGATCTCAAAGCCATTCTGGGTAAGTGCAAGAAGTTGATGGACAAATATGGGGTCATCCGTGGATGTCATATTGTAAAAAATAGTAAAATCTCAACTTGTAGGGATTATTAGAAATACGCGCACTCAAAATTAGAAAAATTTATATAAATATGAATCTTAGCATTCAGAATCTAGTTTCTAAAATACTAATTTTAAAAAAACGGACAAGTTTAGCTATATTAAACACTTAAAATTATATGACTTGGTTTTTTTTTAAAACTTATAAGATTGTAGTCCGTTTGCCCGCATTTTGGATGACCAAATCTTGTTATTTTTTTTTCATTTAGTGAAAAGTTAGATGTAGTTGTCTATCTTGGGATGGATTTTATTTTGTATTTTTTCGAGTAATATTTTTTTAATGATTTTTTCCGTGAAAGTGGTCTGAAAATATTTAGAAAACGAAGCGTTTTTCCATTTGCCGCCATTACTATATCAAAAATATCGAAATCAATTTTTTTAACGTGTATAGAATTTTTCATGCTTGGGATGGTATAAGTTTTATCACATTTTGATAAGCGAAAGAAAAGTTACTGATCTTAAACGTAAACATGAACATTCATGGAAAAATATGTCTTAAAGACCTATTGTTAGTAAAAAATTATAAAATGATATTTATTTTATTCTATTCACTTTAAAATCAATATTTCTACGAAGCTAATAGTCTCCCCTACGCGATGGCACCATTTTTGTGAAATGTTTTCAATTTTTAGCATGGTTCAAGTCTCTGGAAGAGCAAATTTGAGGTTTTTTGACCTTTTACACTTCATAATGACCTTCCATAGCTTTGGTTGGAGAAAAAAAAGATTTTCCGAGGCTTAGGGTCGAAAGTGTATATCCGTGATCGCTTCTATAAACCGCGATCGGGGTTTTATAACACAAACCATGAGCGCGCTTTATAAACCGCGATCATGGTTTATAAAGCGCGCTCACGGTTACTAGAATCATATTTACACACATCCTAGTGTCTGAATTACCATGTGATTTTTACTATCTGACATTACCATACGAATTACTATGAAATTGTCTTTTTCTGCACGTTTTTCTTATCACCGGAAGCGAAACATCATGGGAGATAAGAAACGAAGTCAAAAAAGGAAGTCATTAAGTAAAAAAACACCAAACAAATTAGAGGCCAACAAAATTCAAAATGCTGAGCGAATGTGAAATCTTCGTGAATCAAGAAGAGGTTCATCTTCAACCCTAACTATTGTAAGCAATGAAGAACCAGGTAATTTTTCTACTGTCAATGTTGAAGTTGAATTAAATACTCGTGATGAAGATGTTTTTACTGTCAATGTTGAAGAAAATTAAATACTCATGATGTAGCAAATTTTGAAATTGAAGGAGATAATGAAAATGTGAATAAGGAAATTCATGTTGAAAGCGTAGACAGTAAAATTTGACAAAAACACCTCCTTGGATTTTACGTAAGAAACCTAATTTTTAATTGAAATTGATGAAAACATTTTGAAACCAATGTATGATAAACTTTCTGAATGACAAATCGAAGAAAAGCCACTAAAATTTGGGATAATCATTTTGAAATTTTAAATGCTTCCCAAAGATGTCGATTGTTGGTTAGTTTGATGAAATTGATTAAAATAAGACCTACATTAAACACCTTATGATTAATGACAACATCTAATATACATGGTCAAACCTCTACAATTGTTGAAAACCTCCATGATGCATATCACACTATTGGTGTCGAGACGCACTAGGGATAGTAATATTGTGCATCGTGTACTTGCTACTAGTGTTGTAAGTGAATCATTAAAAATAACGTTTGATTACGTAAACAAGTCAAATATTGCAAGTTAATCGAAAAACTCTAATGAAAGTAATTAAAAGACGTAATATCCTTCAATCACTCAATAACACCGATTTTTGGGCATTTTCTACTAGAGCACCACGTAAGGACAAAAATAATTCTAATGCTATAAGAGAAGTTATTCAATTTTGGCATGATAACACTAGAGTTTCACCTAATACAAGAGATGTTATAAAATGGAGAGTTGGTTCTACTAATCGTGAACCACATCCAAAGCATTTCTTAGATATGACTCAAACTCAATTTTTTCGTAAGTTTGAACAAGAGAATCTGGAAATTAAAATTAGTCAATTTTTTGAAATGTTGAAACCATTATATGTGAAAATCAACCACGCTCGCACCACTTGTTGTAGGCAACATGTTGAATTTGTAATGCATTATGCTAAATTTTTATGTATTCGTTCTAATTTTCATTTTGAAACTATGTTATCAGAATGTGGTGTTCAAGTTCCACCAATATCTTCCAAGGATTTCATTCCTACTATATTTTGTGAAAAAGAAGTTAGAAAAAAATTTTATAATCAAGATTGTTTAGATGGAAGTTGTGGTACATGCGGCGGATTACCTAAATTGGAAAGTTGCATCCATGAGTAAATTGAAGGTACAATAGGACATAATTTAGTTGAGTTTGATAAATATAAATTAGTTGCATACCAGTTGAAAGATGGAAAAGAGTCTAAACGGTGTGAGCTAGTTACAAAACAAATGTTTGTTTTTCAATTTTGAGAAAATTTAAGGATGAAATTGTTTATGAGTATGCTAGGCATACACATAGAGCTCGATGGTTGGATGAACAGTTCAAGATATGCAATGACACATTTCTTATTGGTACTATTGTTTTAGTGGTCGATTTTGTAGAAAATTACACATTGCAACCACAAATGGAGGTTCAATCACAATATTACAACTTAGTACAAGTTGTCATTTTTGTGCATATAGCATTTCTACATTCTCCTGATAGTACAGAGAATGATCAATTTTTTTAAGAGAGTACCACTTTTATATCAGTGATGATCATACTCATTCTATTGAATTTTTGCAAGGGTGTTTCCAGTTATTTTATGGAAACTTTTTGATAGGGACATCCACTTCAAACAACATTATATATGGTTAGATAATTACATGTCTCAGTTTAAGAATGCACGAATGTTTTATTGGATGAGCGGGATGTCAAGATGGGTGTGTAACATATTTGGAGTTTCATGACGCTAGAGATGGAAAAGGAGAGCATGACGGTGTAGGGGCATTGTGAAAAGAGATCTTTACAAGAGAAGAGTTGAAGTACAAAGATGGTGCTAAATTAAAAGATGCAAAGAACATAGTGGAATGGTGTATTGGACAACATGGCCCGAGGTTCTAAGAAAATTTCACGATTCGCAGATATTTTTGGTTGATAAAGGAATAATAAATTGCTAACTACGAGGATTGTATGACACTCACTGGGTCCAGTGATATGCACTCATTTTGTAGCTCAGACGCTACTTCGTGGGCCGTATAGACGAGAAATTTGACATGTTTTTGTGCATCTTGTATCAAATTTGTCACTGCTGAGTGTGATTCATAAGAATGGGTGGATGGATGGATTTGTAGGCCTCTAACTCCACTTCCTAGTTATCAACCTCCACAAACATTACGACTTGTTTCTACAGATGAAGTTGCAACATCTAAGGACTTTGATGAAATTTTGATTTTGGTGTGACAAGGTATTTATGGTTATTTATTTAATTTTTGTATTGAGTTATGTCCATTGAAATTTTAATATGTAATTTAAATTTGAGTTGTTCAACCTTTATTTTTTAGGACATGTGTTTGTAGTTATTGCGACAGAAGACAATGAAGAAGGAACAAACTATTTCTTATGTCATTGCATCGAGGAAAGAAAGAAGTTGACTTCTCCTATTATAGATGGCGAAGATATTGAGTATCCTACAGGTTAGTGGTAGTTACTGGAACTTGGCTTTTACGGTATCCATTAAAAAACTCCTTTGTTTGGGTGTTTGAAGACTTTGAGACACACAGGAAAATACTCTTATATTTACATCTAGTTCTATGACAAATATTCATTTGTATAGATATCGAGGAAGGCCTAATAACAAGATTCTTTGGAAGGTTGAGAGTCGATCATGAAGCAATCTTGTCCGCTATCCAAAGTAGATCCGATCACGATGGTTCATTGGAATGAATTTATAATGCTCATGTCTCTGGTATATATAATTTCTTTGGTATGTATAATTTGTCGCATTAGATAGATTTAAATTTATATATTTTATTTTAAATTTGTGTATTTTGTATATATCTAGTATGATTTGTATTTGAAACTTAAATTTCTTTTACTAACACTTTTATGTGCGGAGTTAGTGGTGCCGGAAAAGCTTCCACCTTCACATGGTTGGCACATCATTAGTAGAGAATTTTAAATTCTCAAAGCTAAGAGAAGCTTTCATTGTTTGACATCCTTACACCGGCTCTTGCACTATTTCACGCATTTTGTAAACAATAGGTAGCGAGAGCACCGATCTCGAGAAAAAAAAGCGAGAGAGACTATTGTAGAGGGTCCCTACGCCGAGGTGTTAAATCAAACGAAATGTCTCTAGGTGCCACGGAGTCCGAGTAGTCACCCGTTGAAGTTGAACGATATTTTGGTCTCAGGGCTCTTAAGGGACTACGCCCGAACGAAGTAGCTCAAAAAAGCAATGACGTTGTCGCGCACCAAAACGACACCTCCTCTAGCATTCACCTAGCCACTTAGACATTTCAAAGGGCGTAGTCATTTTGGTGCCACGATGCATTGTTTACAAAATATAGTGTTTGACAACCTTACACTGGCTCAAACTGCACTATTTCACGCGTTTACAAACAATAGGGCAGCGAGAGCACCGATCTGAGAAGGAAAAAACCGAGAGAGGTTATTGTAGAGGGTCCCTACACTAAGGTGTCAAATTAGACGAGACATCTCTAGGTGCCATGGAGTCTGAGTAGTCACCCATCAAAGTTGAACGATATTTTGGTCTCAGGGCGCTAAAGGGACTACGTCCGAACGAAAGTAGTCGGAAAGCAACGACATTGATCACGCACCGAAAAACACCTCCTCTAGCATTCACCGACCATCCAGATGTGTCAAACATGATCGGTTCGGTGCCGAACGCACCGTTTACAAAATATAGCATTTGACAACCTTACACTAACTTAAACTGCACTATTTCACGCGTTTGCAAACAATAGGGCAGCGAGAGCACCGATCTAAGAAGGAAAAAATTGAGAGAGGTTATTGTATAAGGCCCATATGCTAAGGTGTTGAATCGGATGAAACATCTATAGGTGTCATGGAGTCTCGAGTAGTCACCCGTCGAAGTTGAACGATATTTTGGTCTCGGAGCGCTTAAGGGACTACGCCGAACGAAGTAGCCCGGAAGCAACGACGTTGTCACGCACTAAAATGATGCCTCCTCTAGTGTTCACTTGGCCACCTAGACGTGTTGGCACAGTCGGTTTGGTGCCATGACCCATCGTTTGCAAAATATAGCATTTGACAACCTTACATCGGCTCAAACTACACTATTTCACATTTGCAAACAATAGGGCAGCAAGAGCTCCGATTGAGAAGGAAAAAAACTGAGAGATGCTATTGTAGAGGGTCCCTATGCCAAAGTGTCGAGGATCGGATGAGACATCTCGTAGGTGCCATGGACCCGAGTAGTCATCTGTCGAAGTTGAAAATATTTTAGTTTAAGGGCTCTTAAGGGACTATACCCAAACGAAGTAGCCGGAAGCAACGACATTGTCGCGCACTGAATGACACCTCCTCTAGTGTTCACCTGATCACCGGACGTGTGTTAGTGCAATTCGGTTTGGTGCCATGATGCACCGTTTGCAAAATATAGTGTTTGACAACCTTACACTTACTCAAACTGCACTATTTCACGCGTTTGCAAACAATAGGGCAGTGAGAGCACCGATCCGAGAAGGAAAAAAATTTGAGAAAGTCTATTGCAGAGGGTCCCTACACAAAGGTTTTGGATCAAACGAGACATCTATAGGTGCCACGGAGTCTGAGTAGTCACATTGAAGTTGAACAATATTTTGGTCTCAGGGCTCTTAAGGAACTACGCCCAAATGAAGTAGCCCGGAAGCAACAACATTGTCGCGCACACCAAAAGACACCTTCTCTAGCATTCACCTAGCCACCTGGATGTGTCGGCGTAGTCGGTTTGGTGCCACGACCCACCGTTTGCAAAATATAGCATTTGATAACCTTACACTGACTCAAACTGCACTATTTTGCGTGTTTACAAACAATAGGGCAGCGAGAGCACCAATATGAGAAGGAAAAACCGAGAGGTTATTGTAGACGGTCCCTACATCAAGGTGTCAGATTAGAAGAGATTTCTCTAGGTGCCACGGAGTCTAAGTAGTCATCCGTCGAATTTGAATGATATTTTGGTTTCAGGGCGCTTAAGGGACTACGCTCTGGCGAAGTAGCCGGAAGCAACAACATTGTTACGCACCGAAATGAAACCTCTCTAGCGTTAACCTAGCCACCCAGATTTTTGGTGCGATCATTTCGATGCCATGATGTCCTGAGGCATGACCTCTCACTCCTCACCTCTGTTCATTTCCTAGGACTCAAAACATTCAATGTCACTTGTTTACCTTCCATCTCTCTTGTTCTCTTTGGACTTGCCTATGTCCTCTTGGGTGCTTCATCACTGTCCTTGCTTTGGTCTCTTGAGCTATGTTTTTTTGGTGATCTCTCTCCATCCTCTGTTGCCCCAACTATGTGCTTACATGCTCATTATGTTTGCATTGTAATATGGTCATGTGCTCTTGGCTACCTTGAAACTTTTTACATACTTTTCATCCCTTAATGGGTATCTAATACCCTAATTATCATGCTTTGAAGATTCACAAGAATAAATAGGATAATTGGTCTTAAGGACAACTCTGTGATCTCTATTTTTGACTAAAGAGGTTGTGAATGATTTGATAGCTTGAAAAGCATTCCCTTGTTATTCTAATAGTGGATTAAGTATTTGAATATAGGTCAAGAATACTAAATGGAGTTGAAATTAAATGAGCCATAATTGCTAGTGAAGCAAGAACTAGTGAAAAGTGGTGAGTAAAGGTAAGTCATGTTAAAGGAATGAAATGCATTTATTCATTGTTTCTAATAGTATGGTGAGAATGTGAACATATGAATAAGATTATCAATCAAATGCTAAGTAATGCTCCTTAATATCCTTAATATCTCCCACTTTTTTGAGTATATCTTGCAATAGGACACACGACTATTGTCACACTTTGAAGTAAGTTCTTAAAACTTATATAATCCATTCTTCACTTTACCAATTGTACGTGTTGCACGACACCAAAATCAATGACCCGATCATCTTTAGAAGAACTATTTGCTTTGAGAGAAATTCAAAGAGCATTAAACTTTTAGAATTCTTGAATGTACAAGAAAATAAAAGGAAAGAGAGGATGGTAAGTCCAAGAAGAAAGAGACAAACAATAAAAATGAAAGAGAGAAGTGAATCTACTTTAAACGATATAATCAAATTGAATGTTTAACTTCTTAGTTGATTGGCATATAGCACCAAATTATAAAGAGATAACCTGTGTGTACATCTATTGATTCCCTTAATTTCTCTAAAACAATGTAAATGCTTCCCTTAATTTCTTAACAATTATACCATGCAATGTTGCACCATAAGTAACGTTATATTCATATAGTTCAAGATGAACTCTACCTCACTTATTTCTATCAATGTTCACATTAGTTGATATGCAACAGATGAGTGTTAGCTTTAAAAGAAAAAAAAATTAATTACGTATTGCCCTTTTGTAGTTCACCTAGCATGGTTTTGCTTAATGGAATAGGTTTGCTTAACAATTGTACCATGTAGTGCTCCAATCGACATGGTTTTTTAATTTTAAATCAAACATATATATCTAGAACTAATAAATGGTTATATGAAAACATACATAGAAGGATATCATACATGCAACGAAATCGAATCAAACATATAGAAGTAATATAGTTATGAAAACCAACACACATGGATATATAAGAATCAAACAAAGTGTGTTGGATGTACGTCTTGAAAATATGTAAGTTCATAACATGTGTACATCTCGAACTAAGTGTGTCATACATATAGGACCACATGTAGTCGCAAAAGGCTATATATATACAATGGACTATATGAAGAAACATGTTCACTAGGACCAGATGGTCCATATATATATCTATGTACATCTAGGTGGACTATGAATCTAATCATGAAACATCTTCCCTCTTTTCGCCTGCTAAAAGTAGCACGTCCACGACCTAGGGATGTATTGGAGGGAGATGCAGTGATGGATTTCATCCGTGTGGTCCTAGTGTGTCTCTAAAGCGGTCCGTAACCTAACCTACACATTCATAAACAACAAGTTTTAACACCCAAAATTTTAAAATACATTCAAATTTTTAAAACTTGTACAATTTAGTTAAAATGCATGTGAAATCTTACCACATGATGTCATGATCCCTATCAATTTGTCGTTGACGCATCGCATGAGGACAAAGTAGACTCACGAACTGGGTAAGCTACAAACAAATAATTAATTTTCAAATTAAATATTTCACATACATACAAAATTTGATATTGTATATTTAAGTAATAAGAAATAATGAACCTCCAAAATTTAACAAATTTAAAAAATTGTACCTCAGTTAGTGGATCTCACAGATGCTTTGTGACAAGATATCTATTGGTGAGCTTCCACGATGCATATATGGAGGAGTCTCTCTGGCAGTCATAAGCTATACAAAAAACATGTACAAATCAATATTAATCTACATGACTGCCACATAACAGAGGTCCAAAGCATGTAATCCACGTGAACTTCCACAATTAACAAAGTGTAAAGAGAAACTAACCTACGTAAAACTCACGTGAGGCGTGTCAAGTAGCCTTAGTTCCCAGAGCAGATGATGACCCACCAAGCTCCTGTGTATAAAAGACAAACATATTAATATGTACAACATACACGTGAAACATTATAATAATAAGAGTGCAATCAAATGAAATTAAAAATGTACTTGTACAACTTGAAACTTACATTTGAAACACGCCCAGCTGAAGTACTAGCATGTTGACGCCAGATGTTTCCTTCACCGGCTCTTGCTATTTAAAATAAAATAAAAAATTAGAACTTTTACATGTATGTACATGACGTACAATCAAATACATATATATTAAAATCTCAAACATGAATTAAACTATTGTATGTATATATATATATATTATTTATATTTATTTAAATTTGAAATTTATCTCGTGAAAGACCAATATCAATGGCACCAGTTCCAAAAACATTCCCAAAGATCTCATCTAGAAAATAAATCATGTGAATCGGAAAATGATGTCTCGCACACAATGCATACGGAACCACATGATCCACACGGCGGTGTGGTGTGCTAGAACCGACACCTCCACCAACATCGCGGATGCATCGGGTCACTATCTTGGTCGGAGTTGTTAGTGAGCTCTCTCAATGCATGCGGTGTGTCAATCTCCACAACCTCCTTCACTATAAGAGGGATAATCGAAGGTAGTGGAGGTTTTGGGGCATGGGGATCCTTGGTTGACCTACGAGTGCACCAAGTCTACTCTGCGTGCAGAGCCACCTCCTTACCCAAAAAAACTTAAAATTCAAAATAATTTGGGACCTCATTAAGGCGCGAACTTGCAATATAATTTCTTCAAAAATACAAGAGGAACCTCATTGTTGTTGCATGGTGGATAATAAAAAACCATCCATCATCAGTCCCAAAAATTATTTTTGATTCGGTCATCGTGGCACCAATGGATTAGAAACCATTTGCAAGTAGTACTGTGGGGGCATTGGTTCTTGGGTCAGTAAATAATGCACAAATGAGGTCTTTTCCAATTTTTTTGTCTTTTACAGCCGCATGGGATAATTTATCTGCATACCACCACCTACAATCACCTCTAAAGGTATTCCATCTATGTATTTGGTTGGTTACGGAGTCGAATTCGCCAATCAATATTTGCAATGTGTTGGCTAAAGTCATGCAGGACAAATTTGTGGCATGATTTTGTCTTATAGTCTGAATAAGGTTCTCAATGACAATTTTATTTTCTTGGATTCTTCCTATGATATTATCTTGTGTTCCTGCTTTGGTTCGGTAGAGAGAAGAAGAGCCACATGAGGTGGATCTATGTTTGGAGGAGGGTTTTGAGGAATGTTTTTTGAGGAATGTTTTTTGACGGTTTCTGAGGATTTCGAGCTTGCCGACCAACCGACAAAACAAGAAAATTGTATACATAAAAAACGTTTAAAAAACCCATGAAAATGCAAAAAAATTGATTAAAATCAAGGGCTTACCTCCTTGTCTTAGTGGCATGGTTGAATCTATCGCGATCCAGAAGTCCGATGAGCAATTTTGAGGTGGTATTGAAGCTCGAGTGAAAAACATGAGGGAGAAATTGCGGTTTGAAATAAAAATGAGGAAAATGAAGACTAGTGGGACTGTTATTTTTGTCTCAGAGTTCCGTGATCACGGTTTAGAACCGTGATCGTGGGTTTGTAGGTTCGATTATTACCGATCTCGCTAAAAATGACTCGCGATCACGGTTTAAAAACCGCGATCGGGTATTAAAACACGATCGCGGTACTTAAATTTCGTGTTTTTATGTCCACGAAATTATCCACCAACTTCATGCATTTACCCTTCTCACAAAAATCTTCCATTCTTCATCAGTCATCTTCGTAGGTATAGATTTCTCATCCATCGGTAAATAAAAATCTCTTTATACAAATAATCCTCAATCTACATCTTCCATAATTGATAATTTCGACCATCAAACTTCTCTACCTTGTATTTGTTTTCTTTACGCCATTGTTGTAGCTCCCACTCAATCGAAAACCCTCTATGAGTAAATTTTCAAAGACACAAAACCCTCAAACAAAGCTCGATACCGCTTGTTGGGGTTAGCACACTGATTGTACAGATAATATATCAGATCTAAGCATACATGTAAATAAAAGCAGATATTCTACTAAAATAAATATACAAAACAAAAGATATAAATCAACACCAAATTTAATGTGGTTCACCCAGTGTGGGCTACGTCCACCAAGAAACAAGTCAATCTATTATCCAAAGCTTTGACAAGATATACAATGAATATTTACAATCTTCCACACCTCTCAGATGTACAAGTACTTTCTTTCTCTCAAGATTTTTCTTCTTCTCCAAGAATTCTCTCTCACAATTATTCTCACAATAATCATCAACTTTTGCAAGTTCTTCTTAATTCTTACTTCTAAACCCTAGCTTTCATGCTTATATAGGCGTATACAAACTTAGGGCACTTAGCCATGCAATTACAATCAATAGATCTGCTTTAATACTAAAAATAGATCTAATTCCCATGAGTTAATTAAAACACTCATACACAGTAACTAACGCCGATTAGCCCTAACCGATGTGTCGTTCCTCCTTTCCTGACCGATGCCGGTCATAGGTGACCGATGTCGGTTCCTCCTAACCAATGACGATTACTGTGTTTTCCAGCAAGTTTCACATTACATGCTAATCTAAAGTAATTGAGCTCCACAACTCAACATCTACTATGTGTGTTCCACTTAAGCATTTCAATCTCACAAAGAGGACACGATAAATTCAGGGAAACTCACAAATTTTAATGGTTTGAAACCCAAGCTAAAATTTGATAAAATCCCGACAAACTTCCCTCTTCATTGTCAAGCTCGAAAAGCACACATGAATAGTCGACACACAAAAATTCATCGATAATCAAGTCCTTCAAGTAGTTGGCCAAATGAGAGAAAGGTGGCATTTTATTTATCATTCCAAAGAGGGATTTGAACTAATATAACCATTAAAATGCATCATACAATGTACATGTGAAAAGAGGTTGCTTTTTTCTTAATTTAAGATAATATGATTAGTCTACGTTTAAGCAGTTCATGTCTTGTAAATTATAGTCATGGAATATTTAGTTACTAAAAATCTGCAATCTATTAATAATATTCAAATTTAAATTAGAGTTCAAATGTGTTAAAGAATGTTAAAACAAATCTCAAAATTCAATTCTAACAAATTTCAAAAATCAAATCCAACAAAACAACTAAATCGAGATGTAAACAACTAAATCAGTTGGGTGTGGGTCTTATCGAAGATAATTTGTCGAGCTTCATGTCCTTTATCTTGACATATTTTTACTGTCTTTTTGTTTTCTGCTATTATTTGCAACGATGGCATGTCTAATGGTATATAGAAAGAATAGATGACTAACAATGGGGTTTTAATGGTGTCATATACATTCAGAATTATAGAGTGAATAAGCAACATTTGTGGAGTTGATGGGATGAACAACACTTAGATCTTTATATAGAATTCTTCAATTTGAGTTCATAGACAAAAAAAAATACGGTTGCATTGAACTCTACATGTCTAGACCATCCTTTCCTTTGATAGAGGCATTAAAAAAACCTCATTTCATGTATTTTTTTTTGTTGTTTACCTTTAAATTCACATAGTAGAGTAAAGCAATGTATAGTTACGGATTAATATAGGGGGCTATGTGTGGAGTTTTGAGCATTTTATACATTTTGGACTAAGGTTGAGGAAGCTTTTAAAAATGTGTAAGGATTGTGCATTCCATCCACTCCACCCTTATGTACAGGCCATGCAAAATTTCAATTCCCTTTTAGAACCAAAGGACAACATAACAGTCTCTTGTTGAGATAATGACCTTGGCATTAGATCTCACTTTTATGAGAATTGATTTGCGCAAGTTTCACACCTCGCTGCCGGAGGAAAAGAGGGAAGATTGTCCGGCCTCCGGGCACTTCACTTTCCACTTTTTTTTTTTTTTGGGCTCTTTGCAAGAAAAACATTTGATAATGTGCTTGGTGATTGGCGGCCTTTCTTCTCTTCCTTGATGATAGGTGCGAGTAATGTGCATATCGATTCATGCGAGAGTCAGATTTAATGTTGGGGTCCCTCTCTAAACCGAGAAGTTGTTGTGTTGTCCTTTGGTTTGTGAAAGGAACTAAAATATTGCATTGCCTATGTAGTTTTGAGGAGCTGGTCGAATAGGCGAAACTTTCTATGGACTTCTTTGATTTGAGATCATAGTGAAAAAGAAATTTAAAAAAACCCCTTCATGCAACTCTTTGTTCTGGACCACCCTTGTTCTTTGATGGAGACATGAAAATTATTGTGCATCTTGTACTTTGTTTTTGAAGTCAATGCAATGGAAAACCTTGAAGCATTCTATTGGCTTGCTCAAGCTCGATTTGAAATGTGCGCAACACTCAAAAAAACTTTTTTCACAAGCCCCCTTCTTGACTCTGCATCCGTGTGTTTCTTTACTTGATATTTTCTAAATTTTAATCTATTAAGTGTAAACAAAATAAATGGTTATATGTGCTCGTGGATGGTTAATGTGTGATGTTTGTTCAATGTTATGTGATATAGACTTGTCCGCTACTATTTATGTGTGGTTGCATTGCTTATGACTATTCTTAAATATGGATAGTGGGTTACTAATTTTCTCGTATTGAAGGGTGGATTATAATAATCTTTAGTATTTTTTGCAAAAAAAAATTGATACTCTTATGACAATGCTACATCATTCTATTATATAACTCATAGATCTTTCAAAACCTTTCTCCAAAGAGGAAGATTAAATGATTCACTTGTAAGAGATTATTAAGCTTTTACAAAAATAACATCCTCGAGAAAGAAGACTGTATATTTTTCGTGAGTGTACATTCTACTACAATCTTCCATGTTGTAAGCACTTTTGATGTGCACCTTCCTCCACATTAATAGGCTTGGAACCACCTTGAGTTGTTTTGGAGGAAATTAGACACATCATTGTCTATCTACACCATACGTGACTACTTAAATAAATGGGGAAGCTACATGAGCAAAAATTCACCAACAACCCAATACATATCACCCTTTGCATAAACTCGGAAAAAACAAGAGTAGAGGTGAGTAGAGCAAGTCGACCTCAAACACCATGCTCCGTGCTTCTTTATGCCTCAAGTTGACATGTGGTTCTTGCTTGTTCCCACATTTCAAAAATATAGATGTTCATGGACCACATATCTTTCTTTCGTCTAGGGAATAACTAGGGTGCTCATTTTTTTTTCCTAGAGATTTCTTTATGTTTATGGTGTCTTTGGTGAGATTTTACAGATACCTCAACAATAGCATTTTTTTAAACAACTCTTACCTTATATGCACCTAATAGTGTACAAAAGGGTCTTGTTGGGCTGATTTTAGATCACTCGTGAAAATGTAAACCCAATTCTACTTCACTAAAGAAACACACTGATTGATGGAAATGACACTTCTGAATCTTGAGGCCAACAAAAAAGGAAACTCATACTTGCTAAATTGCAATGGGCTTACACTAACTTGCTTGATTCCGTATATAGATTAGACAAATGAAGCCTCAGATTGAGAGTACAACTTCGATGATAATGGATCCACTTCTTAAGTACTTGTACTATAGCATAAAATTTCGAGTCAAAGACTAAATATTTATGTTTTGTGTTAAACTTCTCACCTTTGAAGTAAGTTACGGAGTTCCCCCTCCGAATTAAAACCACACCTATGGAATTTTCATTTTCATCACAATCTACTTAGAAAACCTTGTGAAAATATAGTGATGTCAACACTTTTTTTACGTAATCTTGCGCTTCAACTCGGGAAGCTATGCTTTACGCCTCTACCCACACAAAATTTGTGTGATCTTCTCATGTAACCTTTGTAATCACTACATAAGTAGGTCACGGCCACTCTATTATTGTGCACACCTTTTTGGGTCCATTCTCCACCTTCTTAGGATATCACAAAACCCAATTACACCAATTGCATGTGCATAAAACTACATTTCTATATGTTTATCAATAAATTTTCCTAAAGGCGTGTTGTGAGGCATAGTGTTAGGCTTATGATCCCAGTGCTATGTCTCTGGTTCGACTCTCACCAAGGTTTACCAAAACCCTTTGATTTTTTGGTCGACATAGGCGGTGACGATCAAGCTTCGCCGCTTGTTGTTTTCCTAGCAGGCATCTAGTGCTGGTTCTCGATGCGGACCCTTCTCGGTCCGGATCGGGAGTACCACCTCGCTCTCTCTAGGGTTTTTTCTCCCAAGCCCCCGTAAGACATGGAAAAAGTAGTGGAAGGGTCCACCGCCTCACATACGGATGACTTTCTCCAATACTAATGGATGGGACCTTCTCTCTTTTCATCCCCTCTCACATCATAGAGGTTGTTGCTGCTTCTAGGGATCTATCCTTATGGAAATTCTCTGATGGGCCCCATACCCCCTCGAAGATATTAAAAAACGGGCCCGAATGAAATGGAACCCTTTGTGGGGCACTCGAAATAACAGCGATGCCTAACGGATTCATCCTTTTTTCTTTCAGGATGAAGGAGGATTTCACATAAGCTCTTCTGGGTGGCCCATGGTTCTTCGGCAGAAGAGGTTTCTACATCAGGAAATGGTCTCCTAGTTTCAACCCGCTCACTGAAACCATGACCCAAGCCCCAATATGGGTTCGTCTCCCAAGGCTTCCCCTGGAGTTCTAGCATCCGGCTGTTATCGAAGGTATTGCTCTCACTATGGGTTCCTTAATAGCTATAGATCAGGCCACTAAGGCTAAAAATAGATTCATCCATGCCTGCTTATGTGTCAACGTCGATGTCATCGCCCACTCCCGAAATCGATTGAGCTCTTATCTGATTTTGGAACATGGATGCAACCTATAGATTATGAATATATCCCTCAAGCACGTTCCATATGCAAAAGCATTGGACATAGAGCAGCCGGATGCCCCACTAAGCCTCAACCTAAGCCCAAACCCCATGTACCCTCCCCCCAAAAAAATGTCCCAAAGACGATCCCTAAAGAAGCTCCGGCCATTCCTACTTCTAACCCCTTTGCACTCCTTGAAGAAGGTGAGATCAACAACGACTCCGATAAGGTATCCCCTCTCGATCCCCAACCTCTCTCCATTTTTTCCTCCATTCTCATAGAGATCCCCATTGCTCCTCCTCCCCCCTCCTCGGTGGATGTTCCCCTTGTGGCTACACCTACTCCCCCTTCTCAGCTTTCTCCTCCCCCTCCTCCTTCCTCCAAATCTCCCTCCCTCCTCTCTCCATCCTTACCTCTAAACCCCCCTTCTAGCTCCACCCCATGGTCATACCTTCCTCCCACCCCCTCCGACTTGTGCTCTCCCCCTCCATCCAATCCTCTAATGATAGTTTTAACCCCGATTGACTCGTAATAGCTGCAAGAAACCTGATATTGGAACATAGAAAGCGAGCGGGCACACTGGGAAGTGTCAAGCTCCAGCAAGAAGCAACCCTCAATGTGGCTCAAGGAACCCAGTACCATCCCCATGGTTGTGGGGAGCAAACCCAAATCAAGAAATGAAGATTATCTCATGGAACATAAGAGGTCTTAACTCTCTTCAAAAATAGAGGGTCCTCAAGGATATGAAATTTCACCACTCCCCTGACATCATAATGTTGCAGGAAACTAAACTCAAAAAAGATGACAACCTCATGAAAATATGGCCTATAACTTCTTTTGTGTCCCAATTTTCCATGGGGAATTCGGGAGGCTTATGCACTCTCTGGGACCCCATAAATCTCAAAGGTGATTGTCTTCTTCAACACCCCAACTTCCTGTGCATGCTCTTCCAAGAAGTTGGTTATGATTCCTCTTGGATAATAATCAATATTTATGCTCCTAACTTGGAATCCCAGCGTGAAAGGCTCTGGAAGGACATTTCAAATTTTATCAAAACTTGCGGCAATCTCCCCATGCTCATAATGGGAGACTTCAACAGCACCCTCTTTCATTCGAGAAATAAGGAGGAGCCCCTGCTAACCCCTGTCAACATGGAAGCCCTGGCTGGTTTTATTTGTGAGGAGGCCCTACTTGATATGGACATGCATGGTGATTTATGTACCTGGTCCAACCACAGAGTGGGAAGAAATCATATTCAAAGCATATTAGATAGATCTATGGGATCTTTGGACTGGATCTCTCTCTATCCGGACTTCTACCTCAACTCCCTATCTCGTGTTGCTTCTAACCATAGCCCCTTGTTGCTTTGTGCCAACAACAACTTAAATATAAAGAATCCCCTTTCAGGTTCAAGCTTGCATGGCTTGAAAACAACCACCTGAACCCTCTCATCAAAATTTTGTGGGATATCAACATCAAGGGTTTGGATATGTTTAAGTTCTCTAGTAAACTCAAGGAAATAAAAAATCAACTTAAGATATGGAAGAGCAAGGTTTTCAGTAGCATCAAACTACGCAAACAAAAGCTGACTCAAGAAATTGCTAAAGTATCAGCTCTTATGGAGGCAGATGGAAGATTGGAACATCTCCATAAACAAGAAAAAACTCTTCTCATCGAATTCCACAACACCCTGAAAGAAGAAGAGACCTATTGGAGGCAGAGATCTCAGGCACTTTGGCTCGATCAGGGTGATCGTAACACCAAATTCTTCCACATCATAGCTTCTAAACACAAAAGCAAAGACAAAATCGAGAGCTGTTGACTCCGACTAGTAATTTATTAACCTTTGACATTGACATCTCTAATGAATTAGTCTCCTTTTATTCTAACCTCCTTCAGGTTGAGCACCCACCTTCTGAGCAAGACATGTCCAAGATGCTGCAACACATTCCTCAATTAGTTTCTGCTAATTTGAATAGAAATTTAACGATGCCCTTCTCTATGGAGGAAATTCACAAAGCGGTCTTCACCATGAAAGAGGACAAAGCTTCGGGTCTGGACGGCTTCCCAGCCTACCTTCTTCTAAGTATTTTGGGAGATCATAAAGCAAGACCTCTTCAATGCGGTGAATGAATTCCAAACTAGTAACGCCCTTCTCAAAGAATGGAACACTACTTTCATCGCTCTTGCCCCCTAAGTTTTGGGATCTAAGGCTATCACCAACTTCAAACCGATCAGTCTTTACAACACCTCCTACAAAATCATCACAAAGATGCTAGCGACTAGGCTTAAACCCCTAATGAACGCACTCATCTCCCGAATCAGAATGGCCTCATTAGCAGGTGCCTCATCCAAGAGGGTATCATCACTGTCCATGAAGCCATCCACTCCACCCAAAGACTCAAGTCTATTGGAATGATCCTCAAACTAGATATGCAAGTTAAAAAAAATCGACAGAGTTAATGGAATTTCCGATCAAGGTGTTGGAAAGCTACGGGTTTGATAATGATGGTGAAGCTGGATTCTTTCCTGTATTACTACCCCTTTCTTCTCGATTCTCATAGACGGCATTCATGTCGGTTTCTTCAAAAATAGCAGAGGTATTAGGCAATGAGACCCTCTGTCTCCTTCCTTTTTACTAATGGTAGATACTCTCAAGCAGAGCTCTAGATCGCTAAATGCCGATCTACCATTACTCGGTATAAAATCACCTCCAACCTCCCCGCACTTGACCACTCATAGCCAATTTGTTGATGACACTCTCCTATTGAGTGCGGCCTCATGTGATTGAAGCTCATTCTCTCATGGAAATTTTAACAAACTACCAAGACGCTTCTCAGCAACTAATCAACTTCAACAAGAGCAACATATCCTTCTTAAACACCCCTCCTAGGACTCAGAGGAAGATTGCTGATATTTTTGGTTGTAGAATTGTGGATCTCCCCTCCTCCTATCTTGGCATCCCCCTTTTCAAGGGTAAGCAAACTAAAAATCTCTGGGACCCGGTCATTGAGAGATATCAAAAAATCTTGCTGCTTGGAAAGGGGCCCTTCTCAGTCAGGCTGACAAACTTCAATTGGTCAAAGCCACTCTTTGAGTCTACCTATCTACTTCATGTCTCTACTCAAAATGCCTACCTCTGTGAAGACAACCATTGAGAGAATTCAAAAGCACTTTCTTTGGTCTGGAGTGGAGGAGAAAAAGTGTGTTCACCTCATCTCTTGGAATGAAGTGTGTAAGATTTCACTTTGGGAGGCCTTGTGATAAGGCGATTTCTAATATGAATGTTTCCTTCTTGCTAAAATTGGTTGGGAAGTTGCGAAAGGTAACTCTCACTAGGCTCAGTTGTTGAGATCCAAGTATCTAGCTCTTGATGAGGATTTTCTTCTTTCCTCACCGCCCCGTGGCTCGGCTTTTTCTGATTCTGTCACCAGCTCCCTTCCTCTTTTGCGTGTTGGCACCAAATGGAGGTTCGGGAATGGAAGATTAATTGATTTCTGAAGTCCGATTACCGGATTTGGAGAAAAGCCTTTTATGCCTTAACCCTACTTGGGATCCCATAAGAATAATCCTCATCAATCGTCATGGCAAGAAAGTCTTTGGCTACTAGAATTTTGCAAATTCCATCCCCTCCTAGGACATCCCATTGGTTGGGAATCGCGAGCATCAAAGTCAGCTTTTAAAGCAACCGAGATTGGCTCTCTCCACTATCTATATTCCTTTCTCCTTCCCCGCCGATGACCTTATTTGGCCCCTCTCCCCTTGAGGCTCCTTCTCGATTAAAGATGCTTACCTCTCCAAGCCATGTTCCACTCTAGTCCTCCTCTCAACAAAACCTAGCCCAAAGAAACTATCCCCAAAATTGGCTTCTTTTTCCTTGCTCTCCTTCAAGAATGTGTTCCTTTTGGTGAAAATTTGAAAAGGATGGGCTTCTCTCTTCCCACTCATTGTGTCCTTTGCTTTAAAGTAGTGGAGTCCTCCTCCTGTTAGTGTGAGTTATCCTATGTGTTCTCCTCTCATGTTGGAGGGTCATCACTCACATGGGTTAGGTTTATGGTTAAGTTTAGGGTTTCATGTGTGTCATGCACTAGGGTTACTCAAGACCCTATATGTACCTCTTTTCTATTCATTTATGAGCATGCCAAGACACTTCGTTGTCTTTTCTCTATGCAAGCTTTGTTTCGTTGAGCAAGTTCTTCCATTTCTAATCATTTTTTCCTCGCTTTATCACTGTAGCTTTCACGATTCCGTTGGAGTGCAACTACTTCGTGGTGCCTCATTTCTGATTTGATTCTCGCAAAATTTTTTCATGGTACCAGAGATTCACGACTTGTCGTCACACCAAAAGCTCAAACTGATGGTGGAGAGGGATCTCATTGTGTTAATCAGTTGCTACGCCAATACCCTCCCGCATGATGGAGTTGGGTATACACCCAATCAGGCCCAACAGCATATTAAGAGGAAGTGACACCAAGAATTTCCCGGGAGGTCACCCATCCCAAAACTACTCTGGGGCTGGCACGCTTAACTGGCTGGTATCAGAGCTACACGACTTGCCATCACACCAAAAGCTCGAACTTATGGTGGAGAGGGATCTCATCGTGTTAATCAACTACTACGCCAACACACCCCGCACGATGAAGCCGGATGCAACCACGTGAGCTCTGGGCCCACCACGTATACACCCAATTAGGCCCAACGGCATTAGGAGGCAGTGACACTTGGAACTTCCCGGGAGGTCACCCATCCCAAAGCACTACTCTAGGGTTGGCGCGCTTAACTACCTAGCTTGATACCAAATGATTTGTTTACATTGAGCAAGTTCTTCCATTTCGATCATTTTTTCCTTGCTATCACTGGAGCTTTCACATTCTCGTTGGAGTGCAACTACTTCGTGGTGTCTCATTTCCGATTCGATTCTCACAAACTCTTTTCATGGTATCGATATTTGCACGACTTGCCGCCACACCAAAAGCTCAAATTGATGGTGGAGAGGGATCTCATCGTGTTAAACATTCTACACCAATACCCTCCCGCATGATGGATCTCGGAAAGTTTTTGTGTTTTTTTCTTGTGCATGTTTGTCTGTGGGTTATAGGATCCTTGAGTTCTTCTGGGATTCGTGGTTGCTCATCAATGAACTGTATCCTCGACCATTTTGGTACTGCTCAAACCGCCATCACTGTTCATTCACGCGTGGCTGCATTTTTCTTCATTCCAGGTGTTTTGTGGACTATTCGAGGCGTTTTCTTGGACCTTCATTTTTATTGGCATTTTTTATTGTTCGGCATTTTTAATCATCGCCACATTTTTTGATTGTTCGTGTTTTTAATCATATGCCACGTTTTTTTGATTACTCAGGTGTTTTTAATCATCATTTGCCACGTTTTTTGCTTCACAGGGTTGTAAATTACATCTGCCACGTTTATTTTGGCCTGCTAAAACAAAATCGCTGGCAAAAGAAAAAACGGCCTAGTAATCTCTCCAGGCACGGCCCTTTTTACCTCTGCTTTTTTCCTTGGGCGCATCCTGCCCCGAACAGTCATTTTTGTATTTCTAACCTTCCGTCGAGTGCTGAAGACGAAGGGTGAGGTCCGGGATTGGCAGGTGGCTAATCCCCCCTCGCAATACAAACAAACCCTATCTCAAATTCCATGTCATTTCCAACGAGCATACATATGACACCCTTTACATGCGTTTAGGGTGCTTTTTTAATCCATATGCAGGCTTATTGGCTTTTTCTCATCAAATTGAGGGAATTGGTTTTTGCTATAAATTTTGACTCGTTGCTCGGTTTTGAGCACTTCTTTAGTCAAAGTTGCATGTTTTTTTGCACTCTAGATGATGGGATCATTAGCTTTGTAAACGCACTAATTTTATAAAGTGCCGCATTTCGGGGTGTCTTTGTTTTGCTTAATTCAGCTCATTCTTTTGAGCTTTGTTCCATTCCTTTTTTTCGTGGACTTGTGAGTGCATCCGCCACAGTCTTACGACAAAGGGATTCTTTCATGCGATGTGAGATGCTTTTTCTCACCACCAGGGTTGGCTTTCGCCTCCTTTCTGTTTTTTACTTGTGCTTGTTTACGGTGTTCCTCTTTTGTTGTGCTCCACAAGACACTGTTGTGGTCTCCTCTCTTGTGCGTTATTACGCTAATTGCAAGACGAGTTACCAAGTGTTTCAAACCACACGCACGGACCCGATTGTAATCAATGCACTCAACTATAAAGTGCCGAAAGCAAGGGGGTTGTTATTGTCCTAGGTGGTTGTGTTTCTTTTCTGCATTTTTCTTTCTCTCTCTCACTATGGATGCACTTTCAATTCCTTTGCTTACGCCGTTCAACTTTTTCGAATGGAGATCAAAAATAATAATGAAACTAAGGGGTAAAGGGTTATACCACATCACCATGGGAACTGAGACTGAACCAAATGACGAACCTGAAAAATCTAAGTGGTTAAACCATAGTGATGAAGCTTTAGGTCTTCTCTGCATGTTCGTTTCTCCTGACTTGCTCTTCCACATTGAGGCGTCTGAAACACCTACATCTGCGTGGAAAATATTGGATGCGATGTTTGGACAACTAGATGACATGAGAGCGCATGAGTTGGAAAACGAACTACTAGGGTTAAATCCTAGTGACTTTGAAAACCTACAAGCCTTCTTCTCAAAATTTGTCCACATTAGATTATTGTTAAAAGGATGTCAAGTAGAAAAGAAAGATTCTCAACTAATCTTGTCGATTCTCTCTAAGCTAGGTCCCAAATATTCTGTCTTCGTGTCAACTTTCTACGCTACAAAAGCTGCTTTGGGCGATACTTGGATGATGCCCTCCTTTGACTGTTTTTTGTCCCAACTCATTCGAGAATAGGACAAACTCATTCAAATGGGGTCTCTCAAGTCCAAGTCACATGCCCTTGTAGCAATTACTAGCAAGGGAATGAATATTGAAAAGAAGAAAGAAACTAAGGATCAACCTAAGAAAGAAACCAAGATCAAACCTAAAAATGACACAAACACTTCAACTTCTGAGCCTAGAGCACAGAAAAGTAAGTATTTGTGTTCCTATTGCAAGAAGACTGGTCACGACAAGCAACATTGTTTTAAGAAACAGATTGATCACTTATCTCATTTACTTGAGAAAAATAAAATAAGTGTTCCTGAATCAATAAAACAAAGTGCTTCAAAGGCCGAGTCTTCTGCTACAAAAGGTGCTAGAAATGATAAGAAGAAAGGAAAGGCCCTTGTAGCCAAAGTTGCTCCTTCATCGACATGGATTATAGATTTGGTGCCTTGCACCACATGGGTTCTTCGCATGTTGAGTTTTCCAACATCGAACCTTGTGGAATGTCCCAAATCACGATGGGTAATGACACGACAGTGTCGGTTTCAGTAGTGGATCGGTAGAGATGGATGGGGGAACATTTAACCAAGTGTTGAGTGTTCCTGATCTCTCTACCAATCTATTATCAGTTTACCAAATTACTCACCTTGGTAAAGGAATGCGAGTGGAATTTGGTCCTAACTCGGTGATTATTCGTGAGCTTAACAATGACACTACAAAGGTGGGCGAGGGAAAGGCAGATCATCATTCACGGTTGTACACCTTCTCCCAATTTACTTCTGATTCTACACCCACTTCCTTGCTCACTCATGCAAATGAGGTTAGTAAGCTATGGCATGAGCGTTTTGGACATCTATACTATCGCTTACCTTAAACAATTGAGTCAAAACAAAATGGTCATTTGGTTGTCCTTGCGTCAAGGCCAAGTTTTCTAAGGGTCTTTTTGGGGTTGTACCCTTGGAAAGCATCCTGAAAAGAACTTTGACAAAGTAAAAGCATGGAGAGCCACTCGTCCCTTGGATCTTGTTCACAGCGATGTTTCTGATCCATTTCCTTCTCCTTCGTTTACTAGAGCTCTTTATGTGCTAACCTTCATTGATGACTATTCACAATATACTTGGGTAAATGTTCTTAAGCTTAAGTTTGAAGTCTTTGAACATTTTCAGGACTTTAAGGCTCTAGCCGAGAAACAAAGGAACGGTCTATCAAGGTTCTCCAAACCGACAATGGAGGTGAATATGTAAACAATAGGTTCATGGATTTATGTACTTCTGAAGGGATCTCTTTGCAACATACAGTTGCTTATAGCCCTTCGCAGAATGGAGTCACAGAAATAAAGAACCGTACTCTGAAGGAGATGGCCACTTGTATGATTCACTCGAAGTCTCTTCCTCCGCAGTGATTGGGTGAAGTAGTGAATTATGCACATTACATTAGAACCGTGCTCCACACAAGGCAGTAAGAGGGATGACACCCTTTGAAGCCTGGTTTGGACGCAAGCCTAATGTTGAGCACTTTCGAGTCTTCGGATCCAAGGCTATGGCTCGGATTCCCAAGAAGAAACGCAAGGCCTTGGAACCACAATCCAAACCTTGTATCTTTGTAGGGTATCTTGATGGCGTGAAGGGATATCAATTGATGAATTCTACTTCTCATGAGCTATATATTGAGAGAAGTGTTAAGTTCGATGAGTCTTCTTTGACTTCTACTTCTCCACCTATAGAGGTTCTTCAACTCGCTGATTCAGATTCTGACTCATCAGATGATGATACTATTGAGCGTGCTCCTCTTCCGAGATCCTCCCGACCATCAAACCTTTGAGTCTTCTGATTCTGACAGTAGTGATGACGAGGACTATGTCCCTTCTCACTCAATTGAAGAATCTTCGACTCTGAGCCTGATCCTCCTGGTCCCCTTTGGGCCAGGAAAACTTTGCAAAGTGTTGGAGATTTAGTTGGAGATACTTCGGATATGAGACGTACTCGCTTAGATTTCATTGGACCCCACTCTTTCTTCGCCTCTGCTTCTGATCCACAGTCTTTTTGGGAGGCTTCTGGTATTCCTGAGTGGGATTCTACCATGGATGAGGAGTATTCCTCTCTCATGAAGAACGATACTTGGGATCTCACCACTCTTCCAAAAGGAAGAAAAATCGTTTGGTGTAAGTGGGTGTTCCAAAAAAGTATGGAGTAGATGGAGACGTCGAAAAGTTTAAAGTGCGATTAGTAGCTAAGGGTTTCTCCCAGATAGCTGGGGTTGATTATACAAAAACCTTTGCTTCGGTTGTAAAGATGACTTCTATTCGACTGACCCTAGCCATTGCCACAGAAAACAGATGGAAAGTCCATCAAATGGACGTTAAGAGTGCCTTCCTTCATGGTGACCTAGAGGAAGATATCTATATGGAACAACCTCGGGTTATGTCCAAGATTCCTCCCTCATTTGTAAGTTAAATAAGTCTCTTTATAGCCTTAAACAAGCCCCTTGGGCTTGGTATGCCAAGATGGAATCCTTCTTACTTACATCAGGGTTTACTAGGTGTCACTTTGATCCAAATGTTTATATTCTATGGCAAGATGACTCCATACTCATTCTTGTTCTATATGTTGATGACGTGTTGATCACATGTAGCTCTTCCTCTATTATTGATTCTATGAAGATTACCTTAGCCAAAAAAATTCCATGACCGACTTAGGTCTCGCTTCATTACTTCCTTGGGATCCAGATTTCACAATCGACTCGGGAATCTTGATTTCGTAACCTAAGTATGCTCTTGATTTGCTAGCTCGGTTTCATATATCGATTGCAAGTCTCTCCTACTCCTTTTCTTTACGGGGTTAAGTTGGTTTTAGATTGCTCTACTTCCTTGGTTGATGGTACTTTTCTTGACAAATAGATGAATAGTTAGTTGGGAGCTTGATCTACTTGACTCACACTCGACCGGATTTATCGTATGTTGTTGGGATCATGTCCAGATTCATGCAGGAGCCACATGAGCTGCATTGGAAAGTAGCTAAACAGATCCTTCATTATGTTCGTGGCACTTATGCTAATGGCATACACTATCATGGAGGGGTTGATATTGACTTGATTAGATTCACAGATTCTAATTGGGCGATGACTTAGATCATCGGAAATCTACTTCTAGCTACAGTTTCTCCCTTGGTTCGGGTCCTATTAGTTGGTCTAGCAAGAAATAAAATGCAATTGTGATATCATCTCTGAGTCGAATACAGAGGAGCGATTAACGCTGCCATAGAAGCTATTTGGCTCTGTGGTATTTCGACGTGAGTTTGGCATCCACTTTCATGGCCTACCATTATCTACTGTGATAACACGAGCACTATCTCTATTTGCAGAAATCTAGTTCAGCATCAGCAGATGAAGCACATTGAGATCCATATGCACTTCATACGGGAGCTTATTCATGATGGTATCATCGACATTCAGTACATTCAGATAGTTGATCAGATTGCAGACTTATTCACCAAGCCTTTCACTGAGATGAAGTTTCTTCACTTACGGTCTCTTCTTGGGGTGAGGTCTTCTGCAGCTGCCCATCTTCTTAGGGCTATTTAGTCCTTCTTTTCTTCTTCTTCTTCTAGGAAGATTGTGTTTGTATATGGGCACCTTATCAGGCCTTTAGTTGTCGGGCCCCATTGGCACATCTTTCTTAGTTGTTTAGGAGTGTCTTTCTCTTCCATCTGACTCATCACAACCACTACCCCAACTTCGATGAAGGGGGGGTGTTAGTGTGAGTTATCCTATGTGTCCTCCTCTCATGTTGGAGGGTCATCTCACATGGGTTAGGTTTAGGGTTAGGTTTAGGGTTTCATGTGTGTCATGCACTAGGGTTACTCAGCACCCTATATGTACCCCTTTTCTATTCATTTATGAGCATGCCAAGACACTCCACTGTCTTTCCTCTATGCAAGCTTTGTTTCTGTTGAGCAATTTCTTCCATTTCTGATCATTTTTTCCTTGCTATCGCTAGAGCTTTCACAATTCCGTTGGAGTGCAACTACTTGCATGGTGCCTCGCTTTGATTTGATTCTCGCAAACTCTTTTCACCTCCCACCTCCTGCTTCATTGTTCCTTTTCTCAGGCTATCTGGAATTGGCTTCTGTCGCATCTGGGGGTGGTCTGGACTTTTCCTGAGTCCATTCAGGACACCCTTAACCAATGGTGCTCCCTCTTCTCCCACCCTGCCCTTTCTCTGGCTTGGAAACTTCTCCTCCCTCATGGCCTCTAGGGTATCTGGAAGGAAATAAATAGGAGGATTTTTAAAGACCAATGTTTGGAATCTGATAGAGTGGCCAATCAGATTGCTATAATCTTCCAGGATAATCTCAACAACTGCTTTTGGAAAAAATATCAACAAAAACTTCGATTCTGCAATAACAAGGAGTGGTGTCGGTAGATTTTGATCCTTACATCGGCTAAACCCTCTACTCCAGCTCATACGATTGTTCGTTGGCTTCCTCCCCCTCGGGTTTGGAGAAAACTCAATACCGATGGTGCTTGAAGGAAACACTGGGAAGTCTGGAGGGGGTGTCATTCTTCGTAATTCCTCCGGTATTCCTATTGTTGCTACTAGTGCCAATTTCAGCACTGGGGACCAACCATCGCGCATAAGCCTTAGCTATACTCAAGGGTGCGGAGCTGACTCTCCAATTTGGTAGCGAGCCCTTACTTGTGGAAAGTGACTCTCTTAATATCATAAATCTCCTGAAGTCGAGATGACACTGGGAAATGGACCATTAAAAACATTATTGCAGATATATGTATCCTGCAATGAAACTTCCAACAAATCCAATTCCAACATATCCTTCAAGAAGGTAACAAGGCGGCTGACTGCTTGGCCAACATTGGTGTTCTCTTTTATGATCAAAAAAATTGGTTGGATAATTTTCCAGCCAATCTCCTTCAAATCTCTAAGAATGACTTCCCTTTCTTGAGCTAACCTGTGGAGGTGGGTGGATGTCCTCAATGTTAGCAAGCTCATTAATAAGTAACCTAAAGGCAAGCGGTCATGATTTGCTCATTATGGTGTTTCGACGGTTGGCTAAGCAGAATTTGAGGGAGGAGTGTTATTACATTCGTGCGGATCTGTCATGAGATGCGCCACCTCTCATCACAAACACTACGGGTATAGGCGAGTGGGTGATGGGGCTGATGTGGACTATTCCCACGCTCTAGGAAAGCTTTTAAAGCCACCCAACGGCCCTTCCCTCCCACGCATTGCCATGAAACCAACACAATGGGCGGACAACTTAAGAGGATTGAGCCTACTTCTGCACTAAGCTAATGGAGGACACGGAGGTGTGGAACATTCTCAAGGAGAATGGTGTCACTATGTTTCCTGGAGAGGATGTCGGGGCACTCTATCATGGTCAACTATGGTGCCTGGCCTCTTCGGGGTCACGCAATAGGGTGCAAATTGGCAACACCTCCTTCATTATCTCCACCAATGTCATTCTTTGCGAGAGACGGGCCTTCCTGCATCGGTGTGGTCTACTTTAAAATATCTTTACATGCGGAGGCGCAGGACTTCATTGCCAAAGGTGAGAAACCTAACAAGTACCTCTCGGCTACGCTCGAGATTCCCCTGTCTCCCCGTGGGATAGAGTTGATGAGGTCATTATGTGATATTTTACAATTGATGGGCATTACCGCCTAGTTTATGGGCCTCACTTCTTCATTTTATCCCATCTCCGATGGGAGAAGAAAATAAACCTTGCCCCCTTCCTATACCAATCCCTTGAGCACTCTCATAAATCTCGCAAGGAAGGGAGGGCTCTATCCTCCACTGTGGTCTGTTGTATCTTCTTTTCAAGTGTGTTGCCTCTCCCACTAAGTTTTCCGCTTCCCCCTAAAATTGGTCGCTGCCATTTTACTCCCACTTTTTCCCCCTCCCTTCCTCTGCCTCCCGTCCCTCTTCCGGCCATCGCGCCTTGTGTAAGTCTCCTCGAATCTGGCTCCAAGGTGGCCATCCTGGTACCTCCTTTCGGGTTTTCCCCCGATCTCCCCGCCGCTCCCCCACCCCCTCGCCGGTCTTGCCTCTACCTCCAAGTTGCTAATACAGGTTATCTGCGTCCTCCCAAAATCTCTCAAATTCCACGAACCTCGGCTCTCGGATGATATCCACGGGATTAGCAAATTTGTATCCCGACTCCTCGGACTCGGAGCCTATGGGCATGGGACGAAGATCATAATGACAATGAGCCTATTCTCCAGAGAGGTACCGATAATTTCACCATTGCCTGACGGTGGGATCCCACCCAAGACACTCGATTGGAGACACCTTCAACAGGGGATGATTATGTAGCTAAGCATGGTGACACTAAGTAACTTGACTTAATGATCGTCGGGTGGAGTTGGTGTCTTCCATCTGACCAAACTCCAATGCTCCTTCTCGGTCCCGAAAGCTTAGGAGATTTACACCGACAACACCAGAGTTGCCATCACTAAAGAGCGCTTTCGGAACTTCTTGCTCTTGTAGATTAGTTGTCATTAAATGAGTCTAGCTCCACCGGTCTTAAGAATATTGTTATTGAGCTTAAAATTTTCCTTTGATGCTTCGTCTCTCTTTGTTTTCTGTTTTGTTCGGTTGCTTTTTTTTGGAATTTTCTCAAGTTTTTATCTAAATGTAAACTTCATAGCTAGATCTAGCCTCTTGGGCTTTTTTGTACAAGGTTGTGGGACCTTCTAAAACCCTCACTTTACCCTAATTCCAAAAAAAAAAATGCCTTGTGTAAATGCTTCAAAACTTCATGAAAATGTTCCCCTTTGTTATGATGAACACCAAGATGTTATCTAAATACACTATGATAAAATTTCCAAGAAATGATTTCAACACTTCATTCATGAGACACATAAACACACTTGGTGCATTCATCGCTGATAATGGCATAACTAACCATCCATACAACTGTTTCTTCCTCTTGAAGGCAGCTTTCCACTCATCCCCTTCTTGGATGCGAGTTTGATTGCATCCCTCTTCAAGTTTATCTTTGAGAAATATTGTACTCTGCTTTAAACAATCCATCAATTTTTTCATTCTTGGCAATAAGAATATCTACTTGATTGTTATTTTGTTAATATCTCTGAGTCAATATATGTGTCATTTTCCTCCCTTCTTTAATGCTAGCACTATGGGTACCACATGACACTGCTCAAACTTTCGCTTATAAATTTTTTATTTAGCAATATCTTGCGCTTGTTTTTGCACTTCCTCATTCTCTTGAGGTGTCATTCTATATGGTGTCTTGTTTGGCAAACTCGATCTAAGTATCATGTCTATTTGGTGATGGATATTGTGCATGGGCATAAACCCATCTAGAAAATCCTCTGAAATAATCCTTGCACACTCATTCAATCTTTTGTGTACCTCACTTGGAATTTCCTCTCTTTGTGCATGTTTTTCTGCGTCATCTCTAATAAAAGTGTAAAGCATGCCTTCTCTTTATCTACGATTTATTGGATCTCATTTTCTATCACAATCAACACTCGTGCGCAAACTTTCGTCACACATTTCTTATTCCTTGTTCTTCAAAGGAGACAAGTTAAACTTCTTTCCATCCTTCTTTATGTAAATAACAATTGATCTTCCATTATGCACAACCTTTTGATCATAATGCAAAGGCCTTCCCAACAATACATGTCAAACATACATTGGCATAATGTCACACAATACCTCATCACAAAGTATGCACCTATTTGCAATTTCATAACGCTTTGTTCACTTACTAGGATCTGATGCCCTTTTTGTATCCATGACACTCTATATGGGTTGGAATGTGAAAAAAAAATTAGTTCCAACTTTTGTACCTTCTCACAAGAAACCAAATTATTTGTGTTGTCATCCTTAACAATAACCTTACAAAACTTACCCACTGACTTGCATAGTATTCAAAAGAGATACTTCCTATGCATGGGATCCATATCTTTCGTGTCATCATCAACTATACGCCTTTTATCATAAGGGCATCTCCCGCAAAGTTGTTCGGAGTGTTCCATAGATCAAATCAATTCCTCTCCATGTGCTACATGCATAGTTGCCCTCAATTCATTTGCTTCCTTTAGCTTTTTCATGTGGACATCCATACCCACGGTGCGTTGACTTTCCTTATTGACTTCCTCGCACCAAAAACAAGATCTACTGAGTCCTCTTCCAAATCTTCCACATCCAATATAAAGGTTATCACTGGTGAGACTTCCATTCACCGCATCAACTAAATTCATATCCTCGAGATGGGTAAAATGTTCCTCGTGTAAATCCTCACTCTTGTTTTTATGTGTCAAAGTACAAAATTAAAATGTCACAATCACACCATTAAAACCCAACCCCTTCCTAACATTGTAGAATGCCTATCGACAATAAACAAACATTTTCATGAAAAATGCAAGATTGTTACTTTCAAACTCCACTTTCTAATAGTTCACATGTAAAGAGTTATTACATTGGAGACTTAGTTTTCTAGGAGGTAACAAAAAGAGGTTATAAGTTATTTGCACTTGATTCCATTGAAGTGGATTCATAAGAGCTCGACAAGAATGCGGCCCACCACATCGTTGCTTTGCGTTGCCATAAGAGCCTCGCGAAATAGAGAATAAGGAAAGTAAAGTTGGCTCCTAACAAAACAATCTAGAGGCTCAATTAAAATTGGTTTCAACCACTTTAAAAATATAATTTTTGCATCTTTATGTACATTTCGTCCATGCCATTAGGTTGACTCTATTCTTTAGTTTTATTAATTAGATAATTGTCAAAAATAAAAATAAAAATCACATTTCATTGTGGATGTGCATTATTTTGCCATGACATTAAGGTAAAGTCTGAAGCAGAGCATTACCAAAACCACTTCATTCTATGTAATAACTTATTTACATCTTAGATAGACATCACACATCTTATATCATACAAGCTTGAGTTATTTATGTTGCCTCATTTGCCTCATTGGCATTATGAAAGGTTAATAACATCAAAAGAACGACTTGATTCCTTATTACCATCAAAATGATTGAATGATGTTTATTGGTCACTCAAGATTGATCTTTTTATTTATGCACATTATATGTTGCCATTAAATTATCATAATTTCTTCAAATATATTGGAACACTTTTATTGCTCTCCTTTAGTTGTAAACTTGACTTTTTTTAAGGGTATCGAGAGCTACAAACAATACGTCGGTCTAAAATTTGACACATCTCACATTATAATGACATGTGGCATTTCACAGTAATGCTTTGTCTAAAATCTAGGAAATTTGACGTTGCAATGTACATCCACAATCGAAATAATTTACAATTCCTCCACACTTCAAATACATCTACTTTGGCACTATGTACCATTTCGTGATCTTATTTAATATATACATTTATAATATAAAATATTACTCTTTTTTGGGAATTTTATTGATTTTAAATTATTTGACAGGGACATTAAAAAAATGGACCCTCAACAAATTTTGATTTGACGGGGATGATTAAATTTCAGGACTAACAAACCGAAGAGGCAACAAACCCTTTCCACGCGGAGAAACTAAAATGACATTTCTTGGATTGTACCTGCAAATCATGCCGACCAAAACAGTAAAATGTACACGCGAGGCTCAAATTCACCACTACCACAAACCGTCTTATGTTGTCAAATCCCACCTGTAATTCTTTCTAATGATATCACACAACCTGACAAACCGTCATTGCCTTAAGTTGATGGTAACCGCAAGAAGTAATCATATAAGAAGCAGTTTGTCCTGCAACAATAATCATTCTTTGCTCTGTGAAAAAAACAAAAACAGACACAATGATTGTTTCTACTCAAAACAGAGGTATCATATCCATGATGCGGTTGCCCAAAAGACCCAAGTAGCAAACGATGCAGTTGTCCACAAGACCGAAGTGGCATCTATGATTGGGAAAAGCCGAAATGTGAGGGTTTTCTTTGGCATATTCGAACCTGAGGAGGGGTGTGACATTAATGATGCAGTTGCCCACCTCACCAAAGTGGCAACTTTGTTTGAGGAAAGCAGTGACATCAATGTGGCCATTATCAAGTGCGTCGACAATTCATGGGTATGTATTTATGCCTGCATAGAGCTAGATGGGGTTGAATTTGACGGCTGTTCAGACGTTTTTTTTTGCGATTTTAGACATAAAATACTCAGTAAATATTTGATATAATTGCACAGAGTTACATATTTAAAACGTGACTGTTAATTTTTTTATATAGATTTGTATATAAATTATAAAATATATGTAAATATATATTTAAAAAGATATAATAAATATAAAATAATTAATAAAAATAAGCTGTTTTGTGTTTTTGAAGGGTAGTGATGGAATATTATCGTCACTGAAAATTGTTTGACAGCATAGGTGGCCGTCAAATTTAACCCCTGAACTCAACTAGTCTAGGCACAATTGGGTGTGGGTTGGTCTTACATGGTTTAACCTACCCTTTGGTATAACCACAATTCAATGCACAGTTAGACCTTTAAAAGGACTTTTCCATTTGATTTTAAATGTTTTTCATGATTTTGGGGTTACAAATATTTGATCATTTAAATGTTTTTCATGATTTTAACCGTCAAAAATACTTACAAATATTAAAATTAAAAACATATAACTTGCATATTTTAAGTTTCACCATCATTTTTTATATAGATTTAGATGTAAAATATATTTATATATTAAAATAATTAAATATATATAAAACTATAGATTTTTTAATTAATAATATAAAAATAACACTATTTTCCATATTCCAAAGGCGTATTTAGAAATTACCATCTCCTAAAAATTGTGTGATATTGCAAATACATTGTCCTTGATTTTCTAAAATCAAATAGGTCTGGGGGCTAAATGCCAAATAAGATTGAAGGGTAAATCATGCTCTTCACTACTCCTGCACCCTAAAGAATCTCAACTCAACCAACTTATCACCTCCTGCCAGGCCTTTTAAAACTGCACACCCTTGGACCAACACCAACAATATCACACAACTTGGACTGTCCATGTACTTCAGCAGAAATACCACTGCTCTGAGAAACTTCCAAGGACATCCCTGTTAGCCTACCACCCATTTGGCAATCAGACAAAAATCTCTTTATATGTGCTGTTTGCCCGTAGTACAAAAATGCCAAGTAATAAGAAGTGGGCCAATACTAAATACGTGTATCCCTGTCTCGTCAGGGTCTATTACAGTGGTATGTCCCTATGACGGATTTTAATTCCATATTATGGTAATATTGTTTTGGCATTTTATTTCAACTTTTTTGTGAGGCACCCCTCTTTAATTATGGTGGTTTATATAGCGGCATTTCGCTACAATAGGGTTCAACATCAATAATCTCTCTTCCGAATTCGATGACTGCATTTTAATATAATACATATTACTTTGTGGCATTCTCAATCGATTTACTTAACTGTTTTCAATAGTTTTCTTTGAAGACTCAAGTGGGAAGTTGATTCAGACAGAAGATAATTTATATCTGATAGCACTTACATTTTCCTAATTCGGTTTTGCAATTAATCTGTGCAGGCAGCTGTTTTCATAGTATGGAAAGGGGAAGGATCACAAAATGCAGAGAATTCAGCCTTAAATCTCCCCCAGGTGTGTATAAACATTCATTAACTGAAATGGGCACCATCTGGTTAAATGTTTCTATTTTCTTTGTTTTCTTAATAGGTCTACATAGGTAAGAATTATCAACCAAGCTCATTGAGCAATGAGAACCATTAAACAAAAACAATTGACTGCAGAATGCTAAGTCAAAAATTAAAAAAGATGTAAATTAATTTTTTGATGGATTCTGCAGGCAGCAGCCTTCACCAAGGGATTGAAGTGTGCAGTAAGAGCAGTGGACTCAGGGTGGTTTCAGCCGAGCTCCCAACAAACAAGCCAAGGCATTCCCTTTGCACAGCTCTCCCTAGGAGATATTGTTAGCATCCGCAGAATATATTGCAGCTGGAAAAAACAGGATGCTCTCTCCTACTCCTGCCTCGCCATTCTCAGATCATATTTCAACAGCGTCAAAGGCTTAATTTCCTGTTCATTTTATGATTCACTGGATGGGAAACAGATAGTTGGTTTAGGAGTCTGGGATGGCATAGAATCAGCATCGGCTCTATTAAAACATCCTGACAAAAGCCCTGGGCTGACGTACTGGAAAGATATGGCGGAAAAGAAGCTGGAGTACCATGTATGCCAGGTTGTTTATGTCACCTCCACAACTCTGAACCAAAATTCTAGGCCGGGCTTTCGAATATAGTTTTGGGTTGTCTGGGAGGTTGTGGTCTAGTGGTTGAGACAGGGCATCTTCCATGAATATGTAGGCTTGGATCACTGTGTGTGATACACAATGCAATTGGTTAAGTGTACATGATCAAGTGTTCTACATCTAAGATAGGTGGAGCTTATTGTATATTCGCAGAGTTATGTACTTGTTTCCTTTTATAAGCTTCCTCTTTCCGAGAAGCTTCTCTGGACACTTTTTTCTTTCCTAGAAGCTTCCCTGTACACTTTCTCTTCACCTGGAAGTGGAACAAGCATCCACTTTCTCCACTAGCTTTTTTCGCTCTTGTTTAGAAGCTTCATTTTGTCCAGAAGCTTCTTTGTAATCCATAAATACATAATACAGTGGAGTTGGTGTGCCAATGTGTACCTTGTGGTATAAAATTCATATTAAAGTTTAGAAACTGTTGGAAACTAATAGCTATTGAGAATTCTGGGCGTGCATTTTGTATCAATGATTTTGGTGTTGTAGACATCTAATTTTGGTGGGGGTATTTACTAGCAATCGCATGTGAAATGTACAATGGAAATTCGAAGGGGATTTAGAGATAAAGTGGACTTGGAGGGTGAGAGAATGGGAGAGGAAGAGGGGCGAAAAGAAGGTTTTGGGGGTGGAGAAGTGCAATGGCATGAAAATTGGAATGGGGAAGCAATCCGAAATTGCACCCTCCAAAAACCACATGACAATAATGTTGATCATATGAAGTAGAAAAGGTGGGTTGTGTAAGACGTCGATGCAACTATTTGCGGAGATATCTCAAAACATAAGGAGTGGTTGAACAACACTAAACATTTGAATTTTTTTAACAAATTCAGCGCTTGCATTTATTGGGTAGCTAGAGGACATGTAAATGTAAAGGGAATTGAAATGCACATTCCATGGGATGCAACAGAGATAGGAAGATGTGGAGTGGACCTAGCATGGAAAGGTACTGATTTCATGTGTATTTTGGGTTTATCTATAGCTTGTAGGACAATGAAAATGTTATTCCTCGGCAACAGTCGCGACGGTGTCATCCGTCAACAAAAGTACCTTCAATGATATAACAATTACAATGAAAATATTCCTGCAAACTTGAATACAACATACATTGTTCCTTGGTTACAACAAGGAAGAAATAACACCCATCTTCTTTGTGATTTCCGAAAGAGAATGGGTTGGAGAATGAAGCATGGAGGAGATAAGGAAAGTAGGCAATGTGTTGTTGTGGAAACTCGACAAGGGTTTCTCTCATCATCAACCGTGATGGGATCAACATTCAATGATGAATAACAAAAAAGGGTATGATGATATATATATAAAGGGGTAGTTGTGGGGCTTGCAGATTGTTAATTTCTTATATATATATATATATATATATATAATATATTATATATATATATATATATATATATATATATATATATATATATATATATATATATATATAGAAAGAGCATATTTGTAGGTTGTTGAGGATGGAAATTAACTACTTGCAAGCCCCACAACTATACCACGGTTCAAATGATTCCTCCCCAAAAATTCTTTGGTATATGTGCTTAACTGTATAGTTGTGACATCACTTAGTGTAATCACGTGAACTTAAGGGGTTGAAAAAAATAGAGGAATTCCAATAGGTCTAAGCTTGAAAACTGAAACGCAATGCTTGCTCCTTGTAGCAATTTGTATTCCCCATTTTTAGTTCTTAATTTGATAGAGAAGACACAAACATGAATGGGATGTTGGAAAGTAAAAGTTGTGAACTAAAAACTTACATGTTCCACACCTATTCCATGGATCAAATATTTCCTACTCAAATAATATTTTCTATCCACACTCCACTTAAGCATTTATATCCTTCATTCAACCTTACTTTTTTCTTTACTTCACGGTATCAAGGATTTTAATTGGACAGACAGTTAATTTGATAGGCAAGACATAGACATGAATGGAATGTTGGAAATTGTAAGGTGGAAATTAAAGACTTACATGTCTGACACCTATTCCATGGAGCCGGTTGTTCCTATCCAGATAATATTTGTTATCTATGCTCCACTTAATCGTCTCGATCTCGTGTGTCACTAAGGATTTCGATTGGATGGTGATTAATTTGGTATGTAAGACATAGACATGAATGAATTTTTGGAATTTAAAAAGTGGAAATTAAATACTCGCATCTCCCACACTTCACGAATTAGATTTGAATTAGATTTTACTTGTGTTCTCTTACAAGGTTTTCCTTTTGTCTCTTTTCATTTCTCGATAACTTTCCCAGATGGTTTTTATTTAATTGTTTCTTATATTGCAAATACTCCCTACCCAGAACTTGGGACTTGAACCCATGACCCATTCCATCGGAATTACTGAGCGTTCTACCATCAAGCTACTAGGCCTTTATAGGTTTTGGCTTTACTAGAGTGTGAACCTCAATTTACATGGAAATCTCAAGAAAGTATAAGAGTCTGGATGCTTTATTTAAGACCCCTATAATGAATCAAAATTAATAAGCTGCAATCACTGACCAAGGCAGCTTTCTAATGGATGAAACCTAGAATGGGAAAGCTGAATCTCCCATGTACACTTCCAACACAGTTCATTCGCTAGCACTTCCAAAGTAGGTGTTTAGTTGTAGTAGGCCTCCTGCATTGTTTCTTGCATCCCTTGGTATAATACCACTATCAGCCATTTTGAGTCCTCAACTTGTAAGAGACCCTTTGGGAGTCCAAACATTGACCAAGATAATTGTTTACCTACCCCATCTCTGGTTCAAAACAGGAGGCAAAGGCACATGCTTATGCATTACTTGGGAATGCTTTCTACAGATGAACTCAAAAATGATTTATCTAGTCTTTGGTCAAGCTATTTGCTGCTGAACTTGATCCATAATAAGCCCACCTATACCAATTTCTAATTTATTTGCACAAATCATACGTAGTCTATGACTGAACACTATTGACCAGTAATGTACAGATTTATTACTATGTCTATGCACATTCATTTCTAATTTACGTGCACAAATCATACTTAGTCTATTTGAACACAATTGGTAATGTACAGATTTAGTGTTATTGTCTATGCACATTCATTTCTAATTTATTTGCACAAATCATACTTAGTCTATGATTTAACACATGTGGCAATGTACAGATTTAGCACTATGTCGATGCTCATTCATTCTTAGAATTTATTAGCATGAATCATACTTAGTTTATGACTGAACATGATTGGTAATGTACAGATTTAGTATGTCCATGCACATTCATTCTTAGAGTTACTCATATTAGCAAGATTCACAAGGGAAAGGAAAATAAACATGGAAAAGTAACATATAACACCGCACACTCTACACTTAATACATAGGATCTACCATGGAGAAACCCACTCTGGAAAAATTCCCCCAAGGAGGACTGTACCTCCACTTCCCTATCGCCAGTGAATGCAAGGCTCTAAGCTCAGGAGGCTATGGCATATAACCAATATCTATCTCCCTTGTTCCACATCCCACATTCTATGTTCTCTGATGTCTCTCCTTCTTCTATGCTCTGCAAAGTTCACTCCAACTCAACATGACTCTAGATGATTGTTCAAGTCCCCTTCAAGACTCTCTTTTAACCAAGGCATGCTCAAAGTCCCACACAAAAAGTTCCTAAAGATGTACCAACCGAATAGACGACATACCAATGATCTATCTTTCAAACTCACTCCAAGCTGGACAATTGGTTTTAGCTTTTGTCATATTCAGGACACGTTCGGTTCTGGATAAACAAAGCCATTGCTAGTGTTCTGTTTACAAGTTCGTTTGTGGCGGAACATTTCTCTCTGTTGTCTCTTTTTTGCGAGCATGTGTCCGGTCCTCAACAAACTCGTCTTGTGTTCTTAAAGACATGCTTGGTCAATACAAACCTCTCTTTGACTTCTTGTTACAAAACAGAACCTTCAAGAGGCTTTCTGAAGCCTTCCTACATTTTCCCAGATGCTTTACAGCCCTTGGCAACATGCTTAGAATGTCTATACAACTCTGCCTTAGGCATTGCAAGTCTTTAGAGAGAACAAGTTAAATGGTGCTATAAAGGACTTACAAACCTCTTGAGTCTTTTACAACACATACAACATGAATGAAGTGGATTTATATTACAACTAGACCCAGCTTAGATCACTAACTAATAACAAGGCTCCTCCAATCTGTCCTTTCATGTTTATTATCATTATATTAGTTCTTGATAAGGTCCATTTTCTGCTTGGCCTTTTCACCTCAAATGGGGTGATATTGCAAATACGTTGTCCTTGATTTTCTAAAATCAAATAGGTTTGGGGGCTAAATGTTGAATAAGATTGAAGGGTAAATCATGCTCTTCCCTACTCCTGCACCCTAAAGAATCTCAAGTCAACCAACTTATCACCTCCTGCCAGGCCTTTTAAAGTTGCAGTCCCTTGGACCAACACCAACAATATCACACAACTTGGATTGTCCATGTACTTCAGCAATACCACTGATCTGAGAAACTTCCAAGGACATCCCTGTTAGAGAAAGCCTACAATCCATTTGGCAATCAGATAGAATTTTCTTTATATGTGTTGTTTGCCCATAGTACAAAAATGCCAAGTAATAAGAAATGGGCCAATACTAAATATGTGCATCCCTATCTCTTGTCACGGTCTATTACAGTGGCATGTCCCTATGACAGATTTTAATTCCATATTATGGTAGTATTGTTTTGGCATTTTATTTCTACTTTTTTGTGAGGCATCCCCTCTTTAATTAGGCTGGTTTATATAGCAGCATTTTTCTCAATAGGGTTGACATCAATAATCTCTCTTTGAATTCCATTCTTTGCATTTTAATATATTACTTTGTGGTATTGTCAATGGATTTACTTAATAGTTTTCAATAGTTTTCTTTGAAGACTCAAGAGGGAAGTTGATTCAGACACAAGATAATTTATATCTGATAACACTTACATTTTCCTAATTCGGTTTTGCAATTAATTCATGTGCAGTGCAATTTGTTTTCATAGTATGGAAAGGGAAGGATCACAAAATGCGAGAGAATTGAGCCTTAAATCTCCCCGGGTGTGTATAAACATTCATTAACTTAAATTGGGCATCATCGGTTAAATGTTTCTATTTTCTTTGTTTTCTTAATAGGTCTACATAGGTAAAAATTATCAACCAAGCTCATTGAGAACCATTAAACAAAAACAATTTATGAGAATGCTAAGTCAAAAATTTAAAAAGATGTGAATTAATTTTTTGATGGATTCTGCAGCAGCAGCCTTCACCAAAGGATTGAAGTGCAAAGTAAGAGTAGTGGACTTAGGGTGGTTTCAAGCTCCCAACAAACAAGCCAAGGCATTCCCTTTGCATGACTCTCCCTAGGAGATATTGTTAGCAAGCATCGCGCAGAATATATTGCATTTGGAAAAAACAGGATGCGCTCTCTACTCCCTGCCTCACCATTCTCGGATCATATTTCAACGCGTCAAAGGCATAATTTCTGTTCATTTTATGATTCACTGGATGGGAAGCAGATAGTTGGTTTAGGAGTGCGGGATGGCATAGAATCGGCGTCGACTCTATTAAAACATTCGACAAAAGCCTGGTGACGTATCTTTGGAAAGATATGGCGGAAAAGGAGCTGAAGTACCATGTATGCCAAGTTGTTTATGTCACCTCCACAACTCGAACCAAAATTCTAGTCGGGCTTTCGAATATAGTTTTGGGTTTTCGGTAGGTTGTGGTCTAGTGGTTGAGAGGGGCATCTTCCATGAAAATGTAGGCTTGGATCACGTGTGTGATACACAATGCAAATGGTTAAGTGTACATGATCAAGTGAGCTACACCTAAGATAGGTGGAGCTTATTGTTTATTCGCAGAGTTATGTACTTGTTTACTTTTATAAGCTTCCTCTTTCCTAGAAACTTCTCTAGACACTTTTTTCTTTCCTTGAAGCTTCCGTGTACGCTTTCTCTTCACCTGGAAGTGAAACAAGCATTCACTTTCTCCACGAGATTTTTCCTCTCTTGTTTCAAAGCTTCATTTTGTTCAGAAGCTTCTTTGTAATCCATAAATACATATTAAAGTGGAGTTGGTGTGCCAATGTGTATCTTGTGGTATAAAATTCATATTAAAGTTTAGAAACTGTTGGGAACTAATAGCTATTGATAATTTTGGGCATGCATTGTGTAAAAATTATTTTGGTGTTGTAGACATCTAATTTTGGTGGGGTTATTTACTAGCAATCGCACGTGAAATGTACGATGGAAACGTTGAAGGGGATCTTTTGAAGGAGTCAACTTGGAGGGAGAGGAAGAGGGATGAAGAAGATGGGGTACGAGTGGAAAATTGCGAGGGTGGCGAGAACGGAATGGGATAACAATGGGGAACTCAACCCTCCAACAACCACATGACATTTATGTCAATCGTTTGAAGGGGAAAATGGGTGATGTGTAGGACGATGCGGCAACAATTTATATAATATTTGTGAACGTAACGAGTGGTTGCAAAATATTGCCAAAGTGAATATTTGTTTGGAGTTTCAGCCCTTGCATTTATTGGGTAGCTAGAATGCACGTATCATGGGACACGTTAGAAACAAGAAGATGTGTAGTGGATATAGCATTCTAAGGTAGTGATTTCATGCAGAGTTTTCCTCATCAATAACTATGATGCCGACGTCATTCAAGAATCATCGAAAAAAAGGCATAGGTGTCGGTCATTAAGAATTTTGATTGGATAGTGGAGATTAATCCCCTGCATGGCCCACACCTATTCCACGATAGAGATTATTCCTCCCCAATAAATATCCAGTATATGTGCTCAATTTTATAGTTATGATGTGGCTACGTAATGTAGCCAAATTATGAACAAACGTGATATACTACAAATAATATGAACTCCAAAAGAAAATAGATCTCCTTCTTTGTTATTCAATAATGAATTACAATGTTTCCTAAATAGGAAAACAACTCCCAACTCGAGTTGCCAAGCAAACTCTAACTAACTTGACTAAATCTACTCTAGGTGGCGGAAATTACTATTTTTAGTAGTTTACTAAAACTGCTATTTTTAGTAAGTTCGCATGCTTATTCGTACGGGCACAAAAATTGCCATGCATCTTCTACATTCCTAAATTAGAGGAATTTCCAACTTTCTAACTCATAATGCAACTAATAGACTAAAATTAACTAATGCCCAAAATAGGAAAAAATCGAACTACAACTTAAATCCTAATTTTCGGCCTCAAGATGGCGGATTTAGGGCCCGAAAATGTGCCGAAACTTATCCCAATTGGTAGGGAAGGTTTCTATTTCGTTCGTCTCTCGAAACATGTGGTTTAAAAAAAATGGACTCAAACGGACACCTGGAGCTCAACTTATGACCTTGTCAAGTTCCTGCTAATTTTGGTGCATCATTCTCCCTTGCTTGAAAAAACGCAGCTCCTGCAAGTTGTCTTCTTCAAACTACTTCCATTTATCTGCATCCAACTTCTTAATCTCCCACTTTGTGACTCAAGTATTGTCCTCTTGTTCCAGTCCTTTCCAATGTACCAAATATTTGTTGTATTTCCCATGTCATGTGTCCATTGTTTTCTTATCTAGAATCTAATCCACTTCTTCTTTCTTCTTCATTGGAACCTGTTGCCTCCAATCTACTACTTTATCAATAACTTCCCCTTTTGCACCATCCCCATGAAAAGAATACAAATCTGAAACATTAAACACTGGAGAAATATCAAAATTCCCTGGCAATTCTACCTCATAAGCATTATCGTTTATTTTTTTCACAATTTTTGAGGACCAATTTCTTGTACTTCATCTTTTATAGGTTCCTTTTAGAAACCTTTCTTTTCATGAGATATACCATAACCAACTCACCAACTGTAAATACCTTTCTCCATCTGTGCACATCTGCTATTTCCTTATACTTATCATTACTATTCGCAGACTTCTTCCGCACTTCTTCCTGTAATTGTTGTATATGTTCGGAAAATGCTTCTGCATCATCACTGACTCTGCCATCAACTAGTAGTTGTACCAAATCTAACACCCCATTTGGATTACTCCCATACATAATTGAAAATGGAGACTTTCTGTGGATCTGTTTATGGAACTGTTATATGCAAACTTAGCTTGTGGTAATGCTAAGTCCCATTATTTCAGATTTTCCCCAACGATGCACCTTAACAGGTTTCCCAAACTCGATTTACCACCTTTGTTTTCCCATTAGTCTGCGGATGATAGGCACTGTTGAACTGTAGTTGAGTTCCCAATTTCTTCCATAAAGTCCGCTAGAAGTGACTTAAGAACCTTGTGTCCCTATCTGAAGTAATGGTTTTTGGAACACCATGCAAACGAACAACTTCTCTGAAAAACAAATCTGCTACGCCTGTCGCATCACTTGTTTTCTTGCAGGCAATAAAATGAACCATCTTAGAAAACCTATCAACAACCACAAAAATTGAGTCATTACCTCGTTGTGTTTTTGGTAATCCCAAAACAAAATCCATACTCAGATCTATCCACGACCCTTTAGGAACAGGCAACGGCATATACAACCATGTATTTATGCATGGCCTTTCGAGACTTGGAAAATTCGACATCTCTCCACATATCTTACCACATCTCTTTTCAGCTTGGGCCAATAGTATTTCTCTGCTACCAAGGCTATCATCTTATCTTTACCAAAATGCTCAGTCAATCCTCCGCTATGCAACTCTTTCACTATATTCTCTCTCATAGACCCAACTGGAATACATAGTTGGCGTCCCTTGAATAGGTAGCCATCCTGTAAAATGTACTCATCCAGGACATCTCCTGCATTTTCTGACAATGGACGAATTAACCTTTCAACAATATCCTTGAAATCAGAATCAGAAGAATACAAACCCTTTATTGCTTCAAAACCCACCACCTCATTTTCCATAGTGGTAAACAAAGTCACACACCTACTCAATGCATCTGCAACTTGATTCTGTTTTCGGATTTATGTTTTAGAGAAAAAGTATAACCCTGCAAAAATGATACCCACTTTGCATGCCTACTATTCAACTTCTTTTGGGTATTCACATACTTCAGGGCTATGTGGTCTGTAAATAACACAAACTCCTTAGGCACTAAATAATGCCTCAAATGCCTTAATGCTTGTACAATTGCATAAAATTACACATCATAAGTAGAGTAGTTCTTTCTTACCTCATTCAGTTTCTCACTAAAGAAAGCTATTGGCTTTCCATCTTGACTTAGAACAGCACCAATACCCACATGTGAGGCGTCACAATCAACCTCAAACACTTTATCAAAATATGGCAGTGCCAAAATGGGTGCCTCTGTCACCTTCTTCTTCAAGAACTGAAAACTATCCTCAGCTGCCTTTGTCCACAAAAACTCCCTTCCTTTTGTGCAATTATTATAGGTGCTACAATACTGCTGAAATTTTTAATAAATTTTCTGTAAAATGTTGTTAGACCATGAAAGCTTCTTACCTCTGTTATACTTCGTGGAGTAGGCCATCCAATAATTGTCTTTATATTTTCTGATTCCATCTGTACCCCATCTGCTAAAATAATAAAGCCCAAGAATACCAAACTTTCTTGCATAAATGTGCACTTCTTCATATTTGCATAGAGTTTCTCTTTCCTTAACACTTCAAATACCACCCTTAGATGCCTCAAATGTTCTTCTTTAGTTTTACTAAAGATCAAGATATCATCAATATAAACCACAACAAACTTACCATTATACTCTCGTAGCACGGTGTTCATCAATCTCATAAAAGTACTAGGTGCATTGGATAACCCGAATGGCATCACCAACCACTCATATAATCCATTTCCTGTCTTGAATGTTGTTTTCCACTCATCTCCTTCTCTATCGAATCTGATGATAACCACTTCGAAGATCAATCTTGGTGAAATACTTAGATCTAGCAAGCACATCCATCATATCATCAGGGCGAGGTATTGGGAACCTATACTTTATTGTAATTTTATTGATTACTTTGGTATCCGTGCACATTCTCCATGTTCCATCCTTCTTTAGTGTTGATAAAGTTGGTGTTGCACATGGACTCATGCTCTCCCTTACGACCCCCTTTTGCAAGAGCTCTTCCACTTGCCTATTCAACTCTGCATGCAATTTGGGCTCATCCTATAAGCCGCTTGATTTGGGAGTGAAGACCCTGGAATCAAATCAATATGGTGTTGAATATCTCTTTTGGGTGGTAATCCATCTAGTAGCTCATCAAGAATAACATCTGAAAATTCTTCTATTAATTATGTTGTTTCTATTGGTATTTGTTGTAATGTCCCCTTTCTGTAATGCCCCCTTCTTCATACGCCAAACGGCCCAAGGGCCAAGTCGGGCCCAAAACGTGGTTAGACCCAAGGGGGTTGTGGACGTTGGAAGCTTGTGGGAAGGGGCCCCATGGTTTTAATGTCCTAGTTTGGCATTTGGGGTCACTTTTGGACACGGCAACTCAAAAAGGGAGAAAGTAGTTATAGATACTTTTATGTTAGTGGCCCCTCCATGGAATGAAATGTGCTAGGGTTGTGGGGGCTCGTTTGCCAAGGAAAGGTATATATGGAGACAAGGAAGGAAGAAAAGGGACTTTTTTGTCGCATACTCTTAGCCTCTTCTTGTGCACCTGTTGTTGTTGTGTTTCTACAGACTTGTGGAGTCAAATCCCATAGGGACCCTAGCTTCGGTGGTGAGAGACTCGTCCCTAGCTAGCAGGGCATTCTTCGGTAGTGAAATATTTACCCTAGTCTATCATCTTGGAGCTGTTTTCAAGGCCGTGATACAGAGATATTTCCAGAGGGTCAGAGGAAGGGTTTCGAGGAATTTTAGGGGCTTTCGGGAAAGACGATTAGAGGGGCCCCAAATCCGACTCACGGCAGCAATCTAGGTTGGGCATGGCAACACGTGGAAGGCGCCTCCCTCATTTCCCAACTCCATTCCTAGTGTGGCGACTCGTAGCCTCTATTTGGGGGTTTTCTGTCGGTCGGGTCAGATCTGCAAGTGGCAGTGCTATTCCCTACATCTGCCATTGTTGTTTTCAAAGACCCTTATTTTGCTCTTGTATTTAGAGGGTCACGGACCTCTAAAGTTGACTAGCCACCTAGGGCTTTCTGTACCTTGTCGGGCAGCAATATATTATTCCATAAAATGTCTGCATAGTGTTTATTATTATTATTGTAAGCTTCCCTTGTAATTTCATGCACTGTGGGAAAATATTTTGTGTGATATCAATTCAATACCATTCGTTGTCCTAGCTGGACATTTTCATTAAAAATCAATATTTTACTTTGCTGCAAATTTTCTATATTTTGTGCATTTTTAAGTAATATCCTACAAGGGATATTTTAGTGGTATTAGAGAGTGGTTGTTTCTCCAGCCTATTGGGATTGAAAGATGGGGGACAGAGACAGTGAGGATATAGGGGTGGAGTTGATGAAACAATTGTTCACCAACATGGTAAAGCAACAGGAGACTACCAATCTCTATTTGAGCCAGCTCATTGGGAGATTAGCACAGGACAAGTCGATACTCATGTGGAAAGAGGAGAAAATAGCAACAGGGGACAATATGGTCAAAGAGGTGAGGGTGGACATTCAGGACAGCGGTCCCCCCATTCTTCTACCAGGCCTCTGGGGTCTCACGAACCTTCTTTCTTGAAGGATCCGGAAGTTTCACAGGTATGGCAGCCAGGGGATGTTGTAGATGAGGAGTCTTGTTGGGAAAGGTACCAAACTTTAAGTGATGGCTTTCGTGACAACATGTCATTCCAAGAATATTGCAAAATGAAGATTGGCAAGCAGGCCTAGGAGAGATTACCAGGCACAAGTACCAGAGATGCAAAGGAGGTTGGGATGATTTTTGTTCCACATTTGACGGTTCTAAGAAGTGTACTACACAGTCTTGGGTGTAGAAGTTGAAGACATACTTCGACCTGAATCGATGTGGGAGGAAGATGCAATTAAGTTTGCAATCCTACATCTAGAGGGAGACGCTCATGATTGGTGGCATCATGGGTTGATTACACAAGGACACATATACATCACAACTTATGCAGAGTTCACAAAGAGGCTAGTGAGTAGATTTGATAAGAGGGACCCTCAACGGGTATTTTAGAGAGCTGACTCATCTGAGACAGACCGGTTCCGTGGATCAGTATATCACCGATTTTAGAGATTATCGGTCATGGTACCTGATATTACAGAGATGAGGCTGATTTCCCTATTCATAGCAAGTTTGACAGACGCTCTCGTTGGATTTGTGAGGGCATTTGAGCCTTCTTCGTTGCATGAGGCTATTAGGAGAGCTCGTGACTTAGAGCTATCCACTCCTAAGTCGAGGTTTCCACCTCGAGTGCAGCCTAAGGGTTTCCCTTCAAGAACTAGGGGTTGCAGAAGGTACATCCACCTAGGAAGGATACAGATCTGGAGACCATTCGGAGCTAGATAGGACATGGAGGAATTGAGGTGAAAGAAACTATGTTTGATTTCCATGCACCTTGGGTCCCAGGACACAATTGCAAGGGCAGAGGGAGGGCCCAATACATAGAGGTCTTTGAGGAGAGTGATGGTGACGAAGAGTTGAACACACAACCATTAGAGGATGATGATGATGAGGCATCAGATGGTGTGGGTGTGGAGCAAGATAGCAAGACTTTCCCCAGGAGACTATCGCCACATTGTCTAGTACCCGAGGTACAAGGCATTCAGAGTTAGGGGAGTTTTACAGGGACAATGAGTGGTGGTACTCATTGATAGTGGGGAAACCCAAAAATTTATTGATGCCTCATTGGTTGAGAGGCGGGGTTACAGAGAGAGGAATTTGAGGGCTTCAACGTGGTTGTAGCCAATGGAGAGTCTATGAGATGCACACGATGGGTTCCCCAATTGAGCATCGCAATGGGTAACTATACAGTTACCAATGATTTCTATATTGTTGGAATTGGAGAGACCAACATAGTGCTTGGGGTACAGTGGCTCCATTCCCTTGGTGAATTTTGAACTAACTTCCAGACGATGGAGCTGAAGTTTAAGTCGAAGGGAGGAATGTGATCTTGAGGGGTTTATCCTTGGGGGCACCCCGAGTTGTTACGGCCAAGAGGATCGAGAGGATCTATAGGCACGACGAGGTGGATTGGGTAGTACACTACTTGGTTTCAACCAAGAAATCAGAGGAGAGGAACAACAATACCATGTGGATATACAGGGCCTATTGGACAAACACAGTGTCGTGTTTGGTGACATACCTCTAGGCATACCTCCAGATAGGGGATTTGAGCATGTGATTGAGCTCGAGGATGCTAGACCGGTGGTCATTTCTCCTTACCGCCACCCAAGCGGTTAAGGATGAGATCGAGAAGACTATACAGGAGCTCATGGATATGTGACATATTAGACCGAGTTCAGCCCTTTTGCTTCTTCGGTGGTTTTGGTGAAGAAGGATGGGACCCTGCGGATGTGTATGGACTACCGGGCCTTAAATAAGAAGACAATAAATAACAAGTATCACGTACCACGCATTGACGAGTTGCTGGATGAGCTACATGGTGTAATCTATTTTTTGAAAATAGATTTGCGCTCTAGATATCATCAAATCAAAGTCAGGGAGCAGGATGTGCATAAGACAGTGTTCAAATGCCATTACGGTCACTTTGAATTCTTGGTGATGCCTTTTGGATTATCTAATGCTCCAGCTACATTCCATTCTTGCATGAATCATGTGTTCAACTGCCACTTGCGGAAGTTTGTGTTGGTTTTCTTTGATGATATTTTAGTCTACAACAGGACTTGGGAGGACCATATCAGGCACCTAGGTGAGATATTGGGGATATTAGAAGTTAATTCGTTATATGCAAAAGCTTCTAAATGTGAGTTCGGCTTGACCAAACTTCTATACTTGGGATATGTAATTGGTGGGGGTACAGTGATGGTGGACAGAGAGAAGATACGGAAATCTGGATTGGCCCCCACCTAGAACATTGACACAATTGAGAGGATTCGTGGGGTTGTGCACATACTACCGGAGGTTCGTGAAGAATTTCTCTTGGTTGACTACTCCATTGACCGATTTGACCAAGAAGGGGCTTTTGCTTGGTCAGACGCTGCTCAACAGGTTTTTGACCACCTCAAGGAGGTAATGAGTTTGTGTCCCATCCTCGCATTACCAGACTTCTCCCGCCCATTCATCCTAGAGTGTGATGCTTCAGGAGAGGGTGTTGGGGAAGTTCTCATGCAGGATCAACATCCCATCGCCTATGAGAGTTAAAAACTGAAACTCGTGGAGAGAGGGTATTCAATCTACGACAAGGAGATGTTGGCCATTATGCATGCCTTGGCCAAATTTAGACAGTACCTTGTGGGCAACAAATTTGTGGTTCATACGGATCACAACAGTTTGAGATTCTTCTTGGGACAGAAAGAGCTCAACGATGCTAGCAAGAGATGGGTGAACAAGGTGCAAACATATGACTTTGACATTGAGTACACTAGAGGTAAGAATAATATTGTTGTTGACGCTTTATCTAGGAGGCCTTACCTCACTGTTATGCTTAGTTTTATGTCTGAGATTTCAGTAGATTGGAAGGCTCATATACTTGTTGAGTATTCCAAAAATAGTTTGCATGTGGGATCATGGATGGTATGATACAAGAGGACGGATACAGAGTAGTGGATGATCTCATTTTCTACAAGGAAAGGATCTTCCTTGTACCAGGATCCAAAATGAAGGGGAAGATCCTTGAGTCAGTACATGATACACCCCTAGCTGGACATCCTGGGTATTTCAAAACATACGAGAGTTCATCCGCATGGATCATGTATGATCATGAGTACATCCTTTGAGAGTTACATGATACACCCCTAGCTAGACATCCTGGGTATTTCAAAACATACAGGTTCATCAGGGAGATATTTGCATGGAAGGGGATGACATCCTAAATCATGTCAGAGAATGTATGGTTTTCAGCAAACCAAATCTGAGTGCTCTTTCCCAGCAGGATTACTTCAGCCTCTCCCCATTCCTGAACAGAAATGGGAAAGCATATCTATGGAATTTATCATAGGGCTTCCCTTCGTGCATGGGCATAGCTGCATTTATGTTGTAGTTGATCGGCTAACTAAGTATGCTCATTTCTTTTCCCTACCTAAAGGGCACGAGGCCGTGGATGTGGCCGGATCTTCTATACCGGTATTTTTTGGCTACATGGGTTGCTAAAAATATTGTCAGTGACAGGGACAAGATCTTCATAAGCACCTTTTGGTAGGAGATCTTCATACTAACAGTACAAAGTTAACTCCTAGCACTAGCTACCACCCACAGACATATGGGCAGACGGAAATAGTCAATAAGTGGATAGAAGGCTACTTGTGGAGTTACGTGACATGACACCAGCAAGCATGGATCAAATGGTTACACATGGGTGAGTATTGCTACAATACCACCTACCAGATGAGCATAGGTATGACCCCTTTTCGAGCCTTGTATGGGTACGACGCAAGGACATTCGTAGATTTGGTATTACCAGATAGCTGAGCTCCCAAAGCTCGAGATTGGTTATAGGAGAACCAGGATATTCTGAAGGCTCTCAGAGAGAATCTTCAGAAGGCACAAAATCAACAGAAGGTATACGCAGATCGGCACAAGACAGAGAGGTCTTTTGAGGTTGGGGATCTAGTGTTCCTACGTTTACAGCCATATAGGCAGTCCTCACTGAAGCAGAAGGGTGCAGAGAAATTGAAACCACGATTTTATGGTCCATACCGAATAGTTCATCGAGTAGGGGTAGTGGCATATGAGCTAGAGCTACGGAGACAAGTAAGATACATAATGTCTTCCATGTTTCATGCCTTAAGAAGGCGCTCGGACCGCATATTGCACCATCTATAGAGCTACCGCCACTAGATGAGGAAGGGAAGTTGGTGCTAGAACCGGAAGCCATTATTGAAATGAGACAGAGGGGGCTCAGGAGCAGAGCAATCACCGAGTATTTGGTGCGATGGAAGGGACTGCCACTTGAGGATGCTACTTGGGAGGGGGAGTAGATTTTGCAGCATCCTAATTTGTGTTTGCTTGAGGACAAGCAAATTTTGGGAAGGGAGGACTGTAATGTCCCCTTTCTGTAATGCCCCCTTCTTCCTACGCCAAATGGCCCAAGGGCCAAGTCGGGCCCAAAACGTGGTCAAACCCAAGGGGTTGTGGATGTTGGAAGCTTGTGGGAAGGGGCCCCGTGGTTTTAATGTCCTAGTTTGGCGTTTGGGGGTCACTTTTGGACACGGTGACTCAAAAAGGGAGAAAGTAATTATAGATACTTTTATGTTAGTGGCCCCTCCATGGAATGAAATGCACTAGGATTGTGGGGGCTCATTTGCCAAGGAAAGGTATATATGGAGACGGGGAAGGAAGAAAGGGGACTTTTTTTTGCATACTCTTAGCCTCTTCTCGTGCAGCTGCTGTTGTTGCATTTCTACAGCTTGTGGAGTCAAATCCCACAGGGACCCTAGCTTTGGTGGTGAGAGACCCGTCCCTAGCTAGCAGGGCATTCTTCGGTAGTGAAAGATCTACCCTAGTCTGTCATCTTGGAGCCGTTTTCTGGGCCATGCTACAGAGATATTTCCAGAGGGTCAGAGGAAGGGTTTCGAGGATTTTTGGGGGCTTTCGGGGAGACAATCAGAGGGGCTCTAGATCTGACTCACAACATCAATCTAGGTTGGGCGTGGCAGCACGTGGAAGGCGCCTCCCTCATTTCCTGACTCCATTCCTAGTGTGGCGACTCACAGCCTCTATTTGGGGGTTTTCCAGTTGGTCGGGTTAGATCTACAGGTGGCAGTGCTATTCCCTACATTTGTCATTGTTGTTTTCAAAGACCCTTATTTTGCTCTTGTATTTAGAGGGTCACGGACCTCTGAAGTTGACTAGCCACCTAGGGCTTTTATACCTTGTCGGGAAGCAATATATTATTCCATAAAATGTTTGTATAGTGTTTATTATTATTGTAAGCCTCCCTTATAATTTCATGCATTGTGGGCAAATATTTTGTGTGATATCAATTCAATACCATTCGATGTCCTAGCTGGACATTTTCATTAAAAAAATTAATATTTTACTTTGCTGCAAATTTTATATATTTTGTGCATTTTTAAGTAATATCCTACAAGGGATATTTCATTTGTGCACTTACAGGCACATCCTTATTTGTAACTAGTGCATAACAAAACCCGGTTGCCTTTTCCTCCTTCACAAATTCCTTTGCAGAAAGCATATTTTCAGCCTTCCCCTCTTCCTTAAGAGGTAGCAAAACTATTTTTGTGCCATCCTTCCAGAAATAATAAGTATTCTTTCCCCCATCATGAATAACTTTTCTATCAAATTGCCATGGTCTTCTAATAGCATATGACATGCATCCATAGGAATAACATCACACCAAATATCATCCTTATAATTGTTCCCAATAGAAAAGCTTATTAAACATCTCTTATCAATAGTAACTTCATTACCCTTCTTAAACCATGCAATACGATAAAGGTTAGGATTCTTCTCATAATGCAGACCCAATTTATCAACCATATCATTTGAAACCATGTTCTCACAACTACCACTATCAATAATAACATTACATACCTTTCCTCCTGAAGTGCATCTTGTTCTGAACATATTTATACGTAGCCATGCATCCCCCTTGATCTCCTTTCTTGGAGAAATCATCGTCCTCTTGATCATCAGATTTTCTCCAACATCTGGTGGAATTTCCAAGTCTTGTTCATCTTCTACTTGTTCAGCTTCAATAAGATTTACTCTTGGAGCATCTCCTTGCCTTTTGTCATGTGTATAAGTATGCGGGCATTCAAAAGCCTAATGCCCTTATTCACCACATCTGTAACAAACAAATGGTCTTTGTGGAGCCTCCCATCCTCTATCGCAAAAGATATCCTCTCTGCCCCTAGAAAATCCATGCCTCTTTGTTGATTCTGGAAATCTTTTCTCGTATCCTCTTGCTTTTCCAATCCACGAGATGATTCTCCCCTACCTTGGCTGAAACTAGCTCGTCCCCGAAAGGAAGATGAGGCCCCCCTATTCATTCTAGGTGATCTCCTAAAACTTTGACGATTTTTTTTCCTCTACCTTTAAGGCTAATTGATAGGCATCCTCCATGCTTTTAATCCTATACATACTTATCTCATCTTGAATAGAAAATTTTAATCCATTTGCATACCTTGCAGCCATTTCTTCCTCAATTTCTTCATGCTCTACACGAATGGACAACTTGTAGAACTCATTTGTGTATTCTTGCACTATTTGTAAGTTTTGTCTGAGATTCTGAAACCTCTTGTAAAGGGTTTGTGCATAATCCATAAGGAGAAATTTATCTTTTAGCTTCTTCTCCATCTTACTCCACATCCTAATTCTTTCTTTCCCCTTTCTTGACCGCTCTTTCTGTAGGTGATCCCACCATAACATAGCATGACCTTTCAATTTTGTGCATGTAAATTTTACCTTCTTTTCTTCTGACATAGCCTTCCACTCAAAAAAATTCCCATGTTATTCAACCAGTCTATCAGATCCTCTAGTTTTAGACTACCACCATACTCTAAAACATCAACTCTTATCCCATCATTCTTTCCTTCTAATGCTCAAAGCATCCTTTCTTCAAAAGCTAATGGTGGTGCTTGTGGTTCCTCCTCTTCACAAACTTCTTCTTCATTTGTGTCATCTCCACCTTGATTTCCTCTCTGGGTTATCATTGTAGCAAGCGCATCAACTTGTCTCTGCAAATCTTGCATATTTCTATTCATCTGGGCAATACCGCCTCCTCTTCCTCTTCCTCTTCCTCTTCTGCCCATTTTTTTAAATACTTCGAACCAGCTCTAATACCAGATAATGTAACCAAATTATGAACAAATGTGATATAGTGCAAATAATATGAACTCCAAAAGAAAATAGATCTCCTTCTTTGTTATTCAATAATGAATTACAATGTTTCCTAAATAGGAAAACAACTCCCAACTCGATTTGCCAAGCAAACTCTAACTAACTTGACTAAATCTACTCTAGGTGGCGGAAATTACTATTATTAACAATTTACTAGAACCTACTATTCTTAGTAAGTTCGCATGCTTATTCGTACGGGCACAAAAATTGCCACGCATCTTCTACATTCCTAAATTAAAGGAATTGCCAACTTTCTAACTCATAATGCAACTAATAGACTAAAATTAACTAATGCCCAAAAATAGGAAAAAACGAACTACAACTTAAATCCTAATTTTTCGGCCTCAAGATGGCGGATTTAGGGCCCTAAAATGTGTCGAAACTTATCCCAATTGGTAGGGAAGGTTTTGTTGCGTTCATCTCCTCGAAACATGTTGTTTAAAATGATTGTAAATAGTTTCCATTGTCTTCTTGATAGCAACATGTTTCTCTCATTTGAAATTTGCATGATTTATTTCCATACTTCCTATACATTGATGGTAGAAAAAGTATATACAAAGTGTGGTGTTCGCCTATGAAATTTTCATAAATGTCTTAACATCCATACATCTTACTAAGTATATGTATTAGAGAGAAACTAT